>OY821790.1:11455000-12055000 GCA_963682175.1 Triglochin maritima | reverse complement strand
CTTCCCTCTCTCCTTCTCCTTGTCTTTCTCCGTCTAGCTCACTTACCGACTCCCTCGCTCTTTCTCCCTCTCTCCTTCTCTTTGTCTCTCTCCTTTTCCTTCATTCACAGTCTCCTTCTCTCTCCTCTCTCCACTTCTCGCTCTAATTCACTCTCTCCCCTTCTCCGTTTCACTCCTTATCGCTCTCCTTCCCTATTGTTCCCTCTACTTCTCCATCTCTCCTCCCTCCCTCCTTGCCCTTCTCACTCTCCCCCCCTCTGTCCACCTCTCCTCTCTCTCCTTCTCCTTCTAGCTCTCTCCCTCCGTCTCTCCCTCTCTCCTTGTTTCCCCATTTCCTTCTCTCTCGTCCTACACTCTCCTTCTCTCTCCCCCCTCCTTCTCCTTGTTTTTCACTCTCTTGTTGCCCCGCGCTCTCTCCTTCTCACTCCTCTCTCCGATTCTCTCTTCCCTTCTATCTTCTCTCTCCTTATCCTTCACTCTCCGTCTTCAATCTCCTCCCCTCTCTCTCCTTCTCCTCTACTTCAATACCTCTCCTTCTCTTTCCCCTTTTCCATCTCTCCCTTGTCTCTCTCTCCCTCGCTTGCCTTCTCCTCTTGCTTCTCTCCCTCTCTCTCCTTCTCCTTCCCATCTCCGCTCTCCTCCCTCTCTCCGTCTCCTTCCCTCCTCCATCTCCCTCTACTTCTCTCTCCTTGTCCATCTCTCTCTCCCCTCCTCCCTCACTCTATCGTACTCTCTCGCTCTCCTCCCTTCTTCTCTCTCTTTCCTTCTCTCTCCTCCTCCTCTGTCTCTCCTCTCCTCGTCTCCTTCTCGCTCTCCTCCCCTCTCACTCCCATTGTCCTTCTCTCCCTCCCTCTCCCCTTCTCCTTCTCTCTGTGTGCCCTTATTCTTCTCTCCGTCGTTCTCCTTGTCCTCTCTCTTGTTCTCCTTCTCGTCTCCTTCTCCTCCTCCTCTCTCCCTCTTCTCCCTCCTCCTCTTCCTCCTTCTCTTTCTCTCATCTCTCTCCTCCTCCCTTTTCTTTTCCTCTCCGTCACCTTCACTCTCTCTCACTCCTCTCGTTCTCCTTCTCTCTTTCTCCCTCCCCCTTCTCCTTCTCTCTATGTCTCTCTCTCCTTACCTTTTGTCTCTGCTTCTCCCTCCCTCTTTCCTTCTCTCCTTCCCTTCCAGTCTCCCCTTCCTTCCCTCTCTCCTTCTCCTCGTCTTTCTCCGTCTAACTCACTTACCGACTCCCTCGCTCTTTCTCCCTCTCTCCTTCTCTTTGTCTCTCTCCTTTTCCTTCATTCACAGTCTCCTTCTCTCTCCTCTCTCCACTTCTCGCTCTAATTCACTCTCTCCCCTTCTCCGTTTCACTCCTTATCGCTCTCCTTCCCTATTGTTCCCTCTACTTCTCCATCTCTCCTCCCTCCCTCCTTGCCCTTCTCACTCTCCCCCCCTCTGTCCACCTCTCCTCTCTCTCCTTCTCCTTCTAGCTCTCTCCCTCCGTCTCTCCCTCTCTCCTTGTTTCCCCATTTCCTTCTCTCTCGTCCTACACTCTCCTTCTCTCTCCCCCCTCCTTCTCCTTGTTTTTCACTCTCTTGTTGCCCCGCGCTCTCTCCTTCTCACTCCTCTCTCCGATTCTCTCTTCCCTTCTATCTTCTCTCTCCTTATCCTTCACTCTCCGTCTTCAATCTCCTCCCCTCTCTCTCCTTCTCCTCTACTTCAATACCTCTCCTTCTCTTTCCCCTTTTCCATCTCTCCCTTGTCTCTCTCTCCCTCGCTTGCCTTCTCCTCTTGCTTCTCTCCCTCTCTCTCCTTCTCCTTCCCATCTCCGCTCTCCTCCCTCTCTCCGTCTCCTTCCCTCCTCCATCTCCCTCTACTTCTCTCTCCTTGTCCATCTCTCTCTCCCCTCCTCCCTCACTCTATCGTACTCTCTCGCTCTCCTCCCTTCTTCTCTCTCTTTCCTTCTCTCTCCTCCTCCTCTGTCTCTCCTCTCCTCGTCTCCTTCTCGCTCTCCTCCCCTCTCACTCCCATTGTCCTTCTCTCCCTCCCTCTCCCCTTCTCCTTCTCTCTGTGTGCCCTTATTCTTCTCTCCGTCGTTCTCCTTGTCCTCTCTCTTGTTCTCCTTCTCGTCTCCTTCTCCTCCTCCTCTCTCCCTCTTCTCCCTCCTCCTCTTCCTCCTTCTCTTTCTCTCATCTCTCTCCTCCTCCCTTTTCTTTTCCTCTCCGTCACCTTCACTCTCTCTCACTCCTCTCGTTCTCCTTCTCTCTTTCTCCCTCCCCCTTCTCCTTCTCTCTATGTCTCTCTCTCCTTACCTTTTGTCTCTGCTTCTCCCTCCCTCTTTCCTTCTCTCCTTCCCTTCCAGTCTCCCCTTCCTTCCCTCTCTCCTTCTCCTCGTCTTTCTCCGTCTAGCTCACTTACCGACTCCCTCGCTCTTTCTCCCTCTCTCCTTCTCTTTGTCTCTCTCCTTTTCCTTCATTCACAGTCTCCTTCTCTCTCCTCTCTCCACTTCTCGCTCTAATTCACACTCTCCCCTTCTCCGTTTCACTCCTTATCGCTCTCCTTCCCTATTGTTCCCTCTACTTCTCCATCTCTCCTCCCTCCCTCCTTGCCCTTCTCACTCTCCCCCCCTCTGTCCACCTCTCCTCTCTCTCCTTCTCCTTCTAGCTCTCTCCCTCCGTCTCTCCCTCTCTCCTTGTTTCCCCATTTCCTTCTCTCTCGTCCTACACTCTCCTTCTCTCTCCCCCCTCCTTCTCCTTGTTTTTCACTCTCTTGTTGCCCCGCGCTCTCTCCTTCTCACTCCTCTCTCCGATTCTCTCTTCCCTTCTATCTTCTCTCTCCTTATCCTTCACTCTCCGTCTTCAATCTCCTCCCCTCTCTCTCCTTCTCCTCTACTTCAATACCTCTCCTTCTCTTTCCCCTTTTCCATCTCTCCCTTGTCTCTCTCTCCCTCGCTTGCCTTCTCCTCTTGCTTCTCTCCCTCTCTCTCCTTCTCCTTCCCATCTCCGCTCTCCTCCCTCTCTCCGTCTCCTTCCCTCCTCCATCTCCCTCTACTTCTCTCTCCTTGTCCATCTCTCTCTCCCCTCCTCCCTCACTCTATCGTACTCTCTCGCTCTCCTCCCTTCTTCTCTCTCTTTCCTTCTCTCTCCTCCTCCTCTGTCTCTCCTCTCCTCGTCTCCTTCTCGCTCTCCTCCCCTCTCACTCCCATTGTCCTTCTCTCCCTCCCTCTCCCCTTCTCCTTCTCTCTGTGTGCCCTTATTCTTCTCTCCGTCGTTCTCCTTGTCCTCTCTCTTGTTCTCCTTCTCGTCTCCTTCTCCTCCTCCTCTCTCCCTCTTCTCCCTCCTCCTCTTCCTCCTTCTCTTTCTCTCATCTCTCTCCTCCTCCCTTTTCTTTTCCTCTCCGTCACCTTCACTCTCTCTCACTCCTCTCGTTCTCCTTCTCTCTTTCTCCCTCCCCCTTCTCCTTCTCTCTATGTCTCTCTCTCCTTACCTTTTGTCTCTGCTTCTCCCTCCCTCTTTCCTTCTCTCCTTCCCTTCCAGTCTCCCCTTCCTTCCCTCTCTCCTTCTCCTCGTCTTTCTCCGTCTAACTCACTTACCGACTCCCTCGCTCTTTCTCCCTCTCTCCTTCTCTTTGTCTCTCTCCTTTTCCTTCATTCACAGTCTCCTTCTCTCTCCTCTCTCCACTTCTCGCTCTAATTCACTCTCTCCCCTTCTCCGTTTCACTCCTTATCGCTCTCCTTCCCTATTGTTCCCTCTACTTCTCCATCTCTCCTCCCTCCCTCCTTGCCCTTCTCACTCTCCCCCCCTCTGTCCACCTCTCCTCTCTCTCCTTCTCCTTCTAGCTCTCTCCCTCCGTCTCTCCCTCTCTCCTTGTTTCCCCATTTCCTTCTCTCTCGTCCTACACTCTCCTTCTCTCTCCCCCCTCCTTCTCCTTGTTTTTCACTCTCTTGTTGCCCCGCGCTCTCTCCTTCTCACTCCTCTCTCCGATTCTCTCTTCCCTTCTATCTTCTCTCTCCTTATCCTTCACTCTCCGTCTTCAATCTCCTCCCCTCTCTCTCCTTCTCCTCTACTTCAATACCTCTCCTTCTCTTTCCCCTTTTCCATCTCTCCCTTGTCTCTCTCTCCCTCGCTTGCCTTCTCCTCTTGCTTCTCTCCCTCTCTCTCCTTCTCCTTCCCATCTCCGCTCTCCTCCCTCTCTCCGTCTCCTTCCCTCCTCCATCTCCCTCTACTTCTCTCTCCTTGTCCATCTCTCTCTCCCCTCCTCCCTCACTCTATCGTACTCTCTCGCTCTCCTCCCTTCTTCTCTCTCTTTCCTTCTCTCTCCTCCTCCTCTGTCTCTCCTCTCCTCGTCTCCTTCTCGCTCTCCTCCCCTCTCACTCCCATTGTCCTTCTCTCCCTCCCTCTCCCCTTCTCCTTCTCTCTGTGTGCCCTTATTCTTCTCTCCGTCGTTCTCCTTGTCCTCTCTCTTGTTCTCCTTCTCGTCTCCTTCTCCTCCTCCTCTCTCCCTCTTCTCCCTCCTCCTCTTCCTCCTTCTCTTTCTCTCATCTCTCTCCTCCTCCCTTTTCTTTTCCTCTCCGTCACCTTCACTCTCTCTCACTCCTCTCGTTCTCCTTCTCTCTTTCTCCCTCCCCCTTCTCCTTCTCTCTATGTCTCTCTCTCCTTACCTTTTGTCTCTGCTTCTCCCTCCCTCTTTCCTTCTCTCCTTCCCTTCCAGTCTCCCCTTCCTTCCCTCTCTCCTTCTCCTCGTCTTTCTCCGTCTAGCTCACTTACCGACTCCCTCGCTCTTTCTCCCTCTCTCCTTCTCTTTGTCTCTCTCCTTTTCCTTCATTCACAGTCTCCTTCTCTCTCCTCTCTCCACTTCTCGCTCTAATTCACACTCTCCCCTTCTCCGTTTCACTCCTTATCGCTCTCCTTCCCTATTGTTCCCTCTACTTCTCCATCTCTCCTCCCTCCCTCCTTGCCCTTCTCACTCTCCCCCCCTCTGTCCACCTCTCCTCTCTCTCCTTCTCCTTCTAGCTCTCTCCCTCCGTCTCTCCCTCTCTCCTTGTTTCCCCATTTCCTTCTCTCTCGTCCTACACTCTCCTTCTCTCTCCCCCCTCCTTCTCCTTGTTTTTCACTCTCTTGTTGCCCCGCGCTCTCTCCTTCTCACTCCTCTCTCCGATTCTCTCTTCCCTTCTATCTTCTCTCTCCTTATCCTTCACTCTCCGTCTTCAATCTCCTCCCCTCTCTCTCCTTCTCCTCTACTTCAATACCTCTCCTTCTCTTTCCCCTTTTCCATCTCTCCCTTGTCTCTCTCTCCCTCGCTTGCCTTCTCCTCTTGCTTCTCTCCCTCTCTCTCCTTCTCCTTCCCATCTCCGCTCTCCTCCCTCTCTCCGTCTCCTTCCCTCCTCCATCTCCCTCTACTTCTCTCTCCTTGTCCATCTCTCTCTCCCCTCCTCCCTCACTCTATCGTACTCTCTCGCTCTCCTCCCTTCTTCTCTCTCTTTCCTTCTCTCTCCTCCTCCTCTGTCTCTCCTCTCCTCGTCTCCTTCTCGCTCTCCTCCCCTCTCACTCCCATTGTCCTTCTCTCCCTCCCTCTCCCCTTCTCCTTCTCTCTGTGTGCCCTTATTCTTCTCTCCGTCGTTCTCCTTGTCCTCTCTCTTGTTCTCCTTCTCGTCTCCTTCTCCTCCTCCTCTCTCCCTCTTCTCCCTCCTCCTCTTCCTCCTTCTCTTTCTCTCATCTCTCTCCTCCTCCCTTTTCTTTTCCTCTCCGTCACCTTCACTCTCTCTCACTCCTCTCGTTCTCCTTCTCTCTTTCTCCCTCCCCCTTCTCCTTCTCTCTATGTCTCTCTCTCCTTACCTTTTGTCTCTGCTTCTCCCTCCCTCTTTCCTTCTCTCCTTCCCTTCCAGTCTCCCCTTCCTTCCCTCTCTCCTTCTCCTCGTCTTTCTCCGTCTAACTCACTTACCGACTCCCTCGCTCTTTCTCCCTCTCTCCTTCTCTTTGTCTCTCTCCTTTTCCTTCATTCACAGTCTCCTTCTCTCTCCTCTCTCCACTTCTCGCTCTAATTCACTCTCTCCCCTTCTCCGTTTCACTCCTTATCGCTCTCCTTCCCTATTGTTCCCTCTACTTCTCCATCTCTCCTCCCTCCCTCCTTGCCCTTCTCACTCTCCCCCCCTCTGTCCACCTCTCCTCTCTCTCCTTCTCCTTCTAGCTCTCTCCCTCCGTCTCTCCCTCTCTCCTTGTTTCCCCATTTCCTTCTCTCTCGTCCTACACTCTCCTTCTCTCTCCCCCCTCCTTCTCCTTGTTTTTCACTCTCTTGTTGCCCCGCGCTCTCTCCTTCTCACTCCTCTCTCCGATTCTCTCTTCCCTTCTATCTTCTCTCTCCTTATCCTTCACTCTCCGTCTTCAATCTCCTCCCCTCTCTCTCCTTCTCCTCTACTTCAATACCTCTCCTTCTCTTTCCCCTTTTCCATCTCTCCCTTGTCTCTCTCTCCCTCGCTTGCCTTCTCCTCTTGCTTCTCTCCCTCTCTCTCCTTCTCCTTCCCATCTCCGCTCTCCTCCCTCTCTCCGTCTCCTTCCCTCCTCCATCTCCCTCTACTTCTCTCTCCTTGTCCATCTCTCTCTCCCCTCCTCCCTCACTCTATCGTACTCTCTCGCTCTCCTCCCTTCTTCTCTCTCTTTCCTTCTCTCTCCTCCTCCTCTGTCTCTCCTCTCCTCGTCTCCTTCTCGCTCTCCTCCCCTCTCACTCCCATTGTCCTTCTCTCCCTCCCTCTCCCCTTCTCCTTCTCTCTGTGTGCCCTTATTCTTCTCTCCGTCGTTCTCCTTGTCCTCTCTCTTGTTCTCCTTCTCGTCTCCTTCTCCTCCTCCTCTCTCCCTCTTCTCCCTCCTCCTCTTCCTCCTTCTCTTTCTCTCATCTCTCTCCTCCTCCCTTTTCTTTTCCTCTCCGTCACCTTCACTCTCTCTCACTCCTCTCGTTCTCCTTCTCTCTTTCTCCCTCCCCCTTCTCCTTCTCTCTATGTCTCTCTCTCCTTACCTTTTGTCTCTGCTTCTCCCTCCCTCTTTCCTTCTCTCCTTCCCTTCCAGTCTCCCCTTCCTTCCCTCTCTCCTTCTCCTCGTCTTTCTCCGTCTAGCTCACTTACCGACTCCCTCGCTCTTTCTCCCTCTCTCCTTCTCTTTGTCTCTCTCCTTTTCCTTCATTCACAGTCTCCTTCTCTCTCCTCTCTCCACTTCTCGCTCTAATTCACTCTCTCCCCTTCTCCGTTTCACTCCTTATCGCTCTCCTTCCCTATTGTTCCCTCTACTTCTCCATCTCTCCTCCCTCCCTCCTTGCCCTTCTCACTCTCCCCCCCTCTGTCCACCTCTCCTCTCTCTCCTTCTCCTTCTAGCTCTCTCCCTCCGTCTCTCCCTCTCTCCTTGTTTCCCCATTTCCTTCTCTCTCGTCCTACACTCTCCTTCTCTCTCCCCCCTCCTTCTCCTTGTTTTTCACTCTCTTGTTGCCCCGCGCTCTCTCCTTCTCACTCCTCTCTCCGATTCTCTCTTCCCTTCTATCTTCTCTCTCCTTATCCTTCACTCTCCGTCTTCAATCTCCTCCCCTCTCTCTCCTTCTCCTCTACTTCAATACCTCTCCTTCTCTTTCCCCTTTTCCATCTCTCCCTTGTCTCTCTCTCCCTCGCTTGCCTTCTCCTCTTGCTTCTCTCCCTCTCTCTCCTTCTCCTTCCCATCTCCGCTCTCCTCCCTCTCTCCGTCTCCTTCCCTCCTCCATCTCCCTCTACTTCTCTCTCCTTGTCCATCTCTCTCTCTCCCCTCCTCCCTCACTCTATCGTACTCTCTCGCTCTCCTCCCTTCTTCTCTCTCTTTCCTTCTCTCTCCTCCTCCTCTGTCTCTCCTCTCCTCGTCTCCTTCTCGCTCTCCTCCCCTCTCACTCCCATTGTCCTTCTCTCCCTCCCTCTCCCCTTCTCCTTCTCTCTGTGTGCCCTTATTCTTCTCTCCGTCGTTCTCCTTGTCCTCTCTCTTGTTCTCCTTCTCGTCTCCTTCTCCTCCTCCTCTCTCCCTCTTCTCCCTCCTCCTCTTCCTCCTTCTCTTTCTCTCATCTCTCTCCTCCTCCCTTTTCTTTTCCTCTCCGTCACCTTCACTCTCTCTCACTCCTCTCGTTCTCCTTCTCTCTTTCTCCCTCCCCCTTCTCCTTCTCTCTATGTCTCTCTCTCCTTACCTTTTGTCTCTGCTTCTCCCTCCCTCTTTCCTTCTCTCCTTCCCTTCCAGTCTCCCCTTCCTTCCCTCTCTCCTTCTCCTCGTCTTTCTCCGTCTAGCTCACTTACCGACTCCCTCGCTCTTTCTCCCTCTCTCCTTCTCTTTGTCTCTCTCCTTTTCCTTCATTCACAGTCTCCTTCTCTCTCCTCTCTCCACTTCTCGCTCTAATTCACTCTCTCCCCTTCTCCGTTTCACTCCTTATCGCTCTCCTTCCCTATTGTTCCCTCTACTTCTCCATCTCTCCTCCCTCCCTCCTTGCCCTTCTCACTCTCCCCCCCTCAGTCCACCTCTCCTCTCTCTCCTTCTCCTTCTAGCTCTCTCCCTCCGTCTCTCCCTCTCTCCTTGTTTCCCCATTTCCTTCTCTCTCGTCCTACACTCTCCTTCTCTCTCCCCCCTCCTTCTCCTTGTTTTTCACTCTCTTGTTGCCCCGCGCTCTCTCCTTCTCACTCCTCTCTCCGATTCTCTCTTCCCTTCTATCTTCTCTCTCCTTATCCTTCACTCTCCGTCTTCAATCTCCTCCCCTCTCTCTCCTTCTCCTCTACTTCAATACCTCTCCTTCTCTTTCCCCTTTTCCATCTCTCCCTTGTCTCTCTCTCCCTCGCTTGCCTTCTCCTCTTGCTTCTCTCCCTCTCTCTCCTTCTCCTTCCCATCTCCGCTCTCCTCCCTCTCTCCGTCTCCTTCCCTCCTCCATCTCCCTCTACTTCTCTCTCCTTGTCCATCTCTCTCTCCCCTCCTCCCTCACTCTATCGTACTCTCTCGCTCTCCTCCCTTCTTCTCTCTCTTTCCTTCTCTCTCCTCCTCCTCTGTCTCTCCTCTCCTCGTCTCCTTCTCGCTCTCCTCCCCTCTCACTCCCATTGTCCTTCTCTCCCTCCCTCTCCCCTTCTCCTTCTCTCTGTGTGCCCTTATTCTTCTCTCCGTCGTTCTCCTTGTCCTCTCTCTTGTTCTCCTTCTCGTCTCCTTCTCCTCCTCCTCTCTCCCTCTTCTCCCTCCTCCTCTTCCTCCTTCTCTTTCTCTCATCTCTCTCCTCCTCCCTTTTCTTTTCCTCTCCGTCACCTTCACTCTCTCTCACTCCTCTCGTTCTCCTTCTCTCTTTCTCCCTCCCCCTTCTCCTTCTCTCTATGTCTCTCTCTCCTTACCTTTTGTCTCTGCTTCTCCCTCCCTCTTTCCTTCTCTCCTTCCCTTCCAGTCTCCCCTTCCTTCCCTCTCTCCTTCTCCTCGTCTTTCTCCGTCTAGCTCACTTACCGACTCCCTCGCTCTTTCTCCCTCTCTCCTTCTCTTTGTCTCTCTCCTTTTCCTTCATTCACAGTCTCCTTCTCTCTCCTCTCTCCACTTCTCGCTCTAATTCACTCTCTCCCCTTCTCCGTTTCACTCCTTATCGCTCTCCTTCCCTATTGTTCCCTCTACTTCTCCATCTCTCCTCCCTCCCTCCTTGCCCTTCTCACTCTCCCCCCCTCTGTCCACCTCTCCTCTCTCTCCTTCTCCTTCTAGCTCTCTCCCTCCGTCTCTCCCTCTCTCCTTGTTTCCCCATTTCCTTCTCTCTCGTCCTACACTCTCCTTCTCTCTCCCCCCTCCTTCTCCTTGTTTTTCACTCTCTTGTTGCCCCGCGCTCTCTCCTTCTCACTCCTCTCTCCGATTCTCTCTTCCCTTCTATCTTCTCTCTCCTTATCCTTCACTCTCCGTCTTCAATCTCCTCCCCTCTCTCTCCTTCTCCTCTACTTCAATACCTCTCCTTCTCTTTCCCCTTTTCCATCTCTCCCTTGTCTCTCTCTCCCTCGCTTGCCTTCTCCTCTTGCTTCTCTCCCTCTCTCTCCTTCTCCTTCCCATCTCCGCTCTCCTCCCTCTCTCCGTCTCCTTCCCTCCTCCATCTCCCTCTACTTCTCTCTCCTTGTCCATCTCTCTCTCCCCTCCTCCCTCACTCTATCGTACTCTCTCGCTCTCCTCCCTTCTTCTCTCTCTTTCCTTCTCTCTCCTCCTCCTCTGTCTCTCCTCTCCTCGTCTCCTTCTCGCTCTCCTCCCCTCTCACTCCCATTGTCCTTCTCTCCCTCCCTCTCCCCTTCTCCTTCTCTCTGTGTGCCCTTATTCTTCTCTCCGTCGTTCTCCTTGTCCTCTCTCTTGTTCTCCTTCTCGTCTCCTTCTCCTCCTCCTCTCTCCCTCTTCTCCCTCCTCCTCTTCCTCCTTCTCTTTCTCTCATCTCTCTCCTCCTCCCTTTTCTTTTCCTCTCCGTCACCTTCACTCTCTCTCACTCCTCTCGTTCTCCTTCTCTCTTTCTCCCTCCCCCTTCTCCTTCTCTCTATGTCTCTCTCTCCTTACCTTTTGTCTCTGCTTCTCCCTCCCTCTTTCCTTCTCTCCTTCCCTTCCAGTCTCCCCTTCCTTCCCTCTCTCCTTCTCCTCGTCTTTCTCCGTCTAGCTCACTTACCGACTCCCTCGCTCTTTCTCCCTCTCTCCTTCTCTTTGTCTCTCTCCTTTTCCTTCATTCACAGTCTCCTTCTCTCTCCTCTCTCCACTTCTCGCTCTAATTCACTCTCTCCCCTTCTCCGTTTCACTCCTTATCGCTCTCCTTCCCTATTGTTCCCTCTACTTCTCCATCTCTCCTCCCTCCCTCCTTGCCCTTCTCACTCTCCCCCCCTCTGTCCACCTCTCCTCTCTCTCCTTCTCCTTCTAGCTCTCTCCCTCCGTCTCTCCCTCTCTCCTTGTTTCCCCATTTCCTTCTCTCTCGTCCTACACTCTCCTTCTCTCTCCCCCCTCCTTCTCCTTGTATTTCACTCTCTTGTTGCCCCGCGCTCTCTCCTTCTCACTCCTCTCTCCGATTCTCTCTTCCCTTCTATCTTCTCTCTCCTTATCCTTCACTCTCCGTCTTCAATCTCCTCCCCTCTCTCTCCTTCTCCTCTACTTCAATACCTCTCCTTCTCTTTCCCCTTTTCCATCTCTCCCTTGTCTCTCTCTCCCTCGCTTGCCTTCTCCTCTTGCTTCTCTCCCTCTCTCTCCTTCTCCTTCCCATCTCCGCTCTCCTCCCTCTCTCCGTCTCCTTCCCTCCTCCATCTCCCTCTACTTCTCTCTCCTTGTCCATCTCTCTCTCCCCTCCTCCCTCACTCTATCGTACTCTCTCGCTCTCCTCCCTTCTTCTCTCTCTTTCCTTCTCTCTCCTCCTCCTCTGTCTCTCCTCTCCTCGTCTCCTTCTCGCTCTCCTCCCCTCTCACTCCCATTGTCCTTCTCTCCCTCCCTCTCCCCTTCTCCTTCTCTCTGTGTGCCCTTATTCTTCTCTCCGTCGTTCTCCTTGTCCTCTCTCTTGTTCTCCTTCTCGTCTCCTTCTCCTCCTCCTCTCTCCCTCTTCTCCCTCCTCCTCTTCCTCCTTCTCTTTCTCTCATCTCTCTCCTCCTCCCTTTTCTTTTCCTCTCCGTCACCTTCACTCTCTCTCACTCCTCTCGTTCTCCTTCTCTCTTTCTCCCTCCCCCTTCTCCTTCTCTCTATGTCTCTCTCTCCTTACCTTTTGTCTCTGCTTCTCCCTCCCTCTTTCCTTCTCTCCTTCCCTTCCAGTCTCCCCTTCCTTCCCTCTCTCCTTCTCCTCGTCTTTCTCCGTCTAGCTCACTTACCGACTCCCTCGCTCTTTCTCCCTCTCTCCTTCTCTTTGTCTCTCTCCTTTTCCTTCATTCACAGTCTCCTTCTCTCTCCTCTCTCCACTTCTCGCTCTAATTCACTCTCTCCCCTTCTCCGTTTCACTCCTTATCGCTCTCCTTCCCTATTGTTCCCTCTACTTCTCCATCTCTCCTCCCTCCCTCCTTGCCCTTCTCACTCTCCCCCCCTCTGTCCACCTCTCCTCTCTCTCCTTCTCCTTCTAGCTCTCTCCCTCCGTCTCTCCCTCTCTCCTTGTTTCCCCATTTCCTTCTCTCTCGTCCTACACTCTCCTTCTCTCTCCCCCCTCCTTCTCCTTGTTTTTCACTCTCTTGTTGCCCCGCGCTCTCTCCTTCTCACTCCTCTCTCCGATTCTCTCTTCCCTTCTATCTTCTCTCTCCTTATCCTTCACTCTCCGTCTTCAATCTCCTCCCCTCTCTCTCCTTCTCCTCTACTTCAATACCTCTCCTTCTCTTTCCCCTTTTCCATCTCTCCCTTGTCTCTCTCTCCCTCGCTTGCCTTCTCCTCTTGCTTCTCTCCCTCTCTCTCCTTCTCCTTCCCATCTCCGCTCTCCTCCCTCTCTCCGTCTCCTTCCCTCCTCCATCTCCCTCTACTTCTCTCTCCTTGTCCATCTCTCTCTCCCCTCCTCCCTCACTCTATCGTACTCTCTCGCTCTCCTCCCTTCTTCTCTCTCTTTCCTTCTCTCTCCTCCTCCTCTGTCTCTCCTCTCCTCGTCTCCTTCTCGCTCTCCTCCCCTCTCACTCCCATTGTCCTTCTCTCCCTCCCTCTCCCCTTCTCCTTCTCTCTGTGTGCCCTTATTCTTCTCTCCGTCGTTCTCCTTGTCCTCTCTCTTGTTCTCCTTCTCGTCTCCTTCTCCTCCTCCTCTCTCCCTCTTCTCCCTCCTCCTCTTCCTCCTTCTCTTTCTCTCATCTCTCTCCTCCTCCCTTTTCTTTTCCTCTCCGTCACCTTCACTCTCTCTCACTCCTCTCGTTCTCCTTCTCTCTTTCTCCCTCCCCCTTCTCCTTCTCTCTATGTCTCTCTCTCCTTACCTTTTGTCTCTGCTTCTCCCTCCCTCTTTCCTTCTCTCCTTCCCTTCCAGTCTCCCCTTCCTTCCCTCTCTCCTTCTCCTCGTCTTTCTCCGTCTAGCTCACTTACCGACTCCCTCGCTCTTTCTCCCTCTCTCCTTCTCTTTGTCTCTCTCCTTTTCCTTCATTCACAGTCTCCTTCTCTCTCCTCTCTCCACTTCTCGCTCTAATTCACTCTCTCCCCTTCTCCGTTTCACTCCTTATCGCTCTCCTTCCCTATTGTTCCCTCTACTTCTCCATCTCTCCTCCCTCCCTCCTTGCCCTTCTCACTCTCCCCCCCTCTGTCCACCTCTCCTCTCTCTCCTTCTCCTTCTAGCTCTCTCCCTTCGTCTCTCCCTCTCTCCTTGTTTCCCCATTTCCTTCTCTCTCGTCCTACACTCTCCTTCTCTCTCCCCCCTCCTTCTCCTTGTTTTTCACTCTCTTGTTGCCCCGCGCTCTCTCCTTCTCACTCCTCTCTCCGATTCTCTCTTCCCTTCTATCTTCTCTCTCCTTATCCTTCACTCTCCGTCTTCAATCTCCTCCCCTCTCTCTCCTTCTCCTCTACTTCAATACCTCTCCTTCTCTTTCCCCTTTTCCTTCTCTCCCTTGTCTCTCTCTCCCTCGCTTGCCTTCTCCTCTTGCTTCTCTCCCTCTCTCTCCTTCTCCTTCCCATCTCCGCTCTCCTCCCTCTCTCCGTCTCCTTCCCTCCTCCATCTCCCTCTACTTCTCTCTCCTTGTCCATCTCTCTCTCCCCTCCTCCCTCACTCTATCGTACTCTCTCGCTCTCCTCCCTTCTTCTCTCTCTTTCCTTCTCTCTCCTCCTCCTCTGTCTCTCCTCTCCTCGTCTCCTTCTCGCTCTCCTCCCCTCTCACTCCCATTGTCCTTCTCCTTCTCTCTGTGTGCCCTTATTCTTCTCTCCGTCGTTCTCCTTGTCCTCTCTCTTGTTCTCCTTCTCGTCTCCTTCTCCTCCTCCTCTCTCCCTCTTCTCCCTCCTCCTCTTCCTCCTTCTCTTTCTCTCATCTCTCTCCTCCTCCCTTTTCTTTTCCTCTCCGTCACCTTCACTCTCTCTCACTCCTCTCGTTCTCCTTCTCTCTTTCTCCCTCCCCCTTCTCCTTCTCTCTATGTCTCTCTCTCCTTACCTTTTGTCTCTGCTTCTCCCTCCCTCTTTCCTTCTCTCCTTCCCTTCCAGTCTCCCCTTCCTTCCCTCTCTCCTTCTCCTCGTCTTTCTCCGTCTAGCTCACTTACCGACTCCCTCGCTCTTTCTCCCTCTCTCCTTCTCTTTGTCTCTCTCCTTTTCCTTCATTCACAGTCTCCTTCTCTCTCCTCTCTCCACTTCTCGCTCTAATTCACTCTCTCCCCTTCTCCGTTTCACTCCTTATCGCTCTCCTTCCCTATTGTTCCCTCTACTTCTCCATCTCTCCTCCCTCCCTCCTTGCCCTTCTCACTCTCCCCCCCTCTGTCCACCTCTCCTCTCTCTCCTTCTCCTTCTAGCTCTCTCCCTTCGTCTCTCCCTCTCTCCTTGTTTCCCCATTTCCTTCTCTCTCGTCCTACACTCTCCTTCTCTCTCCCCCCTCCTTCTCCTTGTTTTTCACTCGCTTGTTGCCCCGCGCTCTCTCCTTCTCACTCCTCTCTCCGATTCTCTCTTCCCTTCTATCTTCTCTCTCCTTATCCTTCACTCTCCGTCTTCAATCTCCTCCCCTCTCTCTCCTTCTCCTCTACTTCAATACCTCTCCTTCTCTTTCCCCTTTTCCTTCTCTCCCTTGTCTCTCTCTCCCTCTCTTGCCTTCTCCTCTTGCTTCTCTCCCTCTCTCTCCTTCTCCTTCCCATCTCCGCTCTCCTCCCTCTCTCCGTCTCCTTCCCTCCTCCATCTCCCTCTACTTCTCTCTCCTTGTCCATCTCTCTCTCCCCTCCTCCCTCACTCTATCGTACTCTCTCGCTCTCCTCCCTTCTTCTCTCTCTTTCCTTCTCTCTCCTCCTCCTCTGTCTCTCCTCTCCTCGTCTCCTTCTCGCTCTCCTCCCCTCTCACTCCCATTGTCCTTCTCCTTCTCTCTGTGTGCCCTTATTCTTCTCTCCGTCGTTCTCCTTGTCCTCTCTCTTGTTCTCCTTCTCGTCTCCTTCTCCTCCTCCTCTCTCCCTCTTCTCCCTCCTCCTCTTCCTCCTTCTCTTTCTCTCATCTCTCTCCTCCTCCCTTTTCTTTTCCTCTCCGTCACCTTCACTCTCTCTCACTCCTCTCGTTCTCCTTCTCTCTTTCTCCCTCCCCCTTCTCCTTCTCTCTATGTCTCTCTCTCCTTACCTTTTGTCTCTGCTTCTCCCTCCCTCTTTCCTTCTCTCCTTCCCTTCCAGTCTCCCCTTCCTTCCCTCTCTCCTTCTCCTCGTCTTTCTCCGTCTAGCTCACTTACCGACTCCCTCGCTCTTTCTCCCTCTCTCCTTCTCTTTGTCTCTCTCCTTTTCCTTCATTCACAGTCTCCTTCTCTCTCCTCTCTCCACTTCTCGCTCTAATTCACTCTCTCCCCTTCTCCGTTTCACTCCTTATCGCTCTCCTTCCCTATTGTTCCCTCTACTTCTCCATCTCTCCTCCCTCCCTCCTTGCCCTTCTCACTCTCCCCCCCTCTGTCCACCTCTCCTCTCTCTCCTTCTCCTTCTAGCTCTCTCCCTTCGTCTCTCCCTCTCTCCTTGTTTCCCCATTTCCTTCTCTCTCGTCCTACACTCTCCTTCTCTCTCCCCCCTCCTTCTCCTTGTTTTTCACTCTCTTGTTGCCCCGCGCTCTCTCCTTCTCACTCCTCTCTCCGATTCTCTCTTCCCTTCTATCTTCTCTCTCCTTATCCTTCACTCTCCGTCTTCAATCTCCTCCCCTCTCTCTCCTTCTCCTCTACTTCAATACCTCTCCTTCTCTTTCCCCTTTTCCTTCTCTCCCTTGTCTCTCTCTCCCTCGCTTGCCTTCTCCTCTTGCTTCTCTCCCTCTCTCTCCTTCTCCTTCCCATCTCCGCTCTCCTCCCTCTCTCCGTCTCCTTCCCTCCTCCATCTCCCTCTACTTCTCTCTCCTTGTCCATCTCTCTCTCCCCTCCTCCCTCACTCTATCGTACTCTCTCGCTCTCCTCCCTTCTTCTCTCTCTTTCCTTCTCTCTCCTCCTCCTCTGTCTCTCCTCTCCTCGTCTCCTTCTCGCTCTCCTCCCCTCTCACTCCCATTGTCCTTCTCCTTCTCTCTGTGTGCCCTTATTCTTCTCTCCGTCGTTCTCCTTGTCCTCTCTCTTGTTCTCCTTCTCGTCTCCTTCTCCTCCTCCTCTCTCCCTCTTCTCCCTCCTCCTCTTCCTCCTTCTCTTTCTCTCATCTCTCTCCTCCTCCCTTTTCTTTTCCTCTCCGTCACCTTCACTCTCTCTCACTCCTCTCGTTCTCCTTCTCTCTTTCTCCCTCCCCCTTCTCCTTCTCTCTATGTCTCTCTCTCCTTACCTTTTGTCTCTGCTTCTCCCTCCCTCTTTCCTTCTCTCCTTCCCTTCCAGTCTCCCCTTCCTTCCCTCTCTCCTTCTCCTCGTCTTTCTCCGTCTAGCTCACTTACCGACTCCCTCGCTCTTTCTCCCTCTCTCCTTCTCTTTGTCTCTCTCCTTTTCCTTCATTCACAGTCTCCTTCTCTCTCCTCTCTCCACTTCTCGCTCTAATTCACTCTCTCCCCTTCTCCGTTTCACTCCTTATCGCTCTCCTTCCCTATTGTTCCCTCTACTTCTCCATCTCTCCTCCCTCCCTCCTTGCCCTTCTCACTCTCCCCCCCTCTGTCCACCTCTCCTCTCTCTCCTTCTCCTTCTAGCTCTCTCCCTCCGTCTCTCCCTCTCTCCTTGTTTCCCCATTTCCTTCTCTCTCGTCCTACACTCTCCTTCTCTCTCCCCCCTCCTTCTCCTTGTTTTTCACTCTCTTGTTGCCCCGCGCTCTCTCCTTCTCACTCCTCTCTCCGATTCTCTCTTCCCTTCTATCTTCTCTCTCCTTATCCTTCACTCTCCGTCTTCAATCTCCTCCCCTCTCTCTCCTTCTCCTCTACTTCAATACCTCTCCTTCTCTTTCCCCTTTTCCTTCTCTCCCTTGTCTCTCTCTCCCTCGCTTGCCTTCTCCTCTTGCTTCTCTCCCTCTCTCTCCTTCTCCTTCCCATCTCCGCTCTCCTCCCTCTCTCCGTCTCCTTCCCTCCTCCATCTCCCTCTACTTCTCTCTCCTTGTTCATCTCTCTCTCCCCTCCTCCCTCACTCTATCGTACTCTCTCGCTCTCCTCCCTTCTTCTCTCTCTTTCCTTCTCTCTCCTCCTCCTCTGTCTCTCGTCTCCTCGTCTCCTTCTCGCTCTCCTCCCCTCTCACTCCCATTGTCCTTCTCTCCCTCCCTCTCCCCTTCTCCTTCTCTCTGTGTGCCCTTATTCTTCTCTCCGTCGTTCTCCTTGTCCTCTCTCTTGTTCTCCTTCTCGTCTCCTTCTCCTCCTCCTCTCTCCCTCTTCTCCCTCCTCCTCTTCCTCCTTCTCTTTCTCTCATCTCTCTCCTCCTCCCTTTTCTTTTCCTCTCCGTCACCTTCACTCTCTCTCACTCCTCTCGTTCTCCTTCTCTCTTTCTCCCTCCCCCTTCTCCTTCTCTCTATGTCTCTCTCTCCTTACCTTTTGTCTCTGCTTCTCCCTCCCTCTTTCCTTCTCTCCTTCCCTTCCAGTCTCCCCTTCCTTCCCTCTCTCCTTCTCCTCGTCTTTCTCCGTCTAGCTCACTTACTGACTCCCTCGCTCTTTCTCCCTCTCTCCTTCTCTTTGTCTCTCTCCTTTTCCTTCATTCACAGTCTCCTTCTCTCTCCTCTCTCCACTTCTCGCTCTAATTCACTCTCTCCCCTTCTCCGTTTCACTCCTTATCGCTCTCCTTCCCTATTGTTCCCTCTACTTCTCCATCTCTCCTCCCTCCCTCCTTTCCCTTCTCACTCTCCCCCCCCCCCCTCTGTCCACCTCTCCTCTCTCTCCTTCTCCTTCTAGCTCTCTCCCTCCGTCTCTCCCTCTCTCCTTGTTTCCCCATTTCCTTCTCTCTCGTCCTACACTCTCCTTCTCTCTCCCCCCTCCTTCTCCTTGTTTTTCACTCTCTTGTTGCCCCGCGCTCTCTCCTTCTCACTCCTCTCTCTGATTCTCTCTTCCCTTCTATCTTCTCTCTCCTTATCCTTCACTCTCCGTCTTCAATCTCCTCCCCTCTCTCTCCTTCTCCTCTACTTCAATACCTCTCCTTCTCTTTCCCCTTTTCCTTCTCTCCCTTGTCTCTCTCTCCCTCGCTTGCCTTCTCCTCTTGCTTCTCTCCCTCTCTCTCCTTCTCCTTCCCATCTCCGCTCTCCTCCCTCTCTCCGTCTCCTTCCCTCCTCCATCTCCCTCTACTTCTCTCTCCTTGTCCATCTCTCTCTCCCCTCCTCCCTCACTCTATCGTACTCTCTCGCTCTCCTCCCTTCTTCTCTCTCTTTCCTTCTCTCTCCTCCTCCTCTGTCTCTCCTCTCCTCGTCTCCTTCTCGCTCTCCTCCCCTCTCACTCCCATTGTCCTTCTCTCCCTCCCTCTCCCCTTCTCCTTCTCTCTGTGTGCCCTTATTCTTCTCTCCGTCGTTCTCCTTGTCCTCTCTCTTGTTCTCCTTCTCGTCTCCTTCTCCTCCTCCTCTCTCCCTCTTCTCCCTCCTCCTCTTCCTCCTTCTCTTTCTCTCATCTCTCTCCTCCTCCCTTTTCTTTTCCTCTCCGTCACCTTCACTCTCTCTCACTCCTCTCGTTCTCCTTCTCTCTTTCTCCCTCCCCCTTCTCCTTCTCTCTATGTCTCTCTCTCCTTACCTTTTGTCTCTGCTTCTCCCTCCCTCTTTCCTTCTCTCCTTCCCTTCCAGTCTCCCCTTCCTTCCCTCTCTCCTTCTCCTCGTCTTTCTCCGTCTAGCTCACTTACCGACTCCCTCGCTCTTTCTCTCTCTCTCCTTCTCTTTGTCTCTCTCCTTTTCCTTCATTCACAGTCTCCTTCTCTCTCCTCTCTCCACTTCTCGCTCTAATTCACTCTCTCCCCTTCTCCGTTTCACTCCTTATCGCTCTCCTTCCCTATTGTTCCCTCTACTTCTCCATCTCTCCTCCCTCCCTCCTTGCCCTTCTCACTCTCCCCCCCCTCTGTCCACCTCTCCTCTCTCTCCTTCTCCTTCTAGCTCTCTCCCTCCGTCTCTCCCTCTCTCCTTGTTTCCCCATTTCCTTCTCTCTCGTCCTACACTATCCTTCTCTCTCCCCCCTCCTTCTCCTTGTTTTTCACTCTCTTGTTGCCCCGCGCTCTCTCCTTCTCACTCCTCTCTCCGATTCTCTCTTCCCTTCTATCTTCTCTCTCCTTATCCTTCACTCTCTCCTTCTCCTCTACTTCAATACCTCTCCTTCTCTTTCCCCTTTTCCTTCTCTCCCTTGTCTCTCTCTCTCCCTCGCTTGCCTTCTCCTCTTGCTTCTCTCCCTCTTTCTCCTTCCCATCTCCGCTCTCCTCCCTCTCTCCGTCTCCTTCCCTCCTCCATCTCCCTCTACTTCTCTCTCCTTGTCCATCTCTCTCTCCCCTCCTCCCTCACTCTATCGTACTCTCTCGCTCTCCTCCCTTCTTCTCTCTCTTTCCTTCTCTCTCCTCCTCCTCTGTCTCTCCTCTCCTCGTCTCCTTCTCGCTCTCCTCCCCTCTCACTCCCATTGTCCTTCTCCTTCTCTCTGTGTGCCCTTATTCTTCTCTCCGTCGTTCTCCTTGTCCTCTCTCTTGTTCTCCTTCTCGTCTCCTTCTCCTCATCCTCTCTCCCTCTTCTCCCTCCTCCTCTTCCTCCTTCTCTTTCTCTCATCTCTCTCCTCCTCCCTTTTCTTTTCCTCTCCGTCACCTTCACTCTCTCTCACTCCTCTCGTTCTCCTTCTCTCTTTCTCCCTCCCCCTTCTCCTTCTCTCTATGTCTCTCTCTCCTTACCTTTTGTCTCTGCTTCTCCCTCCCTCTTTCCTTCTCTCCTTCCCTTCCAGTCTCCCCTTCCTTCCCTCTCTCCTTCTCCTCGTCTTTCTCCGTCTAGCTCACTTACCGACTCCCTCGCTCTTTCTCCCTCTCTCCTTCTCTTTGTCTCTCTCCTTTTCCTTCATTCACAGTCTCCTTCTCTCTCCTCTCTCCACTTCTCGCTCTAATTCACTCTCTCCCCTTCTCCGTTTCACTCCTTATCGCTCTCCTTCCCTATTGTTCCCTCTACTTCTCCATCTCTCCTCCCTCCCTCCTTGCCCTTCTCACTCTCCCCCCCCCCTCTGTCCACCTCTCCTCTCTCTCCTTCTCCTTCTAGCTCTCTCCCTCCGTCTCTCCCTCTCTCCTTGTTTCCCCATTTCCTTCTCTCTCGTCCTACACTCTCCTTCTCTCTCCCCCCTCCTTCTCCTTGTTTTTCACTCTCTTGTTGCCCCGCGCTCTCTCCTTCTCACTCCTCTCTCCGATTCTCTCTTCCCTTCTATCTTCTCTCTCCTTATCCTTCACTCTCTCCTTCTCCTCTACTTCAATACCTCTCCTTCTCTTTCCCCTTTTCCTTCTCTCCCTTGTCTCTCTCTCTCCCTCGCTTGCCTTCTCCTCTTGCTTCTCTCCCTCTCTCTCTTTCTCCTTCCCATCTCCGCTCTCCTCCCTCTCTCCGTCTCCTTCCCTCCTCCATCTCCCTCTACTTCTCTCTCCTTGTCCATCTCTCTCTCCCCTCCTCCCTCACTCTATCGTACTCTCTCGCTCTCCTCCCTTCTTCTCTCTCTTTCCTTCTCTCTCCTCCTCCTCTGTCTCTCCTCTCCTCGTCTCCTTCTCGCTCTCCTGCCCTCTCACTCCCATTGTCCTTCTCTCCCTCCCTCTCCCCTTCTCCTTCTCTCTGTGTGCCCTTATTCTTCTCTCCGTCGTTCTCCTTGTCCTCTCTCTTGTTCTCCTTCTCGTCTCCTTCTCCTCCTCCTCTCTCCCTCTCCTCCCTCCTCCTCTTCCTCCTTCTCTTTCTCTCATCTCTCTCCTCCTCCCTTTTCTTTTCCTCTCCGTCACCTTCACTCTCTCTCACTCCTCTCGTTCTCCTTCTCTCTTTCTCCCTCCCCCTTCTCCTTCTCTCTATGTCTCTCTCTCCTTACCTTTTGTCTCTGCTTCTCCCTCCCTCTTTCCTTCTCTCCTTCCCTTCCAGTCTCCCCTTCCTTCCCTCTCTCCTTCTCCTCGTCTTTCTCCGTCTAGCTCACTTACCGACTCCCTCGCTCTTTCTCCCTCTCTCCTTCTCTTTGTCTCTCTCCTTTTCCTTCATTCACAGTCTCCTTCTCTCTCCTCTCTCCACTTCTCGATCTAATTCACTCTCTCCCCTTCTCCGTTTCACTCCTTATCGCTCTCCTTCCCTATTGTTCCCTCTACTTCTCCATCTCTCCTCCCTCCCTCCTTGCCCTTCTCACTCTCCCCCCCTCTGTCCACCTCTCCTCTCTCTCCTTCTCCTTCTAGCTCTCTCCCTCCGTCTCTCCCTCTCTCCTTGTTTTCCCATTTCCTTCTCTCTCGTCCTACACTCTCCTTCTCTCTCCGCCCTCCTTCTCCTTGTTTTTCACTCTCTTGTTGCCCCGCGCTCTCTCCTTCTCACTCCTCTCTCCGATTCTCTCTTCCCTTCTATCTTCTCTCTCCTTATCCTTCACTCTCCGTCTTCAATCTCCTCCCCTCTCTCTCCTTCTCCTCTACTTCAATACCTCTCCTTCTCTTTCCCCTTTTCCTTCTCTCCCTTGTCTCTCTCTCCCTCGCTTGCCTTCTCCTCTTGCTTCTCTCCCTCTCTCTCCTTCTCCTTCCCATCTCCGCTCTCCTCCCTCTCTCCGTCTCCTTCCCTCCTCCATCTCCCTCTACTTCTCTCTCCTTGTCCATCTCTCTCTCCCCTCCTCCCTCACTCTATAGTACTCTCTCGCTCTCCTCCCTTCTTCTCTCTCTTTCCTTCTCTCTCCTCCTCCTCTGTCTCTCCTCTCCTCGTCTCCTTCTCGCTCTCCTCCCCTCTCACTCCCATTGTCCTTCTCTCCCTCCCTCTCCCCTTCTCCTTCTCTCTGTGTGCCCTTATTCTTCTCTCCGTCGTTCTCCTTGTCCTCTCTCTTGTTCTCCTTCTCGTCTCCTTCTCCTCCTCCTCTCTCCCTCTTCTCCCTCCTCCTCTTCCTCCTTCTCTTTCTCTCATCTCTCTCCTCCTCCCTTTTCTTTTCCTCTCCGTCACCTTCACTCTCTCTCACTCCTCTCGTTCTCCTTCTCTCTTTCTCCCTCCCCCTTCTCCTTCTCTCTCTATGTCTCTCTCTCCTTACCTTTTGTCTCTGCTTCTCCCTCCCTCTTTCCTTCTCTCCTTCCCTTCCAGTCTCCCCTTCCTTCCCTCTCTCCTTCTCCTCGTCTTTCTCCGTCTAGCTCACTTACCGACTCCCTCGCTCTTTCTCCCTCTCTCCTTCTCTTTGTCTCTCTCCTTTTCCTTCATTCACAGTCTCCTTCTCTCTCCTCTCTCCACTTCTCGCTCTAATTCACTCTCTCCCCTTCTCCGTTTCACTCCTTATCGCTCTCCTTCCCTATTGTTCCCTCTACTTCTCCATCTCTCCTCCCTCCCTCCTTGCCCTTCTCACTCTCCCCCCCTCTGTCCACCTCTCCTCTCTCTCCTTCTCCTTCTAGCTCTCTCCCTCCGTCTCTCCCTCTCTCCTTGTTTCCCCATTTCCTTCTCTCTCGTCCTACACTCTCCTTCTCTCCCCCCTCCTTCTCCTTGTTTTTCACTCTCTTGTTGCCCCGCGCTCTCTCCTACTCACTCCTCTCTCCGATTCTCTCTTCCCTTCTATCTTCTCTCTCCTTATCCTTCACTCTCTCCTTCTCCTCTACTTCAATACCTCTCCTTCTCTTTCCCCTTTTCCTTCTCTCCCTTGTCTCTCTCTCTCCCTCGCTTGCCTTCTCCTCTTGCTTCTCTCCCTCTCTCTCTTTCTCCTTCCCATCTCCGCTCTCCTCCCTCTCTCCGTCTCCTTCCCTCCTCCATCTCCCTCTACTTCTCTCTCCTTGTCCATCTCTCTCTCCCCTCCTCCCTCACTCTATCGTACTCTCTCGCTCTCCTCCCTTCTTCTCTCTCTTTCCTTCTCTCTCCTCCTCCTCTGTCTCTCCTCTCCTCGTCTCCTTCTCGCTCTCCTCCCCTCTCACTCCCATTGTCCTTCTCTCCCTCCCTCTCCCCTTCTCCTTCTCTCTGTGTGCCCTTATTCTTCTCTCCGTCGTTCTCCTTGTCCTCTCTCTTGTTCTCCTTCTCGTCTCCTTCTCCTCCTCCTCTCTCCCTCTTCTCCCTCCTCCTCTTCCTCCTTCTCTTTCTCTCATCTCTCTCCTCCTCCCTTTTCTTTTCCTCTCCGTCACCTTCACTCTCTCTCACTCCTCTCGTTCTCCTTCTCTCTTTCTCCCTCCCCCTTCTCCTTCTCTCTATGTCTCTCTCTCCTTACCTTTTGTTTCTGCTTCTCCCTCCCTCTTTCCTTCTCTCCTTCCCTTCCAGTCTCCCCTTCCTTCCCTCTCTCCTTCTCCTCGTCTTTCTCCGTCTAGCTCACTTACCGACTCCCTCGCTCTTTCTCCCTCTCTCCTTCTATTTGCCTCTCTCCTTTTCCTTCATTCACAGTCTCCTTCTCTCTCCTCTCTCCACTTCTCGCTCTAATTCACTCTCTCCCCTTCTCCGTTTCACTCCTTATCGCTCTCCTTCCCTATTGTTCCCTCTACTTCTCCATCTCTCCTCCCTCCCTCCTTGCCCTTCTCACTCTCCCCCCCTCTGTCCACCTCTCCTCTCTCTCCTTCTCCTTCTAGCTCTCTCCCTCCGTCTCTCCCTCTCTCCTTGTTTCCCCATTTCCTTCTCTCTCGTCCTACACTCTCCTTCTCTCTCCCCCCTCCTTCTCCTTGTTTTTCACTCTCTTGTTGCCCCGCGCTCTCTCCTTCTCACTCCTCTCTCCGATTCTCTCTTCCCTTCTATCTTCTCTCTCCTTATCCTTCACTCTCTGTCTTCAATCTCCTCCCCTCTCTCTCCTTCACCTCTACTTCAATACCTCTCCTTCTCTTTCCCCTTTTCCTTCTCTCCCTTGTCTCTCTCTCCCTCGCTTGCCTTCTCCTCTTGCTTCTCTCCCTCTCTCTCCTTCTCCTTCCCATCTCCGCTCTCCTCCCTCTCTCCGTCTCCTTCCCTCCCCCATCTCCCTCTACTTCTCTCTCCTTGTCCATCTCTCTCTCCCCTCCTCCCTCACTCTATCGTACTCTCTCGCTCTCCTCCCTTCTTCTCTCTCTTTCCTTCTCTCTCCTCCTCCTCCTCTGTCTCTCCTCTCCTCGTCTCCTTCTCGCTCTCCTCCCCTCTCACTCCCATTGTCCTTCTCTCCCTCCCTCTCCCCTTCTCCTTCTCTCTGTGTGCCCTTATTCTTCTCTCCGTCGTTCTCCTTGTCCTCTCTCTTGTTCTCCTTCTCGTCTCCTTCTCCTCCTCCTCTCTCCCTCTTCTCCCTCCTCCTCTTCCTCCTTCTCTTTCTCTCATCTCTCTCCTCCTCCCTTTTCTTTTCCTCTCCGTCACCTTCACTCTCTCTAACTCCTCTCGTTCTCCTTCTCTCTTTCTCCCTCCCCCTTCTCCTTCTCTCTATGTCTCTCTCTCCTTACCTTTTGTCTCTGCTTCTCCCTCCCTCTTTCCTTCTCTCCTTCCCTTCCAGTCTCCCCTTCCTTCCCTCTCTCCTTCTCCTCGTCTTTCTCCGTCTAGCTCACTTACCGACTCCCTCGCTCTTTCTCCCTCTCTCCTTCTCTTTGTCTCTCTCCTTTTCCTTCATTCACAGTCTCCTTCTCTCTCCTCTCTCCACTTCTCGCTCTAATTCACTCTCTCCCCTTCTCCGTTTCACTCCTTATCGCTCTCCTTCCCTATTGTTCCCTCTACTTCTCCATCTCTCCTCCCTCCCTCCTTGCCCTTCTCACTCTCCCCCCCTCTGTCCACCTCTCCTCTCTCTCCTTCTCCTTCTAGCTCTCTCCCTCCGTCTCTCCCTCTCTCCTTGTTTCCCCATTTCCTTCTCTCTCGTCCTACACTCTCCTTCTCTCTCCCCCCTCCTTCTCCTTGTTTTTCACTCTCTTGTTGCCCCGCGCTCTCTCCTTCTCACTCCTCTCTCCGATTCTCTCTTCCCTTCTATCTTCTCTCTCCTTATCCTTCACTCTCCGTCTTCAATCTCCTCCCCTCTCTCTCCTTCTCCTCTACTTCAATACCTCTCCTTCTCTTTCCCCTTTTTCCTTCTCTCCCTTGTCTCTCTCTCCCTCGCTTGCCTTCTCCTCTTGCTTCTCTCCCTCTCTCTCCTTCTCCTTCCCATCTCCGCTCTCCTCCCTCTCTCCGTCTCCTTCCCTCCTCCATCTCCCTCTACTTCTCTCTCCTTGTCCATCTCTCTCTCCCCTCCTCCCTCACTCTATCGTACTCTCTCGCTCTCCTCCCTTCTTCTCTCTCTTTCCTTCTCTCTCCTCCTCCTCTGTCTCTCCTCTCCTCGTCTCCTTCTCGCTCTCCTCCCCTCTCACTCCCATTGTCCTTCTCTCCCTCCCTCTCCCCTTCTCCTTCTC
This sequence comes from Triglochin maritima, assembly GCA_963682175.1. Taxonomy (NCBI): domain Eukaryota; kingdom Viridiplantae; phylum Streptophyta; class Magnoliopsida; order Alismatales; family Juncaginaceae; genus Triglochin; species Triglochin maritima. The sequence continues at coordinate 12,029,617 of OY821790.1, read as the reverse complement.
TCTGTGTGCCCTTATTCTTCTCTCCGTCGTTCTCCTTGTCCTCTCTCTTGTTCTCCTTCTCGTCTCCTTCTCCTCCTCCTCTCTCCCTCTTCTCCCTCCTCCTCTTCCTCCTTCTCTTTCTCTCATCTCTCTCCTCCTCCCTTTTCTTTTCCTCTCCGTCACCTTCACTCTCTCTCACTCCTCTCGTTCTCCTTCTCTCTTTCTCCCTCCCCCTCTCCTTCTCTCTATGTCTCTCTCTCCTTACCTTTTGTCTCTGCTTCTCCCTCCCTCTTTCCTTCTCTCCTTCCCTTCCAGTCTCCCCTTCCTTCCCTCTCTCCTTCTCCTCGTCTTTCTCCGTCTAGCTCACTTACCGACTCCCTCGCTCTTTCTCCCTCTCTCCTTCTCTTTGTCTCTCTCCTTTTCCTTCATTCACAGTCTCCTTCTCTCTCCTCTCTCCACTTCTCGCTCTAATTCACTCTCTCCCCTTCTCCGTTTCACTCCTTATCGCTCTCCTTCCCTATTGTTCCCTCTACTTCTCCATCTCTCCTCCCTCCCTCCTTGCCCTTCTCACTCTCCCCCCCTCTGTCCACCTCTCCTCTCTCTCCTTCTCCTTCTAGCTCTCTCCCTCCGTCTCTCCCTCTCTCCTTGTTTCCCCATTTCCTTCTCTCTCGTCCTACACTCTCCTTCTCTCTCCCCCCTCCTTCTCCTTGTTTTTCACTCTCTTGTTGCCCCGCGCTCTCTCCTTCTCACTCCTCTCTCCGATTCTCTCTTCCCTTCTATCTTCTCTCTCCTTATCCTTCACTCTCCGTCTTCAATCTCCTCCCCTCTCTCTCCTTCTCCTCTACTTCAATACCTCTCCTTCTCTTTCCCCTTTTCCTTCTCTCCCTTGTCTCTCTCTCCCTCGCTTGCCTTCTCCTCTTGCTTCTCTCCCTCTCTCTCCTTCTCCTTCCCATCTCCGCTCTCCTCCCTCTCTCCGTCTCCTTCCCTCCTCCATCTCCCTCTACTTCTCTCTCCTTGTCCATCTCTCTCTCCCCTCCTCCCTCACTCTATCGTACTCTCTCGCTCTCCTCCCTTCTTCTCTCTCTTTCCTTCTCTCTCCTCCTCCTCTGTCTCTCCTCTCCTCGTCTCCTTCTCGCTCTCCTCCCCTCTCACTCCCATTGTCCTTCTCTCCCTCCCTCTCCCCTTCTCCTTCTCTCTGTGTGCCCTTATTCTTCTCTCCGTCGTTCTCCTTGTCCTCTCTCTTGTTCTCCTTCTCGTCTCCTTCTCCTCCTCCTCTCTCCCTCTTCTCCCTCCTCCTCTTCCTCCTTCTCTTTCTCTCATCTCTCTCCTCCTCCCTTTTCTTTTCCTCTCCGTCACCTTCACTCTCTCTCACTCCTCTCGTTCTCCTTCTCTCTTTCTCCCTCCCCCTTCTCCTTCTCTCTATGTCTCTCTCTCCTTACCTTTTGTCTCTGCTTCTCCCTCCCTCTTTCCTTCTCTCCTTCCCTTCCAGTCTCCCCTTCCTTCCCTCTCTCCTTCTCCTCGTCTTTCTCCGTCTAGCTCACTTACCGACTCCCTCGCTCTTTCTCCCTCTCTCCTTCTCTTTGTCTCTCTCCTTTTCCTTCATTCACAGTCTCCTTCTCTCTCCTCTCTCCACTTCTCGCTCTAATTCACTCTCTCCCCTTCTCTGTTTCACTCCTTATCGCTCTCCTTCCCTATTGTTCCCTCTACTTCTCCATCTCTCCTCCCTCCCTCCTTGCCCTTCTCACTCTCCCCCCCTCTGTCCACCTCTCCTCTCTCTCCTTCTCCTTCTAGCTCTCTCCCTCCGTCTCTCCCTCTCTCCTTGTTTCCCCATTTCCTTCTCTCTCGTCCTACACTCTCCTTCTCTCTCCCCCCTCCATCTCCTTGTTTTTCACTCTCTTGTTGCCCCGCGCTCTCTCCTTCTCACTCCTCTCTCTGATTCTCTCTTCCCTTCTATCTTCTCTCTCCTTATCCTTCACTCTCCGTCTTCAATCTCCTCCCCTCTCTCTCCTTCTCCTCTACTTCAATACCTCTCCTTCTCTTTCCCCTTTTCCATCTCTCCCTTGTCTCTCTCTCCCTCGCTTGCCTTCTCCTCTTGCTTCTCTCCCTCTCTCTCCTTCTCCTTCCCATCTCCGCTCTCCTCCCTCTCTCCGTCTCCTTCCCTCCTCCATCTCCCTCTACTTCTCTCTCCTTGTCCATCTCTCTCTCCCCTCCTCCCTCACTCTATCGTACTCTCTCGCTCTCCTCCCTTCTTCTCTCTCTTTCCTTCTCTCTCCTCCTCCTCTGTCTCTCCTCTCCTCGTCTCCTTCTCGCTCTCCTCCCCTCTCACTCCCATTGTCCTTCTCTCCCTCCCTCTCCCCTTCTCCTTCTCTCTGTGTGCCCTTATTCTTCTCTCCGTCGTTCTCCTTGTCCTCTCTCTTGTTCTCCTTCTCGTCTCCTTCTCCTCCTCCTCTCTCCCTCTTCTCCCTCCTCCTCTTCCTCCTTCTCTTTCTCTCATCTCTCTCCTCCTCCCTTTTCTTTTCCTCTCCGTCACCTTCACTCTCTCTCACTCCTCTCGTTCTCCTTCTCTCTTTCTCCCTCCCCCTCTCCTTCTCTCTATGTCTCTCTCTCCTTACCTTTTGTCTCTGCTTCTCCCTCCCTCTTTCCTTCTCTCCTTCCCTTCCAGTCTCCCTTTCCTTCCCTCTCTCCTTCTCCTCGTCTTTCTCCGTCTAGCTCACTTACCGACTCCCTCGCTCTTTCTCCCTCTCTCCTTCTCTTTGTCTCTCTCCTTTTCCTTCATTCACAGTCTCCTTCTCTCTCCTCTCTCCACTTCTCGCTCTAATTCACTCTCTCCCCTTCTCCGTTTCACTCCTTATCGCTCTCCTTCCCTATTGTTCCCTCTACTTCTCCATCTCTCCTCCCTCCCTCCTTGCCCTTCTCACTCTCCCCCCCTCTGTCCACCTCTCCTCTCTCTCCTTCTCCTTCTAGCTCTCTCCCTCCGTCTCTCCCTCTCTCCTTGTTTCCCCATTTCCTTCTCTCTCGTCCTACACTCTCCTTCTCTCTCCCCCTCCTTTTCCTTGTTTTTCACTCTCTTGTTGCCCCGCGCTCTCTCCTTCTCACTCCTCTCTCCGATTCTCTCTTCCCTTCTATCTTCTCTCTCCTTATCCTTCACTCTCCGTCTTCAATCTCCTCCCCTCTCTCTCCTTCTCCTCTACTTCAATACCTCTCCTTCTCTTTCCCCTTTTCCTTCTCTCCCTTGTCTCTCTCTCCCTCGCTTGCCTTCTCCTCTTGCTTCTCTCCCTCTCTCTCCTTCTCCTTCCCATCTCCGCTCTCCTCCCTCTCTCCGTCTCCTTCCCTCCTCCATCTCCCTCTACTTCTCTCTCCTTGTCCATCTCTCTCTCCCCTCCTCCCTCACTCTATCGTACTCTCTCGCTCTCCTCCCTTCTTCTCTCTCTTTCCTTTTCTCTCCTCCTCCTCTGTCTCTCCTCTTCTCGTCTCCTTCTCGCTCTCCTCCCCTCTCACTCCCATTGTCCTTCTCTCCCTCCCTCTCCCCTTCTCCATCTCTCTGCGTGCCCTTATTCTTCTATCCGTCGTTCTCCTTGTCCTCTCTCTTGTTCTCCTTCTCGTCTCCTTCTCCTCCTCCTCTCTCCCTCTTCTCCCTCCTCCTCTTCCTCCTTCTCTTTCTCTCATCTCTCTCCTCCTCCCTTTTCTTTTCCTCTCCGTCACCTTCACTCTCTCTCACTCCTCTCGTTCTCCTTCTCTCTTTCTCCCTCCCCCTCTCCTTCTCTCTATGTCTCTCTCTCCTTACCTTTTGTCTCTGCTTCTCCCTCCCTCTTTCCTTCTCTCCTTCCCTTCCAGTCTCCCTTTCCTTCCCTCTCTCCTTCTCCTCGTCTTTCTCCGTCTAGCTCACTTACCGACTCCCTCGCTCTTTCTCCCTCTCTCCTTCTCTTTGTCTCTCTCCTTTTCCTTCATTCACAGTCTCCTTCTCTCTCCTCTCTCCACTTCTCGCTCTAATTCACTCTCTCCCCTTCTCCGTTTCACTCCTTATCGCTCTCCTTCCCTATTGTTCCCTCTACTTCTCCATCTCTCCTCCCTCCCTCCTTGCCCTTCTCACTCTCCCCCCCTCTGTCCACCTCTCCTCTCTCTCCTTCTCCTTCTAGCTCTCTCCCTCCGTCTCTCCCTCTCTCCTTGTTTCCCCATTTCCTTCTCTCTCGTCCTACACTCTCCTTCTCTCTCCCCCCTCCTTTTCCTTGTTTTTCACTCTCTTGTTGCCCCGCGCTCTCTCCTTCTCACTCCTCTCTCCGATTCTCTCTTCCCTTCTATCTTCTCTCTCCTTATCCTTCACTCTCCGTCTTCAATCTCCTCCCCTCTCTCTCCTTCTCCTCTACTTCAATACCTCTCCTTCTCTTTCCCCTTTTCCTTCTCTCCCTTGTCTCTCTCTCCCTCGCTTGCCTTCTCCTCTTGCTTCTCTCCCTCTCTCTCCTTCTCCTTCCCATCTCCGCTCTCCTCCCTCTCTCCGTCTCCTTCCCTCCTCCATCTCCCTCTACTTCTCTCTCCTTGTCCATCTCTCTCTCCCCTCCTCCCTCACTCTATCGTACTCTCTCGCTCTCCTCCCTTCTTCTCTCTCTTTCCTTTTCTCTCCTCCTCCTCTGTCTCTCCTCTTCTCGTCTCCTTCTCGCTCTCCTCCCCTCTCACTCCCATTGTCCTTCTCTCCCTCCCTCTCCCCTTCTCCATCTCTCTGCGTGCCCTTATTCTTCTATCCGTCGTTCTCCTTGTCCTCTCTCTTGTTCTCCTTCTCGTCTCCTTCTCCTCCTCCTCTCTCCCTCTTCTCCCTCCTCCTCTTCCTCCTTCTCTTTCTCTCATCTCTCTCCTCCTCCCTTTTCTTTTCCTCTCCGTCACCTTCAGTCTCTCTCACTCCTCTCGTTCTCCTTCTCTCTTTCTCCCTCCCCCTTCTCCTTCTCTCTATGTCTCTCTCTCCTTACCTTTTGTCTCTGCTTCTCCCTCCCTCTTTCCTTCTCTCCTTCCCTTCCAGTCTCCCCTTCCTTCCCTCTCTCCTTCTCCTCGTCTTTCTCCGTCTAGCTCACTTACCGACTCCCTCGCTCTTTCTCCCTCTCTCCTTCTCTTTGTCTCTCTCCTTTTCCTTCATTCACAGTCTCCTTCTCTCTCCTCTCTCCACTTCTCGCTCTAATTCACTCTCTCCCCTTCTCCGTTTCACTCCTTATCGCTCTCCTTCCCTATTGTTCCCTCTACTTCTCCATCTCTCCTCCCTCCCTCCTTGCCCTTCTCACTCTCCCCCCCTCTGTCCACCTCTCCTCTCTCTCCTTCTCCTTCTAGCTCTCTCCCTCCGTCTCTCCCTCTCTCCTTGTTTCCCCATTTCCTTCTCTCTCGTCCTACACTCTCCTTCTCTCTCCCCCCTCCTTTTCCTTGTTTTTCACTCTCTTGTTGCCCCGCGCTCTCTCCTTCTCACTCCTCTCTCCGATTCTCTCTTCCCTTCTATCTTCTCTCTCCTTATCCTTCACTCTCCGTCTTCAATCTCCTCCCCTCTCTCTCCTTCTCCTCTACTTCAATACCTCTCCTTCTCTTTCCCCTTTTCCTTCTCTCCCTTGTCTCTCTCTCCCTCGCTTGCCTTCTCCTCTTGCTTCTCTCCCTCTCTCTCCTTCTCCTTCCCATCTCCGCTCTCCTCCCTCTCTCCGTCTCCTTCCCTCCTCCATCTCCCTCTACTTCTCTCTCCTTGTCCATCTCTCTCTCCCCTCCTCCCTCACTCTATCGTACTCTCTCGCTCTCCTCCCTTCTTCTCTCTCTTTCCTTCTCTCTCCTCCTCCTCTGTCTCTCCTCTCCTCGTCTCCTTCTCGCTCTCCTCCCCTCTCACTCCCATTGTCCTTCTCTCCCTCCCTCTCCCCTTCTCCTTCTCTCTGTGTGCCCTTATTCTTCTCTCCGTCGTTCTCCTTGTCCTCTCTCTTGTTCTCCTTCTCGTCTCCTTCTCCTCCTCCTCTCTCCCTCTTCTCCCTCCTCCTCTTCCTCCTTCTCTTTCTCTCATCTCTCTCCTCCTCCCTTTTCTTTTCCTCTCCGTCACCTTCACTCTCTCTCACTCCTCTCGTTCTCCTTCTCTCTTTCTCCCTCCCCCTCTCCTTCTCTCTATGTCTCTCTCTCCTTACCTTTTGTCTCTGCTTCTCCCTCCCTCTTTCCTTCTCTCCTTCCCTTCCAGTCTCCCTTTCCTTCCCTCTCTCCTTCTCCTCGTCTTTCTCCGTCTAGCTCACTTACCGACTCCCTTGCTCTCTCTCCCTCTCTCCTTCTCTTTGTCTCTCTCCTTTTCCTTCATTCACAGTCTCCTTCTCTCTCCTCTCTCCACTTCTCGCTCTAATTCACTCTCTCCCCTTCTCCGTTTCACTCCTTATCGCCCTCCTTCCCTATTGTTCCCTCTACTTCTCCATCTCTCCTCCCTCCCTCCTTGCCCTTCTCACTGTCCCCCCCCCCCCCCCCCCCCCCTCTGTCCACCTCTCCTCTCTCTCCTTCTCCTTCTAGCTCTCTCCCTCCGTCTCTCCCTCTCTCCTTGTTTCCCCATTTCCTTCTCTCTCGTCCTACACTCTCCTTCTCTCTCCCCCCTCATTCTCCTTGTTTTTCACTCTCTTGTTGCCCCGCGCTCTCTCCTTCTCACTCCTCTCTCCGATTCTCTCTTCCCTTCTATCTTCTCTCTCCTTATCCTTCACTCTCCGTCCTCAATCTCCTCCCCTCTCTCTCCTTCTCCTCTACTTCAATACCTCTCCTTCTCTTTCCCCTTTTCCTTCTCTCCCTTGTCTCTCTCTCCCTCGCTTGCCTTCTCCTCTTGCTTCTCTCCCTCTCTCTCCTTCTCCTTCCCATCTCCGCTCTCCTCCCTCTCTCCGTCTCCTTCCCTCCTCCATCTCCCTCTACTTCTCTCTCCTTGTCCATCTCTCTCTCCCCTCCTCCCTCACTCTATCGTACTCTCTCGCTCTCCTCCCTTCTTCTCTCTCTTTCCTTCTCTCTCCTCCTCCTCTGTCTCTCCTCTCCTCGTCTCCTTCTCGCTCTCCTCCCCTCTCACTCCCATTGTCCTTCTCTCCCTCCCTCTCCCCTTCTCCTTCTCTCTGTGTGCCCTTATTCTTCTCTCCGTCGTTCTCCTTGTCCTCTCTCTTGTTCTCCTTCTCGTCTCCTTCTCCTCCTCCTCTCTCCCTCTTCTCCCTCCTCCTCTTCCTCCTTCTCTTTCTCTCATCTCTCTCCTCCTCCCTTTTCTTTTCCTCTCCGTCACCTTCACTCTCTCTCACTCCTCTCGTTCTCCTTCTCTCTTTCTCCCTCCCCCTTCTCCTTCTCTCTATGTCTCTCTCTCCTTACCTTTTGTCTCTGCTTCTCCCTCCCTCTTTCCTTCTCTCCTTCCCTTGCAGTCTCCCCTTCCTTCCCTCTCTCCTTCTCCTCGTCTTTCTCCGTCTAGCTCACTTACCGACTCCCTCGCTCTTTCTCCCTCTCTCCTTCTCTTTGTCTCTCTCCTTTTCCTTCATTCACAGTCTCCTTCTCTCTCCTCTCTCCACTTCTTGCTCTAATTCACTCTCTCCCCTTCTTCGTTTCACTCCTTATCGCTCTCCTTCCCTATTGTTCCCTCTACTTCTCCATCTCTCCTCCCTCCCTCCTTGCCCTTCTCACTCTCCCCCCCTCTGTCCACCTCTCCTCTCTCTCCTTCTCCTTCTAGCTCTCTCCCTCCGTCTCTCCCTCTCTCCTTGTTTCCCCATTTCCTTCTCTCTCGTCCTACACTCTCCTTCTCTCTCCCCCCTCCTTCTCCTTGTTTTTCACTCTCTTGTTGCCCCGCGCTCTCTCCTTCTCACTCCTCTCTCCGATTCTCTCTTCCCTTCTATCTTCTCTCTCCTTATCCTTCACTCTCCGTCCTCAATCTCCTCCCCTCTCTCTCCTTCTCCTCTACTTCAATACCTCTCCTTCTCTTTCCCCTTTTCCTTCTCTCCCTTGTCTCTCTCTCCCTCGCTTGCCTTCTCCTCTTGCTTCTCTCCCTCTCTCTCCTTCTCCTTCCCATCTCCGCTCTCCTCCCTCTCTCCGTCTCCTTCCCTCCTCCATCTCCCTCTACTTCTCTCTCCTTGTCCATCTCTCTCTCCCCTCCTCCCTCACTCTATCGTACTCTCTCGCTCTCCTCCCTTCTTCTCTCTCTTTCCTTCTCTCTCCTCCTCCTCTGTCTCTCCTCTCCTCGTCTCCTTCTCGCTCTCCTCCCCTCTCACTCCCATTGTCCTTCTCTCCCTCCCTCTCCCCTTCTCCTTCTCTCTGTGTGCCCTTATTCTTCTCTCCGTCGTTCTCCTTGTCCTCTCTCTTGTTCTCCTTCTCGTCTCCTTCTCCTCCTCCTCTCTCCCTCTTCTCCCTCCTCCTCTTCCTCCTTCTCTTTCTCTCATCTCTCTCCTCCTCCCTTTTCTTTTCCTCTCCGTCACCTTCACTCTCTCTCACTCCTCTCGTTCTCCTTCTCTCTTTCTCCCTCCCCCTTCTCCTTCTCTCTATGTCTCTCTCTCCTTACCTTTTGTCTCTGCTTCTCCCTCCCTCTTTCCTTCTCTCCTTCCCTTGCAGTCTCCCCTTCCTTCCCTCTCTCCTTCTCCTCGTCTTTCTCCGTCTAGCTCACTTACCGACTCCCTCGCTCTTTCTCCCTCTCTCCTTCTCTTTGTCTCTCTCCTTTTCCTTCATTCACAGTCTCCTTCTCTCTCCTCTCTCCACTTCTTGCTCTAATTCACTCTCTCCCCTTCTTCGTTTCACTCCTTATCGCTCTCCTTCCCTATTGTTCCCTCTACTTCTCCATCTCTCCTCCCTCCCTCCTTGCCCTTCTCACTCTCCCCCCCTCTGTCCACCTCTCCTCTCTCTCCTTCTCCTTCTAGCTCTCTCCCTCCGTCTCTCCCTCTCTCCTTGTTTCCCCATTTCCTTCTCTCTCGTCCTACACTCTCCTTCTCTCTCCCACCTCCTTCTCCTTGTTTTTCACTCTCTTGTTGCCCCGCGCTCTCTCCTTCTCACTCCTCTCTCCGATTCTCTCTTCCCTTCTATCTTCTCTCTCCTTATCCTTCACTCTCCGTCCTCAATCTCCTCCCCTCTCTCTCCTTCTCCTCTACTTCAATACCTCTCCTTCTCTTTCCCCTTTTCCTTCTCTCCCTTGTCTCTCTCTCCCTCGCTTGCCTTCTCCTCTTGCTTCTCTCCCTCTCTCTCCTTCTCCTTCCCATCTCCGCTCTCCTCCCTCTCTCCGTCTCCTTCCCTCCTCCATCTCCCTCTACTTCTCTCTCCTTGTCCATCTCTCTCTCCCCTCCTCCCTCACTCTATCGTACTCTCTCGCTCTCCTCCCTTCTTCTCTCTCTTTCCTTCTCTCTCCTCCTCCTCTGTCTCTCCTCTCCTCGTCTCCTTCTCGCTCTCCTCCCCTCTCACTCCCATTGTCCTTCTCTCCCTCCCTCTCCCCTTCTCCTTCTCTCTGTGTGCCCTTATTCTTCTCTCCGTCGTTCTCCTTGTCCTCTCTCTTGTTCTTCTTCTCGTCTCCTTCACCTCCTCCTCTCTCCTTCTTCTCCCTCCTCCTCTTCCTCCTTCTCTTTCTCTCATCTCTCTCCTCCTCCCTTTTCTTTTCCTCTCCGTCACCTTCAATCTCTCACTCCTCTCGTTCTCCTTCTCTCTTTCTCCCTCCCCCTTCTCCTTCTCTCTATGTCTCTCTCTCCTTACCTTTTGTCTCTGCTTCTCCCTCCCTCTTTCCTTCTCTCCTTCCCTTGCAGTCTCCCCTTCCTTCCCTCTCTCCTTCTCCTCGTCTTTCTCCGTCTAGCTCACTTACCGACTCCCTCGCTCTTTCTCCCTCTCTCCTTCTCTTTGTCTCTCTCCTTTTCCTTCATTCACAGTCTCCTTCTCTCTCCTCTCTCCACTTCTCGCTCTAATTCACTCTCTCCCCTTCTCCGTTTCACTCCTTATCGCTCTCCTTCCCTATTGTTCCCTCTACTTCTCCATCTCTCCTCCCTCCCTCCTTGCCCTTCTCACTCTCCCCCCCCCCCTCTGTCCACCTCTCCTCTCTCTCCTTCTCCTTCTAGCTCTCTCCCTCCGTCTCTCCCTCTCTCCTTGTTTCCCCATTTCCTTCTCTCTCGTCCTACACTCTCCTTCTCTCTCCCCCCTCCTTCTCCTTGTTTTTCACTCTCTTGTTGCCCCGCGCTCTCTCCTTCTCACTCCTCTCTCCGATTCTCTCTTCCCTTCTATCTTCTCTCTCCTTATCCTTCACTCTCCGTCCTCAATCACCTCCCCTCTCTCTCCTTCTACTCTACTTCAATACCTCTCCTTCTCTTTCCCCTTTTCCTTCTCTCCCTTGTCTCTCTCTCCCTCGCTTGCCTTCTCCTCTTGCTTCTCTCCCTCTCTCTCCTTCTCCTTCCCATCTCCGCTCTCCTCCCTCTCTCCGTCTCCTTCCCTCCTCCATCTCCCTCTACTTCTCTCTCCTTGTCCATCTCTCTCTCCCCTCCTCCCTCACTCTATCGTACTCTCTCGCTCTCCTCCCTTCTTCTCTCTCTTTCCTTCTCTCTCCTCCTCCTCTGTCTCTCCTCTCCTCGTCTCCTTCTCGCTCTCCTCCCCTCTCACTCCCATTGTCCTTCTCTCCCTCCCTCTCCCCTTCTCCTTCTCTCTGTGTGCCCTTATTCTTCTCTCCGTCGTTCTCCTTGTCCTCTCTCTTGTTCTCCTTCTCGTCTCCTTCACCTCCTCCTCTCTCCTTCTTCTCCCTCCTCCTCTTCCTCCTTCTCTTTCTCTCATCTCTCTCCTCCTCCCTTTTCTTTTCCTCTCCGTCACCTTCACTATCTCTCACTCTTCTCGTTCTCCTTCTCTCTTTCTCCCTCCCCCTTCTCCTTCTCTCTATGTCTCTCTCTCCTTACCTTTTGTCTCTGCTTCTCCCTCCCTCTTTCCTTCTCTCCTTCCCTTCCAGTCTCCCCTTCCTTCCCTCTCTCCTTCTCCTCGTCTTTCTCCGTCTAGCTCATTTACCGACTCCCTCGCTCTTTCTCCCTCTCTCCTTCTCTTTGTCTCTCTCCTTTTCCTTCATTCACAGTCTCCTTCTCTCTCCTCTCTCCACTTCTCGCTCTAATTCACTCTCTCCCCTTCTCCGTTTCACTCCTTATCGCTCTCCTTCCCTATTGTTCCCTCTACTTCTCCATCTCTCCTCCCTCCCTCCTTGCCCTTCTCACTCTCCCCCCCCCCTCTGTCCACCTCTCCTCTCTCTCCTTCTCCTTCTAGCTCTCTCCCTCCGTCTCTCCCTCTCTCCTTGTTTCCCCATTTCCTTCTCTCTCGTCCTACACTCTCCTTCTCTCTCCCCCCTCCTTCTCCTAGTTTTTCACTCTCTTGTTGCCCCGCGCTCTCTCCTTCTCACTCCTCTCTCCGATTCTCTCTTCCCTTCTATCTTCTCTCTCCTTATCCTTCACTCTCCGTCCTCAATCTCCTCCCCTCTCTCTCCTTCTACTCTACTTCAATACCTCTCCTTCTCTTTCCCCTTTTCCTTCTCTCCCTTGTCTCTCTCTCCCTCGCTTGCCTTCTCCTCTTGCTTCTCTCCCTCTCTCTCCTTCTCCTTCCCATCTCCGCTCTCCTCCCTCTCTCCGTCTCCTTCCCTCCTCCATCTCCCTCTACTTCTCTCTCCTTGTCCATCTCTCTCTCCCCTCCTCCCTCACTCTATCGTACTCTCTCGCTCTCCTCCCTTCTTCTCTCTCTTTCCTTCTCTCTCCTCCTCCTCTGTCTCTCCTCTTCTCGTCTCCTTCTCGCTCTCCTCCCCTCTCACTCCCATTGTCCTTCTCTCCCTCCCTCTCCCCTTCTCCTTCTCTCTGTGTGCCCTTATTCTTCTCTCCGTCGTTCTCCTTGTCCTCTCTCTTGTTCTCCTTCTCGTCTCCTTCACCTCCTCCTCTCTCCTTCTTCTCCCTCCTCCTCTTCCTCCTTCTCTTTCTCTCATCTCTCTCCTCCTCCCTTTTCTTTTCCTCTCCGTCACCTTCACTATCTCTCACTCCTCTCGTTCTCCTTCTCTCTTTCTCCCTCCCCCTTCTCCTTCTCTCTATGTCTCTCTCTCCTTACCTTTTGTCTCTGCTTCTCCCTCCCTCTTTCCTTCTCTCCTTCCCTTCCAGTCTCCCCTTCCTTCCCTCTCTCCTTCTCCTCGTCTTTCTCCGTCTAGCTCACTTACCGACTCCCTCGCTCTTTCTCCCTCTCTCCTTCTCTTTGTCTCTCTCCTTTTCCTTCATTCACAGTCTCCTTCTCTCTCCTCTCTCCACTTCTCGCTCTAATTCACTCTCTCCCCTTCTCTATTTCACTCCTTATCGCTCTCCTTCCCTATTGTCCCCTCTACTTCTCCATCTCTCCTCCCTTCCTCCTTGCCCTTCTCACTCTCCCCCCCCCCCCCCTCTGTCCACCTTTCCTCTCTCTCCTTCTCCTTCTAGCTCTCTCCCTCCGTCTCTCCCTCTCTCCTTGTTTCCCCATTTCCTTTTCTCTCGTCCTACACTCTCCTTCTCTCTCCCCCCTCCTTCTCCTTGTTTTTCACTCTCTTGTTGCCCCGCGCTCTCTCCTTCTCACTCCTCTCTCCGATTCTCTCTTCCCTTCTATCTTCTCTCTCCTTATCCTTCACTCTCCGTCTTCAATCTCCTCCCCTCTCTCTCCTTCTCCTCTACTTCAATACCTCTCCTTCTCTTTCCCCTTTTCCTTCTCTCCCTTGTCTCTCTCTCCCTCGCTTGCCTTCTCCTCTTGCTTCTCTCCCTCTCTCTCCTTCTCCTTCCCATCTCCGCTCTCCTCCCTCTCTCCGTCTCCTTCCCTCCTCCATCTCCCTCTACTTCTCTCTCCTTGTCCATCTCTCTCTCCCCTCCTCCCTCACTCTATCGTACTCTCTCGCTCTCCTCCCTTCTTCTCTCTCTTTCCTTCTCTCTCCTCCTCCTCTGTCTCTCCTCTCCTCGTCTCCTTCTCGCTCTCCTCCCTTCTCACTCCCATTGTCCTTCTCTCCCTCCCTCTCCCCTTCTCCTTCTCTCTGTGTGCCCTTATTCTTCTCTCCGTCGTTCTCCTTGTCCTCTCTCTTGTTCTCCTTCTCGTCTCCTTCTCCTCCTCCTCTCTCCTTCTTCTCCCTTCTCCTCTTCCTCCTTCTCTTTCTCTCACCTCTCTCCTCCTCCATTTTCTTTTCCTCTCCGTCACCTTCACTCTCTCTCACTCCTCTCGTTCTCCTTCTCTCTTTCTCCCTCCCCCTTCTCCTTCTCTCTATGTCTCTCTCTCCTTACCTTTTGTCTCTGCTTCTCCCTCCCTCTTTCCTTCTCTCCTTCCCTTCCAGTCTCCCCTTCCTTCCCTCTCTCCTTCTCCTCGTCTTTCTCCGTCTAGCTCACTTACCGACTCCCTCGCTCTTTCTCCCTCTCTCCTTCTCTTTGTCTCTCTCCTTTTCCTTCATTCACAGTCTCCTTCTCTCTCCTCTCTCCACTTCTCGCTCTAATTCACTCTCTCCCCTTCTTCGTTTCACTCCTTATCGCTCTCCTTCCCTATTGTTCCCTCTACTTCTCCATCTCTCCTCCCTCCCTCCTTGCCCTTCTCACTCTCCCCCCCTCTGTCCACCTCTCCTCTCTCTCCTTCTCCTTCTAGCTCTCTCCCTCCGTCTCTCCCTCTCTCCTTGTTTCCCCATTTCCTTCTCTCTCGTCCTACACTCTCCTTCTCTCTCCCCCCTCCTTCTCCTTGTTTTTCACTCTCTTGTTGCCCCGCGCTCTCTCCTTCTCACTCCTCTCTCCGATTCTCTCTTCCCTTCTATCTTCTCTCTCCTTATCCTTCACTCTCCGTCTTCAATCTCCTCCCCTCTCTCTCCTTCTCCTCTACTTCAATACCTCTCCTTCTCTTTCCCCTTTTCCTTCTCTCCCTTGTCTCTCTTTCCCTCGCTTGCCTTCTCCTCTTGCTTCTCTCCCTCTCTCTCCTTCTCCTTCCCATCTCCGCTCTCCTCCCTCTCTCCGTCTCCTTCCCTCCTCCATCTCCCTCTACTTCTCTCTCCTTGTCCATCTCTCTCTCCCCTCCTCCCTCACTCTATCGTACTCTCTCGCTCTCCTCCCTTCTTCTCTCTCTTTCCTTCTCTCTCCTCCTCCTCTGTCTCTCCTCTCCTCGTCTCCTTCTCGCTCTCCTCCCCTCTCACTCCCATTGTCCTTCTCTCCCTCCCTCTCCCCTTCTCCTTCTCTCTGTGTGCCCTTATTCTTCTCTCCGTCGTTCTCCTTGTCCTTTCTCTTGTTCTCCTTCTCGTCTCCTTCTCCTCCTCCTCTCTCCTTCTTCTCCCTCCTCCTCTTCCTCCTTCTCTTTCTCTCATCTCTCTCCTCCTCCCTTTTCTTTTCCTCTCCGTCACCTTCACTCTCTCTCACTCCTCTCGTTCTCCTTCTCTCTTTCTCCCTCCCCCTTCTCCTTCTCTCTATGTCTCTCTCTCCTTGCCTTTTGTCTCTGTTTCTCCCTCCCTCTTTCCTTCTCTCCTTCCCTTCCAGTCTCCCCTTCCTTCCCTCTCTCCTTCTCCTCGTCTTTCTCCGTCTAGCTCACTTACCGACTCCCTCGCTCTTTCTCCCTCTCTCCTTCTCTTTGTCTCTCTCCTTTTCCTTCATTCACAGTCTCCTTCTCTCTCCTCTCTCAACTTCTCGCTCTAATTCACTCTCTCCCCTTCTCCGTTTCACTCCTTATCGCCTTCCTTCCCTATTGTTCCCTCTACTTCTCCATCTCTCCTCCCTCCCTCCTTGCCCTTCTCACTCTCCCCCCCCCCCCTCTGTCCACCTCTCCTCTCTCTCCTTCTCCTTCTAGCTCTCTCCGTCCGTCTCTCCCTCTCTCCTTGTTTCCCCATTTCCTTCTCTCTCGTCCTACACTCTCCTTCTCTCTCCCCCCTCCTTCTCCTTGTTTTTCACTCTCTTGTTGCCCCGCGCTCTCTCCTTCTCACTCCTCTCTCCGATTCTCTCTTCCCTTCTATCTTCTCTCTCCTTATCCTTCACTCTCCGTCTTCAATCTCCTTCTCTCTCTCTCCTTCTCCTCTACTTCAATACCTCTCCTTCTCTTTCCCCTTTTCCTTCTCCCCCTTGTCTCTCTCTCCCTCGCTTGCCTTCTCCTCTTGCTTCTCTCCGTCTCTCTCCTTCTCCTTCCCATCTCCGCTCTCCTCCCTCTCTCTGTCTCCTTCCCTCCTCCATCTCCCTCTACTTCTCTCTCCTTGTCCATCTCTCTCTCCCCTCCTCCCTCACTCTATCGTACTCTCTCGCTCTCCTCCCTTCTTCTCTCTCTTTCCTTCTCTCTCCTCCTCCTCTGTCTCTCCTCCCCTCTCACTCCCATTGTCCTTCTCTCCCTCCCTCTCCCCATCTCCTTCTCTCTGTGTGCCCTTATTCTTCTCTCCGTCGTTCTCCTTGTCCTCTCTCTTGTTCTCCTTCTCGTCTCCTTCTCCTCCTCCTCTCTCCTTCTTCTCCCTCCTCCTTCTCTTTCTCTCATCTCTCTCCTCCTCCCTTTTCTTTTCCTCTCTGTCACCTTCACTCTCTCTCACTCCTCTCGTTCTCCTTCTCTCTTTCTCCCTCCCCCTTCTCCTTCTCTCTATGTCTCTCTCTCCTTGCCTTTTGTCTCTGCTTCTCCCTCCCTCTTTCCTTCTCTACTTCCCTTCCAGTCTCCCCTTCCTTCCCTCTCTCCTTCTCCTCGTCTTTCTCCGTCTAGCTCACTTACCGACTCCCTCGCTCTTTCTCCCTCTCTCCTTCTCTTTGTCTCTCACCTTTTCCTTCATTCACAGTCTCCTTCTCTCTCCTCTCTCCACTTCTCGCTCTAATTCACTCTCTCCCCTTCTCCGTTTCACTCCTTATCGCCCTCCTTCCCTATTGTTCCCTCTACTTCTCCATCTCTCCTCCCTCCCTCCTTGCCCTTCTCACTCTCCCCCCCCCCCCTCTGTCCACCTCTCCTCTCTCTCCTTCTCCTTCTAGCTCTCTCCCTCCGTCTCTCCCTCTCTCCTTGTTTCCCCATTTCCTTCTCTCTCGTCCTACACTCTCCTTCTCTCTCCCCCCTCCTTCTCCTTGTTTTTCACTCTCTTGTTGCCCCGCGCTCTCTCCTTCTCACTCCTCTCTCCGATTCTCTCTTCCCTTCTATCTTCTCTCTCCTTATCCTTCACTCTCCGTCTTCAAACTCCTCCCCTCTCTCTCCTTCTCCTCTACTTCAATACCTCTCCTTCTCTTTCCCCTTTTCCTTCTCTCCCTTGTCTCTCTCTCCCTCGCTTGCCTTCTCCTCTTGCTTCTCTCCCTCTCTCTCCTTCTCCTTCCCATCTCCGCTCTCCTCCCTCTCTCCGTCTCCTTCCCTCCTCCATCTCCCTCTACTTCTCTCTCCTTATCCATCTCTCTCTCCCCTCCTCCCTCACTCTATCGTACTCTCTCGCTCTCCTCCCTTCTTCTCTCTCTTTCCTTCTCTCTCCTCCTCCTCTGTCTCTCCTCTCCTCGTCTCCTTCTCGCTCTCCTCCCCTCTCACACCCATTGTCCTTCTCTCCCTCCCTCTCCCCTTCTCCTTCTCTCTGTGTGCCCTTATTCTTCTCTCCGTCGTTCTCCTTGTCCTCTCTCTTGTTCTCCTTCTCGTCTCCTTCTCTTCCTCCTCTCTCCTTCTTCTCCCTCCTCCTCTTCCTCCTTCTCTTTCTCTCATCTCTCTCCTCCTCCCTTTTCTTTTCCTCTCCGTCACCTTCACCCTCTCTCACTCCTCTCGTTCTCCTTCTCTCTTTCTCCCTCCCCCTTCTCCTTCTCTCTATGTCTCTCTCTCCTTACCTTTTGTCTCTGCTTCTCCCTCCCTCTTTCCTTCTCTCCATCCCTTCCAGTCTCCCCTTCCTTCCCTCTCTCCTTCTCCTCGTCTTTCTCCGTCTAGCTCACTTACCGACTCCCTCGCTCTTTCTCCCTCTCTTCTTCTCTTTGTCTCTCTCTTTTTCCTTCATTCACAGTCTCCTTCTCTCTCCTCTCTCCACTTCTCGCTCTAATTCACTCTCTCCCCTTCTCCGTTTCACTCCTTATCGCTCTCCTTCCCTATTGTTCCCTCTACTTCTCCATCTCCCCCCCCCCCTCTGTCCACCTCTCCTCTCTCTCCTTCTCCTTCTAGCTCTCTCCCTCCGTCTCTCCCTCTCTCCTTGTTTCCCCATTTCCTTCTCTCTCGTCCTACACTCTCCTTCTCTCTCCCCCCTCCTTCTCCTTGTTTTTCACTCTCTTGTTGCCCCGCGCTCTCTCCTTCTCACTCCTCTCTCCGATTCTCTCTTCCCTTCTATCTTCTCTCTCCTTATCCTTCACTCTCCGTCTTCAATCTCCTCCCCTCTCTCTCCTTCTCCTCTACTTCAATACCTCTCCTTCTCTTTCCCCTTTTCCTTCTCTACCTTGTCTCTCTCTCCCTCGCTTGCCTTCTCCTCTTGCTTCTCTCCCTCTCTCTCCTTCTCCTTCCCATCTCCGCTCTCCTCCCTCTCTCCGTCTCCTTCCCTCCTCCGTCTCCCTCTACTTCTCTCTCCTTGTCCATCTCTCTCTCCCCTCCTCCCTCACTCTATCGTACTCTCTCGCTCTCCTCCCTTCTTCTCTCTCTTTCCTTCTCTCTCCTCCTCCTCTGTCTCTCCTCTCCTCGTCTCCTTCTCGCTCTCCTCCCCTCTCACTCCCATTGTCCTTCTCTCCCTCCCTCTCCCCTTCTCCTTCTCTCTGTGTGCCCTTATTCTTCTCTCCGTCGTTCTCCTTGTCCTCTCTCTTGTTCTCCTTCTCGTCTCCTTCTCCTCCTCCTCTCTCCTTCTTCTCCCTCCTCCTCTTCCTCCTTCTCTTTCTCTCATCTCTCTCCTCCTCCTTTTTCTTTTCCTCTCCGTCACCTTCACCCTCTCTCACTCCTCTCGTTCTCCTTCTCTCTTTCTCCCTCCCCCTTCTCCTTCTCTCTATGTCTCTCTCTCCTTACCTTTTGTCTCTGCTTCTCCCTCCCTCTTTCCTTCTCTCCTTCCCTTCCAGTCTCCCCTTCCTTCCCTCTCTCCTTCTCCTCGTCTTTCTCCGTCTAGCTCATTTACCGACTCCCTCGCTCTTTCTCCCTCTCTCCTTCTCTTTGTCTCTCTCCTTTTCCTTCATTCACAGTCTCCTTCTCTCTCCTCTCTCCACTTCTCGCTCTAATTCACTCTCTCCCCTTCTCCGTTTCACTCCTTATCGCTCTCCTTCCCTATTGTTCCCTCTACTTCTCCATCTCTCCTCCCTCCCTCCTTGCCCTTCTCACTCTCCCCCCCCCCTCTGTCCACCTCTCCTCTCTCTCCTTCTCCTTCTAGCTCTCTCCCTCCGTCTCTCCCTCTCTCCTTGTTTCCCCATTTCCTTCTCTCTCGTCCTACACTCTCCTTCTCTCTCCCCCCTCCTTCTCCTAGTTTTTCACTCTCTTGTTGCCCCGCGCTCTCTCCTTCTCACTCCTCTCTCCGATTCTCTCTTCCCTTCTATCTTCTCTCTCCTTATCCTTCACTCTCCGTCCTCAATCTCCTCCCCTCTCTCTCCTTCTACTCTACTTCAATACCTCTCCTTCTCTTTCCCCTTTTCCTTCTCTCCCTTGTCTCTCTCTCCCTCGCTTGCCTTCTCCTCTTGCTTCTCTCCCTCTCTCTCCTTCTCCTTCCCATCTCCGCTCTCCTCCCTCTCTCCGTCTCCTTCCCTCCTCCATCTCCCTCTACTTCTCTCTCCTTGTCCATCTCTCTCTCCCCTCCTCCCTCACTCTATCGTACTCTCTCGCTCTCCTCCCTTCTTCTCTCTCTTTCCTTCTCTCTCCTCCTCCTCTGTCTCTCCTCTCCTCGTCTCCTTCTCGCTCTCCTCCCCTCTCACTCCCATTGTCCTTCTCTCCCTCCCTCTCCCCTTCTCCTTCTCTCTGTGTGCCCTTATTCTTCTCTCCGTCGTTCTCCTTGTCCTCTCTCTTGTTCTCCTTCTCGTCTCCTTCACCTCCTCCTCTCTCCTTCTTCTCCCTCCTCCTCTTCCTCCTTCTCTTTCTCTCATCTCTCTCCTCCTCCCTTTTCTTTTCCTCTCCGTCACCTTCACTATCTCTCACTCCTCTCGTTCTCCTTCTCTCTTTCTCCCTCCCCCTTCTCCTTCTCTCTATGTCTCTCTCTCCTTACCTTTTGTCTCTGCTTCTCCCTCCCTCTTTCCTTCTCTCCTTCCCTTCCAGTCTCCCCTTCCTTCCCTCTCTCCTTCTCCTCGTCTTTCTCCGTCTAGCTCACTTACCGACTCCCTCGCTCTTTCTCCCTCTCTCCTTCTCTTTGTCTCTCTCCTTTTCCTTCATTCACAGTCTCCTTCTCTCTCCTCTCTCCACTTCTCGCTCTAATTCACTCTCTCCCCTTCTCTATTTCACTCCTTATCGCTCTCCTTCCCTATTGTCCCCTCTACTTCTCCATCTCTCCTCCCTTCCTCCTTGCCCTTCTCACTCTCCCCCCCCCCCCCCCTCTGTCCACCTTTCCTCTCTCTCCTTCTCCTTCTAGCTCTCTCCCTCCGTCTCTCCCTCTCTCCTTGTTTCCCCATTTCCTTTTCTCTCGTCCTACACTCTCCTTCTCTCTCCCCCCTCCTTCTCCTTGTTTTTCACTCTCTTGTTGCCCCGCGCTCTCTCCTTCTCACTCCTCTCTCCGATTCTCTCTTCCCTTCTATCTTCTCTCTCCTTATCCTTCACTCTCCGTCTTCAATCTCCTCCCCTCTCTCTCCTTCTCCTCTACTTCAATACCTCTCCTTCTCTTTCCCCTTTTCCTTCTCTCCCTTGTCTCTCTCTCCCTCGCTTGCCTTCTCCTCTTGCTTCTCTCCCTCTCTCTCCTTCTCCTTCCCATCTCCGCTCTCCTCCCTCTCTCCGTCTCCTTCCCTCCTCCATCTCCCTCTACTTCTCTCTCCTTGTCCATCTCTCTCTCCCCTCCTCCCTCACTCTATCGTACTCTCTCGCTCTCCTCCCTTCTTCTCTCTCTTTCCTTCTCTCTCCTCCTCCTCTGTCTCTCCTCTCCTCGTCTCCTTCTCGCTCTCCTCCCTTCTCACTCCCATTGTCCTTCTCTCCCTCCCTCTCCCCTTCTCCTTCTCTCTGTGTGCCCTTATTCTTCTCTCCGTCGTTCTCCTTGTCCTCTCTCTTGTTCTCCTTCTCGTCTCCTTCTCCTCCTCCTCTCTCCTTCTTCTCCCTTCTCCTCTTCCTCCTTCTCTTTCTCTCACCTCTCTCCTCCTCCATTTTCTTTTCCTCTCCGTCACCTTCACTCTCTCTCACTCCTCTCGTTCTCCTTCTCTCTTTCTCCCTCCCCCTTCTCCTTCTCTCTATGTCTCTCTCTCCTTACCTTTTGTCTCTGCTTCTCCCTCCCTCTTTCCTTCTCTCCTTCCCTTCCAGTCTCCCCTTCCTTCCCTCTCTCCTTCTCCTCGTCTTTCTCCGTCTAGCTCACTTACCGACTCCCTCGCTCTTTCTCCCTCTCTCCTTCTCTTTGTCTCTCTCCTTTTCCTTCATTCACAGTCTCCTTCTCTCTCCTCTCTCCACTTCTCGCTCTAATTCACTCTCTCCCCTTCTCCGTTTCACTCCTTATCGCTCTCCTTCCCTATTGTTCCCTCTACTTCTCCATCTCTCCTCCCTCCCTCCTTGCCCTTCTCACTCTCCCCCCCTCTGTCCACCTCTCCTCTCTCTCCTTCTCCTTCTAGCTCTCTCCCTCCGTCTCTCCCTCTCTCCTTGTTTCCCCATTTCCTTCTCTCTCGTCCTACACTCTCCTTCTCTCTCCCCCCTCCTTCTCCTTGTTTTTCACTCTCTTGTTGCCCCGCGCTCTCTCCTTCTCACTCCTCTCTCCGATTCTCTCTTCCCTTCTATCTTCTCTCTCCTTATCCTTCACTCTCCGTCTTCAATCTCCTCCCCTCTCTCTCCTTCTCCTCTACTTCAATACCTCTCCTTCTCTTTCCCCTTTTCCTTCTCTCCCTTGTCTCTCTTTCCCTCGCTTGCCTTCTCCTCTTGCTTCTCTCCCTCTCTCTCCTTCTCCTTCCCATCTCCGCTCTCCTCCCTCTCTCCGTCTCCTTCCCTCCTCCATCTCCCTCTACTTCTCTCTCCTTGTCCATCTCTCTCTCCCCTCCTCCCTCACTCTATCGTACTCTCTCGCTCTCCTCCCTTCTTCTCTCTCTTTCCTTCTCTCTCCTCCTCCTCTGTCTCTCCTCTCCTCGTCTCCTTCTCGCTCTCCTCCCCTCTCACTCCCATTGTCCTTCTCTCCCTCCCTCTCCCCTTCTCCTTCTCTCTGTGTGCCCTTATTCTTCTCTCCGTCGTTCTCCTTGTCCTTTCTCTTGTTCTCCTTCTCGTCTCCTTCTCCTCCTCCTCTCTCCTTCTTCTCCCTCCTCCTCTTCCTCCTTCTCTTTCTCTCATCTCTCTCCTCCTCCCTTTTCTTTTCCTCTCCGTCACCTTCACTCTCTCTCACTCCTCTCGTTCTCCTTCTCTCTTTCTCCCTCCCCCTTCTCCTTCTCTCTATGTCTCTCTCTCCTTGCCTTTTGTCTCTGTTTCTCCCTCCCTCTTTCCTTCTCTCCTTCCCTTCCAGTCTCCCCTTCCTTCCCTCTCTCCTTCTCCTCGTCTTTCTCCGTCTAGCTCACTTACCGACTCCCTCGCTCTTTCTCCCTCTCTCCTTCTCTTTGTCTCTCTCCTTTTCCTTCATTCACAGTCTCCTTCTCTCTCCTCTCTCAACTTCTCGCTCTAATTCACTCTCTCCCCTTCTCCGTTTCACTCCTTATCGCCTTCCTTCCCTATTGTTCCCTCTACTTCTCCATCTCTCCTCCCTCCCTCCTTGCCCTTCTCACTCTCCCCCCCCCCCCTCTGTCCACCTCTCCTCTCTCTCCTTCTCCTTCTAGCTCTCTCCGTCCGTCTCTCCCTCTCTCCTTGTTTCCCCATTTCCTTCTCTCTCGTCCTACACTCTCCTTCTCTCTCCCCCCTCCTTCTCCTTGTTTTTCACTCTCTTGTTGCCCCGCGCTCTCTCCTTCTCACTCCTCTCTCCGATTCTCTCTTCCCTTCTATCTTCTCTCTCCTTATCCTTCACTCTCCGTCTTCAATCTCCTTCTCTCTCTCTCCTTCTCCTCTACTTCAATACCTCTCCTTCTCTTTCCCCTTTTCCTTCTCCCCCTTGTCTCTCTCTCCCTCGCTTGCCTTCTCCTCTTGCTTCTCTCCGTCTCTCTCCTTCTCCTTCCCATCTCCGCTCTCCTCCCTCTCTCTGTCTCCTTCCCTCCTCCATCTCCCTCTACTTCTCTCTCCTTGTCCATCTCTCTCTCCCCTCCTCCCTCACTCTATCGTACTCTCTCGCTCTCCTCCCTTCTTCTCTCTCTTTCCTTCTCTCTCCTCCTCCTCTGTCTCTCCTCCCCTCTCACTCCCATTGTCCTTCTCTCCCTCCCTCTCCCCATCTCCTTCTCTCTGTGTGCCCTTATTCTTCTCTCCGTCGTTCTCCTTGTCCTCTCTCTTGTTCTCCTTCTCGTCTCCTTCTCCTCCTCCTCTCTCCTTCTTCTCCCTCCTCCTTCTCTTTCTCTCATCTCTCTCCTCCTCCCTTTTCTTTTCCTCTCTGTCACCTTCACTCTCTCTCACTCCTCTCGTTCTCCTTCTCTCTTTCTCCCTCCCCCTTCTCCTTCTCTCTATGTCTCTCTCTCCTTGCCTTTTGTCTCTGCTTCTCCCTCCCTCTTTCCTTCTCTACTTCCCTTCCAGTCTCCCCTTCCTTCCCTCTCTCCTTCTCCTCGTCTTTCTCCGTCTAGCTCACTTACCGACTCCCTCGCTCTTTCTCCCTCTCTCCTTCTCTTTGTCTCTCACCTTTTCCTTCATTCACAGTCTCCTTCTCTCTCCTCTCTCCACTTCTCGCTCTAATTCACTCTCTCCCCTTCTCCGTTTCACTCCTTATCGCCCTCCTTCCATATTGTTCCCTCTACTTCTCCATCTCTCCTCCCTCCCTCCTTGCCCTTCTCACTCTCCCCCCCCCTCTGTCCACCTCTCCTCCCTCTCCTTCTCCTTCTAGCTCTCTCCCTCCGTCTCTCCCTCTCTCCTTGTTTCCCCATTTCCTTCTCTCTCGTCCTACACTCTCCTTCTCTCTCCCCCCTCCTTCTCCTTGTTTTTCACTCTCTTGTTGCCCCGCGCTCTCTCCTTCTCACTCCTCTCTCCGATTCTCTCTTCCCTTCTATCTTCTCTCTCCTTATCCTTCACTCTCCGTCTTCAATCTCCTCCCCTCTCTCTCCTTCTCCTCTACTTCAACACCTCTCCTTCTCTTTCCCATTTTCCTTCTCCCCCTTGTCTCTCTCTCCCTCGCTTGCCTTTTCCTCTTGCTTCTCTCCCTCTCTCTCCTTCTCCTTCCCATCTCCGCTCTCCTCCCTCTCTCTGTCTCCTTCCCTCCTCCATCTCCCTCTACTTCTCTCTCCTTGTCCATCTCTCTCTCCCCTCCTCCCTCACTCTATCGTACTCTCTCGCTCTCCTCCCTTCTTCTCTCTCTTTCCTTCTCTCTCCTCCTCCTCTGTCTCTCCTCTCCTCGTCTCCTTCTCGCTCTCCTCCCCTCTCACTCCCATTGTCCTTCTCTCCCTCCCTCTCCCCTTCTCCTTCTCTCTGTGTGCCTTTATTCTTCTCTCCGTCGTTCTCCTTGTCCTTTCTCTTGTTCTCCTTCTCGTCTCCTTCTCCTCCTCTCTCCTTCTTCTCCCTCCTCCTCTTCCTCCTTCTCTTTCTCTCATCTCTCTCCTCCTCCCTTTTCTTTTCCTCTCCGTCACCTTCACTCTCTCTCACTCCTCTCGTTCTCCTTCTCTCTTTCTCCCTCCCCCTTCTCCTTCTCTCTATGTCTCTCTCTCTCCTTGCCTTTTGTCTCTGTTTCTCCCTCCCTCTTTCCTTCTCTCCTTCCCTTCCAGTCTCCCCTTCCTTCCCTCTCTCCTTCTCCTCGTCTTTCTCCGTCTAGCTCACTTACCGACTCCCTCGCTCTTTCTCCCTCTCTCCTTCTCTTTGTCTCTCTCCTTTTCCTTCATTCACAGTCTCCTTCTCTCTCCTCTCTCCACTTCTCGCTCTAATTCACTCTCTCCCCTTCTCCGTTTCACTCCTTATCGCCCTCCTTCCCTATTGTTCCCTCTACTTCTCCATCTCTCCTCCCTCCCTCCTTGCCCTTCTCACTCTCCCCCCCCCCCCCCTCTGTCCACCTCTCCTCTCTCTCCTTCTCCTTCTAGCTCTCTCCCTCCGTCTCTCCCTCTCTCCTTGTTTCCCCATTTCCTTCTCTCTCGTCCTACACTCTCCTTCTCTCTCCCCCCTCCTTCTCCTTGTTTTTCACTCTCTTGTTGCCCCGCGCTCTCTCCTTCTCACTCCTCTCTCCGATTCTCTCTTCCCTTCTATCTTCTCTCTCCTTATCCTTCACTCTCCGTCTTCAAACTCCTCCCCTCTCTCTCCTTCTCCTCTACTTCAATACCTCTCCTTCTCTTTCCCCTTTTCCTTCTCTCCCTTGTCTCTCTCTCCCTCGCTTGCCTTCTCCTCTTGCTTCTCTCCCTCTCTCTCCTTCTCCTTCCCATCTCCGCTCTCCTCCCTCTCTCCGTCTCCTTCCCTCCTCCATCTCCCTCTACTTCTCTCTCCTTATCCATCTCTCTCTCCCCTCCTCCCTCACTCTATCGTACTCTCTCGCTCTCCTCCCTTCTTCTCTCTCTTTCCTTCTCTCTCCTCCTCCTCTGTCTCTCCTCTCCTCGTCTCCTTCTCGCTCTCCTCCCCTCTCACACCCATTGTCCTTCTCTCCCTCCCTCTCCCCTTCTCCTTCTCTCTGTGTGCCCTTATTCTTCTCTCCGTCGTTCTCCTTGTCCTCTCTCTTGTTCTCCTTCTCGTCTCCTTCTCTTCCTCCTCTCTCCTTCTTCTCCCTCCTCCTCTTCCTCCTTCTCTTTCTCTCATCTCTCTCCTCCTCCCTTTTCTTTTCCTCTCCGTCACCTTCACCCTCTCTCACTCCTCTCGTTCTCCTTCTCTCTTTCTCCCTCCCCCTTCTCCTTCTCTCTATGTCTCTCTCTCCTTACCTTTTGTCTCTGCTTCTCCCTCCCTCTTTCCTTCTCTCCATCCCTTCCAGTCTCCCCTTCCTTCCCTCTCTCCTTCTCCTCGTCTTTCTCCGTCTAGCTCACTTACCGACTCCCTCGCTCTTTCTCCCTCTCTTCTTCTCTTTGTCTCTCTCTTTTTCCTTCATTCACAGTCTCCTTCTCTCTCCTCTCTCCACTTCTCGCTCTAATTCACTCTCTCCCCTTCTCCGTTTCACTCCTTATCGCTCTCCTTCCCTATTGTTCCCTCTACTTCTCCATCTCCCCCCCCCCCCCTCTGTCCACCTCTCCTCTCTCTCCTTCTCCTTCTAGCTCTCTCCCTCCGTCTCTCCCTCTCTCCTTGTTTCCCCATTTCCTTCTCTCTCGTCCTACACTCTCCTTCTCTCTCCCCCCTCCTTCTCCTTGTTTTTCACTCTCTTGTTGCCCCGCGCTCTCTCCTTCTCACTCCTCTCTCCGATTCTCTCTTCCCTTCTATCTTCTCTCTCCTTATCCTTCACTCTCCGTCTTCAATCTCCTCCCCTCTCTCTCCTTCTCCTCTACTTCAATACCTCTCCTTCTCTTTCCCCTTTTCCTTCTCTACCTTGTCTCTCTCTCCCTCGCTTGCCTTCTCCTCTTGCTTCTCTCCCTCTCTCTCCTTCTCCTTCCCATCTCCGCTCTCCTCCCTCTCTCCGTCTCCTTCCCTCCTCCGTCTCCCTCTACTTCTCTCTCCTTGTCCATCTCTCTCTCCCCTCCTCCCTCACTCTATCGTACTCTCTCGCTCTCCTCCCTTCTTCTCTCTCTTTCCTTCTCTCTCCTCCTCCTCTGTCTCTCCTCTCCTCGTCTCCTTCTCGCTCTCCTCCCCTCTCACTCCCATTGTCCTTCTCTCCCTCCCTCTCCCCTTCTCCTTCTCTCTGTGTGCCCTTATTCTTCTCTCCGTCGTTCTCCTTGTCCTCTCTCTTGTTCTCCTTCTCGTCTCCTTCTCCTCCTCCTCTCTCCTTCTTCTCCCTCCTCCTCTTCCTCCTTCTCTTTCTCTCATCTCTCTCCTCCTCCTTTTTCTTTTCCTCTCCGTCACCTTCACCCTCTCTCACTCCTCTCGTTCTCCTTCTCTCTTTCTCCCTCCCCCTTCTCCTTCTCTCTATGTCTCTCTCTCCTTACCTTTTGTCTCTGCTTCTCCCTCCCTCTTTCCTTCTCTCCTTCCCTTCCAGTCTCCCCTTCCTTCCCTCTCTCCTTCTCCTCGTCTTTCTCCGTCTAGCTCACTTACCGACTCCCTCGCTCTTTCTCCCTCTCTCCTTCTCTTTGTCTCTCTCCTTTTCCTTCATTCACAGTCTCCTTCTCTCTCCTCTCTCCACTTCTCGCTCTAATTCACTCTCTCCCCTTCTCCGTTTCACTCCTTATCGCTCTCCTTCCCTATTGTTCCCTCTACTTCTCCATCTCTCCTCCCTCCCTCCTTGCCCTTCTCACTCTCCCCCCCCCCCCCCCCCCTCTGTCCACCTCTCCTCTCTCTCCTTCTCCTTCTAGCTCTCTCCCTCCGTCTCTCCCTCTCTCCTTGTTTCCCCATTTCCTTCTCTCTCGTCCTACACTCTCCTTCTCTCTCCCCCCTCCTTCTCCTTGTTTTTCACTCTCTTGTTGCCCCGCGCTCTCTCCTTCTCACTCCTCTCTCCGATTCTCTCTTCCCTTCTATCTTCTCTCTCCTTATCCTTCACTCTCCGTCTTCAATCTCCTCCCCTCTCTCTCCTTCTCCTCTACTTCAATACCTCTCCTTCTCTTTCCCCTTTTCCTTCTCTACCTTGTCTCTCTCTCCCTCGCTTGCCTTCTCCTCTTGCTTCTCTCCCTCTCTCTCCTTCTCCTTCCCATCTCCGCTCTCCTCCCTCTCTCCGTCTCCTTCCCTCCTCCGTCTCCCTCTACTTCTCTCTCCTTGTCCATCTCTCTCTCCCCTCCTCCCTCACTCTATCGTACTCTCTCGCTCTCCTCCCTTCTTCTCTCTCTTTCCTTCTCTCTCCTCCTCCTCTGTCTCTCCTCTCCTCGTCTCCTTCTCGCTCTCCTCCCCTCTCACTCCCATTGTCCTTCTCTCCCTCCCTCTCCCCTTCTCCTTCTCTCTGTGTGCCCTTATTCTTCTCTCCGTCGTTCTCCTTGTCCTCACTCTTGTTCTCCTTCTCGTCTCCTTCTCCTCCTCCTCTCTCCTTCTTCTCCCTCCTCCTCTTCCTCCTTCTCTTTCTCTCATCTCTCTCCTCCTCCCTTTTCTTTTCCTCTCCGTCACCTTCACTCTTTCTCACTCCTCTCGTTCTCCTTCTCTCTTTCTCCCTCCCCCTTCTCCTTCTCTCTATGTCTCTCTCTCCTTACCTTTTGTCTCTGCTTCTCCCTCCCTCTTTCCTTCTCTCCTTCCCTTCCAGTCTCCCCTTCCTTCCCTCTCTCCTTCTCCTCGTCTTTCTCCCTCTAGCTCACTTACCGACTCCCTCGCTCTTTCTCCCTCTCTCCTTCTCTTTGTCTCTCTCCTTTTCCTTCATTCACAGTCTCCTTCTCTCTCCTCTCTCAACTTCTCGCTCTAATTCACTCTCTCCCCTTCTCCGTTTCACTCCTTATCGCTCTCCTTCCCTATTGTTCCCTCTACTTCTCCATCTCTCCTCCCTCCCTCCTTGCCCTTCTCACTCTCCCCCCCTCTGTCCACCTCTCCTCTCTCTCCTTCTCCTTCTAGCTCTCTCCCTCCGTCTCTCCCTCTCTCCTTGTTTCCCCATTTCCTTCTCTCTCGTCCTACACTCTCCTTCTCTCTCCCCCCTCCTTCTCCTTGCTTTTCACTCTCTTGTTGCCCCGCGCTCCCTCCTTCTCACTCCTCTCTCCGATTCTCTCTTCCCTTCTATCTTCTCTCTCCTTATCCTTCACTCTCCGTCTTCAATCTCCTCCCCTCTCTCTCCTTCTCCTCTACTTCAATACCTCTCCTTCTCTTTCCCCTTTTCCTTCTCTCCCTTGTCTCTCTCTCCCTCGCTTGCCTTCTCCTCTTGCTTCTCTCCCTCTCTCTCCTTCTCCTTCCCATCTCCGCTCTCCTCCCTCTCTCCGTCTCCTTCCCTCCTCCGTCTCCCTCTACTTCTCTCTCCTTGTCCATCTCTCTCTCCCCTCCTCCCTCACTCTATCGTACTCTCTCGCTCTCCTCCCCTCTTCTCTCTCTTTCCTTCTCTCTCCTCCTCCTCTGTCTCTCCTCTCCTCGTCTCCTTCTCGCTCTCCTCCCCTCTCACTCCCATTGTCCTTCTCTCCCTCCCTCTCCCCTTCTCTTTCTCTCTGTGTGCCCTTATTCTTCTCTCCGTCGTTCTCCTTGTCCTCTCTCTTGTTCTCCTTCTCGTCTCCTTCTCCTCCTCCTCTCTCCTTCTTCTCCCTCCTCCTCTTCCTCCTTCTCTTTCTCTCATCTCTCTCCTCCTCCCTTTTCTTTTCCTCTCCGTCACCTTCACCCTCTCTCACTCCTCTCGTTCTCCTTCTCTCTTTCTCCCTCCCCCTTCTCCTTCTCTCTATGTCTCTCTCTCCTTACCTTTTGTCTCTGCTTCTCCCTCCCTCTTTCCTTCTCTCCTTCCCTTCCAGTCTCCCCTTCCTTCCCTCTCTCCTTCTCCTCGTCTTTCTCCGTCTAGCTCACTTACCGACTCCCTCGCTCTTTCTCCCTCTCTCCTTCTCTTTGTCTCTCTCCTTTTCCTTCATTCACAGTCTCCTTCTCTCTCCTCTCTCCACTTCTCGCTCTAATTCACTCTCTCCCCTTCTCCGTTTCACTCCTTATCGCTCTCCTTCCCTATTGTTCCCTCTACTTCTCCATCTCTCCTCCCTCCCTCCTTGCCCTTCTCACTCTCCCCCCCTCTGTCCACCTCTCCTCTCTCTCCTTCTCCTTCTAGCTCTCTCCCTCTCTCCTTGTTTCCCCATTTCCTTCTCTCTCGTCCTACACTCTCCTTCTCTCTCCCCCCTCCTTCTCCTTGTTTTTCACTCTCTTGTTGCCCCGCGCTCCCTCCTTCTCACTCCTCTCTCCGATTCTCTCTTCCCTTCTATCTTCTCTCTCCTTATCCTTCACTCTCCGTCTTCAATCTCCTCCCCTCTCTCTCCTTCTCCTCTACTTCAATACCTCTCCTTCTCTTTCCCCTTTTCCTTCTCTACCTTGTCTCTCTCTCCCTCGCTTGCCTTCTCCTCTTGCTTCTCTCCCTCTCTCTCCTTCTCCTTCCCATCTCCGCTCTCCTCCCTCTCTCCGTCTCCTTCCCTCCTCCGTCTCCCTCTACTTCTCTCTCCTTGTCCATCTCTCTCTCCCCTCCTCCCTCACTCTATCGTACTCTCTCGCTCTCCTCCCTTCTTCTCTCTCTTTCCTTCTCTCTCCTCCTCCTCTGTCTCTCCTCTCCTCGTCTCCTTCTCGCTCTCCTCCCCTCTCACTCCCATTGTCCTTCTCTCCCTCCCTCTCCCCTTCTCCTTCTCTCTGTGTGCCCTTATTCTTCTCTCCGTCGTTCTCCTTGTCCTCTCTCTTGTTCTCCTTCTCGTCTCCTTCTCCTCCTCCTCTCTCCTTCTTCTCCCTCCTCCTCTTCCTCCTTCTCTTTCTCTCATCTCTCTCCTCCTCCCTTTTCTTTTCCTCTCCGTCACCTTCACTCTTTCTCACTCCTCTCGTTCTCCTTCTCTCTTTCTCCCTCCCCCTTCTCCTTCTCTCTATGTCTCTCTCTCCTTACCTTTTGTCTCTGCTTCTCCCTCCCTCTTTCCTTCTCTCCTTCCCTTCCAGTCTCCCCTTCCTTCCCTCTCTCCTTCTCCTCGTCTTTCTCCGTCTAGCTCACTTACCGACTCCCTCGCTCTTTCTCCCTCTCTCCTTCTCTTTGTCTCTCTCCTTTTCCTTCATTCACAGTCTCCTTCTCTCTCCTCTCTCCACTTCTCGCTCTAATTCACTCTCTCCCCTTCTCCGTTTCACTCCTTATCGCTCTCCTTCCCTATTGTTCCCTCTACTTCTCCATCTCTCCTCCCTCCCTCCTTGCCCTTCTCACTCTCCCCCCCTCTGTCCACCTCTCCTCTCTCTCCTTCTCCTTCTAGCTCTCTCCCTCCGTCTCTCCCTCTCTCCTTGTTTCCCCATTTCCTTCTCTCTCGTCCTACACTCTCCTTCTCTCTCCCCCCTCCTTCTCCTTGTTTTTCACTCTCTTGTTGCCCCGCGCTCCCTCCTTCTCACTCCTCTCTCCGATTCTCTCTTCCCTTCTATCTTCTCTCTCCTTATCCTTCACTCTCCGTCTTCAATCTCCTCCCCTCTCTCTCCTTCTCCTCTACTTCAATACCTCTCCTTCTCTTTCCCCTTTTCCTTCTCTCCCTTGTCTCTCTCTCCCTCGCTTGCCTTCTCCTCTTGCTTCTATCCCTTTCTCTCCTTCTCCTTCCCATCTCCGCTCTCCTCCCTCTCTCCGTCTCCTTCCCTCCTCCGTCTCCTTCCCTCCTCCGTCTCCCTCTACTTCTCTCTCCTTGTCCATCTCTCTCTCCCCTCCTCCCTCACTCTTTCGTACTCTCTCGCTCTCCTCCCTTCTTCTCTCTCTTTCCTTCTCTCTCCTCCTCCTCTGTCTCTCCTCTCCTCGTCTCCTTCTCGCTCTCCTCCCCTCTCACTCCCATTGTCCTTCTCTCCCTCCCTCTCCCCTTCTCCTTCTCTCTGTGTGCCCTTATTCTTCTCTCCGTCGTTCTCCTTGTCCTCTCTCTTGTTCTCCTTCTCGTCTCCTTCTCCTCCTCCTCTCTCCTTCTTCTCCCTCCTCCTCTTCCTCCTTCTCTTTCTCTCATCTCTCTCCCCCTCCCTTTTCTTTTCCTCTCCGTCACCTTCACTCTCTCTCACTCCTCTCGTTCTCCTTCTCTCTTTCTCCCTCCCCCTTCTCCTTCTCTCTATGTCTCTCTCTCCTTACCTTTTGTCTCTGCTTCTCCCTCCCTCTTTCCTTCTCTCCTTCCCTTCCAGTCTCCCCTTCCTTCCCTCTCTCCTTCTCCTCGTCTTTCTCCGTCTAGCTCACTTACCGACTCCCTCGCTCTTTCTCCCTCTCTCCTTCTCTTTGTCTCTCTCCTTTTCCTTCATTCACAGTCTCCTTCTCTCTCCTTTCTCCACTTCTCGTTCTAATTCACTCTCTCCCCTTCTCCGTTTCACTCCTTATCGCTCTCCTTCCCTATTGTTCCCTCTACTTCTCCATCTCTCCTCCCTCCCTCCTTGCCCTTCTCACTCTTCCCCCCTCTGTCCACCTCTCCTCTCTCTCCTTCTCCTTCTAGCTCTCTCCCTCCGTCTCTCCCTCTCTCCTTGTTTCCCCATTTCCTTCTCTCTCGTCCTACACTCTCCTTCTCTCTCCCCCTACTTCTCCTTGTTTTTCACTCTCTTGTTGCCCCGCGCTCCCTCCTTCTCACTCCTCTCTTCGATTCTCTCTTCCCTTCTATCTTCTCTCTCCTTATCCTTCACTCTCCGTCTTCAATCTCCTCCCCTCTCTCTCCTTCTCCTCTACTTCAATACCTCTCCTTCTCTTTCCCCTTTTCCTTCTCTCCCTTGTCTATCTCTCCCTCGCTTGCCTTCTCCTCTTGCTTCTCTCCCTCTCTCTCCTTCTCCTTCCCATCTCCGCTCTCCTCCCTCTCTCCGTCTCCTTCCCTCCTCCGTCTCCCTCTACTTCTCTCTCCTTGTCCTTCTCTCTCTCCCCTCCTCCCTCACTCTATCGTACTCTCTCGCTCTCCTCCCTTCTTCTCTCTCTTTCCTTCTCTCTCCTCCTCCTCTGTCTCTCCTCTCCTCGTCTCCTTCTCGCTCTCCTCCCCTCTCACTCCCATTGTCCTTCTCTCCCTCCCTCTCCCCTTCTCCTTCTCTCTGTGTGCCCTTATTCTTCTCTCCGTCGTTCTCCTTGTCCTCTCTCTTGTTCTCCCTCTCGTCTCCTTCTCCTCCTCCTCTCTCCTTCTTCTCCCTCCTCCTCTTCCTCCTTCTCTTTCTCTCATCTCTCTCCTCCTCCCTTTTCTTTTCCTCTCCGTCACCTTCACTCTCTCTCACTCCTCTCGTTCTCCTTCTCTCTTTCTCCCTCCCCCTTCTCCTTCTCTCTATGTCTCTCTCTCCTTACCTTTTGTCTCTGCTTCTCCCTCCCTCTTTCCTTCTCTCCTTCCCTTCCAGTCTCCCCTTCCTTCCCTCTTTCCTTCTCCTCGTCTTTCTCCGTCTAGCTCACTTACCGACTCCCTCGCTCTTTCTCCCTCTCTCCTTCTCTTTGTCTCTCTCCTTTTCCTTCATTCACAGTCTCGTTCTCTCTCCTCTCTCCACTTCTCGCTCTAATTCACTCTCTCCCCTTCTCCGTTTCACTCCTTATCGCTCTCCTTCCCTATTGTTCCCTCTACTTCTCCATCTCTCCTCCCTCCCTCCTTGCCCTTCTCACTCTCCCCCCCCCTCTGTCCACCTCTCCTCTCTCTCCATCTCCTTCTAGCTCTCTCCCTCCGTCTCTCCCTCTCTCCTTGTTTCCCCATTTCCTTCTCTCTCGTCCTACACTCTCCTTCTCTCTCCCCCTCCTTCTCCTTGTTTTTCACTCTCTTGTTGCCCCGCGCTCTCTCCTTCTCACTCCTCTCTCCGATTCTCTCTTCCCTTCTATCTTCTCTCTCCTTATCCTTCACTCTCCGTCTTCAATCTCCTCCCCTCTCTCTCCTTCTCCTCTACTTCAATACCTCTCCTTCTCTTTCCCCTTTTCCTTCTCTCCCTTGTCTCTCTCTCCCTCGCTTGCCTTCTCCTCTTGCTTCTCTCCCTCTCTCTCCTTCTCCTTCCCATCTCCGCTCTCCTCCCTCTCTCCGTCTCCTTCCCTCCTCCGTCTCCCTCTACTTCTCTCTCCTTGTCCATCTCTCTCTCCCCTCCTCCCTCACTCTATCGTACTCTCTCGCTCTCCTCCCTTCTTCTCTCTCTTTCCTTCTCTCTCCTCCTCCTCTGTCTCTCCTCTCCTCGTCTCCTTCTCGCTCTCCTCCCCTCTCACTCCCATTGTCCTTCTCTCCCTCCCTCTCCCCTTCTCCTTCTCTCTGTGTGCCCTTATTCTTCTCTCCGTCGTTCTCCTTGTCCTCTCTCTTGTTCTCCTTCTCGTCTCCTTCTCCTCCTCCTCTCTCCTTCTTCTCCCTCCTCCTCTTCCTCCTTCTCTTTCTCTCATCTCTCTCCTCCTCCCTTTTCTTTTCCTCTCCGTCACCTTCACTCTCTCTCACTCCTCTCGTTCTCCTTCTCTCTTTCTCCCTCCCCCTTCTCCTTCTCTCTATGTCTCTCTCTCCTTACCTTTTGTCTCTGCTTGTCCCTCCCTCTTTCCTTCTCTCCTTCCCTTCCAGTCTCCCCTTCCTTCCCTCTCTCCTTCTCCTCGTCTTTCTCCGTCTAGCTCACTTACCGACTCCCTCGCTCTTTCTCCCTCTCTCCTTCTCTTTGTCTCTCTCCTTTTCCTTCAGTCACTGTCTCTTTCTCTCTCCTCTCTCCACTTCTAGCTCTAATTCACTTTCTCCCCTTCTCCGTTTCACTCCTTATCGCTCTCCTTCCCTATTGTTCCCTCTACTTCTCCATCTCTCCTCCCTCCCTCCTTGCCCTTCTCACTCTCCCCCCCCTCTGTCCACCTCTCCTCTCTCTCCTTCTCCTTCTAGCTCTCTCCCTCTCTCCTTGTTTCCCCATTTCCTTCTCTCTCGTCCTACACTCTCCTTCTCTCTCCCCCCTCCTTCTCCTTGTTTTTCACTCTCTTGTTGCCCCGCGCTCTCTCCTTCTCACTCCTCTCTCCGATTCTCTCTTCCCTTCTATCTTCTCTCTCCTTATCCTTCACTCTCCGTCTTCAATATCCTCCCCTCTCTCTCCTTCTCCTCTACTTCAATACCTCTCCTTCTCTTTCCCCTTTTCCTTCTCTCCCTTGTCTCTCTCTCCCTCGCTTGCCTTCTCCTCTTGCTTCTCTCCCTCTCTCTCCTTCTCCTTCCCATATCCGCTCTCCTCCCTCTCTCCGTCTCCTTCCCTCCTCCGTCTCCCTCTACTTCTCTCTCCTTGTCCATCTCTCTCTCCCCTCCTCCCTCACTCTTTCGTACTCTCTCGCTCTCCTCCCTTCTTCTCTTTTTTTTTTTGCAAGGCAAAAAGGGAGGCTTAGCCTCGAGTATATTACTGAAGTAAGGTGATTACATCCTACCAAAATTTCAGAAAGAGTGTGCGGGGCATACTACATGCATACCCGGCCTCTCCCTACTACTCATGTTCGTGGGACCTGAAGAGCAAGTAGGTAAAACAACAGAAATTCCTTCTTATACAACGACTCAAAAAAAACGAAATGAAGAAGCACTAATTCCTAACTCCACATGATCTGAAAGTCATGCTCTTCGTCAGCATCCTTCGCAAGGTTTTTTACTTTATCCCATGGGCAGCGAATGGTGTCTTTGATGGCAGCTACTATGTCCTTCGGCATTTTCTTCTCTCCCTCGAAGATCCGGCGGTTTCGTTCCAGCCAGCACTCGTGTATCATGGCGTTGAAGGCCCAACGCCTTACCACTTTTCCAAGCCGGCTGCCACGTGCATGTGCTAATCGTATCGCTTCTCCTTCTAACGAACCTGCATGTCGGTTTCTGATTTTCAGTAAGTGTAGAAGAGCTACCCAAACCTCCTTGATAAACACACACCCCCAGAACAGGTGCTCCATGTCCTCCTCGTCCCTCTCACAGAGGCTGCAAATCGGATCGTGCTTTGCGCCTCGTTTGTTCATAAGTGTCTTTGTGAGTAACCGACCCCTCAACGCCCTCCATGCCTTGAGTGCGTGCTTTGGGATAGCATGTTTATGCCACACCATACCAGCCCACGCAACCTTCCTTCCTGGTGGCTTTACCCATGTCCACACTTCTCTTATACCAAACATGGTTCCCTTACCATCTATCCTCTTTGGCTGGTCGAAACCCCCATGGATTTGAGTGTTCACTATCCTCGAATGAATTTCCTCTATCAATGTAGATCTTGGGGGGGGGCAGCCTCCACATTCCGTCGTTTATAAAGTACGAGACTTTTATGTCCCAAGGTACTCCCAACTCATAATGTAATCGGTCCCCCCAACTCTCACATTGGAAGGGCTGTCCACACCAAGGATATTGGAAGAATCGTATGTCTTCACCATTACCCACCTCATACCGGATATGCCGTCTCGCTATGTCCCGCACTCTCAGCAGCCCCCTCCAAGCCCACGAGGAAGTGGGTGGGGGACGTGCTAGCCAGATGGACCGGTTCCTCAAGTATTTCCGGCGCACACACTTGACCCAAAGTGATTGTTCGTCCGCCACCACAAGCCAAAAAAGACGCAAAAGGCCCACATCATTCCAGTCCAATAGGCGTTTGAGACCAAGGCCACCTTCTTCCTTTGGTGTGCATATATCTCTCCATGCTACCGCAACCCACTTTCTTGGACCTCCCCAAATGAAGTGGCACATGAGACTCTCAATCTCTTGTAAGGTTGCCCGGGGCAAGAGGAAAGCAGAGGTCCAATAAACACTGAGGGACACAAGCACACTCCTTACAAGTTCCACCCTTCCAGCAATGGATAAGAAGTTTTGCTGCCATGTGCTCAGTCGTGCTTTTACCTTATTCACGAGTGTCGTGCAATGGGTTTTCCCCATCCTTCCCGAGAACAATGGCAGCCCAAGATAGGTGACGGGGAACTCATGTCGCTCCATCCCAAGGTGTGTTGCAATCCATGCGCCATCCCGTGCTTCACCTCCCATGAAGATTTGGCTTTTTGACACACTAAAGCTCAGCCCCGAACAAGACGTGAAGTCCTCAAGGACTCCTCGAGCTCACCTCCCATGAAGATTTGGTTTTCCCCATCCTCCCTTCTTCTCTCTCTTTCCTTCTCTCTCCTCCTCCTCTGTCTCTCCTCTCCTCGTCTCCTTCTCGCTCTCCTCCCCTCTCACTCCCATTGTCCTTCTCTCCCTCCCTCTCCCCTTCTCCTTCTCTCTGTGTGCCCTTATTCTTCTCTCCGTCGTTCTCCTTGTCCTCTCTCTTGTTCTCCTTCTCGTCTCCTTCTCCTCCTCCTCTCTCCTTCTTCTCCCTCCTCCTCTTCCTCCTTCTCTTTCTCTCATCTCTCTCCTCCTCCCTTTTCTTTTCCTCTCCGTCACCTTCACTCTCTCTCACTCCTCTCGTTCTCCTTCTCTCTTTCTCCCTCCCCCTTCTCCTTCTCTCTATGTCTCTCTCTCCTTACCTTTTGTCTCTGCTTCTCCCTCCCTCTTTCCTTCTCTCCTTCCCTTCCAGTCTCCCCTTCCTTCCCTCTCTCCTTCTCCTCGTCTTTCTCCGTCTAGCTCACTTACCGACTCCCTCGCTCTTTCTCCTTCTCTCCTTCTCTTTGTCTCTCTCCTTTTCCTTCATTCACAGTCTCCTTCTCTCTCCTCTCTCCACTTCTCGCTCTAATTCACTCTCTCCCCTTCTCCGTTTCACTCCTTATCGCTCTCCTTCCCTATTGTTCCCTCTACTTCTCCATCTCTCCTCCCTCCCTCCTTGCCCTTCTCACTCTCCCCCCCCCCCCCCTCTGTCCACCTCTCCTCTCTCTACTTCTCCTTCTAGCTCTCTCCCTCCGTCTCTCCCTCTCTCCTTGTTTCCCCATTTCCTTCTCTCTCGTCCTACACTCTCCTTCTCTCTCCCCCCTCCTTCTCCTTGTTTTTCACTCTCTTGTTGCCCCGCGCTCTCTCCTTCTCACTCCTCTCTCCGATTCTCTCTTCCCTTCTATCTTCTCTCTCCTTATCCTTCACTCTCCGTCTTCAATCTCCTCCCCTCTCTCTCCTTCTCCTCTACTTCAATACCTCTCCTTCTCTTTCCCCTTTTCCTTCTCTCCATTGTCTCTCTCTCCCCCGCTTGCCTTCTCCTCTTGCTTCTCTCCCTCTCTCTCCTTCTCCTTCCCATCTCCGCTCTCCTCCCTCTCTCCGTCTCCTTCCCTCCTCCGTCTCCCTCTACTTCTCTCTCCTTGTCCATCTCTCTCTCCCCTCCTCCCTCACTCTATCGTACTCTCTCGCTCTCCTCCCTTCTTCTCTCTCTTTCCTTCTCTCTCCTCCTCCTCTGTCTCTCCTCTCCTCGTCTCCTTCTCGCTCTCCTCCCCTCTCACTCCCATTGTCCTTCTCTCCCTCCCACTCCCCTTCTCCTTCTCTCTGTGTGCCCTTATTCTTCTCTCCGTCGTTCTCCTTGTCCTCTCTCTTGTTCTCCTTCTCGTCTCCTTCTCCTCCTCCTCTCTCCTTCTTCTCCCTCCTCCTCTTCCTCCTTCTCTTTCTCTCATCTCTCTCCTCCTCCCTTTTCTTTTCCTCTCCGTCACCTTCACTCTCTCTCACTCCTCTCGTTCTCCTTCTCTCTTTCTCCCTCCCCCTTCTCCTTCTCTCTATGTCTCTCTCTCCTTACCTTTTGTCTCTGCTTCTCCCTCCCTCTTTCCTGCTCTCCTTCCCTTCCAGTCTCCCCTTCCTTCCCTCTCTCCTTCTCCTCGTCTTTCTCCGTCTAGCTCACTTACCGACTCCCTCGCTCTTTCTCCCTCTCTCCTTCTCTTTGTCTCTCTCCTTTTCCTTCATTCACAGTCTCCTTCTCTCTCCTCTCTCCACTTCTCGCTCTAATTCACTCTCTCCCCTTCTCCGTTTCACTCCTTATCGCTCTCCTTCCCTATTGGTCCCTCTACTTCTCCATCTCTCCTCCCTCCCTCCTTGCCCTTCTCACTCCCCCCCCCCCTCTGTCCACCTCTCCTCTCTCTCCTTCTCCTTCTAGCTCTCTCCCTCTGTCTCTCCCTCTCTCCTTGTTTCCCCATTTCCTTCTCTCTCGTCCTACACTCTCCTTCTCTCTCCCCCCTCCTTCTCCTTGTTTTTCACTCTCTTGTTGCCCCGCGCTCTCTCCTTCTCACTCCTCTCTCCGATTCTCTCTTCCCTTCTATCTTCTCTCTCCATATCCTTCACTCTCCGTCTTCAATCTCCTCCCCTCTCTCTCCTTCTCCTCTACTTCAATACCTCTCCTTCTCTTTCCCCTTTTCCTTCTCTCCCTTGTCTCTCTCTCCCTCGCTTGCCTTCTCCTCTTGCTTCTCTCCCTCTCTCTCCTTCTCCTTCCCATCTCCGCTCTCCTCCCTCTCTCCGTCTCCTTCCCTCCTCCGTCTCCCTCTACTTCTCTCTCCTTGTCCATCTCTCTCTCCCCTCCTCCCTCACTCTATCGTACTCTCTCGCTCTCCTCCCTTCTTCTCTCTCTTTCCTTCTCTCTCCTCCTCCTCTGTCTCTCCTCTCCTCGTCTCCTTCTCGCTCTCCTCCCCTCTCACTCCCATTGTCCTTCTCTCCCTCCCTCTCCCCTTCTCCTTCTCTCTGTGTGCCCTTATTCTTCTCTCCGTCGTTCTCCTTGTCCTCTCTCTTGTTCTCCTTCTCGTCTCCTTCTCCTTCTCCTTCTCCTCCTCCTCTCTCCTTCTTCTCCCTCCTCCTCTTCCTCCTTCTCTTTCTCTCATCTCTCTCCTCCTCCCTTTTCTTTTCCTCTCCGTCACCTTCACTCTCTCTCACTCCTCTCGTTCTCCTTCTCTCTTTCTCCCTCCCCCTTCTCCTTCTCTCTATGTCTCTCTCTCCTTACCTTTTGTCTCTGCTTCTCCCTCCCTCTTTCCTTCTCTCCTTCCCTTCCAGTCTCCCCTTCCTTCCCTCTCTCCTTCTCCTCGTCTTTCTCCGTCTAGCTCACTTACCGACTCCCTCGCTCTTTCTCCCTCTCTCCTTCTCTTTGTCTCTCTCCTTTTCCTTCATTCACAGTCTCCTTCTCTCTCCTCTCTCCACTTCTCGCTCTAATTCACTCTCTCCCCTTCTCCGTTTCACTCCTTATCGCTCTCCTTCCCTATTGTTCCCTCTACTTCTCCATCTCTCCTCCCTCCCTCCTTGCCCTTCTCACTCTCCCTCCCCCCCCCCCCCTCTGTCCACCTCTCCTCTCTCTCCTTCTCCTTCTAGCTCTCTCCCTCCGTCTCTCCCTCTCTCCTTGTTTCCCCATTTCCTTCTCTCTCGTCCTACACTCTCCTTCCCTCTCCCCCCTCCTTCTCCTTGTTTTTCACTCTCTTGTTGCCCCGCGCTCTCTCCTTCTCACTCCTCTCTCCGATTCTCTCTTCCCTTCTATCTTCTCTCTCCTTATCCTTCACTCTCCGTCTTCAATCTCCTCCCCTCTCTCTCCTTCTCCTCTACTTCAATACCTCTCCTTCTCTTTCCCCTTTTCCTTCTCTCCCTTGTCTCTCTCTCCCTCGCTTGCCTTCTCCTCTTGCTTCTCTCCCTCTCTCTCCTTCTCCTTCCCATCGCCGCTCTCCTCCCTCTCTCCGTCTCCTTCCCTCCTCCGTCTCCCTCTACTTCTCTCTCCTTGTCCATCTCTCTCTCCCCTCCTCCCTCACTCTATCGTACTCTCTCGCTCTCCTCCCTTCTTCTCTCTCTTTCCTTCTCTCTCCTCCTCCTCTGTCTCTCCTCTCCTCGTCTCCTTCTCGCTCTCCTCCCCTCTCACTCCCATTGTCCTTCTCTCCCTCCCTCTCCCCTTCTCCTTCTCTCTGTGTGCCCTTATTCTTCTCTCCGTCGTTCTCCTTGTCCTCTCTCTTGTTCTCCTTCTCGTCTCCTTCTCCTCCTCCTCTCTCCTTCTTCTCCCTCCTCCTCTTCCTCCTTCTCTTTCTCTCATCTCTCTCCTCCTCCCTTTTCTTTTCCTCTCCGTCACCTTCACTCTCTCTCACTCCTCTCGTTCTCCTTCTCTCTTTCTCCCTCCCCCTTCTCCTTCTCTCTATGTCTCTCTCTCCTTACCTTTTGTCTCTGCTTCTCCCTCCCTCTTTCCTTC
This sequence comes from Triglochin maritima, assembly GCA_963682175.1. Classification (NCBI taxonomy): domain Eukaryota; kingdom Viridiplantae; phylum Streptophyta; class Magnoliopsida; order Alismatales; family Juncaginaceae; genus Triglochin; species Triglochin maritima. The sequence continues at coordinate 11,990,038 of OY821790.1, read as the reverse complement.
TCTCCTTCCCTTCCAGTCTCCCCTTCCTTCCCTCTCTCCTTCTCCTCGTCTTTCTCCGTCTAGCTCACTTACCGACTCCCTCGCTCTTTCTCCCTCTCTCCTTCTCTTTGTCTCTCTCCTTTTCCTTCATTCACAGTCTCCTTCTCTCTCCTCTCTCCACTTCTCGCTCTAATTCACTCTCTCCCCTTCTCCGTTTCACTCCTTATCGCTCTCCTTCCCTATTGTTCCCTCTACTTCTCCATCTCTCCTCCCTCCCTCCTTGCCCTTCTCAATCTCCCCCCCCCCTCTGTCCACCTCTCCTCTCTCTCCTTCTCCTTCTAGCTCTCTCCCTCCGTCTCTCCCTCTCTCCTTGTTTCCCCATTTCCTTCTCTCTCGTCCTACACTCTCCTTCTCTCTCCCCCCTCCTTCTCCTTGTTTTTCACTCTCTTGTTGCCCCGCGCTCTCTCCTTCTCACTCCTCTCTCCGATTCTCTCTTCCCTTCTATCTTCTCTCTCCTTATCCTTCACTCTCCGTCTTCAATTTCCTCCCCTCTCTCTCCTTCTCCTCTACTTCAATACCTCTCCTTCTCTTTCCCCTTTTCCTTCTCTCCCTTGTCTCTCTCTCCCTCGCTTGCCTTCTCCTCTTGCTTCTCTCCCTCTCTCTCCTTCTCCTTCCCATCTCCGCTCTCCTCCCTCTCTCCGTCTCCTTCCCTCCTCCGTCTCCCTCTACTTCTCTCTCCTTGTCCATCTCTCTCTCCCCTCCTCCCTCACTCTATCGTACTCTCTCGCTCTCCTCCCTTCTTCTCTCTCTTTCCTTCTCTCTCCTCCTCCTCTGTCTCTCCTCTCCTCGTCTCCTTCTCGCTCTCCTCCCCTCTCACTCCCATTGTCCTTCTCTCCCTCCCTCTCCCCTTCTCCTTCTCTCTGTGTGCCCTTATTCTTCTCTCCGTCGTTCTCCTTGTCCTCTCTCTTGTTCTCCTTCTCGTCTCCTTCTCCTCCTCCTCTCTCCTTCTTCTCCCTCCTCCTCTTCCTCCTTCTCTTTCTCTCATCTCTCTCCTCCTCCCTTTTCTTTTCCTCTCCGTCACCTTCACTCTCTCTCACTCCTCTCGTTCTCCTTCTCTCTTTCTCCCTCCCCCTTCTCCTTCTCTCTATGTCTCTCTCTCCTTACCTTTTGTCTCTGCTTCTCCCTCCCTCTTTCCTTCTCTCCTTCCCTTCCAGTCTCCCCTTCCTTCCCTCTCTCCTTCTCCTCGTCTTTCTCCGTCTAGCTCACTTACCGACTCCCTCGCTCTTTCTCCCTCTCTCCTTCTCTTTGTCTCTCTCCTTTTCCTTCATTCACAGTCTCCTTCTCTCTCCTCTCTCCACTTCTCGCTCTAATTCACTCTCTCCCCTTCTCCGTTTCACTCCTTATCGCTCTCCTTCCCTATTGTTCCCTCTACTTCTCCATCTCTCCTCCCTCCCTCCTTGCCCTTCTCACTCTCCCCCCCCTCTGTCCACCTCTCCTCTCTCTCCTTCTCCTTCTAGCTCTCTCCCTCTCTCCTTGTTTCCCCATTTCCTTCTCTCTCGTCCTACACTCTCCTTCTCTCTCCCCCCTCCTTCTCCTTGTTTTTCACTCTCTTGTTGCCCCGCGCTCCCTCCTTCTCACTCCTCTCTCCGCTTCTCTCTTCCCTTCTATCTTCTCTCTCCTTATCCTTCACTCTCCGTCTTCAATCTCCTCCCCTCTCTCTCCTTCTCCTCTACTTCAATACCTCTCCTTCTCTTTCCCCTTTTCCTTCTCTCCCTTGTCTCTCTCCCCTCGCTTGCCTTCTCCTCTTGCTTCTCTCCCTCTCTCTCCTTCTCCTTCCCATCTCCGCTCTCCTCCCTCTCTCCGTCTCCTTCCCTCCTCCGTCTCCCACAACTTCTCTCTCCTTGTCCATCTCTCTCTCCCCTCCTCCCTCACTCTATCGTACTCTCTCGCTCTCCTCCCTTCTTCTCTCTCTTTCCTTCTCTCTCCTCCTCCTCTGTCTCTCCTCTCCTCGTCTCCTTCTCGCTCTCCTCCCCTCTCACTCCCATTGTCCTTCTCTCCCTCCCTCTCCCCTTCTCCTTCTCTCTGTGTGCCCTTATTCTTCTCTCCGTCGTTCTCCTTGTCCTCTCTCTTGTTCTCCTTCTCGTCTCCTTCTCCTCCTCCTCTCTCCTTCTTCTCCCTCCTCCTCTTCCTCCTTCTCTTTCTCTCATCTCTCTCCTCCTCCCTTTTCTTTTCCTCTCCGTCACCTTCACTCTCTCTCACTCCTCTCGTTCTCCTTCTCTCTTTCTCCCTCCCCCTTCTCCTTCTCTCTATGTCTCTCTCTCCTTACCTTTTGTCTCTGCTTCTCCCTCCCTCTTTCCTTCTCTCCTTCCCTTCCAGTCTCCCCTTCCTTCCCTCTCTCCTTCTCCTCGTCTTTCTCCGTCTAGCTCACTTACCGACTCCCTCGCTCTTTCTCCCTCTCTCCTTCTCTTTGTCTCTCTCCTTTTCCTTCATTCACAGTCTCCTTCTCTCTCCTCTCTCCACTTCTCGCTCTAATTCACTCTCTCCCCTTCTCCGTTTCACTCCTTATCGCTCTCCTTCCCTATTGTTCCCTCTACTTCTCCATCTCTCCTCCCTCCCTCCTTGCCCTTCTCACTCTCCCCCCCCTCTGTCCACCTCTCCTCTCTCTCCTTCTCCTTCTAGCTCTCTCCCTCTCTCCTTGTTTCCCCATTTCCTTCTCTCTCGTCCTACACTCTCCTTCTCTCTCCCCCCTCCTTCTCCTTGTTTTTCACTCTCTTGTTGCCCCGCGCTCCCTCCTTCTCACTCCTCTCTCCGCTTCTCTCTTCCCTTCTATCTTCTCTCTCCTTATCCTTCACTCTCCGTCTTCAATCTCCTCCCCTCTCTCTCCTTCTCCTCTACTTCAATACCTCTCCTTCTCTTTCCCCTTTTCCTTCTCTCCCTTGTCTCTCTCCCCTCGCTTGCCTTCTCCTCTTGCTTCTCTCCCTCTCTCTCCTTCTCCTTCCCATCTCCGCTCTCCTCCCTCTCTCCGTCTCCTTCCCTCCTCCGTCTCCCACAACTTCTCTCTCCTTGTCCATCTCTCTCTCCCCTCCTCCCTCACTCTATCGTACTCTCTCGCTCTCCTCCCTTCTTCTCTCTCTTTCCTTCTCTCTCCTCCTCCTCTGTCTCTCCTCTCCTCGTCTCCTTCTCGCTCTCCTCCCCTCTCACTCCCATTGTCCTTCTCTCCCTCCCTCTCCCCTTCTCCTTCTCTCTGTGTGCCCTTATTCTTCTCTCCGTCGTTCTCCTTGTCCTCTCTCTTGTTCTCCTTCTCGTCTCCTTCTCCTCCTCCTCTCTCCTTCTTCTCCCTCCTCCTCTTCCTCCTTCTCTTTCTCTCATCTCTCTCCTCCTCCCTTTTCTTTTCCTCTCCGTCACCTTCACTCTCTCTCACTCCTCTCGTTCTCCTTCTCTCTTTCTCCCTCCCCCTTCTCCTTCTCTCTATGTCTCTCTCTCCTTACCTTTTGTCTCTGCTTCTCCCTCCCTCTTTCCTTCTCTCCTTCCCTTCCAGTCTCCCCTTCCTTCCCTCTCTCCTTCTCCTCGTCTTTCTCCGTCTAGCTCACTTACCGACTCCCTCGCTCTTTCTCCCTCTCTCCTTCTCTTTGTCTCTCTCCTTTTCCTTCATTCACAGTCTCCTTCTCTCTCCTCTCTCCACTTCTCGCTCTAATTCACTCTCTCCCCTTCTCCGTTTCACTCCTTATCGCTCTCCTTCCCTATTGTTCCCTCTACTTCTCCATCTCTCCTCCCTCCCTCCTTGCCCTTCTCACTCTCCCCCCCCCCCTCTGTCCACCTCTCCTCTCTCTCCTTCTCCTTCTAGCTCTCTCCCTCCGTCTCTCCCTCTCTCCTTGTTTCCCCATTTCCTTCTCTCTCGTCCTACACTCTCCTTCTCTCTCCCCCCTCCTTCTCCTTGTTTTTCACTCTCTTGTTGCCCCGCGTTCTCTCCTTCTCACTCCTCTCTCCGATTCTCTCTTCCCTTCTATCTTCTCTCTCCTTATCCTTCACTCTCCGTCTTCAATCTCCTCCCCTCTCTCTCCTTCTCCTCTACTTCAATACCTCTCCTTCTCTTTCCCCTTTCCCTTCTCTCCCTTGTCTCTCTCTCCCTCGCTTGCCTTCTCCTCTTGCTTCTCTCCCTCTCTCTCCTTCTCCTTCCCATCTCCGCTCTCCTCCCTCTCTCCGTCTCCTTCCCTCCTCCGTCTCCCTCTACTTCTCTCTCCTTGTCCATCTCTCTCTCCCCTCCTCCCTCACTCTATCGTACTCTCTCGCTCTCCTCCCTTCTTCTCTCTCTTTCCTTCTCTCTCCTCCTCCTCTGTCTCTCCTCTCCTCGTCTCCTTCTCGCTCTCCTCCCCTCTCACTCCCATTGTCCTTCTCTCCCTCCCTCTCCCCTTCTCCTTCTCTCTGTGTGCCCTTATTCTTCTCTCTGTCGTTCTCCTTGTCCTCTCTCTTGTTCTCCTTCTCGTCTCCTTCTCCTCCTCCTCTCTCCTTCTTCTCCCTCCTCCTCTTCCTCCTTCTCTTTCTCTCATCTCTCTCCTCCTCCCTTTTCTTTTCCTCTCCGTCACCTTCACTCTCTCTCACTCCTCTCGTTCTCCTTCTCTCTTTCTCCCTCCCCCTTCTCCTTCTCTCTATGTCTCTCTCTCCTTACCTTTTGTCTCTGCTTCTCCCTCCCTCTTTCCTTCTCTCCTTCCCTTCCAGTCTCCCCTTCCTTCCCTCTCTCCTTCTCCTCGTCTTTCTCCGTCTAGCTCACTTACCGACTCCCTCGCTCTTTCTCCCTCTCTCCTTCTCTTTGTCTCTCTCCTTTTCCTTCATTCACAGTCTCCTTCTCTCTCCTCTCTCCACTTCTCGCTCTAATTCACTCTCTCCCCTTCTCCGTTTCACTCCTTATCGCTCTCCTTCCCTATTGTTCCCTCTACTTCTCCATCTCTCCTCCCTCCCTCCTTGCCCTTCTCACTCTCCCCCCCCCCCCCCCCCCTCTGTCCACCTCTCCTCTCTCTCCTTCTCCTTCTAGCTCTCTCCCTCCGTCTCTCCCTCTCTCCTTGTTTCCCCATTTCCTTCTCTCTCGTCCTACACTCTCCTTCTCTCTCCCCCCTCCTTCTCCTTGTTTTTCACTCTCTTGTTGCCCCGCGTTCTCTCCTTCTCACTCCTCTCTCCGATTCTCTCTTCCCTTCTATCTTCTCTCTCCTTATCCTTCACTCTCCGTCTTCAATCTCCTCCCCTCTCTCTCCTTCTCCTCTACTTCAATACCTCTCCTTCTCTTTCCCCTTTTCCTTCTCTCCCTTGTCTCTCTCTCCCTCGCTTGCCTTCTCCTCTTGCTTCTCTCCCTCTCTCTCCTTCTCCTTCCCATCTCCGCTCTCCTCCCTCTCTCCGTCTCCTTCCCTCCTCCGTCTCCCTCTACTTCTCTCTCCTTGTCCATCTCTCTCTCCCCTCCTCCCTCACTCTATCGTACTCTCTCGCTCTCCTCCCTTCTTCTCTCTCTTTCCTTCTCTCTCCTCCTCCTCTGTCTCTCCTCTCCTCGTCTCCTTCTCGCTCTCCTCCCCTCTCACTCCCATTGTCCTTCTCTCCCTCCCTCTCCCCTTCTCCTTCTCTCTGTGTGCCCTTATTCTTCTCTCCGTCGTTCTCCTTGTCCTCTCTCTTGTTCTCCTTCTCGTCTCCTTCTCCTCCTCCTCTCTCCTTCTTCTCCCTCCTTCTCTTTCTCTCATCTCTCTCCTCCTCCCTTTTCTTTTCCTCTCCGTCACCTTCACTCTCTCTCACTCCTCTCGTTCTCCTTCTCTCTTTCTCCCTCCCCCTTCTCCTTCTCTCTATGTCTCTCTCTCCTTACCTTTTGTCTCTGCTTCTCCCTCCCTCTTTCCTTCTCTCCTTCCCTTCCAGTCTCCCCTTCCTTCCCTCTCTCCTTCTCCTCGTCTTTCTCCGTCTAGCTCACTTACCGACTCCCTCGCTCTTTCTCCCTCTCTCCTTCTCTTTGTCTCTCTCCTTTTCCTTCATTCACAGTCTCCTTCTCTCTCCTCTCTCCACTTCTCGCTTTAATTCACTCTCTCCCCTTCTCCGTTTCACTCCTTATCGCTCTCCTTCCCTATTGTTCCCTCTACTTCTCCATCTCTCCTCCCTCCCTCCTTGCCCATCTCACTCTCCCCCCCCCCCTCTGTCCACCTCTCCTCTCTCTCCTTCTCCTTCTAGCTCTCTCCCTCCGTCTCTCCCTCTCTCCTTGTTTCCCCATTTCCTTCTCTCTCGTCCTACACTCTCCTTCTCTCTCCCCCCTCCTTCTCCTTGTTTTTCACTCTCTTGTTGCCCCGCGCTCTCTCCTTCTCACTCCTCTCTCCGATTCTCTCTTCCCTTCTATCTTCTCTCTCCTTATCCTTCACTCTCCGTCTTCAATCTCCTCCCCTCTCTCTCCTTCTCCTCTACTTCAATACCTCTCCTTCTCTTTCCCCTTTTCCTTCTCTCCCTTGTCTCTCTCTCCCTCGCTTGCCTTCTCCTCTTGCTTCTCTCCCTCTCTCTCCTTCTCCTTCCCATCTCCGCTCTCCTCCCTCTCTCCGTCTCCTTCCCTCCTCCGTCTCCCTCTACTTCTCTCTCCTTGTCCATCTCTCTCTCCCCTCCTCCCTCACTCTATCGTACTCTCTCGCTCTCCTCCCTTCTTCTCTCTCTTTCCTTCTCTCTCCTCCTCCTCTGTCTCTCCTCTCCTCGTCTCCTTCTCGCTCTCCTCCCCTCTCACTCCCATTGTCCTTCTCTCCCTCCCTCTCCCCTTCTCCTTCTCTCTGTGTGCCCTTATTCTTCTCTCCGTCGTTCTCCTTGTCCTCTCTCTTGTTCTCCTTCTCGTCTCCTTCTCCTCCTCCTCTCTCCTTCTTCTCCCTCCTCCTCTTCCTCCTTCTCTTTCTCTCATCTCTCTCCTCCTCCCTTTTCTTTTCCTCTCCGTCACCTTCACTCTCTCTCACTCCTCTCGTTCTCCTTCTCTCTTTCTCCCTCCCCCTTCTCCTTCTCTCTATGTCTCTCTCTCCTTACCTTTTGTCTCTGCTTCTCCCTCCCTCTTTCCTTCTCTCCTTCCCTTCCAGTCTCCCCTTCCTTCCCTCTCTCCTTCTCCTCGTCTTTCTCCGTCTAGCTCACTTACCGACTCCCTCGCTCTTTCTCCCTCTCTCCTTCTCTTTGTCTCTCTCCTTTTCCTTCATTCACAGTCTCCTTCTCTCTCCTCTCTCCACTTCTCGCTCTAATTCACTCTCTCCCCTTCTCCGTTTCACTCCTTATCGCTCTCCTTCCCTATTGTTCCCTCTACTTCTCCATCTCTCCTCCCTCCCTCCTTGCCCTTCTCACTCTCCCCCCCCCCTCTGTCCACCTCTCCTCTCTCTCCTTCTCCTTCTAGCTCTCTCCCTCCGTCTCTCCCTCTCTCCTTGTTTCCCCATTTCCTTCTCTCTCGTCCTACACTCTCCTTCTCTCTCCCCCCTCCTTCTCCTTGTTTTTCACTCTCTTGTTGCCCCGCGCTCTCTCCTTCTCACTCCTCTCTCCGATTCTCTCTTCCCTTCTATCTTCTCTCTCCTTATCCTTCACTCTCCGTCTTCAATCTCCTCCCCTCTCTCTCCTTCTCCTCTACTTCAATACCTCTCCTTCTCTTTCCCCTTTTCCTTCTCTCCCTTGTCTCTCTCTCCCTCGCTTGCCTTCTCCTCTTGCTTCTCTCCCTCTCTCTCCTTCTCCTTCCCATCTCCGCTCTCCTCCCTCTCTCCGTCTCCTTCCCTCCTCCGTCTCCCTCTACTTCTCTCTCCTTGTCCATCTCTCTCTCCCCTCCTCCCTCACTCTATCGTACTCTCTCGCTCTCCTCCCTTCTTCTCTCTCTTTCCTTCTCTCTCCTCCTCCTCTGTCTCTCCTCTCCTCGTCTCCTTCTCGCTCTCCTCCCCTCTCACTCCCATTGTCCTTCTCTCCCTCCCTCTCCCCTTCTCCTTCTCTCTGTGTGCCCTTATTCTTCTCTCCGTCGTTCTCCTTGTCCTCTCTCTTGTTCTCCTTCTCGTCTCCTTCTCCTCCTCCTCTCTCCTTCTTCTCCCTCCTCCTCTTCCTCCTTCTCTTTCTCTCATCTCTCTCCTCCTCCCTTTTCTTTTCCTCTCCGTCACCTTCACTCTCTCTCACTCCTCTCGTTCTCCTTCTCTCTTTCTCCCTCCCCCTTCTCCTTCTCTCTATGTCTCTCTCTCCTTACCTTTTGTCTCTGCTTCTCCCTCCCTCTTTCCTTCTCTCCTTCCCTTCCAGTCTCCCCTTCCTTCCCTCTCTCCTTCTCCTCGTCTTTCTCCGTCTAGCTCACTTACCGACTCCCTCGCTCTTTCTCCCTCTCTCCTTCTCTTTGTCTCTCTCCTTTTCCTTCATTCATAGTCTCCTTCTCTCTCCTCTCTCCACTTCTCGCTCTAATTCACTCTCTCCCCTTCTCCGTTTCACTCCTTATCGCTCTCCTTCCCTATTGTTCCCTCTACTTCTCCATCTCTCCTCCCTCCCTCCTTGCCCTTCTCACTCTCCCCCCCCCTCTGTCCACCTCTCCTCTCTCTCCTTCTCCTTCTAGCTCTCTCCCTCCGTCTCTCCCTCTCTCCTTGTTTCCCCATTTCCTTCTCTCTCGTCCTACACTCTCCTTCTCTCTCCCCCCTCCTTCTCCTTGTTTTTCACTCTCTTGTTGCCCCGCGCTCTCTCCTTCTCACTCCTCTCTCCGATTCTCTCTTCCCTTCTATCTTCTCTCTCCTTATCCTTCACTCTCCGTCTTCAATCTCCTCCCCTCTCTCTCCTTCTCCTCTACTTCAATACCTCTCCTTCTCTTTCCCCTTTTCCTTCTCTCCCTTGTCTCTCTCTCCCTCGCTTGCCTTCTCCTCTTGCTTCTCTCCCTCTCTCTCCTTCTCCTTCCCATCTCCGCTCTCCTCCCTCTCTCCGTCTCCTTCCCTCCTCCGTCTCCCTCTACTTCTCTCTCCTTGTCCATCTCTCTCTCCCCTCCTCCCTCACTCTATCGTACTCTCTCGCTCTCCTCCCTTCTTCTCTCTCTTTCCTTCTCTCTCCTCCTCCTCTGTCTCTCCTCTCCTCGTCTCCTTCTCGCTCTCCTCCCCTCTCACTCCCATTGTCCTTCTCTCCCTCCCTCTCCCCTTCTCCTTCTCTCTGTGTGCCCTTATTCTTCTCTCCGTCGTTCTCCTTGTCCTCTCTCTTGTTCTCCTTCTCGTCTCCTTCTCCTCCTCCTCTCTCCTTCTTCTCCCTCCTCCTCTTCCTCCTTCTCTTTCTCTCCTCCTCCCTTTTCTTTTCCTCTCCGTCACCTTCACTCTCTCTCACTCCTCTCGTTCTCCTTCTCTCTTTCTCCCTCCCCCTTCTCCTTCTCTCTATGTCTCTCTCTCCTTACCTTTTGTCTCTGCTTCTCCCTCCCTCTTTCCTTCTCTCCTTCCCTTCCAGCCTCCCCTTCCTTCCCTCTCTCCTTCTCCTCGTCTTTCTCCGTCTAGCTCACTTACCGACTCCCTCGCTCTTTCTCCCTCTCTCCTTCTCTTTGTCTCTCTCCTTTTCCTTCATTCACAATCTCCTTCTCTCTCCTCTCTCCACTTCTCGCTCTAATTCACTCTCTCCCCTTCTCCGTTTCACTCCTTATCGCTCTCCTTCCCTATTGTTCCCTCTACTTCTCCATCTCTCCTCCCTCCCTCCTTGCCCTTCTCACTCTCCCCCCCTCTGTCCACCTCTCCTCTCTCTCCTTCTCCTTCTAGCTCTCTCCCTCCGTCTCTCCCTCTCTCCTTGTTTCCCCATTTCCTTCTCTCTCGTCCTACACTCTCCTTCTCTCTCCCCCCTCCTTCTCCTTGTTTTTCACTCTCTTGTTGCCCCGCGCTCTCTCCTTCTCACTCCTCTCTCCGATTCTCTCTTCCCTTCTATCTTCTCTCTCCTTATCCTTCACTCTCCGTCTTCAATCTCCTCCCCTCTCTCTCCTTCTCCTCTACTTCAATACCTCTCCTTCTCTTTCCCCTTTTCCTTCTCTCCCTTGTCTCTCTCTCCCTCGCTTGCCTTCTCCTCTTGCTTCTCTCCCTCTCTCTCCTTCTCCTTCCCATCTCCGCTCTCCTCCCTCTCTCCGTCTCCTTCCCTCCTCCGTCTCCCTCTACTTCTCTCTCCTTGTCCATCTCTCTCTCCCCTCCTCCCTCACTCTATCGTACTCTCTCGCTCTCCTCCCTTCTTCTCTCTCTTTCCTTCTCTCTCCTCCTCCTCTGTCTCTCCTCTCCTCGTCTCTCCTTCTCGCTCTCCTCCCCTCTCACTCCCATTGTCCTTCTCTCCCTCCCTCTCCCCTTCTCCTTCTCTCTGTGTGCCCTTATTCTTCTCTCCGTCGTTCTCCTTGTCCTCTCTCTTGTTCTCCTTCTCGTCTCCTTCACCTCCTCCTCCTCTCTCCTTCTTCTCCCTCCTCCTCTTCCTCCTTCTCTTTCTCTCATCTCTCTCCTCCTCCCTTTTCTTTTCCTCTCCGTCACCTTCACTCTCTCTCACTCCTCTCGTTCTCCTTCTCTCTTTCTCCCTCCCCCTTCTCCTTCTCTCTATGTCTCTCTCTCCTTACCTTTTGTCTCTGCTTCTCCCTCCCTCTTTCCTTCTCTCCTTCCCTTGCAGTCTCCCCTTCCTTCCCTCTCTCCTTCTCCTCGTCTTTCTCCGTCTAGCTCACTTACCGACTCCCTCGCTCTTTCTCCCTCTCTCCTTCTCTTTGTCTCTCTCCTTTTCCTTCATTCACAGTCTCCTTCTCTCTCCTCTCTCCACTTCTCGCTCTAATTCACTCTCTCCCCTTCTCCGTTTCACTCCTTATCGCTCTCCTTCCCTATTGTTCCCTCTACTTCTCCATCTCTCCTCCCTCCCTCCTTGCCCTTCTCACTCTCCCCCCCCCCTCTGTCCACCTCTCCTCTCTCTCCTTCTCCTTCTAGCTCTCTCCCTCCGTCTCTCCCTCTCTCCTTGTTTCCCCATTTCCTTCTCTCTCGTCCTACACTCTCCTTCTCTCTCCCCCCTCCTTCTCCTTGTTTTTCACTCTCTTGTTGCCCCGCGCTCTCTCCTTCTCACTCCTCTCTCCGATTCTCTCTTCCCTTCTATCTTCTCTCTCCTTATCCTTCACTCTCCGTCTTCAATCTCCTCCCCTCTCTCTCCTTCTCCTCTACTTCAATACCTCTCCTTCTCTTTCCCCTTTTCCTTCTCTCCCTTGTCTCTCTCTCCCTCGCTTGCCTTCTCCTCTTGCTTCTCTCCCTCTCTCTCCTTCTCCTTCCCATCTCCGCTCTCCTCCCTCTCTCCGTCTCCTTCCCTCCTCCGTCTCCCTCTACTTCTCTCTCCTTGTCCATCTCTCTCTCCCCTCCTCCCTCACTCTATCGTACTCTCTCGCTCTCCTCCCTTCTTCTCTCTCTTTCCTTCTCTCTCCTCCTCCTCTGTCTCTCCTCTCCTCGTCTCTCCTTCTCGCTCTCCTCCCCTCTCACTCCCATTGTCCTTCTCTCCCTCCCTCTCCCCTTCTCCTTCTCTCTGTGTGCCCTTATTCTTCTCTCCGTCGTTCTCCTTGTCCTCTCTCTTGTTCTCCTTCTCGTCTCCTTCACCTCCTCCTCCTCTCTCCTTCTTCTCCCTCCTCCTCTTCCTCCTTCTCTTTCTCTCATCTCTCTCCTCCTCCCTTTTCTTTTCCTCTCCGTCACCTTCACTCTCTCTCACTCCTCTCGTTCTCCTTCTCTCTTTCTCCCTCCCCCTTCTCCTTCTCTCTATGTCTCTCTCTCCTTACCTTTTGTCTCTGCTTCTCCCTCCCTCTTTCCTTCTCTCCTTCCCTTCCAGTCTCCCCTTCCTTCCCTCTCTCCTTCTCCTCGTCTTTCTCCGTCTAGCTCACTTACCGACTCCCTCGCTCTTTCTCCCTCTCTCCTTCTCTTTGTCTCTCTCCTTTTCCTTCATTCACAGTCTCCTTCTCTCTCCTCTCTCCACTTCTCGCTCTAATTCACTCTCTCCCCTTCTCCGTTTCACTCCTTATCGCTCTCCTTCCCTATTGTTCCCTCTACTTCTCCATCTCTCCTCCCTCCCTCCTTGCCCTTCTCACTCTCCCCCCCCCCTCTGTCCACCTCTCCTCTCTCTCCTTCTCCTTCTAGCTCTCTCCCTCCGTCTCTCCCTCTCTCCTTGTTTCCCCATTTCCTTCTCTCTCGTCCTACACTCTCCTTCTCTCTCCCCCCTCCTTCTCCTTGTTTTTCACTCTCTTGTTGCCCCGCGCTCTCTCCTTCTCACTCCTCTCTCCGATTCTCTCTTCCCTTCTATCTTCTCTCTCCTTATCCTTCACTCTCCGTCTTCAATCTCCTCCCCTCTCTCTCCTTCTCCTCTACTTCAATACCTCTCCTTCTCTTTCCCCTTTTCCTTCTCTCCCTTGTCTCTCTCTCCCTCGCTTGCCTTCTCCTCTTGCTTCTCTCCCTCTCTCTCCTTCTCCTTCCCATCTCCGCTCTCCTCCCTCTCTCCGTCTCCTTCCCTCCTCCGTCTCCCTCTACTTCTCTCTCCTTGTCCATCTCTCTCTCCCCTCCTCCCTCACTCTATCGTACTCTCTCGCTCTCCTCCCTTCTTCTCTCTCTTTCCTTCTCTCTCCTCCTCCTCTGTCTCTCCTCTCCTCGTCTCCTTCTCGCTCTCCTCCCCTCTCACTCCCATTGTCCTTCTCTCCCTCCCTCTCCCCTTCTCCTTCTCTCTGTGTGCCCTTATTCTTCTCTCCGTCGTTCTCCTTGTCCTCTCTCTTGTTCTCCTTCTCGTCTCCTTCTCCTCCTCCTCTCTCCTTCTTCTCCCTCCTCCTCTTCCTCCTTCTCTTTCTCTCATCTCTCTCCTCCTCCCTTTTCTTTTCCTCTCCGTCACCTTCACTCTCTCTCACTCCTCTCGTTCTCCTTCTCTCTTTCTCCCTCCCCCTTCTCCTTCTCTCTATGTCTCTCTCTCCTTACCTTTTGTCTCTGCTTCTCCCTCCCTCTTTCCTTCTCTCCTTCCCTTCCAGTCTCCCCTTCCTTCCCTCTCTCCTTCTCCTCGTCTTTCTCCGTCTAGCTCACTTACCGACTCCCTCGCTCTTTCTCCCTCTCTCCTTCTCTTTGTCTCTCTCCTTTTCCTTCATTCACAGTCTCCTTCTCTCTCCTCTCTCCACTTCTCGCTCTAATTCACTCTCTCCCCTTCTCCGTTTCACTCCTTATCGCTCTCCTTCCCTATTGTTCCCTCTACTTCTCCATCTCTCCTCCCTCCCTCCTTGCCCTTCTCACTCTCCCCCCCCTCTGTCCACCTCTCCTCTCTCTCCTTCTCCTTCTAGCTCTCTCCCTCCGTCTCTCCCTCTCTCCTTGTTTCCCCATTTCCTTCTCTCTCGTCCTACACTCTCCTTCTCTCTCCCCCCTCCTTCTCCTTGTTTTTCACTCTCTTGTTGCCCCGCGCTCTCTCCTTCTCACTCCTCTCTCCGATTCTCTCTTCCCTTCTATCTTCTCTCTCCTTATCCTTCACTCTCCGTCTTCAATCTCCTCCCCTCTCTCTCCTTCTCCTCTACTTCAATACCTCTCCTTCTCTTTCCCCTTTTCCTTCTCTCCCTTGTCTCTCTCTCCCTCGCTTGCCTTCTCCTCTTGCTTCTCTCCCTCTCTCTCCTTCTCCTTCCCATCTCCGCTCTCCTCCCTCTCTCCGTCTCCTTCCCTCCTCCGTCTCCCTCTACTTCTCTCTCCTTGTCCATCTCTCTCTCCCCTCCTCCCTCACTCTATCGTACTCTCTCGCTCTCCTCCCTTCTTCTCTCTCTTTCCTTCTCTCTCCTCCTCCTCTGTCTCTCCTCTCCTCGTCTCTCCTTCTCGCTCTCCTCCCCTCTCACTCCCATTGTCCTTCTCTCCCTCCCTCTCCCCTTCTCCTTCTCTCTGTGTGCCCTTATTCTTCTCTCCGTCGTTCTCCTTGTCCTCTCTCTTGTTCTCCTTCTCGTCTCCTTCACCTCCTCCTCCTCTCTCCTTCTTCTCCCTCCTCCTCTTCCTCCTTCTCTTTCTCTCATCTCTCTCCTCCTCCCTTTTCTTTTCCTCTCCGTCACCTTCACTCTCTCTCACTCCTCTCGTTCTCCTTCTCTCTTTCTCCCTCCCCCTTCTCCTTCTCTCTATGTCTCTCTCTCCTTACCTTTTGTGTCTGCTTCTCCCTCCCTCTTTCCTTCTCTCCTTCCCTTCCAGTCTCCCCTTCCTTCCCTCTCTCCTTCTCCTCGTCTTTCTCCGTCTAGCTCACTTACCGACTCCCTCGCTCTTTCTCCCTCTCTCCTTCTCTTTGTCTCTCTCCTTTTCCTTCATTCACAGTCTCCTTCTCTCTCCTCTCTCCACTTCTCGCTCTAATTCACTCTCTCCCCTTCTCCGTTTCACTCCTTATCGCTCTCCTTCCCTATTGTTCCCTCTACTTCTCCATCTCTCCTCCCTCCCTCCTTGCCCTTCTCACTCTCCCCCCCCCCCCTCTGTCCACCTCTCCTCTCTCTCCTTCTCCTTCTAGCTCTCTCCCTCTTTCTCTCCCTCTCTCCTTGTTTCCCCATTTCCTTCTCTCTCGTCCTACACTCTCCTTCTCTCTCCCCCCTCCTTCTCCTTGTTTTTCACTCTCTTGTTGCCCCGCGCTCTCTCCTTCTCACTCCTCTCTCCGATTCTCTCTTCCCTTCTATCTTCTCTCTCCTTATCCTTCACTCTCCGTCTTCAATCTCCTCCCCTCTCTCTCCTTCTCCTCTACTTCAATACCTCTCCTTCTCTTTCCCCTTTTCCTTCTCTCCCTTGTCTCTCTCTCCCTCGCTTGCCTTCTCCTCTTGCTTCTCTCCCTCTCTCTCCTTCTCCTTCCCATCTCCGCTCTCCTCCCTCTCTCCGTCTCCTTCCCTCCTCCGTCTCCCTCTACTTCTCTCTCCTTGTCCATCTCTCTCTCCCCTCCTCCCTCACTCTATCGTACTCTCTCGCTCTCCTCCCTTCTTCTCTCTCTTTCCTTCTCTCTCCTCCTCCTCTGTCTCTCCTCTCCTCGTCTCCTTCTCGCTCTCCTCCCCTCTCACTCCCATTGTCCTTCTCTCCCTCCCTCTCCCCTTCTCCTTCTCTCTGTGTGCCCTTATTCTTCTCTCCGTCGTTCTCCTTGTCCTCTCTCTTGTTCTCCTTCTCGTCTCCTTCTCCTCCTCCTCTCTCCTTCTTCTCCCTCCTCCTCTTCCTCCTTCTCTTTCTCTCATCTCTCTCCTCCTCCCTTTTCCTTTCCTCTCCGTCACCTTCACTCTCTCTCACTCCTCTCGTTCTCCTTCTCTCTTTCTCCCTCCCCCTTCTCCTTCTCTCTATGTCTCTCTCTCCTTACCTTTTGTCTCTGCTTCTCCCTCCCTCTTTCCTTCTCTCCTTCCCTTCCAGTCTCCCCTTCCTTCCCTCTCTCCTTCTCCTCGTCTTTCTCCGTCTAGCTCACTTACCGACTCCCTCGCTCTTTCTCCCTCTCTCCTTCTCTTTGTCTCTCTCCTTTTCCTTCATTCACAGTCTCCTTCTCTCTCCTCTCTCCACTTCTCGCTCTAATTCACTCTCTCCCCTTCTCCGTTTCACTCCTTATCGCTCTCCTTCCCTATTGTTCCCTCTACTTCTCCATCTCTCCTCCCTCCCTCCTTGCCCTTCTCACTCTCCCCCCCCCCCTCTGTCCACCTCTCCTCTCTCTCCTTCTCCTTCTAGCTCTCTCCCTCCGTCTCTCCCTCTCTCCTTGTTTCCCCATTTCCTTCTCTCTCGTCCTACACTCTCCTTCTCTCTCCCCCCTCCTTCTCCTTGTTTTTCACTCTCTTGTTGCCCCGCGCTCTCTCCTTCTCACTCCTCTCTCCGATTCTCTCTTCCCTTCTATCTTCTCTCTCCTTATCCTTCACTCTCCGTCTTCAATCTCCTCCCCTCTCTCTCCTTCTCCTCTACTTCAATACCTCTCCTTCTCTTTCCCCTTTTCCTTCTCTCCCTTGTCTCTCTCTCCCTCGCTTGCCTTCTCCTCTTGCTTCTCTCCCTCTCTCTCCTTCTCCTTCCCATCTCCGCTCTCCTCCCTCTCTCCGTCTCCTTCCCTCCTCCGTCTCCCTCTACTTCTCTCTCCTTGTCCATCTCTCTCTCCCCTCCTCCCTCACTCTATCGTACTCTCTCGCTCTCCTCCCTTCTTCTCTCTCTTTCCTTCTCTCTCCTCCTCCTCTGTCTCTCCTCTCCTCGTCTCCTTCTCGCTCTCCTCCCCTCTCACTCCCATTGTCCTTCTCTCCCTCCCTCTCCCCTTCTCCTTCTCTCTGTGTGCCCTTATTCTTCTCTCCGTCGTTCTCCTTGTCCTCTCTCTTGTTCTCCTTCTCGTCTCCTTCTCCTCCTCCTCTCTCCTTCTTCTCCCTCCTCCTCTTCCTCCTTCTCTTTCTCTCATCTCTCTCCTCCTCCCTTTTCTTTTCCTCTCCGTCACCTTCACTCTCTCTCACTCCTCTCGTTCTCCTTCTCTCTTTCTCCCTCCCCCTTCTCCTTCTCTCTATGTCTCTCTCTCCTTACCTTTTGTCTCTGCTTCTCCCTCCCTCTTTCCTTCTCTCCTTCCCTTCCAGTCTCCCCTTCCTTCCCTCTCTCCTTCTCCTCGTCTTTCTCCGTCTAGCTCACTTACCGACTCCCTCGCTCTTTCTCCCTCTCTCCTTCTCTTTGTCTCTCTCCTTTTCCTTCATTCACAGTCTCCTTCTCTCTCCTCTCTCCACTTCTCGCTCTAATTCACTCTCTCCCCTTCTCCGTTTCACTCCTTATCGCTCTCCTTCCCTATTGTTCCCTCTACTTCTCCATCTCTCCTCCCTCCCTCCTTGCCCTTCTCACTCTCCCCCCCCCCCTCTGTCCACCTCTCCTCTCTCTCCTTCTCCTTCTAGCTCTCTCCCTCCGTCTCTCCCTCTCTCCTTGTTTCCCCATTTCCTTCTCTCTCGTCCTACACTCTCCTTCTCTCTCCCCCCTCCTTCTCCTTGTTTTTCACTCTCTTGTTGCCCCGCGCTCTCTCCTTCTCACTCCTCTCTCCGATTCTCTCTTCCCTTCTATCTTCTCTCTCCTTATCCTTCACTCTCCGTCTTCAATCTCCTCCCCTCTCTCTCCTTCTCCTCTACTTCAATACCTCTCCTTCTCTTTCCCCTTTTCCTTCTCTCCCTTGTCTCTCTCTCCCTCGCTTGCCTTCTCCTCTTGCTTCTCTCCCTCTCTCTCCTTCTCCTTCCCATCTCCGCTCTCCTCCCTCTCTCCGTCTCCTTCCCTCCTCCGTCTCCCTCTACTTCTCTCTCCTTGTCCATCTCTCTCTCCCCTCCTCCCTCACTCTATCGTACTCTCTCGCTCTCCTCCCTTCTTCTCTCTCTTTCCTTCTCTCTCCTCCTCCTCTGTCTCTCCTCTCCTCGTCTCCTTCTCGCTCTCCTCCCCTCTCACTCCCATTGTCCTTCTCTCCCTCCCTCTCCCCTTCTCCTTCTCTCTGTGTGCCCTTATTCTTCTCTCCGTCGTTCTCCTTGTCCTCTCTCTTGTTCTCCTTCTCGTCTCCTTCTCCTCCTCCTCTCTCCTTCTTCTCCCTCCTCCTCTTCCTCCTTCTCTTTCTCTCATCTCTCTCCTCCTCCCTTTTCTTTTCCTCTCCGTCACCTTCACTCTCTCTCACTCCTCTCGTTCTCCTTCTCTCTTTCTCCCTCCCCCTTCTCCTTCTCTCTATGTCTCTCTCTCCTTACCTTTTGTCTCTGCTTCTCCCTCCCTCTTTCCTTCTCTCCTTCCCTTCCAGTCTCCCCTTCCTTCCCTCTCTCCTTCTCCTCGTCTTTCTCCGTCTAGCTCACTTACCGACTCCCTCGCTCTTTCTCCCTCTCTCCTTCTCTTTGTCTCTCTCCTTTTCCTTCATTCATAGTCTCCTTCTCTCTCCTCTCTCCACTTCTCGCTCTAATTCACTCTCTCCCCTTCTCCGTTTCACTCCTTATCGCTCTCCTTCCCTATTGTTCCCTCTACTTCTCCATCTCTCCTCCCTCCCTCCTTGCCCTTCTCACTCTCCCCCCCCCTCTGTCCACCTCTCCTCTCTCTCCTTCTCCTTCTAGCTCTCTCCCTCCGTCTCTCCCTCTCTCCTTGTTTCCCCATTTCCTTCTCTCTCGTCCTACACTCTCCTTCTCTCTCCCCCCTCCTTCTCCTTGTTTTTCACTCTCTTGTTGCCCCGCGCTCTCTCCTTCTCACTCCTCTCTCCGATTCTCTCTTCCCTTCTATCTTCTCTCTCCTTATCCTTCACTCTCCGTCTTCAATCTCCTCCCCTCTCTCTCCTTCTCCTCTACTTCAATACCTCTCCTTCTCTTTCCCCTTTTCCTTCTCTCCCTTGTCTCTCTCTCCCTCGCTTGCCTTCTCCTCTTGCTTCTCTCCCTCTCTCTCCTTCTCCTTCCCATCTCCGCTCTCCTCCCTCTCTCCGTCTCCTTCCCTCCTCCGTCTCCCTCTACTTCTCTCTCCTTGTCCATCTCTCTCTCCCCTCCTCCCTCACTCTATCGTACTCTCTCGCTCTCCTCCCTTCTTCTCTCTCTTTCCTTCTCTCTCCTCCTCCTCTGTCTCTCCTCTCCTCGTCTCCTTCTCGCTCTCCTCCCCTCTCACTCCCATTGTCCTTCTCTCCCTCCCTCTCCCCTTCTCCTTCTCTCTGTGTGCCCTTATTCTTCTCTCCGTCGTTCTCCTTGTCCTCTCTCTTGTTCTCCTTCTCGTCTCCTTCTCCTCCTCCTCTCTCCTTCTTCTCCCTCCTCCTCTTCCTCCTTCTCTTTCTCTCCTCCTCCCTTTTCTTTTCCTCTCCGTCACCTTCACTCTCTCTCACTCCTCTCGTTCTCCTTCTCTCTTTCTCCCTCCCCCTTCTCCTTCTCTCTATGTCTCTCTCTCCTTACCTTTTGTCTCTGCTTCTCCCTCCCTCTTTCCTTCTCTCCTTCCCTTCCAGCCTCCCCTTCCTTCCCTCTCTCCTTCTCCTCGTCTTTCTCCGTCTAGCTCACTTACCGACTCCCTCGCTCTTTCTCCCTCTCTCCTTCTCTTTGTCTCTCTCCTTTTCCTTCATTCACAATCTCCTTCTCTCTCCTCTCTCCACTTCTCGCTCTAATTCACTCTCTCCCCTTCTCCGTTTCACTCCTTATCGCTCTCCTTCCCTATTGTTCCCTCTACTTCTCCATCTCTCCTCCCTCCCTCCTTGCCCTTCTCACTCTCCCCCCCTCTGTCCACCTCTCCTCTCTCTCCTTCTCCTTCTAGCTCTCTCCCTCCGTCTCTCCCTCTCTCCTTGTTTCCCCATTTCCTTCTCTCTCGTCCTACACTCTCCTTCTCTCTCCCCCCTCCTTCTCCTTGTTTTTCACTCTCTTGTTGCCCCGCGCTCTCTCCTTCTCACTCCTCTCTCCGATTCTCTCTTCCCTTCTATCTTCTCTCTCCTTATCCTTCACTCTCCGTCTTCAATCTCCTCCCCTCTCTCTCCTTCTCCTCTACTTCAATACCTCTCCTTCTCTTTCCCCTTTTCCTTCTCTCCCTTGTCTCTCTCTCCCTCGCTTGCCTTCTCCTCTTGCTTCTCTCCCTCTCTCTCCTTCT
Source organism: Triglochin maritima (assembly GCA_963682175.1). NCBI lineage: Eukaryota > Viridiplantae > Streptophyta > Magnoliopsida > Alismatales > Juncaginaceae > Triglochin > Triglochin maritima. The sequence continues at coordinate 11,970,599 of OY821790.1, read as the reverse complement.
CCTTCCCATCTCCGCTCTCCTCCCTCTCTCCGTCTCCTTCCCTCCTCCGTCTCCCTCTACTTCTCTCTCCTTGTCCATCTCTCTCTCCCCTCCTCCCTCACTCTATCGTACTCTCTCGCTCTCCTCCCTTCTTCTCTCTCTTTCCTTCTCTCTCCTCCTCCTCTGTCTCTCCTCTCCTCGTCTCTCCTTCTCGCTCTCCTCCCCTCTCACTCCCATTGTCCTTCTCTCCCTCCCTCTCTCCTTCTCCTTCTCTCTGTGTGCCCTTATTCTTCTCTCCGTCGTTCTCCTTGTCCTCTCTCTTGTTCTCCTTCTCGTCTCCTTCACCTCCTCCTCCTCTCTCCTTCTTCTCCCTCCTCCTCTTCCTCCTTCTCTTTCTCTCATCTCTCTCCTCCTCCCTTTTCTTTTCCTCTCCGTCACCTTCACTCTCTCTCACTCCTCTCGTTCTCCTTCTCTCTTTCTCCCTCCCCCTTCTCCTTCTCTCTATGTCTCTCTCTCCTTACCTTTTGTCTCTGCTTCTCCCTCCCTCTTTCCTTCTCTCCTTCCCTTCCAGTCTCCCCTTCCTTCCCTCTCTCCTTCTCCTCGTCTTTCTCCGTCTAGCTCACTTACCGACTCCCTCGCTCTTTCTCCCTCTCTCCTTCTCTTTGTCTCTCTCCTTTTCCTTCATTCACAGTCTCCTTCTCTCTCCTCTCTCCACTTCTCGCTCTAATTCACTCTCTCCCCTTCTCCGTTTCACTCCTTATCGCTCTCCTTCCCTATTGTTCCCTCTACTTCTCCATCTCTCCTCCCTCCCTCCTTGCCCTTCTCACTCTCCCCCCCCCCCTCTGTCCACCTCTCCTCTCTCTCCTTCTCCTTCTAGCTCTCTCCCTCCGTCTCTCCCTCTCTCCTTGTTTCCCCATTTCCTTCTCTCTCGTCCTACACTCTCCTTCTCTCTCCCCCCTCCTTCTCCTTGTTTTTCACTCTCTTGTTGCCCCGCGCTCTCTCCTTCTCACTCCTCTCTCCGATTCTCTCTTCCCTTCTATCTTCTCTCTCCTTATCCTTCACTCTCCGTCTTCAATCTCCTCCCCTCTCTCTCCTTCTCCTCTACTTCAATACCTCTCCTTCTCTTTCCCCTTTTCCTTCTCTCCCTTGTCTCTCTCTCCCTCGCTTGCCTTCTCCTCTTGCTTCTCTCCCTCTCTCTCCTTCTCCTTCCCATCTCCGCTCTCCTCCCTCTCTCCGTCTCCTTCCCTCCTCCGTCTCCCTCTACTTCTCTCTCCTTGTCCATCTCTCTCTCCCCTCCTCCCTCACTCTATCGTACTCTCTCGCTCTCCTCCCTTCTTCTCTCTCTTTCCTTCTCTCTCCTCCTCCTCTGTCTCTCCTCTCCTCGTCTCCTTCTCGCTCTCCTCCCCTCTCACTCCCATTGTCCTTCTCTCCCTCCCTCTCCCCTTCTCCTTCTCTCTGTGTGCCCTTATTCTTCTCTCCGTCGTTCTCCTTGTCCTCTCTCTTGTTCTCCTTCTCGTCTCCTTCTCCTCCTCCTCTCTCCTTCTTCTCCCTCCTCCTCTTCCTCCTTCTCTTTCTCTCATCTCTCTCCTCCTCCCTTTTCTTTTCCTCTCCGTCACCTTCACTCTCTCTCACTCCTCTCGTTCTCCTTCTCTCTTTCTCCCTCCCCCTTCTCCTTCTCTCTATGTCTCTCTCTCCTTACCTTTTGTCTCTGCTTCTCCCTCCCTCTTTCCTTCTCTCCTTCCCTTCCAGTCTCCCCTTCCTTCCCTCTCTCCTTCTCCTCGTCTTTCTCCGTCTAGCTCACTTACCGACTCCCTCGCTCTTTCTCCCTCTCTCCTTCTCTTTGTCTCTCTCCTTTTCCTTCATTCACAGTCTCCTTCTCTCTCCTCTCTCCACTTCTCGCTCTAATTCACTCTCTCCCCTTCTCCGTTTCACTCCTTATCGCTCTCCTTCCCTATTGTTCCCTCTACTTCTCCATCTCTCCTCCCTCCCTCCTTGCCCTTCTCACTCTCCCCCCCCTCTGTCCACCTCTCCTCTCTCTCCTTCTCCTTCTAGCTCTCTCCCTCCGTCTCTCCCTCTCTCCTTGTTTCCCCATTTCCTTCTCTCTCGTCCTACACTCTCCTTCTCTCTCCCCCCTCCTTCTCCTTGTTTTTCACTCTCTTGTTGCCCCGCGCTCTCTCCTTCTCACTCCTCTCTCCGATTCTCTCTTCCCTTCTATCTTCTCTCTCCTTATCCTTCACTCTCCGTCTTCAATCTCCTCCCCTCTCTCTCCTTCTCCTCTACTTCAATACCTCTCCTTCTCTTTCCCCTTTTCCTTCTCTCCCTTGTCTCTCTCTCCCTCGCTTGCCTTCTCCTCTTGCTTCTCTCCCTCTCTCTCCTTCTCCTTCCCATCTCCGCTCTCCTCCCTCTCTCCGTCTCCTTCCCTCCTCCGTCTCCCTCTACTTCTCTCTCCTTGTCCATCTCTCTCTCCCCTCCTCCCTCACTCTATCGTACTCTCTCGCTCTCCTCCCTTCTTCTCTCTCTTTCCTTCTCTCTCCTCCTCCTCTGTCTCTCCTCTCCTCGTCTCCTTCTCGCTCTCCTCCCCTCTCACTCCCATTGTCCTTCTCTCCCTCCCTCTCCCCTTCTCCTTCTCTCTGTGTGCCCTTATTCTTCTCTCCGTCGTTCTCCTTGTCCTCTCTCTTGTTCTCCTTCTCGTCTCCTTCTCCTCCTCCTCTCTCCTTCTTCTCCCTCCTCCTCTTCCTCCTTCTCTTTCTCTCCTCCTCCCTTTTCTTTTCCTCTCCGTCACCTTCACTCTCTCTCACTCCTCTCGTTCTCCTTCTCTCTTTCTCCCTCCCCCTTCTCCTTCTCTCTATGTCTCTCTCTCCTTACCTTTTGTCTCTGCTTCTCCCTCCCTCTTTCCTTCTCTCCTTCCCTTCCAGTCTCCCCTTCCTTCCCTCTCTCCTTCTCCTCGTCTTTCTCCGTCTAGCTCACTTACCGACTCCCTCGCTCTTTCTCCCTCTCTCCTTCTCTTTGTCTCTCTCCTTTTCCTTCATTCACAGTCTCCTTCTCTCTCCTCTCTCCACTTCTCGCTCTAATTCACTCTCTCCCCTTCTCCGTTTCACTCCTTATCGCTCTCCTTCCCTATTGTTCCCTCTACTTCTCCATCTCTCCTCCCTCCCTCTTTCTCTCCCTCTCTCCTTGTTTCCCCATTTCCTTCTCTCTCGTCCTACACTCTCCTTCTCTCTCCCCCCTCCTTCTCCTTGTTTTTCACTCTCTTGTTGCCCCGCGCTCTCTCCTTCTCACTCCTCTCTCCGATTCTCTCTTCCCTTCTATCTTCTCTCTCCTTATCCTTCACTCTCCGTCTTCAATCTCCTCCCCTCTCTCTCCTTCTCCTCTACTTCAATACCTCTCCTTCTCTTTCCCCTTTTCCTTCTCTCCCTTGTCTCTCTCTCCCTCGCTTGCCTTCTCCTCTTGCTTCTCTCCCTCTCTCTCCTTCTCCTTCCCATCTCCGCTCTCCTCCCTCTCTCCGTCTCCTTCCCTCCTCCGTCTCCCTCTACTTCTCTCTCCTTGTCCATCTCTCTCTCCCCTCCTCCCTCACTCTATCGTACTCTCTCGCTCTCCTCCCTTCTTCTCTCTCTTTCCTTCTCTCTCCTCCTCCTCTGTCTCTCCTCTCCTCGTCTCCTTCTCGCTCTCCTCCCCTCTCACTCCCATTGTCCTTCTCTCCCTCCCTCTCCCCTTCTCCTTCTCTCTGTGTGCCCTTATTCTTCTCTCCGTCGTTCTCCTTGTCCTCTCTCTTGTTCTCCTTCTCGTCTCCTTCTCCTCCTCCTCTCTCCTTCTTCTCCCTCCTCCTCTTCCTCCTTCTCTTTCTCTCATCTCTCTCCTCCTCCCTTTTCCTTTCCTCTCCGTCACCTTCACTCTCTCTCACTCCTCTCGTTCTCCTTCTCTCTTTCTCCCTCCCCCTTCTCCTTCTCTCTATGTCTCTCTCTCCTTACCTTTTGTCTCTGCTTCTCCCTCCCTCTTTCCTTCTCTCCTTCCCTTCCAGTCTCCCCTTCCTTCCCTCTCTCCTTCTCCTCGTCTTTCTCCGTCTAGCTCACTTACCGACTCCCTCGCTCTTTCTCCCTCTCTCCTTCTCTTTGTCTCTCTCCTTTTCCTTCATTCACAGTCTCCTTCTCTCTCCTCTCTCCACTTCTCGCTCTAATTCACTCTCTCCCCTTCTCCGTTTCACTCCTTATCGCTCTCCTTCCCTATTGTTCCCTCTACTTCTCCATCTCTCCTCCCTCCCTCCTTGCCCTTCTCACTCTCCCCCCCCCTCTGTCCACCTCTCCTCTCTCTCCTTCTCCTTCTAGCTCTCTCCCTCCGTCTCTCCCTCTCTCCTTGTTTCCCCATTTCCTTCTCTCTCGTCCTACACTCTCCTTCTCTCTCCCCCCTCCTTCTCCTTGTTTTTCACTCTCTTGTTGCCCCGCGCTCTCTCCTTCTCACTCCTCTCTCCGATTCTCTCTTCCCTTCTATCTTCTCTCTCCTTATCCTTCACTCTCCGTCTTCAATCTCCTCCCCTCTCTCTCCTTCTCCTCTACTTCAATACCTCTCCTTCTCTTTCCCCTTTTCCTTCTCTCCCTTGTCTCTCTCTCCCTCGCTTGCCTTCTCCTCTTGCTTCTCTCCCTCTCTCTCCTTCTCCTTCCCATCTCCGCTCTCCTCCCTCTCTCCGTCTCCTTCCCTCCTCCGTCTCCCTCTACTTCTCTCTCCTTGTCCATCTCTCTCTCCCCTCCTCCCTCACTCTATCGTACTCTCTCGCTCTCCTCCCTTCTTCTCTCTCTTTCCTTCTCTCTCCTCCTCCTCTGTCTCTCCTCTCCTCGTCTCCTTCTCGCTCTCCTCCCCTCTCACTCCCATTGTCCTTCTCTCCCTCCCTCTCCCCTTCTCCTTCTCTCTGTGTGCCCTTATTCTTCTCTCCGTCGTTCTCCTTGTCCTCTCTCTTGTTCTCCTTCTCGTCTCCTTCTCCTCCTCCTCTCTCCTTCTTCTCCCTCCTCCTCTTCCTCCTTCTCTTTCTCTCATCTCTCTCCTCCTCCCTTTTCTTTTCCTCTCCGTCACCTTCACTCTCTCTCACTCCTCTCGTTCTCCTTCTCTCTTTCTCCCTCCCCCTTCTCCTTCTCTCTATGTCTCTCTCTCCTTACCTTTTGTCTCTGCTTCTCCCTCCCTCTTTCCTTCTCTCCTTCCCTTCCAGTCTCCCCTTCCTTCCCTCTCTCCTTCTCCTCGTCTTTCTCCGTCTAGCTCACTTACCGACTCCCTCGCTCTTTCTCCCTCTCTCCTTCTCTTTGTCTCTCTCCTTTTCCTTCATTCACAGTCTCCTTCTCTCTCCTCTCTCCACTTCTCGCTCTAATTCACTCTCTCCCCTTCTCCGTTTCACTCCTTATCGCTCTCCTTCCCTATTGTTCCCTCTACTTCTCCATCTCTCCTCCCTCCCTCCTTGCCCTTCTCACTCTCCCCCCCCCCCCCCCCCTCTGTCCACCTCTCCTCTCTCTCCTTCTCCTTCTAGCTCTCTCCCTCTTTCTCTCCCTCTCTCCTTGTTTCCCCATTTCCTTCTCTCTCGTCCTACACTCTCCTTCTCTCTCCCCCCTCCTTCTCCTTGTTTTTCACTCTCTTGTTGCCCCGCGCTCTCTCCTTCTCACTCCTCTCTCCGATTCTCTCTTCCCTTCTATCTTCTCTCTCCTTATCCTTCACTCTCCGTCTTCAATCTCCTCCCCTCTCTCTCCTTCTCCTCTACTTCAATACCTCTCCTTCTCTTTCCCCTTTTCCTTCTCTCCCTTGTCTCTCTCTCCCTCGCTTGCCTTCTCCTCTTGCTTCTCTCCCTCTCTCTCCTTCTCCTTCCCATCTCCGCTCTCCTCCCTCTCTCCGTCTCCTTCCCTCCTCCGTCTCCCTCTACTTCTCTCTCCTTGTCCATCTCTCTCTCCCCTCCTCCCTCACTCTATCGTACTCTCTCGCTCTCCTCCCTTCTTCTCTCTCTTTCCTTCTCTCTCCTCCTCCTCTGTCTCTCCTCTCCTCGTCTCCTTCTCGCTCTCCTCCCCTCTCACTCCCATTGTCCTTCTCTCCCTCCCTCTCCCCTTCTCCTTCTCTCTGTGTGCCCTTATTCTTCTCTCCGTCGTTCTCCTTGTCCTCTCTCTTGTTCTCCTTCTCGTCTCCTTCTCCTCCTCCTCTCTCCTTCTTCTCCCTCCTCCTCTTCCTCCTTCTCTTTCTCTCCTCCTCCCTTTTCTTTTCCTCTCCGTCACCTTCACTCTCTCTCACTCCTCTCGTTCTCCTTCTCTCTTTCTCCCTCCCCCTTCTCCTTCTCTCTATGTCTCTCTCTCCTTACCTTTTGTCTCTGCTTCTCCCTCCCTCTTTCCTTCTCTCCTTCCCTTCCAGTCTCCCCTTCCTTCCCTCTCTCCTTCTCCTCATCTTTCTCCGTCTAGCTCACTTACCGACTCCCTCGCTCTTTCTCCCTCTCTCCTTCTCTTTGTCTCTCTCCTTTTCCTTCATTCACAGTCTCCTTCTCTCTCCTCTCTCCACTTCTCGCTCTAATTCACTCTCTCCCCTTCTCCGTTTCACTCCTTATCGCTCTCCTTCCCTATTGTTCCCTCTACTTCTCCATCTCTCCTCCCTCCCTCTTTCTCTCCCTCTCTCCTTGTTTCCCCATTTCCTTCTCTCTCGTCCTACACTCTCCTTCTCTCTCCCCCCTCCTTCTCCTTGTTTTTCACTCTCTTGTTGCCCCGCGCTCTCTCCTTCTCACTCCTCTCTCCGATTCTCTCTTCCCTTCTATCTTCTCTCTCCTTATCCTTCACTCTCCGTCTTCAATCTCCTCCCCTCTCTCTCCTTCTCCTCTACTTCAATACCTCTCCTTCTCTTTCCCCTTTTCCTTCTCTCCCTTGTCTCTCTCTCCCTCGCTTGCCTTCTCCTCTTGCTTCTCTCCCTCTCTCTCCTTCTCCTTCCCATCTCCGCTCTCCTCCCTCTCTCCGTCTCCTTCCCTCCTCCGTCTCCCTCTACTTCTCTCTCCTTGTCCATCTCTCTCTCCCCTCCTCCCTCACTCTATCGTACTCTCTCGCTCTCCTCCCTTCTTCTCTCTCTTTCCTTCTCTCTCCTCCTCCTCTGTCTCTCCTCTCCTCGTCTCCTTCTCGCTCTCCTCCCCTCTCACTCCCATTGTCCTTCTCTCCCTCCCTCTCCCCTTCTCCTTCTCTCTGTGTGCCCTTATTCTTCTCTCCGTCGTTCTCCTTGTCCTCTCTCTTGTTCTCCTTCTCGTCTCCTTCTCCTCCTCCTCTCTCCTTCTTCTCCCTCCTCCTCTTCCTCCTTCTCTTTCTCTCATCTCTCTCCTCCTCCCTTTTCCTTTCCTCTCCGTCACCTTCACTCTCTCTCACTCCTCTCGTTCTCCTTCTCTCTTTCTCCCTCCCCCTTCTCCTTCTCTCTATGTCTCTCTCTCCTTACCTTTTGTCTCTGCTTCTCCCTCCCTCTTTCCTTCTCTCCTTCCCTTCCAGTCTCCCCTTCCTTCCCTCTCTCCTTCTCCTCGTCTTTCTCCGTCTAGCTCACTTACCGACTCCCTCGCTCTTTCTCCCTCTCTCCTTCTCTTTGTCTCTCTCCTTTTCCTTCATTCACAGTCTCCTTCTCTCTCCTCTCTCCACTTCTCGCTCTAATTCACTCTCTCCCCTTCTCCGTTTCACTCCTTATCGCTCTCCTTCCCTATTGTTCCCTCTACTTCTCCATCTCTCCTCCCTCCCTCCTTGCCCTTCTCACTCTCCCCCCCCCTCTGTCCACCTCTCCTCTCTCTCCTTCTCCTTCTAGCTCTCTCCCTCCGTCTCTCCCTCTCTCCTTGTTTCCCCATTTCCTTCTCTCTCGTCCTACACTCTCCTTCTCTCTCCCCCCTCCTTCTCCTTGTTTTTCACTCTCTTGTTGCCCCGCGCTCTCTCCTTCTCACTCCTCTCTCCGATTCTCTCTTCCCTTCTATCTTCTCTCTCCTTATCCTTCACTCTCCGTCTTCAATCTCCTCCCCTCTCTCTCCTTCTCCTCTACTTCAATACCTCTCCTTCTCTTTCCCCTTTTCCTTCTCTCCCTTGTCTCTCTCTCCCTCGCTTGCCTTCTCCTCTTGCTTCTCTCCCTCTCTCTCCTTCTCCTTCCCATCTCCGCTCTCCTCCCTCTCTCCGTCTCCTTCCCTCCTCCGTCTCCCTCTACTTCTCTCTCCTTGTCCATCTCTCTCTCCCCTCCTCCCTCACTCTATCGTACTCTCTCGCTCTCCTCCCTTCTTCTCTCTCTTTCCTTCTCTCTCCTCCTCCTCTGTCTCTCCTCTCCTCGTCTCCTTCTCGCTCTCCTCCCCTCTCACTCCCATTGTCCTTCTCTCCCTCCCTCTCCCCTTCTCCTTCTCTCTGTGTGCCCTTATTCTTCTCTCCGTCGTTCTCCTTGTCCTCTCTCTTGTTCTCCTTCTCGTCTCCTTCTCCTCCTCCTCTCTCCTTCTTCTCCCTCCTCCTCTTCCTCCTTCTCTTTCTCTCATCTCTCTCCTCCTCCCTTTTCTTTTCCTCTCCGTCACCTTCACTCTCTCTCACTCCTCTCGTTCTCCTTCTCTCTTTCTCCCTCCCCCTTCTCCTTCTCTCTATGTCTCTCTCTCCTTACCTTTTGTCTCTGCTTCTCCCTCCCTCTTTCCTTCTCTCCTTCCCTTCCAGTCTCCCCTTCCTTCCCTCTCTCCTTCTCCTCGTCTTTCTCCGTCTAGCTCACTTACCGACTCCCTCGCTCTTTCTCCCTCTCTCCTTCTCTTTGTCTCTCTCCTTTTCCTTCATTCACAGTCTCCTTCTCTCTCCTCTCTCCACTTCTCGCTCTAATTCACTCTCTCCCCTTCTCCGTTTCACTCCTTATCGCTCTCCTTCCCTATTGTTCCCTCTACTTCTCCATCTCTCCTCCCTCCCTCCTTGCCCTTCTCACTCTCCCCCCCCCCCCCCTCTGTCCACCTCTCCTCTCTCTCCTTCTCCTTCTAGCTCTCTCCCTCTTTCTCTCCCTCTCTCCTTGTTTCCCCATTTCCTTCTCTCTCGTCCTACACTCTCCTTCTCTCTCCCCCCTCCTTCTCCTTGTTTTTCACTCTCTTGTTGCCCCGCGCTCTCTCCTTCTCACTCCTCTCTCCGATTCTCTCTTCCCTTCTATCTTCTCTCTCCTTATCCTTCACTCTCCGTCTTCAATCTCCTCCCCTCTCTCTCCTTCTCCTCTACTTCAATACCTCTCCTTCTCTTTCCCCTTTTCCTTCTCTCCCTTGTCTCTCTCTCCCTCGCTTGCCTTCTCCTCTTGCTTCTCTCCCTCTCTCTCCTTCTCCTTCCCATCTCCGCTCTCCTCCCTCTCTCCGTCTCCTTCCCTCCTCCGTCTCCCTCTACTTCTCTCTCCTTGTCCATCTCTCTCTCCCCTCCTCCCTCACTCTATCGTACTCTCTCGCTCTCCTCCCTTCTTCTCTCTCTTTCCTTCTCTCTCCTCCTCCTCTGTCTCTCCTCTCCTCGTCTCCTTCTCGCTCTCCTCCCCTCTCACTCCCATTGTCCTTCTCTCCCTCCCTCTCCCCTTCTCCTTCTCTCTGTGTGCCCTTATTCTTCTCTCCGTCGTTCTCCTTGTCCTCTCTCTTGTTCTCCTTCTCGTCTCCTTCTCCTCCTCCTCTCTCCTTCTTCTCCCTCCTCCTCTTCCTCCTTCTCTTTCTCTCATCTCTCTCCTCCTCCCTTTTCCTTTCCTCTCCGTCACCTTCACTCTCTCTCACTCCTCTCGTTCTCCTTCTCTCTTTCTCCCTCCCCCTTCTCCTTCTCTCTATGTCTCTCTCTCCTTACCTTTTGTCTCTGCTTCTCCCTCCCTCTTTCCTTCTCTCCTTCCCTTCCAGTCTCCCCTTCCTTCCCTCTCTCCTTCTCCTCGTCTTTCTCCGTCTAGCTCACTTACCGACTCCCTCGCTCTTTCTCCCTCTCTCCTTCTCTTTGTCTCTCTCCTTTTCCTTCATTCACAGTCTTCTTCTCTCTCCTCTCTCCACTTCTCGCTCTAATTCACTCTCTCCCCTTCTCCGTTTCACTCCTTATCGCTCTCCTTCCCTATTGTTCCCTCTACTTCTCCATCTCTCCTCCCTCCCTCCTTGCCCTTCTCACTCTCCCCCCCCCTCTGTCCACCTCTCCTCTCTCTCCTTCTCCTTCTAGCTCTCTCCCTCCGTCTCTCCCTCTCTCCTTGTTTCCCCATTTCCTTCTCTCTCGTCCTACACTCTCCTTCTCTCTCCCCCCTCCTTCTCCTTGTTTTTCACTCTCTTGTTGCCCCGCGCTCTCTCCTTCTCACTCCTCTCTCCGATTCTCTCTTCCCTTCTATCTTCTCTCTCCTTATCCTTCACTCTCCGTCTTCAATCTCCTCCCCTCTCTCTCCTTCTCCTCTACTTCAATACCTCTCCTTCTCTTTCCCCTTTTCCTTCTCTCCCTTGTCTCTCTCTCCCTCGCTTGCCTTCTCCTCTTGCTTCTCTCCCTCTCTCTCCTTCTCCTTCCCATCTCCGCTCTCCTCCCTCTCTCCGTCTCCTTCCCTCCTCCGTCTCCCTCTACTTCTCTCTCCTTGTCCATCTCTCTCTCCCCTCCTCCCTCACTCTATCGTACTCTCTCGCTCTCCTCCCTTCTTCTCTCTCTTTCCTTCTCTCTCCTCCTCCTCTGTCTCTCCTCTCCTCGTCTCCTTCTCGCTCTCCTCCCCTCTCACTCCCATTGTCCTTCTCTCCCTCCCTCTCCCCTTCTCCTTCTCTCTGTGTGCCCTTATTCTTCTCTCCGTCGTTCTCCTTGTCCTCTCTCTTGTTCTCCTTCTCGTCTCCTTCTCCTCCTCCTCTCTCCTTCTTCTCCCTCCTCCTCTTCCTCCTTCTCTTTCTCTCATCTCTCTCCTCCTCCTCCCTTTTCTTTTCCTCTCCGTCACCTTCACTCTCTCTCACTCCTCTCGTTCTCCTTCTCTCTTTCTCCCTCCCCCTTCTCCTTCTCTCTATGTCTCTCTCTCCTTACCTTTTGTCTCTGCTTCTCCCTCCCTCTTTCCTTCTCTCCTTCCCTTCCAGTCTCCCCTTCCTTCCCTCTCTCCTTCTCCTCGTCTTTCTCCGTCTAGCTCACTTACCGACTCCCTCGCTCTTTCTCCCTCTCTCCTTCTCTTTGTCTCTCTCCTTTTCCTTCATTCACAGTCTACTTCTCTCTCCTCTCTCCACTTCTCGCTCTAATTCACTCTCTCCCCTTCTCCGTTTCACTCCTTATCGCTCTCCTTCCCTATTGTTCCCTCTACTTCTCCATCTCTCCTCCCTCCCTCCTTGCCCTTCTCACTCTCCCCCCCCCCCCTCTGTCCACCTCTCCTCCCTCTCCTTCTCCTTCTAGCTCTCTCCCTCCGTCTCTCCCTCTCTCCTTGTTTCCCCATTTCCTTCTCTCTCGTCCTACACTCTCCTTCTCTCTCCCCCCTCCTTCTCCTTGTTTTTCACTCTCTTGTTGCCCCGCGCTCTCTCCTTCTCACTCCTCTCTCCGATTCTCTTTTCCCTTCTATCTTCTCTCTCCTTATCCTTCACTCTGCGTCTTCAATCTCCTCCCCTCTCTCTCCTTCTCCTCTACTTCAATACCTCTCCTTCTCTTTCCTCTTTTCCTTCTCTCCCTTGTCTCTCTCTCCCTCGCTTGCCTTCTCCTCTTGCTTCTCTCCCTCTCTCTCCTTCTCCTTCCCATCTCCGCTCTCCTCCCTCTCTCCGTCTCCTTCCCTCCTCCGTCTCCCTCTACTTCTCTCTCCTTGTCCATCTCTCTCTCCCCTCCTCCCTCACTCTATCGTACTCTCTCGCTCTCCTCCCTTCTTCTCTCTCTTTCCTTCTCTCTCCTCCTCCTCTGTCTCTCCTCTCCTCGTCTCCTTCTCGCTCTCCTCCCCTCTCACTCCCATTGTCCTTCTCTCCCTCCCTCTCCCCGTCTCCTTCTCTCTGTGTGCCCTTATTCTTCTCTCCGTCGTTCTCCTTGTCCTCTCTCTTGTTCTCCTTCTCGTCTCCTTCTCCTCCTCCTCTCTCCTTCTTCTCCCTCCTCCTCTTCCTCCTTCTCTTTCTCTCATCTCTCTCCTCCTCCCTTTTCTTTTCCTCTCCGTCACCTTCACTCTCTCTCACTCCTCTCGTTCTCCTTCTCTCTTTCTCCCTCCCCCTTCTCCTTCTCTCTATGTCTCTCTCTCCTTACCTTTTGTCTCTGCTTCTCCCTCCCACTTTCCTTCTCTCCTTCCCTTCCAGTCTCCCCTTCCTTCCCTCTCTCCTTCTCCTCGTCTTTCTCCGTCTAGCTCACTTACCGACTCCCTCGCTCTTTCTCCCTCTCTCCTTCTCTTTGTCTCTCTCCTTTTCCTTCATTCACAGTCTCCTTCTCTCTCCTCTCTCCACTTCTCGCTCTAATTCACTCTCTCCCCTTCTCCGTTTCACTCCTTATCGCTCTCCTTCCCTATTGTTCCCTCTACTTCTCCATCTCTCCTCCCTCCTTCCTTGCCCTTCTCACTCTCCCCCCCCCTCTGTCCACCTCTCCTCTCTCTCCTTCTCCTTCTAGCTCTCTCCCTCCGTCTCTCCCTCTCTCCTTGTTTCCCCATTTCCTTCTCTCTCGTCCTACACTCTCCTTCTCTCTCCCCCCTCCTTCTCCTTGTTTTTCACTCTCTTGTTGCCCCGCGCTCTCTCCTTCTCACTCCTCTCTCCGATTCTCTCTTCCCTTCTATCTTCTCTCTCCTTATCCTTCACTCTCCGTCTTCAATCTCCTCCCCTCTCTCTCCTTCTCCTCTACTTCAATACCTCTCCTTCTCTTTCCCCTTTTCCTTCTCTCCCTTGTCTCTCTCTCCCTCGCTTGCCTTCTCCTCTTGCTTCTCTCCCTCTCTCTCCTTCTCCTTCCCATCTCCGCTCTCCTCCCTCTCTCCGTCTCCTTCCCTCCTCCGTCTCCCTCTACTTCTCTCTCCTTGTCCATCTCTCTCTCCCCTCCTCCCTCACTCTATCGTACTCTCTCGCTCTCCTCCCTTCTTCTCTCTCTTTCCTTCTCTCTCGTCCTCCTCTGTCTCTCCTCTCCTCGTCTCCTTCTCGCTCTCCTCCCCTCTCACTCCCATTGTCCTTCTCTCCCTCCCTCTCCCCTTCTCCTTCTCTCTGTGTGCCCTTATTCTTCTCTCCGTCGTTCTCCTTGTCCTCTCTCTTGTTCTCCTTCTCGTCTCCTTCTCCTCCTCCTCTCTCCTTCTTCTCCCTCCTCCTCTTCCTCCTTCCCTTTCTCTCATCTCTCTCCTCCTCCCTTTTCTTTTCCTCTCCGTCACCTTCACTCTCTCTCACTCCTCTCGTTCTCCTTCTCTCTTTCTCCCTCCCCCTTCTCCTTCTCTCTATGTCTCTCTCTCCTTACCTTTTGTCTCTGCTTCTCCCTCCCTCTTTCCTTCTCTCCTTCCCTTCCAGTCTCCCCTTCCTTCCCTCTCTCCTTCTCCTCGTCTTTCTCCGTCTAGCTCACTTACCGACTCCCTCGCTCTTTCTCCCTCTCTCCTTCTCTTTGTCTCTCTCCTTTTCCTTCATTCACAGTCTCCTTCTCTCTCCTCTCTCCACTTCTCGCTCTAATTCACTCTCTCCCCTTCTCCGTTTCACTCCTTATCGCTCTCCTTCCCTATTGTTCCATCTACTTCTCCATCTCTCCCCCCTCCCTCCTTGCCCTTCTCACTCTCCCCCCCCCCCTCTGTCCACCTCTCCTCTCTCTCCTTCTCCTTCTAGCTCTCTCCCTCCGTCTCTCCCTCTCTCCTTGTTTCCCCATTTCCTTCTCTCTCGTCCTACACTCTCCTTCTCTCTCCCCCACCCCCCCCCCCTCCTTCTCCTTGTTTTTCACTCTCTTGTTGCCCCGCGCTCTCTCCTTCTCACTCCTCTCTCCGATTCTCTCTTCCCTTCTATCTTCTCTCTCCTTATCCTTCACTCTCCGTCTTCAATCTCCTCCCCTCTCTCTCCTTCTCCTATACTTCAATACCTCTACTTCTCTTTCCCCTTTTCCTTCTCTCCCTTGTCTCTCTCTCTCCCTCGCTTGCCTTCTCCTCTTGCTTCTCTCCCTCTCTCTCCTTCTCCTTCCCATCTCCGCTCTCCTCCCTCTCTCCGTCTCCTTCCCTCCTCCATCTCCCTCTACTTCTCTCTCCTTGTCCATCTCTCTCTCCCCTCCTCCCTCACTCTATCGTACTCTCTCGCTCTCCTCCTTCTTCTCTCTCTTTCCTTCTCTCTCCTCCTCCTCTGTCTCTCCTCTCCTCGTCTCTCCTTCTCGCTCTCCTCCCCTCTCACTCCCATTGTCCTTCTCTCCCTCCCTCTCCCCTTCTCCTTCTCTCTGTGTGCCCTTATTCTTCTCTCCGTCGTTCTCCTTGTCCTCTCTCTTGTTCTCCTTCTCGTCTCCTTCTCCTCCTCCTCCTCTCTCCTTCTTCTCCCTCCTCCTCCTCTTCCTCCTTCTCTTTCTCTCATCTCTCTCCTCCTCCCTTTTCTTTTCCTCTCCGTCACCTTCACTCTCTCTCACACCTCTCGTTCTCCTTCTCTCTTTCTCCCTCCCCCTTCTCCTTCTCTCTATGTCTCTCTCTCCTTACCTTTTGTCTCTGCTTCTCCCTCCCTCTTTCCTTCTCTCCTTCCCTTCCAGTCTCCCCTTCCTTCCCTCTCTCCTTCTCCTCGTCTTTCTCCGTCTAGCTCACTTACCGACTCCCTCGCTCTTTCTCCCTCTCTCCTTCTCTTTGTCTCTCTCCTTTTCCTTCATTCACAGTCTCCTTCTCTCTCCTCTCTCCACTTCTCGCTCTAATTCACTCTCTCCCCTTCTCCGTTTCACTCCTTATCGCTCTCCTTCCCTATTGTTCCCTCTACTTCTCCATCTCTCCCCCCTCCCTCCTTGCCCTTCTCACTCTCCCCCCCTCTGTCCACCTCTCCTCTCTCTCCTTCTCCTTCTAGCTCTCTCCCTCCGTCTCTCCCTCTCTCCTTGTTCCCCCATTTCCTTCTCTCTCGTCCTACACTCTCCTTCTCTCTCCCCCCTCCTTCTCCTTGTTTTTCACTCTCTTGTTTCCCCGCGCTATCTCCTTCTCACTCCTCTCTCCGATTCTCTCTTCCCTTCTATCTTCTCTCTCCTTATCCTTCACTCTCCGTCTTCAATCTCCTCCCCTCTCTCTCCTTCTCCTCTACTTCAATACCACTCCTTCTCTTTCCCCTTTTCCTTCTCTCCCTTGTGTCTCTCTCCCTCGCTTGCCTTCTCCTCTTGCTTCTCTCCCTCTCCCTCCTTCTCCTTCCCATCTCCGCTCTCCTCCCTCTCTCCGTCTCCTTCCCTCCTCCATCTCCCTCTACTTCTCTCTCCTTGTCCATCTCTCTCTCCCCTCCTCCCTCACTCTATCGTACTCTCTCGCTCTCCTCCTTCTTCTCTCTCTTTCCTTCTCTCTCCTCCTCCTCTGTCTCTCCTCTCCTCGTCTCTCCTTCTCACTCTCCTCCCCTCTCACTCCCATTGTCCTTCTCTCCCTCCCTCTCCCCTTCTCCTTCTCTCTGTGTGCCCTTATTCTTCTCTCCGTCGTTCTCCTTGTCCTCTCTCTTGTTCTCCTTCTCGTCTCCTTCTCCTCCTCCTCCTCTCTCCTTCTTCTCCCTCCTCCTCTTCCTCCTTCTCTTTCTCTCATCTCTCTCCTCCTCCCTTTTCTTTTCCTCTCCGTCACCTTCACTTTCTCTCACTCCTCTCGTTCTCCTTCTCTCTTTCTCCCTCCCCCTTCTCCTTCTCTCTATGTCTCTCTCTCCTTACCTTTTGTCTCTGCTTCTCCCTCCCTCTTTCCTTCTCTCCTTCCCTTCCAGTCTCCCCTTCCTTCCCTCTCTCCTTCTCCTCGTCTTTCTCCGTCTAGCTCACTTACCGACTCCCTCGCTCTTTCTCCCTCTCTCCTTCTCTTTGTCTCTCTCCTTTTCCTTCATTCACAGTCTCCTTCTCTCTCCTCTCTCCACTTCTCGCTCTAATTCACTCTCTCCCCTACTCCGTTTCACTCCTTATCGCTCTCCTTCCCTATTGTTCCCTCTACTTCTCCATCTCACCCCTCCCTCCTTGCCCTTCTCACTCTCCCCCCCTCTGTCCACCTCTCCTCTCTCTCCTTCTCCTTCTAGCTCTCTCCCTCCGTCTCTCCCTCTCTCCTTGTTCCCCCATTTCCTTCTCTCTCGTCCTACACTCTCCTTCTCTCTCCCCCCTCGTTCTCCTTGTTTTTCACTCTCTTGTTGCCCCGCGCTCTCTCCGACTCTCTCTTCCCTTCTATCTTCTCTCTCCTTATCCTTCACTCTCCGTCTTCAATCTCCTCCCCTCTCTCTCCTTCTCCTCTACTTCAATACGTCTCCTTCTCTTTCCCCTTTTCCTTCTCTCCCTTGTCTCTCTCTCCCTCGCTTGCCTTCTCCTCTTGCTTCTCTCCCTCTCTCTCCTTCTCCTTCCCATCTCCGCTCTCCTCCCTCTCTCCGTCTCCTTCCCTCCTCCATCTCCCTCTACTTCTCTCTCCTTGTCCATCTCTCTCTCCCCTCCTCCCTCACTCTATCGTACTCTCTCGCTCTCCTCCTTCTTCTCTCTCTTTCCTTCTCTCTCCTCCTCCTCTGTCTCTCCTCTCCTCGTCTCTCCTTCTCGCTCTCCTCCCCTCTCACTCCCATTGTCCTTCTCTCCCTCCCTCTCCCCTTCTCCTTCTCTCTGTGTGCCCTTATTCTTCTCTCCGTCGTTCTCCTTGTCCTCTCTCTTGTTCTCCTTCTCGTCTCCTTCTCCTCCTCCTCCTCTCTCCTTCTTCTCCCTCCTCCTCCTCTTCCTCCTTCTCTTTCTCTCATCTCTCTCCTCCTCCCTTTTCTTTTCCTCTCCGTCACCTTCACTCTCTCTCACACCTCTCGTTCTCCTTCTCTCTTTCTCCCTCCCCCTTCTCCTTCTCTCTATGTCTCTCTCTCCTTACCTTTTGTCTCTGCTTCTCCCTCCCTCTTTCCTTCTCTCCTTCCCTTCCAGTCTCCCCTTCCTTCCCTCTCTCCTTCTCCTCGTCTTTCTCCGTCTAGCTCACTTACCGACTCCCTCGCTCTTTCTCCCTCTCTCCTTCTCTTTGTCTCTCTCCTTTTCCTTCATTCACAGTCTCCTTCTCTCTCCTCTCTCCACTTCTCGCTCTAATTCACTCTCTCCCCTTCTCCGTTTCACTCCTTATCGCTCTCCTTCCCTATTGTTCCCTCTACTTCTCCATCTCTCCCCCCTCCCTCCTTGCCCTTCTCACTCTCCCCCCTCTGTCCACCTCTCCTCTCTCTCCTTCTCCTTCTAGCTCTCTCCCTTCGTCTCTCCCTCTCTCCTTGTTTCCCCATTTCCTTCTCTCTCGTCCTACACTCTCCTTCTCTCTCCCCCCTCCTTCTCCTTGTTTTTCACTCTCTTGTTGCCCCGCGCTCTCTCCTTCTCACTCCTCTCTCCGATTCTCTCTTCCCTTCTATCTTCTCTCTCCTTATCCTTCACTCTCCGTCTTCAATCTCCTCCCCTCTCTCTCCTTCTCCTCTACTTCAATACCTCTCCTTCTCTTTCCCCTTTTCCTTCTCTCCCTTGTCTCTCTCTCCCTCGCTTGCCTTCTCCTCTTGCTTCTCTCCCTCTCTCTCCTTCTCCTTCCCATCTCCGCTCTCCTCCCTCTCTCCGTCTCCTTCCCTCCTCCATCTCCCTCTACTTCTCTCTCCTTGTCCATCTCTCTCTCCCCTCCTCCCTTACTCTATCGTACTCTCTCGCTCTCCTCCTTCTCTCTCTTTCCTTCTCTCTCCTCCTCCTCTGTCTCTCCTCTCCTCGTCTCTCCTTCTCGCTCTCCTCCCCTCTCACTCCCATTGTCCTTCTCTCCCTCCCTCTCCCCTTCTCCTTCTCTCTGTGTGCCCTTATTCTTCTCTCCGTCGTTCTCCTTGTCCTCTCTCTTGTTCTCCTTCTCGTCTCCTTCTCCTCCTCCTCTCTCCTTCTCCCTCCTCCTCTTCCTCCTTCCCTTTCTCTCATCTCTCTCCTCCTCCCTTTTCTTTTCCTCTCCGTCACCTTCACTCTCTCTCACTCCTCTCGCTCTCCTTCTCTCTTTCTCCCTCCCCCTTCTCCTTCTCTCTATGGCTCTCTCTCCTTACCTTTTGTCTCTGCTTCTCCCTCCCTCCTTCCTTCTCTCCTTCCCTTCCGGTCTCCCCTTCCTTCCCTCTCTCCTTCTCCTCGTCTTTCTCCGTCTAGCTCACTTACCGACTCCCTCGCTCTTTCTCCCTCTCTCCTTCTCTTTGTCTCTCTCCTTTTCCTTCATTCACAGTCTCCTTCTCTCTCCTCTCTCCACTTCTCGCTCTAATTCACTCTCTCCCCTTCTCCGTTTCACTCCTTATCGCTCTCCTTCCCTATTGTTCCCTCTACTTCTCCATCTCTCCCCCTCCCTCCTTGCCCTTCTCACTCTCCCCCCCTCTGTCCACCTCTCCTCTCTCTCCTTCTCCTTCTAGCTCTCTCCCTCCGTCTCTTCCTCTCTCCTTGTTTCCCCATTTCCTTCTCTCTCGTCCTACACTCTCCTTCTCTCTCCCCCCTCCTTCTCCTTGTTTTTCACTCTCTTGTTGCCCCGCGCTCTCTCCTTCTCACTCCTCTCTCCGATTCTCTCTTCCCTTCTATCTTCTCTCTCCTTATCCTTCACTCTCCGTCTTCAATCTCCTCCCCTCTCTCTCCTTCTCCTCTACTTCAATACCTCTCCTTCTCTTTCCCCTTTTCCTTCTCTCCCTTGTCTCTCTCTCCCTCGCTTGCCTTCTCCTCTTGCTTCTCTCCCTCTCTCTCCTTCTCCTTCCCATCTCCGCTCTCCTCCCTCTCTCCGTCTCCTTCCCTCCTCCATCTCCCTCTACTTCTCTCTCCTTGTCCATCTCTCTCTCCCCTCCTCCCTCACTCTATCGTACTCTCTCGCTCTCCTCCTTCTTCTCTCTCTTTCCTTCTCTCTCCTCCTCCTCTGTCTCTCCTCTCCTCGTCTCTCCTTCTCGCTCTCCTCCCCTCTCACTCCCATTGTCCTTCTCTCCCTCCCTCTCCCCTTCTCCTTCTCTCTGTGTGCCCTTATTCTTCTCTCCGTCGTTCTCCTTGTCCTCTCTCTTGTTCTCCTTCTGGTCTCCTTCTCCTCCTCCTCCTCTCTCCTTCTTCTCCCTCCTCCTCCTCTTCCTCCTTCTCTTTCTCTCATCTCTCTCCTCCTCCCTTTTCTTTTCCTCTCCGTCACCTTCACTCTCTCTCACTCCTCTCGTTCAACTTCTCTCTTTCTCCCTCCCCCTTCTCCCTCTCTCTATGTCTCTCTCTCCTTACCTTTTGTCTCTGCTTCTCCCTCCCTCTTTTCTTCTCTCCTTCCCTTCCAGTCTCCCCTTCCTTCCCTCTCTCCTTCTCCTCGTCTTTCTCCGTCTAGCTCACTTACCGACTCCCTCGCTCCTTCTCTTTGTCTCTCTCCTTCTCTTTGTCTCTCTCCTTTTCCTTCATTCACAGTCTCCTTCTCTCTCCTCTCTCCACTTCTCGCTCTAATTCACTCTCTCCCCTTCTCCGTTTCACTCCTTATCGCTCTCCTTCCCTATTGTTCCCTCTACTTCTCCATCTCTCCCCCCTCCCTCCTTGCCCTTCTCACTCTCCCCCCCCCCCTCTGTCCACCTCTCCTCTCTCTCCTTCTCCTTCTAGCTCTCTCCCTCCGTCTCTCCCTCTCTCCTTGTTTCCCCATTTCCTTCTCTCTCGTCCTACACTCTCCTTCTCTCTCCCCCCTCCTTCTCCTTGTTTTTCACTCTCTTGTTGCCCCGTGCTCTCTCCTTCTCACTCCTCTCTCCGATTCTCTCTTCCCTTCTATCTTCTCTCTCCTTATCCTTCACTCTCCGTCTTCAATCTCCTCCCCTCTCTCTCCCCTTCTCCTCTACTTCAATACCTCTCCTTCTCTTTCCCCTTTTCCTTCTCTCCCTTGTCTCTCTCTCCCTCGCTTGCCTTCTCCTCTTGCTTCTCTCCCTCTCTCTCCTTCTCCTTCCCATCTCCGCTCTCCTCCCTCTCTCCGTCTCCTTCCCTCCTCCATCTCCCTCTACTTCTCTCTCCTTGTCCATCTCTCTCTCCCCTCCTCCCTCACTCTATCGTACTCTCTCGCTCTCCTCCTTCTTCTCTCTCTTTCCTTCTCTCTCCTCCTCCTCTGTCTCTCCTCTCCTCGTCTCTCCTTCTCGCTCTCCTCCCCTCTCACTCCCATTGTCCTTCTCTCCCTCCCTCTCCCCTTCTCCTTCTCTCTGTGTGCCCTTATTCTTCTCTCCGTCGTTCTCCTTGTCCACTCTCTTGTTCTCCTTCTCGTCTCCTTCTCCTCCTCCTCCTCTCTCCTTCTTCTCCCTCTTCCTCCTCTTCCTCCTTCTCTTTCTCTCATCTCTCTCCTCCTCCCTTTTCTTTTCCTCTCCGTCACCTTCACTCTCTCTACCTCCTCTCGTTCTCCTTCTCTCTTTCTCCCTCCCCCTTCTCCTTCTCTCTATGTCTTTCTCTCCTTACCTTTTGTCTCTGCTTCTCCCTCCCTCCTTCCTTATCTCTATGTCTCTCTCTTCTTACCTTTTGTCTCTGCTTCTCCCTCCCTCCTTCCTTCTCTCCTTCCCTTCCAGTCTCCCCTTCCTTCCCTCTCTCCTTCTCCTCGTCTTTCTCCGTCTAGCTCACTTACCGACTCCCTCGCTCTTTCTCCCTCTCTCCTTCTCTTTGTCTCTCTCCTTTTCCTTCATTCACAGTCTCCTTCTCTCTCCTCTCTCCACTTCTCGCTCTAATTCACTCTCTCCCCTTCTCCGTTTCACTCCTTATCGCTCTCCTTCCCTATTGTTCCCTCTACTTCTCCATCTCTCCCCCTCCCTCCTTGCCCTTCTCACTCTCCCCCCCCCCTCTGTCCACCTCTCCTCTCTCTCCTTCTCCTTTTAGCTCTCTCCCTCCGTCTCTCCCTCTCTCCTTGTTTCCCCATTTCCTTCTCTCTCGTCCTACACTCTCCTTCTCTCTCCCCCCTCCTTCTCCTTGTTTTTCACTCTCTTGTTGCCCCGCGCTCTCTCCTTCTCACTCCTCTCTCCGATTCTCTCTTCCCTTCTATCTTCTCTCTCCTTATCCTTCACTCTCCGTCTTCAATCTCCTCCCCTCTCTCTCCTTCTCCTCTACTTCAATACCTCTCCTTCTCTTTCCCCTTTTCCTTCTCTCCCTTGTCTCTCTCTCCCTCGCTTGCCTTCTCCTCTTGCTTCTCTCCCTCTCTCTCCTTCTCCTTCCCATCTCCGCTCTCCTCCCTCTCTCCGTCTCCTTCCCTCCTCCATCTCCCTCTTCTTCTCTCTCCTTGTCCATCTCTCTCTCTCCCCTCCTCCCTCACTCTATCGTACTCTCTCGCTCTCCTCCTTCTTCTCTCTCTTTCCTTCTCTCTCCTCCTCCTTTCTCTATCCTCTCCTCGTCTCTCCTTCTCGCTCTCCTCCCCTCTCACTCCCATTGTCCTTCTCTCCCTCCCTCTCCCCTTCTCCTTCTCTCTGTGTGCCCTTATTCTTCTCTCCGTCGTTCTCCTTGTCCTCTCTCTTGTTCTCCTTCTCGTCTCCTTCTCCTCCTCCTCCTCTCTCCTTCTTCTCCCTCCTCCTCTTCCTCCTTCCCTTTCTCTCATCTCTCTCCTCCTCCCTTTTCTTTTCCTCTCCGTCACCTTCACTCTCTCTCACTCCTCTCGCTCTCCTTCTCTCTTTCTCCCTCCCCCTTCTCCTTCTCTCTATGTCTCTCTCTCCTTACCTTTTGTCTCTGCTTCTCCCTCCCTCCTTCCTTCTCTCCTTCCCTTCCGGTCTCCCCTTCCTTCCCTCTCTCCTTCTCCTCGTCTTTCTCCGTCTAGCTCACTTACCGACTCCCTCGCTCTTTCTCCCTCTCTCCTTCTCTTTGTCTCTCTCCTTTTCCTTCATTCACAGTCTCCTTCTCTCTCCTCTCTCCACTTCTCGATCTAATTCACTCTCTCCCCTTCTCCGTTTCACTCCTTATCGCTCTCCTTCCCTATTGTTCCCTCTACTTCTCCATCTCTCCCCCCTCCCTCCTTGCCCTTCTCACTCTCCCCCCCTCTGTCCACCTCTCCTCTCTCTCCTTCTCCTTCTAGCTCTCTCCCTCCGTTTCTTCCTCTCTCCTTGTTTCCCCATTTCCTTCTCTCTCGTCCTACACTCTCCTTCTCTCTCCCCCCTCCTTCTCCTTGTTTTTCACTCTCTTGTTGCCCCGCGCTCTCTCCTTCTCACTCCTCTCTCCGATTCTCTCTTCCCTTCTATCTTCTCTCTCCTTATCCTTCACTCTCCGTCTTCAATCTCCTCCCCTCTCTCTCCTTCTCCTCTACTTCAATACCTCTCCTTCTCTTTCCCCTTTTCCTTCTCTCCCTTGTCTCTCTCTCCCTCGCTTGCCTTCTCCTCTTGCTTCTCTCCCTCTCTCTCCTTCTCCTTCCCATCTCCGCTCTCCTCCCTCTCTCCGTCTCCTTCCCTCCTCCATCTCCCTCTTCTTCTCTCTCCTTGTCCATCTCTCTCTCTCCCCTCCTCCCTCACTCTATCGTACTCTCTCGCTCTCCTCCTTCTTCTCTCTCTTTCCTTCTCTCTCCTCCTCCTCTGTCTCTCCTCTCCTCGTCTCTCCTTCTCGCTCTCCTCCCCTCTCACTCCCATTGTCCTTCTCTCCCTCCCTCTCCCCTTCTACTTCTCTCTGTGTGCCCTTATTCTTCTCTTCGTCGTTCTCCTTGTCCTCTCTCTTGTTCTCCTTCTCGTCTCCTTCTCCTCCTCCTCCTCTCTCCTTCTTCTCCCTCCTCCTCCTCTTCCTCCTTCTCTTTCTCTCATCTCTCTCCTCCTCCCTTTTCTTTTCCTCTCCGTCACCTTCACTCTCTCTCACTCCTCTCGTTCTCCTTCTCTCTTTCTCCCTCCCCCTTCTCCTTCTCTCTATGTCTCTCTCTCCTTACCTTTTGTCTCTGCGTCTCCCTCCCTCCTTCCTTCTCTCCTTCCCTTCCAGTCTCCCCTTCCTTCCCTCTCTCCTTCTCCTCGTCTTTCTCCGTCTAGCTCACTTACCGACTCCCTCGCTCTTTCTCCCTCTCTCCTTCTCTTTGTCTCTCTCCTTTTCCTTCATTCACAGTCTCCTTCTCTCTCCTCTCTCCACTTCTCGCTCTAATTCACTCTCTCCCCTTCTCCGTTTCACTCCTTATCGCTCTCCTTCCCTATTGTTCCCTCTACTTCTCCATCTCTCCCCCCTCCCTCCTTGTCCTTCTCACTCTCCCCCCCCCCCCTCTGTCCACCTCTCCTCTGTCTCCTTCTCCTTCTAGCTCTCTCCCTCCGTCTCTCCCTCTCTCCTTGTTTCCCCATTTCCTTCTCTCTCGTCCTACACTCTCCTTCTCTCTCCCCCCTCCTTCTCCTTGTTTTTCACTCTCTTGTTGCCCCGCGCTCTCTCCTTCTCACTCCTCTCTCCGATTCTCTCTTCCCTTCTATCTTCTCTCTCCTTATCCTTCACTCTCCGTCTTCAATCTCCTCCCCTCTCTCTCCTTCTCCTCTACTTCAATACCTCTCCTTCTCTTTCCCCTTTTCCTTCTCTCCCTTGTCTCTCTCTCCCTCGCTTGCCTTCTCCTCTTGCTTCTCTCCCTCTCTCTCCTTCTCCATCCCATCTCCGCTCTCCTCCCTCTCTCCGTCTCCTTCCCTCCTCCATCTCCCTCTACTTCTCTCTCCTTGTCCATCTCTCTCTCCCCTCCTCCCTCACTCTATCGTACTCTCTCGCTCTCCTCCTTCTTCTCTCTCTTTCCTTCTCTCTCCTCCTCCTCTGTCTCTCCTCTCCTCGTCTCTCCTTCTCGCTCTCCTCCCCTCTCACTCCCATTGTCCTTCTCTCCCTCCCTCTCCCCTTCTCCTTCTCTCTGTGTGCCCTTATTCTTCTCTCCGTCGTTCTCCTTGTCCTCTCTCTTGTTCTCCTTCTCGTCTCCTTCTCCTCCTCCTCCTCCTCTCTCCTTTTTCTCCCTCCTCCTCTTCCTCCTTCTCTTTCTCTCATCTCTCTCCTCCTCCCTTTTCTTTTCCTCTCCGTCACCTTCACTCTCTCTCACTCCTCTCGTTCTCCTTCTCTCTTTCTACCTCCCCCTTCTCCTTCTCTCTATGTCTCTCTCTCCTTACCCTTTGTCTCTGCTTCTCCCTCCCTCTTTCCTTCTCTCCTTCCCTTCCAGTCTCCCCTTCCTTCCCTCTCTCCTTCTCCTCGTCTTTCTCCGTCTAGCTCACTTACTGTCTCCCTCGCTCTTTCTCCCTCTCTCCTTCTCTTTGTCTCTCTCCTTTTCCTTCATTCACAGTCTCCTTCTCTCTCCTCTCTCCACTTCTCGCTCTAATTCACTCTCTCCCCTTCTCCGTTTCACTCCTTATCGCTCTCCTTCCCTATTGTTCCCTCTACTTCTCCATCTCTCCTCCCTCCCTCCTTGCCCTTCTCACTCTCCCCCCCTCTGTCCACCTCTCCTCTCTCTCCTTCTCCTTCTAGCTCTCTCCCTCCGTCTCTCCCTCTCTCCTTGTTTCCCCATTTCCTTCTCTCTCGTCCTACACTCTCCTTCTCTCTCCCCCCTCCTTCTCCTTGTTTTTCACTCTCTTGTTGCCCCGCGCTCTCTCCTTCTCACTCCTCTCTCCGATTCTCTCTTCCCTTCTATCTTCTCTCTCCTTATCCTTCACTCTCCGTCTTCAATCTCCTCCCCTCTCTCTCCTTCTCCTCTCCTTCTCTTTCCCCTTTTCCTTCTCTCCCTTGTCTCTCTCTCCCTCGCTTGCCTTCTCCTCTTGCTTCTCTCCCTCTCTCTCCTTCTCCTTCCCATCTCCGCTCTCCTCCCTCTCTCCGTCTCCTTCCCTCCTCCATCTCCCTCTACTTCTCTCTCCTTGTCCATCTCTCTCTCCCCTCCTCCCTCACTCTATCGTACTCTCTCGCTCTCCTCCTTCTTCTCTCTCTTTCCTTCTCTCTCCTCCTCCTCTGTCTCTCCTCTCCTCGTCTCTCCTTCTCGCTCTCCTCCCCTCTCACTCCCATTGTCCTTCTCTCCCTCCCTCTCCCCTTCTCCTTCTCTCTGTGTGCCCTTATTCTTCTCTCCGTCGTTCTCCTTGTCCTCTCTCTTGTTCTCCTTCTCGTCTCCTTCTCCTCCTCCTCCTCTCTCCTTCTTCTCCCTCCTCCTCTTCCTCCTTCTCTTTCTCTCATCTCTCTCCTCCTCCCTTTTCTTTTCCTCTCCGTCACCTTCACTCTCTCTCACTCCTCTCGTTCTCCTTTTCTCTTTCTCCCTCCCCCTTCTCCTTCTCTCTATGTCTCTCTCTCCTTACCTTTTGTCTCTGCTTCTCCCTCCCTCTTTCCTTCTCTCCTTCCCTTCCAGTCTCCCCTTCCTTCCCTCTCTCCTTCTCCTCGTCTTTCTCCGTCTAGCTCACTTACCGACTCCCTCTCTCCTTCTATTTGTCTCTCTCCTTTTCCTTCATTCACAGTCTCCTTCTCTCTCCTCTCTCCACTTCTCGCTCTAATTCACTCTCTCCCCTTCTCCGTTTCACTCCTTATCGCTCTCCTTCCCTATTGTTCCCTCTACTTCTCCATCTCTCCTCCCTCTCTCCTTGCCCTTCTCACTCTCCCCCCCTCTGTCCACCTCTCCTCTCTCTCCTTCTCCTTCTAGCTCTCTCCCTCCGTCTCTCCCTCTCTCCTTGTTTCCCCATTTCCTTCTCTCTCGTCCTACACTCTCCTTCTCTCTCCCCCCTCCTTCTCCTTGTTTTTCACTCTCTTGTTGCCCCGCGCTCTCTCCTTCTCACTCCTCTCTCCGATTCTCTCTTCCCTTCTATCTTCTCTCTCCTTATCCTTCACTCTCCGTCTTCAATCTCCTCCCCTCTCTCTCCTTCTCCTCTACTTCAATACCTCTCCTTCTCTTTCCCCTTTTCCTTCTCTCCCTTGTCTCTCTCTCCCTCGCTTGCCTTCTCCTCTTGCTTCTCTCCCTCTCTCTCCTTCTCCTTCCCATCTCCGCTCTCCTCCCTCTCTCCGTCTCCTTCCCTCCTCCATCTCCCTCTACTTCTCTCTCCTTGTCCATCTCTCTCTCCCCTCCTCCCTCACTCTATCATACTCTCTCGCTCTCCTCCTTCTTCTCTCTCTTTCCTTCTCTCTCCTCCTCCTCCTCTGTCTCTCCTCTCCTCGTCTCTCCTTCTCGCTCTCCTCCCCTCTCACTCCCATTGTCCTTCTCTCCCTCCCTCTCCCCTTCTCCTTCTCTCTATGTGCCCTTATTCTTCTCTCCGTCGTTCTCCTTGTCCTCTCCCCTTGTTCTCCTTCTCGTCTCCTTCTCCTCCTCCTCCTCTCTCCTTCTTCTTTCTCCTCCTCTTCCTCCTTCTCTTTCTCTCATCTCTCTCCTCCTCCCTTTTCTTTTCCTCTCCGTCACCTTCACTCTCTCTCACTCCTCTCGTTCTCCTTCTCTCTTTCTCCCTCCCCCTTCTCCTTCTCTCTATGTCTCTCTCTCCTTACCTTTTGTCTCTGCTTCTCCCTCCCTCTTTCCTTCTCTCCTTCCCTTCCAGTCTCCCCTTCCTTCCCTCTCTCCTTCTCCTCGTCTTTCTCCGTCTAGCTCACTTACCGACTCCCTCGCTCTTTCTCCCTCTCTCCTTCTCTTTGTCTCTCTCCTTTTCCTTCATTCACAGTCTCCTTCTCTCTCCTCTCTCCACTTCTCGCTCTAATTCACTCTCTCCCCTTCTCCGTTTCACTCCTTATCGCTCTCCTTCCCTATTGTTCCCTCTACTTCTCCATCTCTCCTCCCTCTCTCCTTGCCATTCTCACTCTCCCCCCCTCTGTCCACCTCTCCTCTCTCTCCTTCTCCTTCTAGCTCTCTCCCTCCGTCTCTCCCTCTCTCCTTGTTTCCCCATTTCCTTCTCTCTCGTCCTACACTCTCCTTGTCTCTCCCCCCTCCTTCTCCTTGTTTTTCACTCTCTTGTTGCCCCGCGCTCTCTCCTTCTCACTCCTCTCTCCGATTCTCTCTTCCCTTCTATCTTCTCTCTCCTTATCCTTCACTCTCCGTCTTCAATCTCCTCCCCTCTCTCTCCTTCTCCTCTCCTTCTCTTTCCCCTTTTCCTTCTCTCCCTTGTCTCTCTCTCCCTCGCTTGCCTTCTCCTCTTGCTTCTCTCCCTCTCTCTCCTTCTCCTTCCCATCTCCGCTCTCCTCCCTCTCTCCGTCTCCTTCCCTCCTCCATCTCCCTCTATTTCTCTCTCCTTGTCCATCTCTCTCTCCCCTCCTCCCTCACTCTATCGTACTCTCTCGCTCTCCTCCTTCTTCTCTCTCTTTCCTTCTCTCTCCTCCTCCTCTGTCTCTCCTCTCCTCGTCTCTCCTTCTCGCTCTCCTCCCCTCTCACTCCCATTGTCCTTCTCTCCCTCCCTCTCCCCTTCTCCTTCTCTCTGTGTGCCCTTATTCTTCTCTCCGTCGTTCTCCTTGTCCTCTCTCTTGTTCTCCTTCTCGTCTCCTTCTCCTCCTCCTCCTCTCTCCTTCTTCTCCCTCCTCCTCTTCCTCCTTCTCTTTCTCTCATCTCTCTCCTCCTCCCTTTTCTTTTCCTCTCCGTCACCTTCACTCTCTCTCACTCCTCTCGTTCTCCTTCTCTCTTTCTCCCTCCCCCTTCTCCTTCTCTCTATGTCTCTCTCTCCTTACCTTTTGTCTCTGCTTCTCCCTCCCTCTTTCCTTCTCTCCTTCCCTTCCAGTCTCCCCTTCCTTCCCTCTCTCCTTCTCCTCGTCTTTCTCCGTCTAGCTCACTTACCGACTCCCTCGCTCTTTCTCCCTCTCTCCTTCTCTTTGTCTCTCTCCTTTTCCTTCATTCACAGTCTCCTTCTCTCTCCTCTCTCCACTTCTCGCTCTAATTCACTCTCTCCCCTTCTCCGTTTCACTCCTTATCGCTCTCCTTCCCTATTGTTCCCTCTACTTCTCCATCTCTCCTTCCTCTCTCCTTGCCATTCTCACTCTCCCCCCCTCTGTCCACCTCTCCTCTCTCTCCTTCTCCTTCTAGCTCTCTCCCTCCGTCTCTCCCTCTCTCCTTGTTTCCCCATTTCCTTCTCTCTCGTCCTACACTCTCCTTCTCTCTCCCCCCTCCTTCTCCTTGTTTTTCACTCTCTTGTTGCCCCGCGCTCTCTCCTTCTCACTCCTCTCTCCGATTCTCTCTTCCCTTCTATCTTCTCTCTCCTTATCCTTCACTCTCCGTCTTCAATCTCCTCCCCTCTCTCTCCTTCTCCTCTCCTTCTCTTTCCCCTTTTCCTTCTCTCCCTTGTCTCTCTCTCCCTCGCTTGCCTTCTCCTCTTGCTTCTCTCCCTCTCTCTCCTTCTCCTTCCCATCTCCGCTCTCCTCCCTCTCTCCGTCTCCTTCCCTCCTCCATCTCCCTCTACTTCTCTCTCCTTGTCCATCTCTCTCTCCCCTCCTCCCTCACTCTATCGTACTCTCTCGCTCTCCTCCTTCTTCTCTCTCTTTCCTTCTCTCTCCTCCTCCTCTGTCTCTCCTCTCCTCGTCTCTCCTTCTCGCTCTCCTCCCCTCTCACTCCCATTGTCCTTCTCTCCCTCCCTCTCCCCTTCTCCTTCTCTCTGTGTGCCCTTATTCTTCTCTCCGTCGTTATCCTGGTCCTCTCTCTTGTTCTCCTTCTCGTCTCCTTCTCCTCCTCCTCCTCTCTCCTTCTTCTCCCTCCTCCTCTTCCTCCTTCTCTTTCTCTCATCTCTCTCCTCCTCCCTTTTCTTTTCCTCTCCGTCACCTTCACTCTCTCTCACTCCTCTCGTTCTCCTTCTCTCTTTCTCCCTCCCCCTTCTCCTTCTCTCTATGTCTCTCTCTCCTTACCTTTTGTCTCTGCTTCTCCCTCCCTCCTTCCTTCTCTCCTTCCCTTCCAGTCTCCCCTTCCTTCCCTCTCTCCTTCTCCTCGTCTTTCTCCGTCTAGCTCACTTACCGACTCCCTCGCTCTTTCTCCCTCTCTCCTTCTCTTTGTCTCTCTCCTTTTCCTTCATTCACAGTCTCCTTCTCTCTCCTCTCTCCACTTCTCACTCTAATTCACTCTCTCCCCTTCTCCGTTTCACTCCTTATCGCTCTCCTTCCCTATTGTTCCCTCTACTTCTCCATCTCTCCTCCCTCTCTCCTTGCCCTTCTCACTCTCCCCCCCCTCTGTCCACCTCTCCTCTCTCTCGTTCTCCTTCTAGCTCTCTCCCTCCGTCTCTCCCTCTCTCCTTGTTTCCCCATTTCCTTCTCTCTCGTCCTACACTCTCCTTCTCTCTCCCCCCTCCTTCTCCTTGTTTTTCACTCTCTTGTTGCCCCGCGCTCTCTCCTTCTCACTCCTCTCTCCGATTCTCTCTTCCCTTCTATCTTCTCTCTCCTTATCCTTCACTCTCCGTCTTCAATCTCCTCCCCTCTCTCTCCTTCTCCTCGACTTCAATACCTCTCCTTCTCTTTCCCCTTTTTCCTTCTCTCCCTTGTCTCTCTCTCCCTCGCTTGCCTTCTCCTCTTGCTTCTCTCCCTCTCTCTCCTTCTCCTTCCCATCTCCGCTCTCCTCCCTCTCTCCGTCTCCTTCCCTCCTCCATCTCCCTCTACTTCTCTCTCCTTGTCCATCTCTCTCTCCCCTCCTCCCTCACTCTATCGTACTCTCTCGCTCTCCTCCTTCTTCTCTCTCTTTCCTTCTCTCTCCTCCTCCTCTGTCTCTCCTCTCCTCGTCTCTCCTTCTCGCTCTCCTCCCCTCTCACTCCCATTGTCCTTCTCTCCCTCCCTCTCCCCTTCTCCTTCTCTCTGTGTGCCCTTATTCTTCTCTCCGTCGTTCTCCTTGTCCTCTCTCTTGTTCTCCTTCTCGTCTCCTTCTCCTCCTCCTCCTCTCTCCTTCTCCCTCCTCCTCTTCCTCCTTCTCTTTCTCTCATCTCTCTCCTCCTCCCTTTTCTTTTCCTCTCCGTCACCTTCACTCTCTCTCACTCCTCTCGTTCTCCTTCTCTCTTTCTCCCTCCCCCTTCTCCTTCTCTCTATGTCTCTCTCTCCTTACCTTTTGTCTCTGCTTCTCCCTCCCTCTTTCCTTCTCTCCTTCCCTTCCAGTCTCCCCTTCCTTCCCTCTCTCCTTCTCCTCGTCTTTCTCCGTCTAGCTCACTTACCGACTCCCTCTCTCCTTCTCTTTGTCTCTCTCCTTTTCCTTCATTCACAGTCTCCTTCTCTCTCCTCTCTCCACTTCTCGCTCTAATTCACTCTCTCCCCTTCTCCGTTTCACTCCTTATCGCTCTCCTTCCCTATTGTTCCCTCTACTTCTCCATCTCTCCTCCCTCTCTCCTTGCCCTTCTCACTCTCCCCCCCTCTGTCCACCTCTCCTCTCTCTCCTTCTCCTTCTAGGTCTCTCCCTCCGTCTCTCCCTCTCTCCTTGTTTCCCCATTTCCTTCTCTCTCGTCCTACACTCTCCTTCTCTCTCCCCCCTCCTTCTCCTTGTTTTTCACTCTCTTGTTGCCCCGCGCTCTCTCCTTCTCACTCCTCTCTCCGATTCTCTCTTCCCTTCTATCTTCTCTCTCCTTATCCTTCACTCTCCGTCTTCAATCTCCTCCCCTCTCTCTCCTTCTCCTCTACTTCAATACCTCTCCTTCTCTTTCCCCTTTTCCTTCTCTCCCTTGTCTCTCTCTCCCTCGCTTGCCTTCTCCTCTTGCTTCTCTCCCTCTCTCTCCTTCTCCTTCCCATCTCCGCTCTCCTCCCTCTCTCCGTCTCCTTCCCTCCTCCATCTCCCTCTACTTCTCTCTCCTTGTCCATCTCTCTCTCCCGTCCTCCCTCACTCTATCGTACTCTCTCGCTCTCCTCCTTCTTCTCTCTCTTTCCTTCTCTCTCCTCCTCCTCGGTCTCTCCTCTCCTCGTCTCTCCTTCTCGCTCTCCTCCCCTCTCACTCCCATTGTCCTTCTCTCCCTCCCTCTCCCCTTCTCCTTCTCTCTGTGTGCCCTTATTCTTCTCTCCGTCGTTCTCCTTGTCCTCTCTCTTGTTCTCCTTCCCGTCTCCTTCTCCTCCTCCTCCTCTCTCCTTCTTCTCCCTCCTCCTCTTCCTCCTTCTCTTTCTCTCATCTCTCTCCTCCTCCCTTTTCTTTTCCTCTCCGTCACCTTCACTCTCTCTCACTCCTCTCGCTCTCCTTCTCTCTTTCTCCCTCCCCCTTCTCCTTCTCTCTATGTCTCTCTCTCCTTACCTTTTGTCTCTGCTTCTCCCTCCCTCCTTCCTTCTCTCCTTCCCTTCCGGTCTCCCCTTCCTTCCCTCTCTCCTTCTCCTCGTCTTTCTCCGTCTAGCTCACTTACCGACTCCCTCGCTCTTTCTCCCTCTCTCCTTCTCTTTGTCTCTCTCCTTTTCCTTCATTCACAGTCTCCTTCTCTCTCCTCTCTCCACTTCTCGATCTAATTCACTCTCTCCCCTTCTCCGTTTCACTCCTTATCGCTCTCCTTCCCTATTGTTCCCTCTACTTCTCCATCTCTCCCCCCTCCCTCCTTGCCCTTCTCACTCTCCCCCCCTCTGTCCACCTCTCCTCTCTCTCCTTCTCCTTCTAGCTCTCTCCCTCCGTTTCTTCCTCTCTCCTTGTTTCCCCATTTCCTTCTCTCTCGTCCTACACTCTCCTTCTCTCTCCCCCCTCCTTCTCCTTGTTTTTCACTCTCTTGTTGCCCCGCGCTCTCTCCTTCTCACTCCTCTCTCCGATTCTCTCTTCCCTTCTATCTTCTCTCTCCTTATCCTTCACTCTCCGTCTTCAATCTCCTCCCCTCTCTCTCCTTCTCCTCTACTTCAATACCTCTCCTTCTCTTTCCCCTTTTCCTTCTCTCCCTTGTCTCTCTCTCCCTCGCTTGCCTTCTCCTCTTGCTTCTCTCCCTCTCTCTCCTTCTCCTTCCCATCTCCGCTCTCCTCCCTCTCTCCTTCTCCTTCCCTCCTCCATCTCCCTCTACTTCTCTCTCCTTGTCCATCTCTCTCTCCCCTCCTCCCTCACTCTATCGTACTCTCTCGCTCTCCTCCTTCTTCTCTCTCTTTCCTTCTCTCTCCTCCTCCTCTGTCTCTCCTCTCCTCGTCTCTCCTTCTCGCTCTCCTCCCCTCTCACTCCCATTGTCCTTCTCTCCCTCCCTCTCCCCTTCTCCTTCTCTCTGTGTGCCCTTATTCTTCTCTCCGTCGTTCTCCTTGTCCTCTCTCTTGTTCTCCTCCTCCTCTCTCCTTCTTCTCCCTCCTCCTCTTCCCCCTTCTCTTTCTCTCATCTCTCTCCTACTCCCTTTTCTTTTCCTCTCCGTCACCTTCACTCTCTCTCACTCCTCTCGTTCTCCTTCTCTCTTTCTCCCTCCCCCTTCTCCTTCTCTCTATGTCTCTCTCTCCTTACCTTTTGTCTCTGCTTCTCCCTTCCTCTTTCCTTCTCTCCTTCCCTTCCAGTCTCCCCTTCCTTCCCTCTCTCTTTCTCCTCGTCTTTCTCCGTCTAGCTCACTTACCGACTCCCTCGCTCTTTCTCCCTCTCTCCTTCTCTTTGTCTCTCTCCTTTTCCTTCATTCACAGTCTCCTTCTCTCTCCTCTCTCCACTTCTCGCTTTAATTCACTCTCTCCCCTTCTCCGTTTCACTCCTTATCGCTCTCCTTCCCTATTGTTCCCTCTACTTCTCCATCTCTCCTCCCTCCCTCCTTGCCCTTGTCACTCTCCCCCCCTCTGTCCACCTCTCCTCTCTCTCCTTCTCCTTCTAGCTCTCTCCCTCCGTCTCTCCCTCTCTCCTTGTTTCCCCATTTCCTTCTCTCTCGTCCTACACTCTCCTTCTCTCTCCCCCCTCTTCTCCTTGTTTTTCACTCTCTTGTTGCCCCGCGCTCTCTCCTTCTCACTCCTCTCTCCGATTCTCTCTTCCCTTCTATATTCTCTCTCCTTATCCTTCACTCTCCGTCTTCAATCTCCTCCCCTCTCTCTCCTTCTCCTCTACTTCAATACCTCTCCTTCTCTTTCCCCTTTTCCTTCTCTCCCTTGTCTCTCTCTCCCTCGCTTGCCTTCTCCTCTTGCTTCTCTCCCTCTCTCTCCTTCTCCTTCCCATCTCCGCTCTCCTCCCTCTCTCCGTCACCTTCCCTCCTCCATCTCCCTCTACTTCTCTCTCCTTGTCCATCTCTCTCTCCCCTCCTCCCTCACTCTATCGTACTCTCTCGCTCTCCTCCTTCTTCTCTCTCTTTCCTTCTCTCTCCTCCTCCTCCTCTGTCTCTCCTCTCCTCGTCTCTCCTTCTCGCTCTCCTCCCCTCTCACTCCCATTGTCCTTCTCTCCCTCCCTCTCCCCTTCTCCTTCTCTCTGTGTGCCCTTATTCTTCTCTCCGTCGTTCTCCTTGTCCTCTCTCTTGTTCTCCTTCTCGTCTCCTTCTTCTCCTCCTCTCTCCTTCTTCTCCCTCCTCCTCTTCCTCCTTCTCTTTCTCTCATCTCTCTCCTACTCCCTTTTCTTTTCCTCTCCGTCACCTTCACTCTCTCTCACTCCTCTCGTTCTCCTTCTCTCTTTCTCCCTCCCCCTTCTCCTTCTCTCTATGTCTCTCTCTCCTTACCTTTTGTCTCTGCTTCTCCCTCCCTCTTTCCTTCTCTCCTTCCCTTCCAGTCTCCCCTTCCTTCCCTCTCTCCTTCTCCTCGTCTTTCTTCGTCTAGCTCACTTACCGACTCCCTCGCTCTTTCTCCCTCTCTCCTTCTCTTTGTCTCTCTCCTTTTCCTTCATTCACAGTCTCCTTCTCTCTCCTCTCTCAACTTCTCGCTTTAATTCACTCTCTCCCCTTCTCCGTTTCACTCCTTATCGCTCTCCTTCCCTATTGTTCCCTCTACTTCTCCATCTCTCCTCCCTCCCTCCTTGCCCTTCTCACTCTCCCCCCCTCTGTCCACCTCTCCTCTCTCTCCTTCTCCTTCTAGCTCTCTCCCTCTCTCCTTGTTTCCCCATTTCCTTCTCTCTTGTCCTACACTCTCCTTCTCTCTCCCCCCTCCTTTTCCTTGTTTTTCACTGTCTTGTTGCCCCGCGCTCTCTCCTTCTCACTCCTCTCTCTGATTCTCTCTTCCCTTCTATCTTCTCTCTCCTTATCCTTCACTCTCCGTCTTCAATCTCCTCCCCTCTCTCTCCTTCTCCTCTACTTCAATACCTCTCCTTCTCTTTCCCCTTTTCCTTCTCTCCCTTGTCTCTCTCTCCCTCGCTTGCCTTCTCCTCTTGCTTCTCTCCCTCTCTCTCCTTCTCCTTCCCATCTCCGCTCTCATCCCTCTCTCCGTCTCCTTCCCTCCTCCATCTCCCTCTACTTCTCTCTCCTTGTCCATCTCTCTCTCCCCTCCTCCCTCCCTCTATCCGTCGTTCTCCTTGTCCTCTCTCTTGTTCTCCTTCTCATCTCCTTCTTCTCCTCCACTCTCCTTCTTCTCCCTCCTCCTCTTCCTCCTTCTCTTTCTCTCATCACTCTCCTCCCTTTTCTTTTCCTCTCCGTCACCTTCACTCTCTCTCACTCCTCTCGTTCTCCTTCTCTCTTTCTCCCTACCCCTTCTCCTTCTCTCTATGTCTCTCTCTCCTTACCTTTTGTCTCTGCTTCTCCCTCCCTCTTTCCTTCTCTCCTTCCCTTCCAGTCTCCCCTTCCTTCCCTCTCTCCTTCTCCTTGCCTTTCTCCGTCTAGCTCACTTACCGACTCCCTCGCTCTTTCTCCCTCTCTCCTTCCCTTTGTCTCTCTCCTTTTCCTTCATTCACAGACTCTTTCTCTTTCCTCTCTCCACTTCTCGCTCTAATTCACTCTCTCCCCTTCTCCGTTTCACTCCTTATCGCTCTCCTTCCCTATTGTTCCCTCTACTTCTCCATCTCTCCTCCCTCTCTCCTTGCCCTTCTCACTCTCCCCCCCTCTGTCCACCTCTCCTCTCTCTCCTTCTCCTTCTAGCTCTCTCCCTCTCTCCTTGTTTCCCCATTTCCTTCTCTCTTGTCCTACACTCTCCTTCTCTCTCCCCCCTCCTTTTCCTTGTTTTTCACTCTGTTGTTGCCCCGCGCTCTCTCCTTCTCACTCCTCTCTCTGATTCTCTCTTCCCTTCTATCTTCTCTCTCCTTATCCTTCACTCTCCGTCTTCAATCTCCTCCCCTCTCTCTCCTTCTCCTCTACTTCTATACCCTCCATCTCTTTCCCCTTTTCCTTCTCTCCCTTGTCTCTCTCTCCCTCGCTTGCCTTCTCTTCTTGCTTCTCTCCCACTCTCTCCTTCTCCTTCCCATCTCCGCTCTCCTCCCTCTCTCCGTCTCCTTCCCTCCTCAATCTCCCTCTACTTCTCCCTCCCTGTCCATCTCTCTCTCCCCTCCTCCCTCACTCTATCGTACTCTCTCGCTCTCCTCCTTCTTCTCTCTCTTTCCTTCTCTCTCCTCCTCCTCTGTCTCTCCTCTCCTCGTCTCCTTC
Organism: Triglochin maritima; assembly: GCA_963682175.1. Lineage (NCBI taxonomy): Eukaryota > Viridiplantae > Streptophyta > Magnoliopsida > Alismatales > Juncaginaceae > Triglochin > Triglochin maritima. Next base: position 11,935,441 of record OY821790.1, on the reverse strand, counting down.
TCGTTCTCCTCCCCCCTCACTCCCATTGTCCTTCTCTCCCTCCCTCTCCCCTTCTCCTTCTCTCTGTGTGCCCTTATTCTTCTCTCCGTCGTTCTCCTTGTCCTCTCTCTTGTTCTCCTTCTTCTCCTCCTCTCTCCTTCTTCTCCCTCCTCCTCTTCCTCCTTCTCCTTCTCTCATCTCTCTCCTCCTCCCTTTTCTTTTCCTCTCCGTCAACTTCACTCTCTCTCTCTCCTCTCGTTCTCCTTCTCTCTTTCTCCCTCCCCCTTCTCCTTCTCTCTATGTCTCTCTCTCCTTACCTTTTGTCTCTGCTTCTCCCTCCCTCTTTCCTTCTCTCCTTCCCTTCCAGTCTCCCCTTCCTTCCCTCTCTCCTTTTCCTTGTCTTTCTCCGTCTAGCTCACTTACCGACTCCCTCGCTCTTTCTCCCTTTCTCCTTCCCTTTGTCTCTCTCCTTTTCCTTCATTCACAGTCTCCTTCTCTCTCTTCTCTCCACTTCTCGCTCTAATTCACTCTCTCCCCTTCTCCGTTTCACTCCTTATCGCTCTCCTTCCCTATTGTTCCCTCTACTTCTCCATCTCTCCTCCCTCTCTCCTTGCCCTTCTCACTCTCTCCCCCTCTGTCCACCCCTCCTCTCTCTCCTTCTCCTTCTCCTTCTAGCTCTCTCCCTCTGTCTCTCCCTCTCTCCTTGTTTCCCCATTTCCTTCTCTCTTGTCCTACACTCTCCTTCTCTCTCCCCCATCCTTCTCCTTGTTTTTCACTCTCTTGTTGCCCCGCGCTCTCTCCTTCTCACTCCTCTCTCTGATTCTCTCTTCCCTTCTATCTTCTCTCTCCTTATCCTTCACTCTCCGTCTTCAATCTCCTCCCCTCTCTCTCCTTCTCCTCTACTTCAATACCTCTCCTTCTCTTTCCCCTTTTCCTTCTCTCCCTTGTCTCTCTCTCTCCCTCGCTTGCCTTCTCCTCTTGCTTCTCTCCCTCTCTCTCCTTCTCCTTCCCATCTCCGCTCTCCTCCCTCTCTCCGTCTCCTTCCCTCCTCCATCTCCCTCTACTTCTCTCTCCTTGTCCATCTCTCTCTCCCCTCCTCCCTCACTCTATCGTACTCTCTCGCTCTCCTCCTTCTTCTCTCTCTATCCTTCTCTCTCCTCCTCCTCTGTCTCTCCTCTCCTCGTCTCCTTCTCGCTCTCCTCCCCCCTCACTCCCATTGTCCTTCTCTCCCTCCCTCTCCCCTTCTCCTTCTCTCTGTGTGCCCTTATTCTTCTCTCCATCGTTCTCCTTGTCCTCTCTCTTGTTCTCCTTCTTCTCCTTCTCTCTCCTTCTTCTCCCTCCTCCTCTTCCTCCTTCTCCTTCTCTCATCTCTCTCCTCCTCCCTTTTCTTTTCCTCTCCGTCAACTTCACTCTCTCTCTCTCCTCTCGTTCTCCTTCTCTCTTTCTCCCTCCCCCTTCTCCTTCTCTCTATGTCTCTCTCTCCTTACCTTTTGTCCCTGCTTCTCCCTCCCTCTTTCCTTCTCTCCTTCCCTTCCAGTCTCCCCTTCCTTCCCTCTCTCCTTCTCCTTGTCTTTCTCCGTCTAGCTCACTTACCGACTCCCTCGCTCTTTCTCCCTTTCTCCTTCCCTTTGTCTCTCTCCTTTTCCTTCATTCACAGTCTCCTTCTCTCTCTTCTCTCCACTTCTCGCTCTAATTCACTCTCTCCCCTTCTCCGTTTCACTCCTTATCGCTCTCCTTCCCTATTGTTCCCTCTACTTCTCCATCTCTCCTCCCTCTCTCCTTGCCCTTCTCACTCTCTCCCCCTCTGTCCACCCCTCCTCTCTCTCCTTCTCCTTCTCCTTCTATCTCTCTCCCTCTGTCTCTCCCTCTCTCCTTGTTTCCCCATTTCCTTCTCTCTCGTCCTACACTCTCCTTCTCTCTCCCCCCTCCTTCTCCTTGTTTTTCACTCTCTTGTTGCCCCGCGCTCTCTCCTTCTCACTCCTCTCTCGGATTCTCTCTTCCCTTCTATCTTCTCTCTCCTTATCCTTCACTCTCCGTCTTCAATCTCCTCCCCTCTCTCTTCTTCTCCTCTACTTCAATACCTCTCCTTCTCTTTCCCCTTTTCCTTCTCTCCCTTGTCTCTCTCTCTCCCTCGCTTGCCTTCTCCTCTTGCTTCTCTCCCTCTCTCTCCTTCTCCTTCCCATCTCCGCTCTCCTCCCTCTCTCCGTCTCCTTCCCTCCTCCATCTCCCTCTACTTCTCTCTCCTTGTCCATCTCTCTCTCCCCTCCTCCCTCACTCTATCGTACTCTCTCGCTCTCCTCCTTCTTCTCTCTCTATCCTTCTCTCTCCTCCTCCTCTGTCTCTCCTCTCCTCGTCTCCTTCTCGCTCTCCTCCCCCCTCACTCCCATTGTCCTTCTCTCCCTCCCTCTCCCCTTCTCCTTCTCTCTGTGTGCCCTTATTCTTCTCTCCATCGTTCTCCTTGTCCTCTCTCTTGTTCTCCTTCTTCTCCTCCTCTCTCCTTCTTCTCCCTCCTCCTCTTCCTCCTTCTCCTTCTCTCATCTCTCTCCTCCTCCCTTTTCTTTTCCTCTCCGTCACCTTCACTCTCTCTCACTCCTCTCGTTCTCCTTCTCTCTTTCTCCCTCCCTCTTCTCCTTCTCTCTATGTCTCTCACTCCTTACCTTTTGTCTCTGCTTCTCCCTCCCTCCTTCTCCCTCCCTCCTTACCTTTTGTCTCTGCTTCTCCCTCTCTCCTTCTTCTCCCTCCTCCTCTTCCTCCTTCTCCTTCTCTCATCTCTCTCCTCCTCCCTTTTCTTTTCCTCTCCGTCACCTTCACTCTCTCTCACTCCTCTCGTTCTCCTTCTCTCTTTCTCCCTCCCCTTCTCCTTCTCTCTATGTCTCTCTCTCCTTACCTATTGTCTCTGCTTCTCCCTCCCTCTTTCCTTCTCTCCTTCCCTTCCAGTCTCCCCTTCCTTCCCTCTCTCCTTCTCCTTGTCTTTCTCCGTCTAGCTCACTTAACGACTCCCTCGCTCTTTCTCCCTCTCTCCTTCTCTTTGTCTTTCTCCTTTTCCTTCATTCACAGTCTCCTTCTCTCTCCTCTCTCCACTTCTCGCTCTAATTCACTCTCTCCCCCTTCTCCGTTTCACTCCTTATCGCTCTCCTTCCCTATTGTTACCCCTACTTCTCCATCTCTCCTCCCTCTCTCCTTGCCCTTCTCACTCTCTCCCCCTCTGTCCACCTCTCCTCTCCCTCCTTCTCCTTCTAGCTCTCTCCCTCCGTCTCTCCCTCTCCTTGTTTCCCCATTTCCTTCTCTCTCGTCCTACACTCTCCTTCTCTCTCCCCCCTCCTTCTCCTTGTTTTTCACTCTCTTGTTGCCCCGCGCTCTCTCCTTCTCACTCCTCTCTCTGATTCTCTCTTCCCTTCTATCTTCTCTCTTCTGATCCTTCACTCTCCGTCTTCAATCTCCTCCCCTCTCTCTCCTTCTCCTCTACTTCAATACCTCTCCTTCTCTTTCCCCTTTTCCTTCTCTCCCTTGTCTCTCTCTCTCCCTCGCTTGCCTTCTCCTCTTGCTTCTCTCCCTCTCTCTCCTTCTCCTTCCCATCTCCGCTCTCCTCCCTCTCTCCGTCTCCTTCCCTCCTCAATCTCCCTCTACTTCTCCCTCCCTGTCCATCTCTCTCTCCCCTCCTCCCTCACTCTATCGTACTCTCTCGCTCTCCTCCTTCTTCTCTCTCTTTCCTTCTCTCTCCTCCTCCTCTGTCTCTCCTCTCCTCGTCTCCTTCTCGTTCTCCTCCCCCCTCACTCCCATTGTCCTTCTCTCCCTCCCTCTCCCCTTCTCCTTCTCTCTGTGTGCCCTTATTCTTCTCTCCGTCGTTCTCATTGTCCTCTCTCTTGTTCTCCTCCTCTCTCCTTCTTCTCCCTCCTCCTCTTCCTCCTTCTCCTTCTCTCATCTCTCTCCTCCTCCCTTTTCTTTTCCTCTCCGTCACCTTCACTCTCTCTCACTCCTTTCGTTCTCCTTCTCGCTCTCCTCGTCTCCTTCTCTCTCCCCCCTCCTCCTTGTTTTTCACTCTCTTGTTGCCCCGCGCTCTCTCCTTCTCACTCCTCTCTCTGATTCTCTCTTCCCTTCTATCTTCTCTCTCCTTATCCTTCACTCTCCGTCTTCAATCTCCTCCCCTCTCTCTCCTTCTCCTCTACTTCAATACCTCTCCTTCTCTTTCCCCTTTTCCTTCTCTCCCTTGTCTCTCTCTCCCTCGCTTGCCTTCTCCTCTTGCTTCTCTCCTTCTCCTTCCCATCTCCGCTCTCCTCCCTCTCTCCGTCTCCTTCCCTCCTCCATCTCCCTCTACTTCTCTCTCCATGTCCATCTCTCTCTACCCTCCTCCCTCACTCTATCGTACTCTCTCGCTCTCCTCCTTCTTCTCTCTCTTTCCTTCTCTCTCCTCCTCCTCCTCTGTCTCTCCTCTCCTCGTCTCCTTCTCGCTCTCCTCGCCCCTCACTCCCATTGTCCTTCTCTCCCTCCCTCTCTCCTTCTCCTTCTCTCTGTGTGCCCTTATTCTTCTCTCCGTCGTTCTCCTGGTCCTCTCTCTTGTTCTCCTTCTTCACCTCCTCTCTCCTTCTTCTCCCTCCTCCTCTTCCTCCTTCTCCTTCTCTCATCTCTCTCCTCCTCCCTTTTCTTTTCCTCTCCGTCACCTTCACTCTCTCTTTCTCCTCTCGTTCTCCTTCTCTCTTTCTCCCTCCCCCTTCTCCTTCTCTCTATGTCACTCTCTCCTTACCTTTTGTTTCTGCTTCTCCCTCCCTCTTTCCTTCTCTCCTTCCCTTCCAGTCTCCCCTTCCTTCCCTCTCTCCTTCTCCTTGTCTTTCTCCGTCTAGCTCACTTACCGACTCCCTCGCTCTTTCTCCCTCTCTCCATCTCTTTGTCTCTCTCCTTTTCCTTCATTCACAGTCTCCTTCTCTCTCTTCTCTCCACTTCTCGCTCTAACTCACTCTCTCCCCTTCTCCGTTTCACTCCTTATCGCTCTCCTTCCCTATTGTTCCCTCTACTTCTCCATCTCTCCTCCCTCTCTCCTTGCCCTTCTCACTCTCTCCCCCTCTATCCACCTCTCCTCTCTCTCCTTCTCCTTCTAGCTCTCTCCCACCGTCTCTCCCTCTCTCCTTGTTTCCCCATTTCCTTCTCTCTCGTCCTACACTCTCCTTCTCTCTCCCCCCTCCTCCTTGTTTTTCACTCTCTTGTTGCCCCGCGCTCTCTCCTTCTCACTCCTCTCTCTGATTCTCTCTTCCCTTCTATATTCTCTCTCCTTATCCTTCACTCTCCGTCTTTAATCTCCTCCCCTCTCTCTCCTTCTCTTCTACTTCAATACCTCTCCTTCTCTTTCCCCTTTTCCTTCTCTCCCTTGTCTCTCTCTCTCCCTCGCTTGCCTTCTCCTCTTGCTTCTCTCCCTCTCTCTCCTTCTCCTTCCCATCTCCGCTCTCCTCCCTCTCTCCGTCTCCTTCCCTCCTCCATCTCCCTCTACTTCTCTCTCCTTGTTCATCTCTCTCTCCCCTCCTCCCTCACTCTATCGTACTCTCTCGCTCTCCTCCTTCTCTCTCTTTCCTTCTCTCTCCTCCTCCTCTGTCTCTCCTCTCCTCGTCTCCTTCTCGCTCTCCTCCCCCCTCACTCCCATTGTCCTTCTCTCCCTCCCTCTCCCCTTCTCCTTCTCTCTGTGTGCCCTTATTCTTCTCTCCGTCATTCTCCTTGTCCTGCTTCTCATCTCCTTCTCCTCCTCTCTCCTTCTTCTCCCTCCTCCTCTTCCTCCTTCTCCTTCTCTCATCTCTCTCCTTCTCCCTTTTCTTTTCCTCGCCGTCACCTTCACTCTCTCTCACTCCTCTCGTTCTCCTTCTCTCTTTCTCCCTCCCCTTCTCCTTCTCTCTATGTCTCTGTCTCCGTACCTTTTGTCTCTGCTTCTCCCTCCCTCTTTCCTTCTCTCCTTCCCCTCCAGTCTCCCCTTCCTTCCCTCTCTCCTTCTCCTTCTCTTTCTCCGTCTCACTCACTTACCGACTCCCTCGGTCTTTCTCCCTCTCTCCTTCTCTTTGTCTCTCTCCTTTTCCTTCATTCAGAGTCTCCTTCTCTTTCCTCTCTAAACTTCTCGCTCTAATTCACTCTCTCCCCTTCTCCGTTTCACTCCTTATCGCTCTCCTTCCCTATTGTTCCCTCTACTTCTCCATGTCTCCTCCCTCTCTCCTTGCCCTTCTCACTCTCTCCCCCTCTGTCCACCTCTCCTCTCTCTCCTTCTCCTTCTAGCTCTCTCCCTCCGTCTCTCCCTCTCTCCTTGTTTCCCCATTTCCTTCTCTCTCGTCCTACACTCTCCTTCTCTCTCCCCCCTCATTCTCCTTGTTTTTCACTCTCTTGTTGCCCCGCGCGCTCGCCTTCTCACTCCTCTCTCTGATTCTCTCTTCCCTTCTATCTTCTCTCTCCTTATCCTTCACTCTCCGTCTTCAATCTCCTCCCCTCTCTCTCCTTCTCCTCTACTTCGATACCTCTCCTTCTATTTCCCCTTTTCCTTCTCTCCCTTGTGTCTCTCTCCCTCGCTTGCCTTCTCCTCTTGCTTCTCTCCCTCTCTCTCCTTCTCCTTCCCATCTCCGCTCTCCTCCCTCTCTCCGTCTCCTTCCCTCCTCCATCTCCCTCTACTTCTCTCTCCTTGTCCATCTCTCTCTCCCCTCCTCCCTCACTCTATCGTACTCTCTCGCTCTCCTCCTTCTCTCTCTTTCCTTCTCTCTCCTCCTCCTCTGTCTCTCCTCTCCTCGTCTCCTTCTCGCTCTCCTCCCCCCCACTCCCATTGTCCTTCTCCCCTCCCTCTCCCCTTCTCCTTCTCTCTGTGTGCCCTTATTCTTCTCTCCGTCGTTCTCCTTGTCCTCTCTCTTGTTCTCCTTCTTCTCCTCCTCTCTCCTTCTTCTCCCTCCTCCTCTTCCTCCTTCTCCTTCTCTCATCTCTCTCCTCCTCCCTTTTCTTTTCCTCTCCGTCACCTTCACTCTCTCTCACTCCTCTCGTTCTCCTTCTCTCTTTCTCCCTCCCCCTTCTCATTCTCTCTATGTCTCTCTCTCCTTACCTTTTGTCTCTGCTTCTCCCTCCTTCTTTCCTTCTCTCCTTCCCTTCCAGTCTCCCCTTCCTTCCCTCTCTCCTTCTCCTTGTCTTTCTCCGTCTAGCTCACTTACCGACTCCCTCGCTCTTTCTCCCTCTCTCCTTCTCTTTGTCTTTCTCCTTTTCCTTCATTCACAGTCTCCTTCTCTCTCCTCTCTCCACTTCTCGCTCTAATTCACTCTCTCCCCTTCTCCGTTTCACTCCTTATCGCTCTCCTTCCCTATTGTTCCCTCTACTTCTCCATCTCTCCTCCCTCTCTCCTTGCCCTTCTCACTCTCTCCCCCTCTTTCCACCTCTCTTCTCTCTCCTTCTCCTTCTAGCTCTCTCCCTCTCTCCTTGTTTCCCCATTTCCTTCTCCCTCGTCATACACTCTCCTTCTCTCTCCCCCCTCCTTCTCCTTGTTTTTCACTCTCTTGTTGCCCCGCGCTCTCTCCTTCTCACTCCTCTCTCTGATTCTCTCTTCCCTTCTATCTTCTCTCTCCTTATCCTTCACTCTCCGTCTTCAATCTCCTCCCCTCTCTCTCCTTCTCCTCTACTTCAATACCTCTCCTTCTCTTTCCCCTTTTCCTTCTCTCCCTTGTCTCTCTCTCCCTCGCTTGCCTTCTCCTCTTGCTTCTCTCCCTCTCTCTCCTTCTACTTCCCATCTCCGCTCTCCTCCCTCTCTCCGTCTCCTTCCCTCCTCCATCTCCCTCTACTTCTCTCTCCTTGTCCATATCTCTCTCCCCTTCTCCCTCACTCTATCGTACTCTCTCGCTCTCCTCCTTCTCTCTCTTTCCTTCTCTCTCCTCCTCCTCTGTCTCTCCTCTCCTCGTCTCCTTCTCGCTCTCCTCCCCCCCACTCCCATTGTCCTTCTCCCCTCCCTCTCCCCTTCTCCTTCTCTCTGTGTGCCCTGATTCTTCTCTCCGTCGTTCTCCTTGTCCTCTCTCTTGCTCTCCTTCTTCTCCTCCTCTCTCCTTCTTCTCCCTCCTCCTCTTCCTCCTTCTCCTTCTCTCATCTCTCTCCTCCTCCCTTTTCTTTTCCTCTCCGTCACCTTCACTCTCTCTCACTCCTCTCGTTCTCCTTCTCGCTCTCCTCGTCTCCTTCTCTCTCTCCCCTCCTTCTCCTTGTTTTTCACTCTCTTGTTGCCGCGCGCTCTCTCCTTCTCACTCCTCTCTCTGATTCTCTCTTCCCTTCTATCTTCTCTCTCCTTATCCTTCACTCTCCGTCTTCAATCTCCTCCCCTCTCTCTCCTTCTCCTCTACTTCGATACCTCTCCTTCTCTTTCCTATTTTCCTTCTCTACCTTGTCTCTCTCTCCCTCGCTTGCCTTCTCCTCTTGCTTCTATCCCTCTCTCTCCTTCTCCTTCCCATCTCCGCTATCCTCCCTCTCTCCGTCTCCTTCCCTCCTCCATCTCCCTCTACTTCTCTCTCCTTGTCCATCTCTCTCTCCCCTCCTCCCTCACTCTATCGTACTCTCTCGCTCTCCTCCCTTCTTCTCTCTCTTTCCTTCTCTCTCCTCTTCCTCTGTCTCTCCTCTCCTCGTCTCCTTCTCGCTCTCCTCCCCTCTCACTCCCATTGTCCTTCTCTCCCTCCCTCTCCCCTTCTCCTTCTCTCTGTGTGCCCTTATTCTTCTCTCTGTCGTTCTCCTTGTCCTCTCTCTTGTTCTCCTTCTCGTCTCCTTCTCCTCCTCCTCTCTCCTTCTTCTCCCTCCTCCTCTTCCTCCTTCTCTTTCCATCATCTCTCTCCTCCTCCCATTTCTTTTCCTCTCCGTCACCTTCACTCTCTCTCACTCCTCTCGTTCTCCTTCTCTCTTTCTCCCTCCCCCTTCTCCTTCTCTCTATGTCTCTCTCTCCTTACCTTTTGTCTCTGCTTCTCCGTCCCTCTTTCCTTCTCTCCTTCCCTTCCAGTCTCCTCTTCCTTCCCTCTCTCCTTCTCCTTGTCTTTCTCCGTCTAGCTCACTTACCGACTCCCTCGCTCTTTCTCCCTCTCTCCTTCCCTTTGTCTCTCTCCTTTTCCTTCATTCACAGTCTCCTTCTCTCTCCTCTCTCCACTTCTCGCTCTAATCCACTCTCTCCCCTTCTCCGTTTCACTCCTTATCGCTCTCCTTCCCTATTGTTCCCTCTACTTCTCCATCTCTCCTCCCTCTCTCCTTGCCCTTCTCACTCTCCCCCCTCTGTCCACCTCTCCTCTCTCTCCTTCTCCTTCTAGCTCTCTCCCTCCGTCTCTCCCTCTCTCCTTGTTTCCCCATTTCCTTCTCTCTCGTCCTACACTCTCCTTCTCTCTCCCCCCTCCTTCTCCTTGTTTTTCACTCTCTTGTTGCCCAGCGCTCTCTCCTTCTCACTCCTCTCTCTGATTCTCTCTTCCCTTCTATCTTCTCTCTCCTTATCCTTCACTCTCTGTCTTCAATCTCCTCCCCTCTCTCTCCTTCTCCTCTACTACGATACCTCTCCTTCTCTTTCCCCTTTTCCTTCTCTCCCTTGTCTCTCTCTCTCCCTCGCTTGCCTTCTCCTCTTGCTTCTCTCCCTCTCTCTCCTTCTCCTTCCCATATCCGCTCTCCTCCCTCTCTCCGTCTCCTTCCCTCCTCCATCTCCCTCTACTTCTCTCTCCTTGTCCATCTCTCTCTCCCTTCCTCCCTCACTCTATCGTACTCTCTCGCTCTCCTCCTTCTTCTCTCTCTTTCCTTCTCTCTCCTCGTCTCCTTCTCGCTCTCCTCCCCTCTCACTCCCATTGTCCTTCTCTCCCTCCCTCTCCCCTTCTCCTTCTCTCTGTGTGCCCTTATTCTTCTCTCCGTCGTTCTCCTTGTCCTCTCTCTTGTTCTCCTTCTCATCTCCTTCTTATCCTCCTCTCTCCTTCTTCTCCCTCCTCCTCTTCCTTCTTCTCTTTCTCTCATCTCTCTCCTCCTCCCTTTTCTTTTCCACTCCGTCACCTTCACTCTCTCTCACTCCTCTCGTTCTCCTTCTCTCTTTCTCCCTCCCCCTTCTCGTTCTCTCTATGTCTCTCTCTCCTTACCTTTTGTCTCTGCCTCTCCCTCCCTCTTTCCTTCTCTCCTTCCCTTCCAGTCTCCCCTTCCTTCCCTCTCTCCTTCTCCTTGTCTTTCTCCGTCTAGCTCACTTACCGACTCCCTCGCTCTTTCTCCCTCTCTCCTTCCCTTGTCTCTCTCCTTTTCCTTCATTCACAGTCTCCTTCTCTCTCCTCTCTCCACTTCTCGCTCTAATCCACTCTCTCCCCTTCTCTGTTTCACTCCTTATCGCTCTCCTTCCCTATTGTTCCCTCTACTTCTCCATCTCTCCTCCCTCTCTCCTTGCCCTTCTCACTCTCCCCCCTCTGTCCACCTCTCCTCTCTCTCCTTCTCCTTCTAGCTCTCTCCCTCCGTCTCTCCCTCTCTCCTTGTTTCCCCATTTCCTTCTCTCTCGTCCTACACTCTCCTTCTCTCTCCCCCTCCTTCTCCTTGTTTTTCACTCTCTTGTTGCCCAGCGCTCTCTCCTTCTCACTCCTCTCTCTGATTCTCTCTTCCCTTCTATCTTCTCTCTCCTTATCCTTCACTCTCCGTCTTCAATCTCCTCCCCTCTCTCTCCTTCTCCTCTACTTCGATACCTCTCCTTCTCTTTCCCCTTTTCCTTCTCTCCCTTGTCTCTCTCTCCCTCGCTTGCCTTCTCCTCTTGCTTCTCTCCCTCTCTCTCCTTCTCCTTCCCATCTCCGCTCTCCTCCCTCTCTCCGTCTCCTTCCCTCCTCCATCTCCCTCTACTTCTCTCTCCTTGTCCATCTCTCTCTCCCCTCCTCCCTCACTCTATCGTACTCTCTCGCCCTCCTCCTTCTTCTCTCTCTTTCCTTCTCTCTCCTCCTCCTCTGTCTCTCCTCTCCTCGTCTCCGTCTCGCTCTCCTCCCCTCTCACTCCCATTGTACTTCTCTCCCTCCCTCTCCCCATCTCCTTCTCTCTGTGTGCCCTTATTCTTCTCTCCGTCGTTCTCCTTGTCCTCTCTCTTGTTCTCCTTCTCATCTCCTTCTTCTCCTCCTCTCTCCTTCTTCTCCCTCCTCCTCTTCCTCCTTCTCTTTCTCTCATCTCTCTCCTCCTCCCTTTTCTTTTCCTCTCCGTCACCTTCACTCTCTCTCACTCCTCTCGTTCTCCTTCTCTCTTTCTCCCTCCCCCTTCTCCTTCTCTCTATGTCTCTCTCTCCTTACCTTTTGTATCTGCTTCTCCCTCCCTCTTTCCTTCTCTCCTTCCCTTCCAGTCTCCCCTTCCTTCCCTCTCTCCTTCTCCTTGTCTTTCTCCGTCTAGCTCACTTACCGACTCCCTCGCTCTTTCTCCCTCTCTCCTTTTTTTTGCAAAGCAAAAGGGAGGCTTGGCCTCTAAATTCTATTAAGTATGTGTGTAAAATTACATCCTACCAAAATTTAAAGCTGAAGCTTGCGGGACATACAAGGTGCACATCCAGCCACTAACATACTCTCCTTCTATCTCGCCCAATGGGCTACAAAATTCTACGCTTTCCTACGTCCTATATATTATTCGCACTCATTGAATTTCGCCAAAAGTCTTCAAAAATCTTCAACTTTTCGGGGTCTTCTTTGATTGCCTTTATGTCCACCCCCATAACCCTTACCCCCTCTTTTGCGATTTCCGCAACCTCCTTTGATCTTTTCTCCTCATCCTCAAAGATACGTCTATTTCTTTCCATCCAACACTCGTGCACCACCGCACTCAATGCTAAGCTCATGATATCCCTCTCCAAACCCGTCACATGGGCTCCAAGTATCCCAATAGCTTCAGCCTCCAAGGACTCTTTGATGGTGCGGTGCAAAGGCATACCAAAACGGACTTGGTGCCATACTTGTCGAGTGAAATCACAAGCCCAAAACAAATGGGTCATATCTTCCACTCCCGATTTGCAAAGGACACATGTGGTATCATATTTCGCCCCTCTTTGTCTCATCAAGCACTTCGTCATCAACCTTCCTCTTAGTGCCCGCCACAAAGTGAAAGAGAATTTTGGAACGTGGTGCTTGTGCCACACTACTCGCATCCACCTCACTTCCTCCTTTCTTTTGAGAACCCATGTCCATGCCTCACGCATGGTGAATTTTTCGGTCGTGGCCCCTACACGCACGGGTTTATCCCGTCCTCCATGGATTTTAATCCCCAAAATATGTGGCCACAACTCGATCATTTCCGACGACCTTGGGTATGGGAGACTCCATTCTCCCCCTCGAATGAAATATGACACCCAAGTGTCCTTTGGCACACCCATATCATAATGTAATCTCTCACCCTCCGGTCGGCTAAGCTGTATACCACACCAAGGATCAAGGAAGAACCGAATACTTGTCCCATCTCCCACTTGGTGTTGAATCTTTTCCTTCACTTGTTCTCGGACACTCAAGAGGCCCCTCCATGCCCACGAACATGATGACGGGGGTCGAGCAAGCCAAATACTCCCATTTCGCATGTACTTCCGCCGAATGCATCTAACCCACAAGGATTGATCATTTTCCACCACCAACCAAAATAACCGCATCATCCCGGCGGTATTCCAATAAACTAGTCGCCGAAGCCCCAAGCCACCTTCCATTTTGGGTGTACAAATATCCTTCCACGCCACGGCCACCCACTTCTTCTCACCTCCCCAAACAAAATGGACCATAAGCCGCTCCACCTCATGTAAGACACTTCTAGGCACCAAGAAAGCGGAGGTCCAATAGATACTAATTGACGTGATCACACTCCTAATCAACTCCACTCTTCCCGCCATTGATAGAAAATTCCTCTTCCATGTGCTCAACCGTTCTCTCACCTTCTCAACAAAGTCCACAAAAATGGATTCGCCCAAGTCTAGCCGAGAACAAGGGGAGTCCCAAGTATAGAACCGGAAAGGCAACTCGCTCCATTCCCAAGTGCTCGCAAATCCATGCTTCTTCTCCCTCTCTCCTTCCCTTTGTCTCTCTCCTTTTCCTTCATTCACAGTCTCCTTCTCTCTCCTCTCTCCACTTCTCGCTCTAATCCACTCTCTCCCCTTCTCCGTTTCACTCCTTATCGCTCTCCTTCCCTATTGTTCCCTCTACTTCTCCATCTCTCCTCCCTCTCTCCTTGCCCTTCTCACTCTCCCCCCCTCTGTCCACCTCTCTCCTTCTCCTTCTAGCTCTCTCCCTCCGTCTCTCCCTCTCTCCTTGTTTCCCCATTTCCTTCTCTCTCGTCCTACACTCTCCTTCTCTCTCCCCCCTCCTTCTCCTTGTTTTTCACTCTCTTGTTGCCCTGCGCTCTCTCCTTCTCACTCCTCTCTCTGATTATCTCTTCCCTTCTATCTTCTCTCTCCTTATCCTTCACTCTCCGTCTTCAATCTCCTCCCCTCTCTCTCCTTCTCCTCTACTTCAATACCTCTCCTTCTCTTTCCCCTTTTCCTTCTCTCCCTTGTCTCTCTCTCCCTCGCTTGCCTTCTCCTCTTGCTTCTCTCCCTCTCTCTCCTTCTCCTTCCCATCTCCGCTCTCCTCCCTCTCTCCGTCTCCTTCCCTCCTCCATCTCCATCTACTTCTCTCTCCTTGTCCATCTCTCTCTCCCCTCCTCCCTCACTCTATCGTACTCTCTCGCTCTCCTCCTTCTCTCTCTTTCCTTCTCTCTCCTCCTCCTCTGTCTCTCCTCTCCTCGTCTCCTTCTCGCTCTCCTCCCCTCTCACTCCCATTGTCCTTCTCTCCCTCCCTCTCCCCTTCTCCTTCTCTCTGTGTGCCCTTATTCTTCTCTCTGTCATTCTCCTTGTCCTCTCTCTTGTTCTCCTTCTCATCTCCTTCTTCTCCTCCTCTCTTCTTCTTCTCCCACCTCCTCTTCCTCCTTCTCTTTCTCTCATCTCTCTTTTTTTGCAAAAGCAAAAGGGAGGCTTAGCCTCGAATTGTATTTATGAAAGTTGTTTACAACCTACAAAATTTGAGTGTTTTGGTCCGCGGGTTGGTGCTATGTGCATAACCGGCTGCCCATACTAAATATTACATACAACCATGAGTCTAGTTTACTTTCCTACTCTTCCAAGCCTACGTCCATGTCTTCTCAAATTGCTGAAGTTCTTCATCATCTTTGGCTAGTGCCTTCACTTGTCCTCCCATGCAACGGATAATGTCTTTGATGCTGCCCATGATGTCCACCGTCCTCTTTTTCTCTCCATCAAAGATTCTTCTATTTCGTTCTTGCCAACATTCGTGTATCGTGGCATTTAGTGCCCATCTTCTTACCACTCTTTCTATCTTTCCTCCTCGAGCATGACACACTCGATTTGCTTCTCCTTCAAGAGTGTTTGCTATGCGGTGACTAAGTTGTAGAATATCTAGGAGTTGTCGCCAAACCTCTTTTGTGAAATTGCAGCCCCAAAAAAGGTGAGTGATGTCCTCATCCATCTCTTCACATAGCACACAAACCGGATCGTAGCCGCCCCCCCTTTGATTCATGAGTTGTTTAGTAACAAGGCGACCCCTCATTTCTCTCCATGCCGTGAGTGCATGTTTCGGGATAGCATATTTGTGCCACACAAAATCTGCCCACACCACTTTATTGCCCGGTGCCTTCACCCATCCCCACACTTCCTTCATTCCAAGCTTCTCTCCTCTTCCGTTTAACCTAATCGGTTTGTCCCCTCCACCAACAATGGGTATGCATCGAATCTTGGCCCAAAGCTCCTCCATAATCCCGGAACGTGGGAATGGGAGGTTCCACTCCCCATCACGAATGAAATAAGATACGTGAGTGTCCCAAGGTATACCCAAATCATAGTGTAATCGTTCACCCCATGGTTCGCTTTTGAGTGGTGTTCCACACCACGGATAATGAAAGAATTGTATTGCCTTTCCATCCCCCACTTGATAACGGACATGCCTACTAGCAATCTCCCGGACTCGGAGAATTCCACGCCACGCCCAAGAGGAGGTGGATGGCGGCCGAGCAAGCCATATAGAGCGGTTCTTCAAGTATTTGTGTCGCATGCACTTCACCCATAGAGTATTACCATCTTCGACAACAAGCCAAAACAAACGTAGGAGACCTACATCATTCCACTCCACTAGTCGTTTGAGACCAAGGCCTCCTTCATGTTTAGGTGTACATACGTCTCTCCAAGCTACCGCCACCCACTTCTTTGGCCCTCCCCAAATGAATCTACTCATGAGGCTATCAATCTCATGTAGGACACTCCTTGGGACAACAAAAGCGGATGTCCAATAGATACTAAGTGAGGTGAGAACACTTCTAACCAACTCCACCCTCCCGGCTATGGATAAAAAAATTTGTTGCCATGTGCTCAACCTTCCTTTCACCTTGTTTATGAGTGTCAAACAATGATTTCTGCTCATCCTTCCTGAGAATAGTGGTAGACCAAGGTAAACCACCGGGAAATCTAGGCGCTCCATGCCGAGGTGCTCAATGATCCACTCCCCATGTGGCACATTTCCACCCATAAAGATTTGACTTTTGGATGCGTTGAAACTCAGCCCCGAGCACGCCGTAAACTCCTCAAGGACCTCCTTAATTGCTATGGCATTTCCTTTGGTGGCCTTTGCAAAGAGAAGGACGTCCTCGACAAACATCAAATGTGATACCCCAATATCTCCACAAGCTAGAGGTTCTATCTTCTTTTCTCTTACCGCCATCTTCACCATCTCGCTTAAGACCTCCATGCACAAGACAAAAAGATATGGAGCTAATGGATCCCCTTGCCTCAACCCATTTTTCGCCCCAAAAGGTTTAGAGTTTGCTCCGTTCACCGTTACCACAAAGGAGGCCTTCACACATGCTAAGATGGTTCTCCTCCACTTATCCGGGAAGCAAAAACGCTTCATCACTTGGTCAAGGAAAGCCCATGAGATGGAATCATATGCCTTCCGAATGTCGAGTTTGATGCACATTCGGCCTTGTCCTTTCGCAAGATGGAGATTGTGACAAAGTTCATGTGCAAGGAGTATGTTGTCACTAATTCTTCTACCATGAACAAAAGCACTTTGATTTTCTCCCACTAGCCTTGGTAGCAATCCTTTCAATAGGTTAGCTAGTACCTTTGAGATATAGCGATATAACATGTTGCACAAAGCTATAGGCCGATATTCTTCAACCATTGTAGGTGCCCTCTTCTTTGGAATAAGTGTGATTGATGTGTAATTTATTTGTGCCAGCAACTTCCCACTCCTCAAACAAGATTCCACCGCCTTGAACACATCCCTCTTGATTGTACCCCATGCCGCTTTGAAGAATTTGGCGTTAAATCCATCGGGTCCCGGTGCTTTATCCACATTTGCCTTCAATACGACATCTTCTAACTCCTTCATCTCCAAGGAACGTAATAACCCCTCACTCTCCCCCGGCTGAAGTTGTGGTAGTGTAATGGATGGTTTAAGTGGTTGCACCTGAAACGCATTAGCAAACAAGTTAGCAAAATGGCGCCGGAACGCCTCCCGGATCTCATTCTCCTCTTCAAGGAGGTGATCTCCCACTCTCACTCTCCTCACTTGATTGGTGGCTCTCCTCACTCTAAGATGCGCATGGAAGAACCGGGTGTTCCGGTCTCCCTCCTTCAACCACTTGACTCTCGATTTTTGTCGGATGATGGATTCCTCTCGTTCAAGCACTCGAGCAAGAACATCTTTTGCGGTCAATTCAGCATGGGCTAGGCTCACGTCCCCCGGGCTATCCAATCTTTGCTTCCTAATTTCCGCAAGTGCCTCCCTAGCCTCTCCAACCTTGTTGACAATATTTCCAAATTTCAGCCCACTCCATCGCTTTAGTGCCTCCTTTACTTCACTCAACTTTGCAACAACTCGATACATTTGAGTGCCATCAACTAACGTGGCCCAAGCCTCTTCTACCACCTCACGAAAGTTATCATGCTCGACCCAATGATTTTCAAAGCGGAACATGCGTTTCTTTCTTCTCCCATTTCCTTCCGTCTTCATAGTGAGCATTGCATGATCGCTCAAATCGTTCTCACCCACAATGTAGTAGGAGTCCAGAAACACCTCAAGCCATGCATTTGTCATCAATATGCGATCTATCCTAGTTTCAATGCATGCACTTCCTTCGGATGAGTTGGACCACGTGAACTCTCCTCCCGTTGAAGGCATCTCGAGAAGTTGGAGTGTGTCCACACAATTATTGAACTCCTCAAGAGCAATTTCATTCACCCCTCCTCCTCCACGTTTTTCACTTGCCTTTCGGATGCAATTGAAGTCACCTCCCACTATCCAAGGGGTGGATACATTTGGTGTTATGGCAGCAAGGTCCTCCCACAAAACCCTTCGATCAACATGCCCATTATCACCATATATCGCCGTGAGTTCAAACTCTACCCCATCCCTCCTCATTCGCCCCTTGAAGTGTAGAAGTTGTGTTGTTTCGAACGTAACCTTTAGATCCACCTCTTGTTCATTCCACAAGACAAGGATTCGGCCGGTATCCACGATATGATTATTTGCCGCCCATGCATGTGGCCAAATTGCTCGCTTGAACCTTGCAAGCTTCTTCAACTTCACTTTATGTTCTACAAGGCACACCACCTCCGCATTTGCCTCCTTTATTCGACCCCTTATCATGAGTGCACGGCCGGGTCCATTTGCTCCGCGCACATTCCACATGAGGATATTCATGGCTTCAAGGTAGGGGAACGAGCCCCTTGACCTCCATGTGAGCTCTTTTGTTGCATTAAACCCTTCTCCCTTATAACCTTGAATGCCTCGGGTTGTGGTGAAATCGATTCCAAATCAACTTGGGGTGGTGGAGATGATCTCCTCCTTGGCTTTGGTGTGCCTTTACCTTCTTGTGTTTGACCCCCTTTTCCTTGTATATCTCCTTGTCCACGAATGGGTGACTCCCTCTCTCCATTCCCGGAAGTGACCTCCATCTTGTCTTCCTTCTCAACCTCCCTAAGTGCGTTAAACATGCCTCCATTCGTCCACGCCCCCTTGCGTGTCTTTTCTTTCTCTCTAACCACTCTTCTTGGTGACTCCCACACCTCTTCTTCATCCATCACCGTGGCTAGTCCATTTGGCCCATCACACGCCATTCTAACTTGCATAGCCCCTTTCTCACCTCCCATGCGTTGCACCCTTTACATGTGTCTTAATTTTCCCCCCCCACCTTCTTCTTTGCTTTCATCCCACGTGATTTTTTGTGAGTCATGGGGTGCTCCACGAGAATTTGCATGTAAGTCCATGTGCACACCACTTTCCCTCCTATTTTGGTTTGGTTCCCCCACTAAAACCCCTCTACCTTGTGTTTCCCACGTGATTTCCTTTTGTGGGACTTGCTTTGCTAGTGCTCCACGAAAGTTTGCTTGGTCCCCCTTGCTTTCATCACTTGGCTCCTTTCCTTCCTCCTCATTGGCCCATTTGAATCTTGAGCACTCAACTCTCTCCCCATTGGCTCTTCCAAAAGCAATGCAACCACCCATTTCCTTCTCCTTTTTGTCCTCTTCCATTTCTTGCTTTCCACGTGGCTTCTTCTCCTTGGTTTCCGTCCTCAAGGTCGTTATTCCTACCAAATCACCATCTTCTTGGCTGTCCTTGCTTGGTCCACATGTCCTCTCCTCATTTGTTCCCCCAAGGTTGGCACAAAGGAGGTTTCTATCCCTTTACACCAAATTTCCCTCCTCCTTTTCCCTCCCATAGGCATTCCCACGTGTCCCCTCCTTGTTTGCCCACTCCTCCACATCATCCTCTCTATCCTCCACGTCATCCTCTACAACATCCACGTCATCATCCCTAACCTTCACGTTCTCTTCCTCTCCACCTTCCTTCTTCCCATCAACGGCCAAATCTACCTCCAACTCGGATGCAACCCTAATGGTGCCATGCACATCTCGTGTTTGCACGGGTGTTCCTTCCTCCACTACTTCTAAATCCACATTTTTCTCTCCTAGTACCTCCTTCTCCGTCCTATGCTTGACCACAACCCATTGGTCCACCTTTTTTTGTTGCAAGCTTTGCTTCCCGGGTCGAACCTCCACCTTCTTCCTTGGGCACCTCTCCATTTCGTGCCCAAACTCCATGCATTCCTTACAATATCCGAGTCTCCACTCATACTCCACGTAAACTTTGTGTGGCTCCCCTCCCTCAACTTGGACCTCTACCCAACTTGGATAACTAAAATCAGCCGTTACCTCAATGCAAAGCCTTGCATAGGCTAGCCGTCGACCGGAGGCGGTTTGCTCATCCATGTATAGGGGTCTTCCAAGAACACTTGCTATGCTACTCAATGGTTTTGGTGACCAAAACCTAAGGTCTAGCTCCGGCAATCGCACCCAAATAGGAACCGTGGCTATGTTTGCTCTCTTCAACACTACATTCGGCTCCCATGATTGAACAACAAGTGGAGCTCCTTTGATGAACCACGGCCCTCCTTCGAGCACCTTCTTTCGGTCCTCCCCAAGTGTGAATCTAAATAACATGAAACCTTGACTTCTCTTGATCACCTCCATACCGCCTACCAAGTTCCACAATTTGTGTAAGTGTTTTTCCAAGGTCGGCAAGTGAGGCCTAAAAGCTATGAAGTATCCCACTAGCACCTTGTCCCATCTCTTCAAAGCTTCCACAACTTCTTCCTTGGAGCACACGGCCACCTTCTCACCTCCTTTGATGGCTGGTTTGACGAACTCAAGGGTCGTTGATGCTCGTGGACTGGAATGGAATAGGTCGGACCACTTCCTTGGGGGAGTCTTGCCGCTCCCTAGATGTGGTGTATGCGTGTCTCCCTCCAAAAGTGTCGTTGAGGCTTGCTTGCTTGCATGATGGAGATCCTTGTTGTTGCCACAATCTCCATTTTGTTGTTGCAATCGAGTAGAACTAGAAGAAAGATCCATTTTGAGACAAAAAACGAGATTTTTGGTCGTAGAATGAGGTTGGAAACCCTACAACACGCTAGGATCCCCATGCGCATCCCCAGAGCTTCTCTCTCCTCCCATTTCCCTTTTTTTTCCTCTTCTCTCATCTCTCTCCTCCTCCCTTTTCTTTTCCTGTCTGTCACCTTCACTCTCTCTCACTCCTCTCGTTCTCCTTCTCTCTTTCTCCCTCCCCCTTCTCCTTCTCTCTATGTCTCTCTCTCCTTACCTTTTGTCTCTGCTTCTCCCTCCCTCTTTCCTTCTCTCCTTCCCTTCCAGTCTCCCCTTCCTTCCCTCTCTCCTTCTCCTTGTCTTTCTCTGTCTAGCTCACTTACCGACTCCCTCGCTCTTTCTCCCTCTCTCCTTCCCTTTGTCTCTCTCCTTTTCCTTCATTCACAGTCTGCTTCTCTCTCCTCTCTCCACTTCTCGCTCTAATCCACTCTCTCCCCTTCTCCGTTTCACTCCTTATCGCTCGCCTTCCCTATTGTTCCCTCTACTTCTCCATCTCTCCTCCCTCTCTCCTTGCCCTTCTCACTCTCCCCCTCTATCAACCTCTCCTCTCTCTCTCCTTCTCCTTCTAGCTCTCTCCCTCTGTCTCTCCCTCTCTCCTTGTTTCCCCATTTCCTTCTCTCTCGTCCTACACTCTCCTTCTCTCTCCCCCCTCTTTCTCCTTGTTTTTCACTCTCTTGTTGCCCGTGCTCTCTCCTTCTCACTCCTCTCTCTGATTATCTCTTCCCTTCTATCTTCTCTCCCCTTATCCTTCACTCTCCGTCTTCAATCTCCTCCCCTCTCTCTCCTTCTCCTCTACTTCAATACCTCTCCTTCTCTTTCCCCTTTTTCCTTCTCTCCCTTGTCTCTCTCTCCCTCGCTTGACTTCTCCTCTTGCTTCTCTCCCTCTCTCTCCTTCTCCTTCCCATCTCCGCTCTCCTCCCTCTCTCCGTCTCCATCCCTCCTCTATCTCCCTCTACTTCTCTCTCCTTGTCCATCTCTCTCTCCCCTCCCCCTCACTCTATCGTACTCTCTCGCTCTCCTTCTTCTCTCTCTTTCTTTCTCTCTCCTCCTCCTCTGTCTCTCCTCTCCTCGTCTCCTTCTCGCTCTCCTCCCCTCTCACTCCCATTGTCCTTCTCTCCCTCCCTCTCCCCTTCTCCTTCTCTCTGTGTGCCCTTATTCTTCTCTCCGTCGTTCTCCTTGTCCTCTCTCTTGTTCTCCTTCTCATCTCCTTCTTCTCCTCCTCTCTCCTTCTTCTCCCTCCTCCTCTTCCTCCTTCTCTTTCCCTCATCTCTCTCCTCCTCCATTTTCTTTTCCTCTCCGTCACCTTCACTCTCTCTCACTCCTCTCGTTCTCCTTCTCTCTTTCTCCCTCCCCCTTCTCCTTCTCTCTATGTCTCTCTCTCCTTACCTTTTGTCTCTGCTTCTCCCTCCCTCTTTCCTTCTCTCCTTCCCTTCCAGTCTCCCCTTCCTTCCCTCTCTCCTTCTCCTTGTCTTTCTCCGTCTAGCTCACTTACCGACTCCCTCGCTCTTTCTCCCTCTCTCCTTCCCTTTGTCTCTCTCCTTTTCCTTCATTCACAGTCTCCTTCTCTCTCCTCTCTCCACTTCTCGCTCTAATCCACTCTCTCCCCTTCTCCGTTTCACTCCTTATCGCTCTCCTTCCCTATTGTTCCCTCTACTTCTCCATCTCTCCTCCCTCTCTCCTTGCCCTTCTCACTCTCCCCCTCTGTCCACCTCTCCTCTCTCTCTCCTTCTCCTTCTAGCTCTCTCCCTCCGTCTCTCCCTCTCTCCTTGTTTCCCCATTTCCTTCTCTCTCGTCCTACACTCTCCTTCTCTCTCCCCCTCCTTCTCCTTGTTTTTCACTCTCTTGTTGCCCCGCGCTCTCTCCTTCTCACTCCTCTCTCTGATTCTCTCTTCCCTTCTATCTTCTCTCTCCTTATCCTTCACTCTCCGTCTTCGATCTCCTCCCCTCTCTCTCCTTCTCCTCTACTTCAATACCTCTCCTTCTCTTTCCCCTTTTCCTTCTCTCCCTTGTCTCTCTCTCCCTCGCTTGCCTTCTCCTCTTTCTTCTCTCCCTCTCTCTCCGTCTCCTTCCCATCTCCGCTCTCCTCCCTCTCTCCGTCTCCCTCTACTTCTCTCTCCTTGTCCATCTCTCTCTCCCCTCCTCCCTCCCTCTATCGTACTCTCTCGCTCTCCTCCTTCTTCTCTCTCTTTCCTTCTCTCTCCTCCTCCTCTGTCTCTCCTCTCCTCGTCTCCTTCTCACTCTCCTCCCCTCTCACTCCCATTGTCCTTCTCTCCCTCCCTCTCCCCTTCTCCTTCTCTCTGTGTGCCCTTATTCTTCTCTCCGTCGTTCTCCTTGTCCTCTCTCTTGTTCTCCTTCTCATCTCCTTCTTCTCCTCCTCTCTCCTTCTTCTCCCTCCTCCTCTTCCTCCTTCTCTTTCTCTCATCTCCCTCCTCCTCCCTTTTCTTTTCCTCTCCGTCACCTTCACTCTCTCTCACTCCTCTCGTTCTCCTTCTCTCTTTCTCCCTCCCCCTTCTCCTTCTCTCTATGTCTCTCTCTCCTTACCTTTTGTCTCTGCTTCTCCCTCCCTCTTTCCTTCTCTCCTTCCCTTCCAGTCTCCCCTTCCTTCCCACTCTCCTTCTCCTTGTCTTTCTCCGTCTAGCTTACTTACCGACTCCCTCGCTCTTTCTCCCTCTCTCCTTCCTTTGTCTCTCTCCTTTTCCTTCATTCACAGTCTCCTTCTCTCTCCTCTCTCCACTTCTCGCTCTAATCCACTCTCTCCCCTTCTCCGTTTCACTCCTTATCGCTCTCCTTCCCTATTGTTCCCTCTACTTCTCCATCTCTCCTCCCTCTCTCCTTGCCCTTCTCACTCTCCCCCCCTCTGTCCACCTCTCCTCTCTCTCTCCTTCTCCTTCTAGCTCTCTCCCTCCGTCTCTCCCTCTCTCCTTGTTTCCCATTTCCTTCTCTCTCGTCCTACACTCTCCTTCTCTCTCCCCCTCCTTCTCCTTGTTTTTCACTCTCTTGTTGCCCCGCGCTCTCTCCTTCTCACTCCTCTCTCTGATTCTCTCTTCCCTTCTATCTTCTCTCTCCTTATCCTTCACTCTCCGTCTTCAATCTCC
This sequence comes from Triglochin maritima, assembly GCA_963682175.1. NCBI lineage: Eukaryota > Viridiplantae > Streptophyta > Magnoliopsida > Alismatales > Juncaginaceae > Triglochin > Triglochin maritima. The sequence continues at coordinate 11,912,461 of OY821790.1, read as the reverse complement.
TCCCCTCTCTCCCCTTCTCCTCTACTTCAATACCTCTCCTTCTCTTTCCCCTTTTCCTTCTCTCCCTTGTCTCTCTCTCCCTCGCTTGCCTTCTCCTCTTGCTTCTCTCCCTCTCTCTCCTTCTCCTTCCCATCTCCGCTCTCCTCCCTCTCTCCGTCTCCTTCCCTCCTCCATCTCCCTCTACTTCTCTCTCCTTGTCCATCTCTCTCTCCCCTCCTCCCTCACTCTATCGTACTCTCTCGCTCTCCTCCTTCTTCTCTCTCTTTCCTTCTCTCTCCTCCTCCTCTGTCTCTCCTCTCCTCGTCTCCTTCTCGCTCTCCTCCCCTCTCACTCCCATTGTCCTTCTCTCCCTCCCTCTCCCCTTCTCCTTCTCTGTGTGTGCCCTTATTCTTCTCTCCGTCGTTCTCCTTGTCCTCTCTCTTGTTCTCCTTCTCATCTCCTTCTTCTCCTCCTCTCTCCTTCTTCTCCCTCCTCCTCTTCCACCTTCTCTTTCTCTCATCTCTCTCCTCGTCCCTTTTCTTTTCCTCTCCGTCACCTTCACTCTCTCTCACTCCTCTCGTTCTCCTTCTCTCTTTCTCCCTCCCCCTTCTCCTTCTCTCTATGTCTCTCTCTCCTTACCTTTTGTCTCTGCTTCTCCCTCCCTCTTTCCTTCTCTCCTTCCCTTCCAGTCTCCCCTTCCTTCCCTCTTTCCTTCTCCTTGTCTTTCTCCGTCTAGCTCACTTACCGACTCCTTCGCTCTTTCTCCCGCTCTCCTTCCCTTTGTCTCTCTCCTTTTCCTTCATTCACAGTCTCCTTCTCTCTCCTCTCTCCACTTCTCGCTCTAATCCACTCTCTCCCCTTCTCCGTTTCACTCCTTATCGCTCTCCTTCCCTATTGTTCCCTCTACTTCTCCATCTCTCCTCCCTCTCTCCTTGCCCTTCTCACTCTCCCCCCCCTCTGTCCACCTCTCCTCTCTCTCTCCTTCTCCTTCTAGCTCTCTCCCTCTCTCCTTGTTTCCCCATTTCCTTCTCTCTCGTCCTACACTCTCCTTCTCTCTCCCCCCTCCTTCTCCTTGTTTTTCACTCTCTTGTTGCCCCGCGCTCTCTCCTTCTCACTCCTCTCTCTGATTCTCTCTTCCCTTCTATCTTCTCTCTCCTTATCCTTCACTCTCCGTCTTCAATCTCCTCCCCTCTCTCTCCTTCTCCTCTACTTCAATACCTCTCCTTCTCTTTCCCCTTTTCCTTCTCTCCCTTGTCTCTCTCTCCCTCGCTTGCCTTCTCCTTTTGCTTCTCTCCCTCTCTCTCCTTCTCCTTCCCATCTCTGCTCTCCTCCCTCTCTCCGTCTCCTTCCCTCCTCCATCTCCCTCTACTTCTCTCTCCTTGTCCATCTCTCTCTCCCCTCCTCCCTCACTCTATCGTACTCTCTCGCTCTCCTCCTTCTTCTCTCTCTTTCCTTCTCTCTCCTCCTTCTCCTCTGTCTCTCCTCTCCTCGTCTCCTTCTCGCTCTCCTCCCCTCTCACTCCCATTGTCCTTCTCTCCCTCCCTCTCCCCTTCTCCTTCTCTGTGTATGCCCTTATTCTTCTCTCCGTCGTTCTCCTTGTCCTCTCTCTTGTTCTCCTTCTCATCTCCTTCTTCTCCTCCTCTCTCCTTCTCCCTCCTCCTCTTCCTCCTTCTCTTTCTCTCATCTCTCTCCTCCTCCCTTTTCTTTTCCTCTCCGTCACCTTCACTCTCTCTCACTCCTCTCGTTCTCCTTCTCTCTTTCTCCCTCCCCCTTCTCCTTCTCTCTATGTCTCTCTCTCCTTACCTTTTGTCTCTGCTTCTCCCTCCCTCTTTCCTTCTCTCCTTCCCTTCCAGTCTCCCCTTCCTTCCCTCTCTCCTTCTCCTTGTGTTTCTCCGTCTAGCTCACTTACCGACTCCCTCGCTCTTTCTCAATCTCTCCTTCCCTTTGTCTCTCTCCTTTTCCTTCATTCACAGTCTCCTTCTCTCTCCTCTCTCCACTTGTCGCTCTAATCCACTCTCTCCCCTTCTCCGTTTCACTCCTTATCGCTCTCCTTCCCTATTGTTCCCTCTACTTCTCCATCTCTCCTCCCTCTCTCCTTGCCCTTCTCACTCTCCCCCCCTCTGTCCACCTCTCCTCTCTCTCTCCTTCTCCTTCTAGCTCTCTCCCTCCGTCTCTCCCTCTCTCCTTGTTACCCCATTTCCTTCTCTCTCGTCCTACACTCTCCTTCTCTCTCCCCCTCCTTCTCCTTGTTTTTCACTCTCTTGTTGCCCCGCGCTCTCTCCTTCTCACTCCTCTCTCTGATTCTCTCTTCCCTTCTATCTTCTCTCTCCTTATCCTTCACTCTCCGTCTTCAATCTCCTCCCCTTTCTCCCCTTCTCCTCTACTTCAATACCTCTCCTTCTCTTTCCCCTTTTCCTTCTCTCCCTTGTCTCTCTCTCCCTTGCCTTCTCCTCTTGCTTCTCTCCCTCTCTCTCCTTCTCCTTCCCATCTCCGCTCTCCTCCCTCTCTCCGTCTCCTTCCCTCCTCCATCTCCCTCTACTTCTCTCTCCTTGTCCATCTCTCTCTCCCCTCCTCCCTCACTCTATCGTACTCTCTCGCTCTCCTCCTTCTTCTCTCTCTTTCCTTCTCTCTCCTCCTCCTCTGTCTCTCCTCTCCTCGTCTCCTTCTCGCTCTCCTCCCCTCTCACTCCCATTGTCCTTCTCTCCCTCCCTCTCCCCTTCTCCTTCTCTCTGTGTGCCCTTATTCTTCTCTCCGTCGTTCTCCTTGTCCTCTCTCTTGTTCTCCTTCTCGTCTCCTTCTCCTCCTCCTCTCTCCTTTTTCTCCCTCCTCCACTTCCTCCTTCTCTTTCTCTCATCTCTCTCCTCCTCCCTTTTCTTTTCCTCTCCGTCACCTTCACTCTCTCTCACTCCTCTCGTTCTCCTTCTCTCTTTCTCCCTCCCCCTTCTCCTTCTCTCTATGTCACTCTCTCCTTACCTTTTGTCTCTGCTTCTCCCTCCCTCTTTCCTTCTCTCCTTCCCTTCCAGTCTCCCCTTCCTTCCCTCTTTCCTTCTCCTTGTCTTTCTCCGTCTAGCTCACTTACCGACTCCTTCGCTCTTTCTCCCGCTCTCCTTCCCTTTGTCTCTCTCCTTTTCCTTCATTCACAGTCTCCTTCTATCTCCTCTCTCCACTTCTCGCTCTAATCCACTCTCTCCCCTTCTCCGTTTCACTCCTTATCGCTCTCCTTCCCTATTGTTCCCTCTACTTCTCCATCTCTCCTCCCTCTCTCCTTGCCCTTCTCACTCTCCCCCCCCCTCTGTCCACCTCTCCTCTCTCTCTCCTTCTCCTTCTAGCTCTCTCCCTCTCTCCTTGTTTCCCCATTTCCTTCTCTCTCGTCCTACACTCTCCTTCTCTCTCCCCCCTCCTTCTCCTTGTTTTTCACTCTCTTGTTCCCCGCGCTCTCTCCTTCTCACTCCTCTCTCTGATTCTCTCTTCCCTTCTATCTTCTCTCTCCTTATCCTTCACTCTCCGTCTTCAATCTCCTCCCCTCTCTCTCCTTCTCCTCTACTTCAATACCTCTCCTTCTCTTTCCCCTTTTCCTTCTCTCCCTTGTCTCTCTCTCCCTCGCTTGCCTTCTCCTTTTGCTTCTCTCCCTCTCTCTCCTTCTCCTTCCCATCTCTGCTCTCCTCCCTCTCTCCGTCTCCTTCCCTCCTCCATCTCCCTCTACTTCTCTCTCCTTGTCCATCTCTCTCTCCCCTCCTCCCTCACTCTATCGTACTCTCTCGCTCTCCTCCTTCTTCTCTCTCTTTCCTTCTCTCTCCTCCTCCTCCACTGTCTCTCCTCTCCTCGTCTCCTTCTCTCTCTCCTCCCCTCTCACTCCCATTGTCCTTCTCTCCCTCCCACTCCCCTTCTCCTTCTCTCTGTATGCCCTTATTCTTCTCTCCGTCGTTCTCCTTATCCTCTCTCTTGTTCTCCTTCTCATCTCCTTCTTCTCCTCCTCTCTCCTTCTTCTCCCACCTCCTCTTCCTCCTTCTCTTTCTCTCATCTCTCTCCTCGTCCCATTTCTTTTCCTCTCCGTCACCTTCACTCTCTCTCACTCCTCTCGTTCTCCTTCTCTCTTTCTCCCTCCCCCTTCTCCTTCTCTCTATGTCTCTCTCTCCTTACCTTTTGTCTCTGCTTCTCCCTCCCTCTTTCCTTCTCTCTTTCCCTTCCAGCTCCCCTTCCTTCCCTCTCTCCTTCTCCTTGTCTTTCTCCGTCTAGCTCACTTACCGACTCCCTCGCTCTTTCTCCCTCTCTCCTTCCCTTTGTCTCTCTCCTTTTCCATCATTCACAGTCTCCTTCTCTCTCCTCTCTCCACTTCTCGCTCTAATCCACTCTCTCCCCTTCTCCGTTTCACTCCTTATCGCTCTCCTTCCCTATTGTTCCCTCTACTTCTCCATCTCTCCTCCCTCTCTCCTTGCCCTTCTCACTCTCCCCCCTCTGTCCACCTCTCCTCTCTCTCCTTCTCCATCTAGCTCTCTCCCTCCGTCTCTCCCTCTCTCCTTGTTTCCCCATTTCCTTCTCTCTCGTCCTACACTCTCCTTCTCTCTCCCCCCTCCTTCTCCTTCTTTTTCACTCTCTTGTTGCCCCGCGCTCTCTCCTTCTCACTCCTCTCTCTGATTCTCTCTTCCCTTCTATCTTCTCTCTCCTTATCCTTCACTCTCCGTCTTCAATCTCCTCCCCTCTCTCTCCTTCTCCACTACTTCAATACCTCTCCTTCTCTTTCCCCTTTTCCTTCTCTCCCTTGTCTCTCTCTCCCTCGCTTGCCTTCTCCTCTTGCTTCTCTCCCTCTCTCTCCTTCTCCTTCCCATCTCCGCTCTCCTCCCTCTCTCCGTCTCCTTCCCTCCTCCATCTCCCTCTACTTCTCTCTCCTTGTCCATCTCTCTCTCCCCTCCTCCCTCACTCTATCGTACTCTCTCGCTCTCCTCCTTCTTCTCTCTCTTTCCTTCTCTCTCCTCCTCCTCTGTCTCTCCTTCCTCGTCTCCTTCTCGCTCTCCTCCCCTCTCACTCCCATTGTCCTTCTCTCCCTCCCTCTCCCCTTCTCCTTCTCTATGTGTGCCCTTATTCTTCTCTCCGTCGTTCTCCTTGTCCTCTCTCTTGTTCTCCTTCTCATCTCCTTCTTCTCCTCCTCTCTCCTTCTCCCTCCTCCTCTTCCTCCTTCTCTTTCTCTCATCTCTCTCCTCCTCCCTTTTCTTTTCCTCTCCGTCACCTTCACTCTCTCTCACTCCTCTCGTTCTCCTTCTCTCTTTCTCCCTCCCCCTTCTCCTTCTCTCTATGTCTCTCTCTCCTTACCTTTTGTCTCTGCTTCTCCCTCCCTCTTTCCTTCTCTCCTTCCCTTCCAGTCTCCCCTGTCTCTCCTCTCACTCCCATTGTCCTTCTCTGTCTCTCTCCTCTCTCTCTCCTTCTCCTTGTCTTTCTCCGTCTAGCTCACTTACCGACTCCCTCGCTCTTTCTCCCTCTCTCCTTCCCTTTGTCTCTCTCCTTTTCCTTCATTCACAGTCTCCTTCTCTCTCCTCTCTCAACTTCTCGCTCTAATCCACTCTCTCCCCTTCTCCGTTTCACTCCTTATCGCTCTCCTTCCCTATTGTTCCCTCTACTTCTCCATCTCTCCTCCCTCTCTCCTTGCCCTTCTCACTCTCCCCCCCCCTCTGTCCACCTCTCCTCTCTCTCTCCTTCTCCTTCTAGCTCTCTCCCTCCGTCTCTCCCTCTCTCCTTGTTTCCCCATTTCCTTCTCTCTCGTCCTACACTCTCCTTCTCTCTCCCCCCTCCTTCTCCTTGCTTTCACTCTCTTGTTGCCCCGCGCTCTCTCCTTCTCACTCCTCTCTCTGATTCTCTCTTCCCTTCTATCTTCTCTCTCCTTATCCTTCACTCTCCGTCTTCAATCTCCTCCCCTCTCTCTCCTTCTCCTCTACCTCAATATCTCTCCTTCTCTTTCCCCTTTCCATTCTCTCCCTTGTCTCTCTCTCCCTCGCTTGCCTTCTCCTCTTGCTTCTCTCCCTCTCTCTCCTTCTCCTTCCCATCTCCGCTCTCCTCCCTCTCTCCGTCTCCTTCCCTCCTCCATCTCCCTCTACTTCTCTCTCTTTGTCCATCTCTCTCTCCGCTCCTCCCTCACTCTATCGTACTCTCTCGCTCTCCTCCTTCTTCTCTCTCTTTCCTTCTCTCTCCTCCTCCTCTGTCTCTCCTCTCCTCGTCTCCTTCTCGCTCTCCTCCCCTCTCACTCCCATTATCCTTCTCTCCCTCCCTCTCCCCTTCTCCTTCTCTCTGTGTGCCCTTATTCTTCTCTCAGTCGTTCTCCTTGTCCTCTCTCTTGTTCTCCTTCTCATCTCCTTCTTCTCCTCCTCTCTCCTTCTTCTCCCACCTCCTCTTCCTCCTTCTCTTTCTCTCATCTCTCTCCTCCTCCCTTTTCTTTTCCTCTCCGTCACCTTCACTCTCTCTCACTCCTCTCGTTCTCCTTCTCTCTTTCTCCCTTCCCCTTCTCCTTCTCTCTATGTCTCTCTCTCCTTACCTTTTGTCTCTGCTTCTCCCTCCCTCTTTCCTTCTCTCCTTCCCTTCCAGTCTCCCCTTCCTTCCCTATCTCCTTCTCCTTGTCTTTCTCCGTCTAGCTCACTTACCGACTCCCTCGCTCTTTCTCCCTCTCTCCTTCCCTTTGTCTCTCTCCTTTTCCTTCATTCACAGTCTCCTTCTCTCTCCTCTCTCCTCTTCTCGCTCTAATCCACTCTCTCCCCTTATCCGTTTCACTCTTTATCGCTTTCCTTCCCTATTGTTCCCTCTACTTCTCTCTCCTCCCTCTCTCCTTGCCCTTCTCACTCTCCCCCCCTCTGTCCACCTCTCCTCTCTCTCTCCTCCTTCTAGCTCTCTCCCTCCGTCTCTCTCTCTCTCCTTGTTTCCACATTTCCTTCTCTCTCGTCCTACACTCTCCTTCTCTCTCCCCCCTCCTTCTCCTTGTTTTTCACTCTCTTGTTGCCCCGCGCTCTCTCCTTCTCACTCCTCTCTCTGATTCTCTCTTCCCTTCTATCTTCCCTCTCCTTATCCTTCACTCTCCGTCTTCAATCTCCTCCCCTCTCTCTCCTTCTCCTCTACTTCAATACCTCTCCTTCTCTTTCCCCTTTTCCTTCTCTCCCTTGTCTCTCTCTCCCTCGCTTGCCTTCTCCTCTTGCTTCTCTCCCTCTCTCTCCTTCTCCTTCCCATCTCTGCTCTCCTCCCTCTCTCCGTCTCCTTCCCTCCTCCATCTCCCTCTACTTCTCTCTCCTTGTCCATCTCTCTCTCCCCTCCTCCCTCACTCTATCGTACTCTCTCGCTCTCCTCCTTCTTCTCTCTCTTTCCTTCTCTCTCCTCCTCCTCTGTCTCTCCTCTCCTCGTCTCCTTCTCGCTCTCCTCCCCTCTCACTCCCATTATCCTTCTCTCCCTCCCTCTCCCCTTCTCCTTCTCTCTGTGTGCCCTTATTCTTCTCTCCGTCGTTCTCCTTGTCCTTTCTCTTGTTCTCCTTCTCATCTCCTTCTTCTCCTCCTCTCTCCTTCTCCCTCCTCCTCTTCCTCCTTCTCTTTCTCTCATCTCTCTCCTCCTCCCTTTTCTTTTCCTCTCCGTCACCTTCACTCTCTCTCACTCCTCTCGTTCTCCTTCTCTCTTTCTCCCTTCCCCTTCTCCTTCTCTCTATGTCTCTCTCTCCATACCTTTTGTCTCTGCTTCTCCATCCCTCTTTCCTTCTCTCCTTCCCTTCCAGTCTACCCTTCCTTCCCTATCTCCTTCTCCTTGTCTTTCTCCGTCTAGCTCACTTACCGACTCCCTCGCTCTTTCTCCCTCTCTCCTTCCCTTTGTCTCTCTCCTTTTCCTTCATTCACAGTCTCCTTCTCTCTCCTCTCTCCACTTCTCGCTCTAATCCACTCTCTCCCCTTCTCCGTTTCACTCCTTATCGCTCTCCTTCCCTATTGTTCCCTCTACTTCTCCATCTCTCCTCCCTCTCTCCTTGCCCTTCTCACTCTCCCCCCCTCTGTCCACCTCTCCTCTCTCTCTCCTCCTTCTAGCTCTCTCCCTCTGTCTCTCCCTCTCTCCTTGTTTCCACATTTCCTTCTCTCTCGTCCTACATTTCCTTCGCTCTGGGGAGACGGGCGATTCTAGTGGTTTTTGGGGTCGTTTTCTTCGTTTTTCCATCTAAAACCTTCGTTTTTTCACTATTTTGGTGCGTTTTCTTCGTTCTTCTCTAGCTATGACGTGTGGGGGAGATGGTGGCATGGTTTTGCATCTCCAACGTGCGCAAAAGGAGGGTGGAGAGGCCATGTTGGGTGAGGCCTCGGGAAAGGAGGGTGCAATGGGTGATGCACCACTTGTTCCTAAGAAGTGGACGGATCTTTTCACATCCACACCAAGGGCATCTACGGCCTTGGAGTTTGTGGAGCCGATGGTGAAGGAGGGGGTTCGTATGGGCCATTGTTCACGTGAAGAGGTGGTGGATGCTCTCAAGAGGTGGGACAAAGTTCTTCTTGGATATTTTGTTGATTTTCGGCCTCATCTCCCCACCCTTGAGAGATTCTTGCCACGTTTGTGGAAGTTGTCCGGTGGTTTGGAGGTCATTCGGCGCAAGGAGGGCTTCTTGTTGTTTCGCTTCACCACGATGAAAGATTTAGAGATGGTTCTCGAAAATGGGCCATGGTTTGTTCGAGGAACACCGCTTGTGGTGCAAAGGTGGACTCCATCGACGGTGATGAGGCGTGCATCCATGTGTACGGTTCCTATATGGGTACGTATGCCGGAGCTTGATCTTAGGTTTTGGTCTTCAAAGAATCTTAGTATCATTGCAAGTGTTATGGGAAGACCACTCTACATGGACGAAAATACGGCTTTGGGTAGAAGGTTGGCGTATGCACGTGTGTGTGGAGGTGCCATGTACGTTTGATTACCCTCCAATGGTTCGAGTGCAAATTGAAGGAGGAGAGGTGGAGGAAATTGCAATAGAGTATGAATGGAGGCTAGGCTATTGTGATGAGTGCAAGGAGTTTGGTCACGTTCATGAGAAGTGCCCGAGGAGAGCAAAAGGAGAAAATCATGGTGGAGTGGGTGTGAAGGGAAAGAGGAAGGAATGGGTGGTAGTTGGAAGGAAAGGAAGGGAAGTGGGTGGTTCCGATGATGTAGGAGGCGAGGGAGGGGTGATGGGCGTCGAAGACAAGGAAAATGAGGAAAATTTGGTGGTAGTTGAGCTCGCCGGAGTTGGGGCGGCTGCTGGTGCCGGCTCGCCGGAGATGGCTGGTCAGGGAGTCGGAGGGGAGGTGTATGCCGGAGTTGGACCAAGTGGGAATGAGCAAGGGGGACAAAAAGCAAAAGAAGGGGGACAAATTATGAAACAGCAAAAGGTTGTCATAAAAGGTACTAAGGTGTGCTTTGTGGAAGAGCCAATCATAGAGGTGGAATTCAAAAATCATGGGGGGACCAAAAGTGCCTTGCAAGAGAAAGAAACAAACAAGGAGGTGACACTTGGCATGGTTAAAGAGAAGGGATTGGAGTTATGCTCTAGTGAGGGAATTAAAAATGGGAGTGGAAATTTATGTGGGGTTGTGGTGGATGAGGAGGTGTCACGTGATTTTGAGGAGAGGGAATTGCATATTTCTCATGCAAAGGACGGCTGGATTGCACCAAGAAAATTGGTGCGTCAACTAGAGGAGGGGTTACCTAGTGTGGAGTGTGACCTTGGAGAAGCACCGAGTAAGGGCCGGTTTGAAGTGTTGAGTGGATTGGCGGATGTGGGTTTTTTTGACGAAGAGGAGGGTGAAGGAAAGGTGGAGGAGAAGAAAAGAATGGTTGCAAGGATTTCCTCTCCACCTCCTTCGGTGGACCATGAATCCATTTCTCCACAACCCGAGGCATTCAAAGCTATACGCGCGAAGGTGGGGGCATAACAAAAGGCAATGCGAGGCGGAAAGGGACCCCGGTCCCCTACACCAAAATCATGATAGTCTTAGTATGGAATGTGCGCGACGCAAATCTCCCCGGCCGAGCACACATGATAAGGGGGAAAATAAAGGAAGTTAAGGCGGATGTGGTATGTATTGTGGAGCACAAGGTGAAGACAAAGAAGTTGGATCGATTTCGGAGATCAATTTGGGGACAACAACAATGGGCTGCAAATAATATAATTGTGGATTCAGGACGGATTTTAGTTATGTGGAATGATAGCAAAGTGGATCTCCGGGTTACATGGGAATCGGCTCAAATGGTGCAACTTGAAGGAAATGATTTGGTGAGTGGAAAGGTGATTGTGTTGACAATGGTGTATGGTGCAAATGGACATGTTGAAAGACGAGCACTTTGGGAGGATCTTGGGAGAGCGGCACCGGGTGATGACACTCCTTGGCTTGTATGTGGTGATTTCAATTGCATTAGGAAGGGGAGTGAGAAGAAGGGAGGAGCGGGGCTGAATATGACGGCCATGGCTGAATTCAACACTTGTATCGATCGTCTACAACTTTTGGAGGCACCATCAACGGGGGACGAGTTCACTTGGACAAATTCCTCAAGAGGAGAAGCTTGTATTGAGACACGTATCGACCGGATGCTCATTTCACATGCATGGATAGCTGAATTTCCGGAGTCTTTTTATGAAGTGGGAGGGAAGGACTTGAGTGACCATGCGCCTCTTGTCATGAATACGGAGAAGATGGGTGAAAGGAAGGCTCGAATGTTTCGTTTTCAGAATTTTTGGGCTGAGCATGAGGACTTTTTAAATGTGGTGGGCACGGCTTGGTCTACTCTTGTGGAAGGCACACCCATGTTTCGAGTGGTTGCAAAATTAGAGGAAGTCAAGAAGGCTTTAAAGAAGTGGAGTGGGTCTACTTTTGGTAATGTGGAGCAAAGAGTGGTGGAAGCTAGGCACGCCCTTGAGGTGGTGCGGCTTAAGAGAAGGGAGGAACCTGAGGAGGCGAGTCTATTAGAATCGGAAATTGAGTGCAAGAATGGCCTAAACGAAGCACTAGTTCGAGAAGAATCCATTGTGAGACAAAAATCGAGGGTGAGATGGTTACGAGAAGGAGACCGCAACTCTAGATTTTTCCATGCTTCCCTTAGAGTGAGGAGAGCCACCAATCATGTGAGGCGAGTGTTAGTGGAGGGAGTGGCCATTGAAAGTGAGATAGATATTCGTGAGGCGTTTCGGCGCCGTTACTCTAACTTGTTTGCTAATGGTTTTCAGGTACGAAGCATAGATCCAACCCTTGAGTTGCCACAACTTGAGGGGGTGGAAGCAAACGACCTCATCAAGGCTGTCACAATGGCAGAGCTAGAGAGGGTTGTGATGCACTCAAATGTGGACAAGGCGCCGGGTCCCGATGGCTTCAATGCCAAATTCTTCAAGGCATCTTGGTCGTGTGTGAAGCATGACTTGTTCAAGGCGGTGGACTCGTTCGTGAGAAATGGAAAACTCCTTGCGCAAATCAACTATACTTCCATCACGGTTATACCAAAGAAGTCTACGCCACAATCGATCGACGATTACCGCCCTATATCTCTTTGCAATATGATGTACCGCTACCTCTCAAAGGTCTTGGCTTGTAGGCTGAAGAAGGTGCTTCCTCGGTTGGTTGATGAGTCTCAAAGTGCATTTGTGAGTGGCCGGAGGATCAGCGACAACATCCTTCTCGCTCATGAGATTTGTTACAACATGCATTTGGAGAGAGGACATGGGAGAATGTGTCTAAAGTTGGATCTGAGGAAAGCGTATGACTCGATCTCGTGGTATTTCCTTGAAGAAGTGCTCCAAAGATTTGGGTTCCCGAGCAAGTGGAGGAAGTGGATCATGGCTTGTGTTCGTGCATCTTTTGTGGTCACAGTGAATGGAGCAAATTCAAAAGCTTTTCGAGCAACAAATGGCCTTAGGCAAGGTGATCCTCTTGCGCCATACTTATTTGTACTTTGCATGGAAGTTCTAAGTAGTATGATTACAAAGGAAGTTGAAGAAGGAACACTTGAGCCGGCAAGATGTGGTGATGTCCGAGTTTCCCACCTTCTATTCGCCGATGATGTGATGTTTTTGCAAAGGCTACAAGGGCTAACGCAAGAGTCATCAAGAGAATCCTTGAGAGCTTCTCCTCTACGTCCGGGCTGCAACTTAACACATCGAAGAGTCAAGCTTTTATGGGAGGAGATGCGACACATGGGGCATGGATTTGCGAGCACTTGGGAATGGAGCGAGTTGCCTTTCCGGTTCTATACTTGGGACTCCCCTTGTTCTCGGCTAGACTTGGGCGAATCCATTGTGTGGACTTAGTTGAGAAGGTGAGAGAACGGTTGAGCACATGGAAGAGGAATTTTCTATCAATGGCGGGACGAGTGGAGTTGATTAGGAGTGTGATCACGTCAATGAGTATCTATTGGACCTCCGCTTTCTTGGTGCCTAGAAGTGTCTTACATGAGGTGGAGCGGCTTATGGTCCATTTTGTTTGGGGAGGTGAGAAGAAGTGGGTGGCCGTGGCGTGGAAGGATATTTGTACACCCAAAATGGAAGGTGGCTTGGGGCTTCGGCGACTAATTGATTGGAATACCGCCGGGATGATGCGGTTATTTTGGTTGGTGGTGGAAAATGATCAATCCTTGTGGGTTAGATGCATTCGGCGGAAGTACATGCGAAATGGGAGTATTTGGCTTGCTCGACCCCCGTCATCATGTTCGTGGGCATGGAGGGGCCTCTTGAGTGTCCGAGAACAAGTGAAGGAAAAGATTCAATACCAAGTGGGAGATGGGACAAGTATTCGGTTCTTCCTTGAACCTTGGTGTGGTATACCATTGCTTAGCCGACCGGAGGGTGAGAGATTACATTATGATATGGGTGTGCCAAAGGACACTTGGGTGTCATATTTCATTCGAGGGGGAGAATGGAGTCTCCCATACCCAAGGTCGTCGGAAATGATCGAGTTGTGGCCACATATTTTGGGGATTAAAATCCATGGAGGACGGGATAAACCCGTGCGTGTAGGGGCCACGACCGAAAAATTCACCATGCGTGAGGCATGGACATGGGTTCTCAAAAGAAAGGAGGAAGTGAGGTGGACGCGAGTAGTGTGGCACAAGCACCACGTTCCAAAATTCTCTTTCACTTTGTGGCGGGCACTAAGAGGAAGGTTGATGACGAAGTGCTTGATGAGACAAAGAGGGGCGAAATATGATACCACATGTGTCCTTTGCAAAACGGGAGTGGAAGATATGACCCATTTGTTTTGGGCTTGTGATTTCACTCGACAAGTATGGCACCAAGTCCGTTTCGGTATGCCTTTGCACCGTACCATCAAAGAGTCCTTGGAGGCTGAAGCTATTGGGATACTTGGAGCCCATGTGACGGGTTTGGAGAGGGATATCATGAGCTTAGCATTGAGTGCGGTGGTGCACGAGTGTTGGATGGAAAGAAATAGACGTATCTTTGAGGATGAGGAGAAAAGATCAAAGGAGGTTGCGGAAATCGCAAAAGAGGCGGTAAGGGTTATGGGGGTGGACATAAAGGCAATCAAAGAAGACCCCGAAAAGTTGAAGATTTTTGAAGACTTTTGGCGAAATTCCATGAGTGCGAATAATATATAGGACGTAGGAAAGCGTAGAATTTTGTAGCCCATTGGGCGAGATAGAAGGAGAGTATGTTAGTGGCTGGATGTGCACCTTGTATGTCCCGCAAGCTTCAGCTTTAAATTTTGGTAGGATGTAATTTTACACACATACTTAATAGAATTTAGAGGCCAAGCCTCCCTTTTGCTTTGCAAAAAAAAGGAGGGAGAAGAAGGAGAGAGGAGGAGAAGAAGGAGATGAGAAGGAGAACAAGAGAGAGGACAAGGAGAACGACGGAGAGAAGAATAAGGGCACACAGAGAGAAGGAGAAGGGGAGAGGGAGGGAGAGAAAGACAATGGGAATGAGAGGGGAGGAGAGCGAGAAGGAGAGGAGGAGAGGAGAGACAGAGGAGGAGGAGAGAGAAGGAAAGAGAGAGAAGAAGGAGGAGAGCGAGAGAGTACGATAGAGTGAGGGAGGAGGGGAGAGAGAAGGAGACTGTGAATGAAGTTAAAGGAGAGAGACAAAGAGAAGGAGAGAGGGACAAAGAGCGAGGGAGTCGGTAAGTGAGCTAGACGGAGAAAGACAAGGAGAAAGAGAGAAGGAAGGAAGGGGAGACTAGAAGGGAAGGAGAGAAGGAAAGAGGGAGGGAGAAGCAGAGACAAAAGGTAAGGAGAGAGAGACATAGAGAGAAGGAGAAGGGGGAGGGACAAAGAGAGAAGGAGAACGAGAGGAGTGAGAGAGAGTGAAGGTGACGGAGAGGAAAAGAAAAGGGAGGAGGAGAGAAATGAGAGAAAGAGAAGGAGGAAGAGGAGGAGGGAGAAGAAGGAGAGAGGAGGAGAAGAAGGAGAAGAAGAGAGAGGACAAGGAGAACGACAGAGAGAAGGATAAGGGCACACAGAGAGAAGGAGAAGGGGAGAGGGAGGGAGAGAAGGACAATGGGAGTGAGAGGGGAGGAGAGCGAGAAGGAGACGAGGAGAGGAGAGACAGAGGAGGAGGAGAGAGAAGGAAAGAGAGAGAAGAAGGAGGAGAGTGAGAGAGTACGATAGAGTGAGGGAGGAGGGGAGAGAGAGATGGACAAGGAGAGAGAAGTAGAGGGAGATGGAGGAGGGAAGGAGACGGAGAGAGGGAGGAGAGCGGAGATGGGAAGGAGAAGGAGAGAGAGGGAGAGAAGCAAGAGGAGAAGGCAAGCGAGGGAGAGAGAGACAAGGGAGAGAAGGAAAAAGGGAAAGACAAGGAGAGGTATTGAAGTAGAGGAGAAGGAGAGAGAGGGGAGGAGATTGAAGACAGAGAGTGAAGGATAAGGAGAGAGAAGATAGAAGGGAAGAGAGAATCTGAGAGTGGAGTGAGAAGGAGAGAGCGCGGGGCAACAAGAGAGTGAAAAACAAGGAGAAGGAGGGGGAGAGAGAAGGAGAGTGTAGGACGAGAGAGAAGGAAATGGGGAAACAAGGAGAGAGGGAGAGACGGAGGGAGAGAGCTAGAAGGAGAAGGAGAGAGAGGAGAGGTGGACAGAGGGGGGAGAGTGAGAAGGGCAAGGAGAGAGGGAGGAGAGATGGAGAACTAGAGGGAACAATAGGGAAGGAGAGCGATAAGGACTGAAACGGAGAAGGGGAGAGAGTGAATTAGAGCGAGAAGTGGAGAGAGGAGAGAGAAGGAGACTGTGAATGAAGGAAAAGGAGAGAGACAAAGGAAAGGAGAGAGGGAGAAAGAGCGAGGGAGTCGGTAAGTGAGCTAGACGGAGAAAGACAAGGAGAAGGAGAGAGGGAAGGAAGGGGAGACTGGAAGGGAAGGAGAGAAGGAAAGAGGGAGGGAGAAGTAGAGACAAAAGGTAAGGAGAGAGAGACATAGGGAGAAAAAGAAGGGGGAGGGAGAAAGAGAGAAGGAGAACGAGAGGAGTGAGAGAGAGTGAAGGTGACGGAGAGGAAAAGAAAAGGGAGGAGGAGAGAGATGAGAGAAAAGGAAGGAGGAAGAGGAGGAGGGAGAAGAAGGAGAGAGGGGGAGAAGAAGGAGAACAAGAGAGAGGACAAGGAGAACGACGGAGAGAAGAATAAGGGCACACAGAGAGAAGGAGAAGGGGAGAGGGAGGGAGAGAAGGACAATGGGAGTGAGAGGGGAGGAGAGCGAGAAGGAGACGAGGAGAGGAGAGACAGAGGAGGAGGAGAGAAAACAAGGAGGAGAGCGAGAGAGTACGATAGAGTGAGGGAGGAGGGGAGAGAGAGATGGACAAGGAGAGAGAAGTAGAGGGAGATGGAGGAGGGAAGGAGACGGAGAGAGGGAGGAGAGCGGAGATGGGAAGGAGAAGGAGAGAGAGGGAGAGAATCAAGAGGAGAAGGCAAGCGAGGGAGAGAGAGACAAGGGACAGAAGGAAAAGGGGAAAGAGAAGGAGAGGTATTGAAGTAGAGGAGAAGGAGAGAGAGGGGAGGAGATTGAAGACGGAGAGTGAAGGATAAGGAGAGAGAAGATAGAAGGGAAGAGAAAATCAGAGAGAGGAGCGAGAAGGAGAGAGCGCGGGGCAACAAGAGAGTGAAAAACAAGGAGAAGGAGGGGGGAGAGAGAAGGAGAGTTAGGAGGAGAGAGAAGGAAATTGGGAAACAAGGAGAGAGGGAGAGACGGAGGGAGAGAGCTAGAAGGAGAAGGAGAGAGGGAAGGAAGGGGAGACTGGAAGGGAAGGAGAGAAGGAAAGAGGGAGGGAGAAGCAGAGACAAAAGGTAAGGAGAGAGAGACATAGAGAGAAGGAGAAAGGGGAGGGAGAAATAGAGAGGAGAACGAGAGGAGTGAGAGAGAGTGAAGGTGACGGAGAGGAAAAGAAAAGGGAGGAGGAGAGAGATGAGAGAAAGAGAAGGAGGAAGAGGAGGAGGGAGAAGAAGGAGAGAGGAGGAGAAGAAGGAGATGAGAAGGAAAACAAGAGAGAGGACAAGGAGAACGACGGAGAGAAGAATAAGGGCACACAGAGAGAAGGAGAAGGGGAGAGGGAGGGAGAGAAGGACAATGGGAGTGAGAGGGGAGGAGAGCGGGAAACAGACGAGGAGAGGAGAGACAGAGGAGGAGGAGAGAGAAGGAAAGAGAGAGAAGAAGGAGGAGAGCGAGAGAGTACAATAGAGTGAGGGAGGAGGGGAGAGAGAGATGGACAAGGAGAGAGAAGTAGAGGGAGATGGAGGAGGGAAGGAGACGGAGAGAGGGAGGAGAGCGGAGATGGGAAGGAGAAGGAGAGAGAGGGAGAGAAGCAAGAGGAGAAGGCAAGCGAGGGAGAGTGAGACAAGGGAGAGAAGGAAAAGGGGAAAGAGAAGGAGAGGTATTGAAGTAGAGGAGAAGGAGAGAGAGGGGAGGAGATTGAAGACGGAGAGTGAAGGATAAGGAGAGAGAAGATAGAAGGGAAGAGAGAATCAGAGAGAGGAGTGAGAATGAGAGAGTGCGGGGCAACAAGAGAGTGAAAAACAAGGAGAAGGAGGGGGGAGAGAGAAGGAGAGTGTAGGACGAGAGAGAAGGAAATGGGGAAACAAGGAGAGAGGGAGAGACGGAGGGAGAGAGCTAGAAGGAGAAGGAGAGAGAGAGGACAGGTGGACAGAGGGGGGGGGGGAGAGTGAGAAGGGCAAGGAGAGAGGGAGGAGAGATGGAGAATTAGAGGGAACAATAGGGAAGGAGAGCGATAAGGAGTGAAACGGAGAAGGGGAGAGAGAGGATTAGAGCGAGAAGTGGAGAGAGGAGAGAGAAGGAGACTGTGAATGAAGGAAAAGGAGAGAGACAAAGGGAAGGAGAGAGGGAGAAAGAGCGAGGGAGTCGGTAAGTGAGCTAGACGGAGAAAGACAAGGAGAAGGAGAGAGGGAGGAAGGGGAGACTGGAACGGAAGGAGAGAAGGAAAGAGGGAGGGAGAAGCAGAGACAAAAGGTAAGGAGAGAGAGACATAGAGAGAAGGAGAAGGGGGAGGGAGAAAGAGAGAAGGAGAACGAGAGGAGTGAGAGAGTGTGAAGGTGACGGAGAGGAAAAGAAAATGGAAGAGGAGAGAGATGAGAGAAAGAGAAGGAGGAAGAGGAGGAGGGAGAAGAAGGAGAGAGGAGGAAAGAAGGAGATGAGAAGGCGAACAAGAGAGAGGACAAGGAGAACGACGGAGAGAAGAATAAGGGCACACAGAGAGAAGGAGAAGGGGAGAGGGAGGGAGAGAAGGACAATGGGAGTTAGGGGAGGAGAGCGAGAAGGAGACGAGGAGAGGAGAGACAGAGGAGGAGGAGAGAGAAGGAAAGAGAGAGAAGAAGGAGGAGAGCGAGAGAGTACGATAGAGTGAGGGAGGAGGGGACAGAGAGATGGACAAGGAGAGAGAAGTAGAGGGAGATGGAGGAGGGAAGGAGACGGAGAGAGGGAGGAGAGCGGAGATGGGAAGGAGAAGGAGAGAGAGGGAGAGAAGCAAGAGGAGAAGGCAAGTGAGGGAGAGAGAGACAAGGGAGAGAAGGAAAAGGGGAAAGAGAAGGAGAGGTATTGAAGTAGAGGAGAAGGAGAGAGAGGGGAGGAGATTGAAGACGGAGAGTGAAGGATAAGGAGAGAGAAGATAGAAGGGAAGAGAGAATCAGAGAGAGGAGTGAGAAGGAGAGAGCGCGGGGCAACAAGAGAGTGAAAAACAAGGAGAAGGAGGGGGGAGAGAGAAGGAGAGTGTAGGACGAGAGAGAAGGAAATGGGGAAACAAGGAGAGAGGGAGAGATGGAGGGAGAGAGCTAGAAGGAGAAGGAGAGAGAGAGGAGAGGTGGACAGAGGGGGGGAGAGTGAGAAGGGCAAGGAGAGAGGGAGGAGAGATGGAGAAGTAGAGGGAACAATAGGGAAGGAGAGCGATAAGGAGTGAAATGGAGAAGGGGAGAGAGTGGATTAGAGCGAGAAGTGGAGAGAGGAGAGAGAAGGAGACTGTGAATGAAGGAAAAGGAGAGAGACAAAGGGAAGGAGAGAGGGAGAAAGAGCGAGGAGTCGGTAAGTGAGCTAAACGGAGAAGGACAAGGAGAAGGAGAGAGGGAAGGAAGGGGAGACTGGAAGGGAAGGAGAGAAGGAAAGAGGGAGGGAGAAGCAGAGACAAAAGGTAAGGAGAGAGAGACATAGAGAGAAGGAGAAGGGGGAGGGAGAAAGAGAGAAGGAGAACGAGAGGAGTGAGAGAGAGTGAAGGTGACGGAGAGGAAAAGAAAAAGGAGGAGGAGAGAGATGAGAGAAAGAGAAGGAGGAAGAGGAGGAGGGAGAAGAAGGAGAGAGGAGGAGAAGAAGGAGATGAGAAGGCGAACAAGAGAGAGGACAAGGAGAACGACGGAGAGAAGAATAAGGGCACACAGAGAGAAGGAGAAGGGGAGAGGGAGGGAGAGAAGGACAATGTGAGTGAGAGGGGAGGAGAGCGAGAAGGAGACGAGGAGAGGAGAGACAAAGGAGGAGGAGAGAGAAGGAAAGAGAGAGAAGAAGGAGGAGAGCGAGAGAGTACGATAAAGTGAGGGAGGAGGGGAGAGAGAGATGGACAAGGAGAGAGAAGTAGAGGGAGATGG
The DNA here is from genome assembly GCA_963682175.1 of Triglochin maritima. NCBI lineage: Eukaryota > Viridiplantae > Streptophyta > Magnoliopsida > Alismatales > Juncaginaceae > Triglochin > Triglochin maritima. The sequence goes on along the minus strand of OY821790.1, from coordinate 11,893,450 downwards.
AGGAGGGAAGGAGACGGAGAGAGGGAGGAGAGCGGAGATGGGAAGGGGAAGGAGAGAGAGGGAGAGAAGCAAGAGGAGAAGGCAAGTGAGGGAGAGAGAGAGACAAGGGAGAGAAGGAAAAGGGGAAAGAGAAGGAGAGGTATTGAAGTAGAGGAGAAGGAGAGAGAGGGGAGCAGATTGAAGACGGAGAGTGAAGGATAAGGAGAGAGAAGATAGAAGGGAAGAGAGAATCAGAGAGAGGAGTGAGAAGGAGAGAGCGCGGGGCAACAAGAGAGTGAGAAACAAGGAGAAGGAGGGGGGAGAGAGAAGGAGAGTGTAGGACGAGAGAGAAGGAAATGGGGAAACAAGGAGAGATGGAGAGACGGAGGGAGAGAGCTAGAAGGAGAAGGAGAGAGAGAGGAGAGGTGGACAGAGGGGGGGGGGGGGGAGAGTGAGAAGGGCAAGGAGAGAGGGAGGAGAGATGGAGAAGTAGAGGGAACAATAGGGAAGGAGAGCGATAAGGAGTGAAACAGAGAAGGGGAGAGAGTGGATTAGAGCGAGAAGTGGAGAGAGGAGAGAGAAGGAGACTGTGAATGAAGGAAAAGGAGAGAGACAAAGGGAAGGAGAGAGGGAGAAAGAGCGAGGGAGTCGGTAAGTGAGCTAGACGGAGAAAGACAAGGAGAAATAGAGAGGGAAGCAAGGGGAGACTGGAAGGGAAGGAGAGAAGGAAAGAGGGAGGGAGAAGCAGAGACAAAAGGTAAGGAGAGAGAGAGACATAGAGAGAATGAGAAGGGGGAGGGAGAAAGCGAGAAGGAGAACGAGAGGAGTGAGAGAGAGTGAAGGTGACGGAGAGGAAAAGAAAGAGGAGGAGAGAGATGAGAGAAAGAGAAGGAGGAAGAGGAGGAGGGAGAAGAAGGAGAGAGGAGGAGAAGAAGGAGATGAGAAGGCGAACAAGAGAGAGGACAAGGAGAACGACGGAGAGAAGAATAAGGGCACACAGAGAGAAGGAGAAGGGGAGAGGGAGGGAGAGAAGGACAATGTGAGTGAGAGGGGAGGAGAGCGAGAAGGAGACGAGGAGAGGAGAGACAGAGGAGGAGGAGAGAGAAGGAAGGAGAGAGAAGAAGGAGGAGAGCGAGAGAGTACGATAGAGTGAGGGAGAAGGGGACAGAGAGATGGACAAGGAGAGAGAAGTAGAGGGAGATGGAGGAGGGAAGGAGACGGAGAGAGGGAGGAGAGCGGAGATGGGAAGGAGAAGGAGAGAGAGGGAGAGAAGCAAGAGGAGAAGGCAAGTGAGGGAGAGAGAGACAAGGGAGAGAAGGAAAAGGGGAAAGAGAAGGAGAGGTATTGAAGTAGAGGAGGAGAGAGAGGGGAGGAGATTGAAGACGGAGAGTGAAGGATAAGGAGAGAGAAGATAGAAGGGAAGAGAGAATCAGAGAGAGGAGTGAGAAGGAGAGAGCGCGGGGCAACAAGAGAGTGAAAAACAAGGAGAAGGAGGGGGGAGAGAGAAGGAGAGTGTAGGACGAGAGAGAAGGAAATGGGGAAACAAGGAGAGAGGGAGAGACGGAGGGAGAGAATTAGAAGGAGAAGGAGAGTGGTGGACAGAGGGGGGGAGAGTGAGAAGGGCAAGGAGAGAGGGAGGAGAGATGGAGAAGTAGAGGGAACAATAGGGAAGGAGAGCGATAAGGAGTGAAACGGAGAAGGGGAGAGAGTGGATTAGAGCGAGAAGTGGAGAGAGGAGAGAGAAGGAGACTGTGAATGAAGGAAAAGGAGAGAGACAAAGGGAAGGAGAGAGGGAGAAAGAGCGAGGGAGTCGGTAAGTGAGCTAGACGGAGAAAGACAAGGAGAAGGAGAAAGGGAAGGAAGGGGAGACTGGAAGGGAAGGAGAGAAGGAAAGAGGGAGGGAGAAGCAGAGACAAAAGGTAAGGAGAGAGAGACATAGAGAGAAGGAGAAGGGGGAGGGAGAAAGAGAGAAGGAGAACGAGAGGAGTGAGAGAGAGTGAAGGTGACGGAGAGGAAAAGAAAAGGGAGGAGGAGAGAGATGAGAGAAAGAGAAGGAGGAAGAGGAGGAGGGAGAAGAAGGAGAGAGGAGGAGAAGAAGGAGATGAGAAGGAGAACAAGAGAGGGGACAAGGAGAACGACGGAGAGAAGAATAAGGGCACACAGAGAGAAGGAGAAGGGGAGAGGGAGGGAGAGAAGGACAATGGGAGTGAGAGGGGAGGAGAGCGAGAAGGAGACGAGGAGAGGAGAGACAGAGGAGGAGGAGAGAGAAGGAAAGAGAGAGAAGGAGGAAAGCGAGAGAGCACGATAGAGTGAGGGAGGAGGGGAGAGAGAGATGGACAAGGAGAGAGAAGTAGAGGGAGATGGAGGAGGGAAGGAGATGGAGAAGTTGAGGGAGAGACGGAGGGAGAGAGCTTGAAGGAGAAGGAGAGAGAGAGGAGAGGTGGACAGAGGGGGGGAGAGTGAGAAGGGCAAGGAGAGAGGGAGGAGAGATGGAGAAGTAGAGGGAACAATAGGGAAGGAGAGTGATAAGGAGTGAAACGGAGAAGGGGAGAGAGTGGATTAGAGGTTCGGGTGTGCCCGACCAGCACGACTTATGTTGTCATAGCCTTCTGTTGCAGTATGTCTTTTCTGTTTCTGTTTCAGATGCTTTTGTCTTAGATAGATTGCATGTATTCTTCCATATAACTCTGATTGGGCCAGGGGCATACTGGGTTTTCTTTAAAGAAAACTCACACATATGTTGATGCGGTGCTTGCAGGTACTTAGATTCCTACAGGGTAGACTGGACGAGTAGTCGAAGATTATGTACACGAGAGACACGTCGACTATACTCTTCAGTTTGTCTTTTGCTTCCGCATTATTTATGATGTATTTCCCTTTCAAACTCGATGTAATGCATTTGACCTTGTTACCATATATGGATAATCTCTCACTTTTTAATTATGTTTTATGTTAGTCTATCCATGTATGATCTCTCTACGTATTGTCGAGTCGTTGTTTGGTCCATCTTTTGTAACTCCTTCGGTCGTCGTGGAGCTCTCGGATCGCGACACTTGTAGTCTTTCCCAGTCTGTGTACCCGCGAGATCGGGGGTGTTACACTCCCCCTCTGTCCACCTCTCCTCTCTCTCTCCTTCTCCTTCTATCTCTCCCTCAGTCTCTCCCTCTCTCCTTGTTTCCCCATTTCCTGCTCTCTCGTCCTACACTCTCCTTCTCTCTCTCCCCTCCTTCTCCTTGTTTTTCACTCTCTTGTTGCCCCGCGCTCTCTCCTTCTGACTCCTCTCTCTGATTCTCTCTTCCCTTCTATCTTCTCTCTGCTTATCCTTCACTCTTCGTCTTCAATCTCATTCCCTCTCTCTCCTTCTCCTCTACTTCAATACCTCTCCTTCTCTTTCCCCTTTTATTATCCTTCTCTCCATTGTCTCTCTCTCCCTCGCTTGCATTCTCCTCTTGCTTCTCTCCCTCTCTCTCCTTCCCATCTGCGCTCTGCTCCCTCTCTCCGTCTCCTTCCCTCCTCCATCTCCCCCGACTTTTCTCTCCTTGTCCATATCTCTCTCCCATCCTCTCTCACTCTATCGTACTCTCTCGCTCTCCTCCAACTTCTCTCTCTTTCCTTCTCTCTCTTTCCTTCTCTCTCCTCCTCCTCTGTCTCTCCTCTCCTCGTCTCCTCGCTCTTCTCCCCTCTCACTCCCATTGTCCTTCTCTCTCTCCTTATCTACTTTCCCCTTCTCCTTTTCTCTATGTGCCCTTATTCTTCTCTCCGTCGTTCTCCTTGTCCTCTCTCTTGTTCTCCTTCTCATCTCCGTCTTCACCTACTCTCTCCGTCTTCTCCCTCCTCTTCTTCCTCCTCTCCCTCCTTCTCATTCTCTCATCCCTCTCCCCCTTCTTCTCTTGTCCTTCTCTCTCCTCCTCCGTTTTCTTTACCACTCCGTCACGTTCACACTCTCTCACTCCTCTCTTTGTCCTTCTCCCTATCTCTCTCCCCCTTCCCCTTCTCTCTATGTCTCTCTCTCTCTCTCCTTACCTTTTGTCTCTACTTCTCCCTCCCTCTTTCCTTCTCTCCTTCCCGTCCAGTCTCCTCTTCCTTCTCTCTCTCCTTCTCCTTGTCTTTCTCCGTCTAGCTCACTTACCGCCTCCCTCGCTCTTTCTCCCTCTCTCCTTCTCTTTGTCTCTCTCCTTCTCTTTGTCTCTCTCCTTTTCCTTCATTCACAGTCTCATTCTCTCTCCTCTCTCCACTTCTCGCTCTAATTCACTCTATCCCCTTCTCTGTTTCACTCCTTCTCTATTGTTCCCTCTACTTCTCCATCTCTCCTCCCTCTCTCCTTGCCCTTCTCAATCTCACCCCCTCTGTCAGACTCTCCTCTCTCTCCTTCTCCTTCTGGCTCTCTCCCTCCGTCTCTCCTCTCTCATTGTTTCCACATTTCCTTCTCTCTCGTCCTACACTCTCCTTCTCTCTCCCCTCCTCCTTGTTTTTCACTCTCTTGTTGCCATGCGCTCTCTCCTTCTCACTCCTCTCTCTGATTCTCTCTTCCCTTCTATCTTCTATCTTCTCTCTCCTTATCCTTCACTCTTCGTCTTCAATCTCTTTCCCTCTCTCTCCTTCTCCTCTACTCCAATACCTCTCCTTCACTTTCCCCTTTTCATTCTCCTTCTCTCCCTTCTCTCTCTCTCCCTCGCTTGCCTTCTCCTCTTACTTCTCTCCCTCTCCCTCCTTCTCCTTCCCATCTCCGCTCTCCTCCCTCTCTCTGTCTCCTTCCCTCCTCCATCTCCCTTTACTTCTCTCTCCTTGTCCACATCTCTCTCCCCTCCTCTCTCATTCTATCGTACTCTCTCGCTCTCCTCCTTCTTCTCTCTATTTCCTTCTCTCTACTCCTCCTCTGACTCTCCTCTCCCATGTAACCATCCATCACAACAGAGAACTCTAGAGTCGACCACTCTCACCACCACGAGGCTAAACTCGCAAAAAGTGCTCGACTCGACCCTAAAATGCTACCAGAGAGTGTAAAGGGGAGGAGACTATAATGTAGAAGAAGGTGAGAAGAAGATGACTCAGAGGAGAAGGGAAGAATCCCTAAGCTAGCGTGGGTAACGGGAGAGGGTAGAAGCCTAATCTAGCAAGCACGGCTCAAACAATGTAACACAATGGGTCCTTAGGCTAGACGACGCCTAACTTCGAGGTCACTAGCCTCGACACGCCTCACCTCCCTACGACGAAGACCACAATGCCCAGCAAGTGATACCAGATCCGGAGATCCAGTACCTCCTACTATCGACAAGGTAGGCAACGCCGATCAGGCCATGACGGTCTTAACTAGATTACTCTCCTAGTGCGTCCGAAATCCTAGGGCCAATGTCTACTTGCTTTTAGTTAAGGCTTGGTTAAGAGTGATTTTTGGGGCCAAGGAAAGGGTGATGAAATCCCCCACCTTATCTTTTATGGAAAAACCGCTTCTTAGTTGCGTTTTTATCCTAAATGTAGCAATCAATCGCTCCAATCAAACGCTCAACTCATTCTTGTCCTGATGCAATTCCTACTAACTAATGCATGGGAATACAAGATGCATGAATGAGTGTAGGAAATGCGTACCTTACGCCAGCGCTCAACAACTAAAAATAAAGCTAGAAGAAAAGACAACTATATGCCTAAGTCAAGTTCATGATGCGTGACCTAAACTAATAAGAATGTCTAATCTTTTGCTTTGGATTTTAAGGCCAAGTTGATTAATGGGGATTGGTTTAATGATCTGGTAGCAAACTAGAGGTCATAGCATGCAAAATAGGGCTCCCAGATAACAAAAATGAACTAATGAACTACCAGAAGAAAACTGAGAGTCAGAAACCCTCACCAGGCCACCAATTGGCGGTCTTAGACCGCTGATTGGCGGTCATTGTTGAAGCTTGGGTGCTCCAACTCCTCCAGTAGCCTCCCCGTGAGGTCTAGGATCCCTGAAACTAAGAAAAACTGAAAACCAAAAATTAGAAACCACTCGAATCGTCCAAACCATGGTCTGGACAGAGCACCTCCCCGGTAACGGCGCCAAAAACTTGATTGATCGTTTTATATTAACCGCAAGTGCACGGTCGCGTTGAAGCGGTGGCAAATACGGGTCGTCCACTGGGAGGTGTGTCGACGTTTGGTTTGTGCGAAGGCGAGTGGTAAGGAAAGGAAAGGAAAGAAATGTTGATTACACTAAACTACACTAAGATGCAAAAGGAAATTAAAGATAAGCAATAAAACTAAACCCCATAGGGGGTAGAGAAATAATGTGAATAGAAAGATGTGTGTGTGTGTGTGTTCAATTAAGCTCCTCACAACATGTAGTGCATGAAATCATAAAACTACATCCAACTTTGCCTCCACATTAATTAAGATAAGATTACATCATTAAAATATACAAGACAATAATTGGAATGAAGCTAAATGAACTCATGTATAAAGACTAGACCCTACTATGTGTTAGCAAACAACGATTCTACAGGTTCAGGAGTTCCTTTCTTGGAGAGAACCTGTGGCAGCGGAAGGAAGATCAGAGGTCACCTTACAAAATCCTTTTCACTAGTCGGTCTCCTACTCTCTTGGAGAAGGAGCACGAGTCCACAACCCAAGAGTCCACAGAATGAGCTTGGTGGAGGTGGAGGGACGAAATGGGAGAGAGAGAAGGTGGCGGCTAGGGTGGGTGGAGGCTTGGGTTTGCACACTTGTTCTTTTTATCCAATGGTAGGCTCCCCTCCTTATATAGATGGCTCCACCCTAAACCATTAAATGTGTAGTCCAATAGGGACGCGCCATGTGTCAGTGCTTTGGGCAAATATCTTATTAATCCTAGATTAATCCAATATCTCCCACTTGCACAACAACACGATCACAACATGTCATCTGCTTTAGTGTCCCCGACACATATGCATATATCCCTGATACATACAATCACACAATGACAATATGTCACCTCTTTATGTGTCCCCGACACATATGTATATATCCCTGATACATACAACTACTCCCTCCAAGTATACATCCACAATACGCAAGTATCTGATCATGTATCCTCGATACACGACCATCTGTGTCCCCGACACACGTACTCTTCCGATCATACGGACAAATGGGTCGTGCGACCGGTGATGCACCCGCAATTTAGGAGTCTCAAACTATAAACCTTACTAGAAGGCTAGAATGACAACATCCTCATAAAACAACAAATAAGCAGTCAAAATGCACATCACAGTTCCCCATGTTTACTCAGAAACTCACTTAACATGAACGGTATCTCGATCCCTCGGAGAGAATACCTTCTTGTCCTCAAGGTACTTGCTACTGTATCCAATACAGTTGGGCCCATCAAATACTTTTAGTGCAGTCGAGTCAAACCTTTCCTTCGCCCAAGACCACCATTACACTCAGAGTTGACTCCTTTCCCGAAGATGCCTCTTTAGACCGAATATCTCATGGTCATAGATAACATCCCAAAGTAGCCACATCAACTCTTTGCTTCATGGTGTCGTCGAAGGTCAGTGAGGGCAACTAATGACAATCAAGTCTTGGACTCACACAGTGAAGGAGCAGGGATCCATCCTTTCACTCCCAAATGGTCGCTCAACACATGTTGTATGACAAACATGTTATGGTGGATCATACTGTACACAACAGTATGTCTGTCTCTCAACACCATACAAGTCTTAGTCCAGTCGCACCACCTCTGCGCCTGACCCGAGCTTCATCATTGTCGCCTTAATACCATACAGGTGACACCTGGCGCCACATGTGATGCTCGCACTTGGCTTCTATAGGTCACATGAATCGTGGGAACATTCATGTCAATCCTCACCAACATAGAGGATCTCATCTTGATTCCTAACCAAGGCGACTGTCCTATCATGAACTGCTCTGGATATATCATACAAGATCTCCTCATGATCAGTCTCATCTCTGCTCGCTATCAAAAGCGCCAGAGGCCACGCATTCTTCAGCCTATTGACAGAATACTATTTTATGCTAGAACAAGCATCAACCAAATAGATATAGTCGAAAGGAAAACACAATCACTCATCAAAGGAAGTTAGACATGTCAATGCATCAAAGTCTGCGTAAGCCTAAGGACTTCACATGAGACACAAACGAGTCCTTAGCAATAGCCTTGGTAAGAGGGTCAGCTACCATAAGACTAGTAGAAACATGTCTTAACACAACTTCCTTTCTCGCTATGATGTCCTTCACAAAATGATACCAAACCTGTATATGTTTGGTCTTTCCATGATATTTGGGGTCTTTGACATAACAAAGGGCAGCCATGTTGTCACAATAGACAACAACAGGCTCATCCGATGTCTCTACTAGCCCAGTATGTTGTAAGAACCACCTCAACAAAACTGCCTCCTGTACTGCTGTAGAGCATTGATTGATCGTTTTATTTAAACCGCAAGTGCACGGCCGCGTTGAAGCGGTGGCAAATACGGGTCGTCCACTAGGAGGTGTGTCGACGTTTGGTTTGAGCGAAGGCGAGTGGTAAAGAAAGGAGAGAAAGGTTGGTTACACTAAAATACACTAAGGTGCAAGTGGAAATGGAAAGGAAACAATAAAACTAAACCCCATAGGGGGTAGAGAAATAATGTGAGTATGAGGATGGGTGTGTGTGTGTTCAATTAAGCTCCTCACAACATGTAGTGCATGAAATCGTAAAACTACATCCAACTTTGCCTCCACATGAATTAAGATAAGACTACATCATTAAAACAGACAAGACAATAATTGGAATGAAGCTAAATGAACTCATGTATAAAGACTAGACCCTACTATGCCTCCACATGAATTAAGATAAGACTACATCATTAAAACATACAAGACATTAACTAAGGTAAAGGCAACAAGAGTACATACACTACATATTGTGTTTCCAATATTAATTCCATCCATATCCTATCCTTATCATTCCCCATAAAATAGGTCCACTAATCAAAGCATAAGCTAAGCTTCATTCAAGAGCATTAGCATATCAAAGATAAGAGTGAAAACCCATTAGATGGTTATGGAAATCATATAAACCTCAAGAGATTAAGATAACACACACATAATACACTACATGATCATATCACATATTTCTCCACCCCCCAAGTGGGGATGGAACTACTCACTACTCATTACACTAACTATATTAACAAAATGAAGCATAATACTGAATTGAAATTTCCCTAAGAAAGCAAGAAATATTAAAGAAGCTTAAAAGGAAAGGAAAGACTAAACAAGCATGCACAAATTAAAAGACAAGATTAAGAGAAACTAGAAGAATTAATTTATTAACAAATGACTCACATTGAAGGTAGCATTCTTCTCCACCTTGAGTTTTTGCTTCAAGACTCACTCCTTAGTAGAGAGAATGCCACCAAGCAATGGGTGATTACAATAGAAGGTGAAGAGTTCTATTTATAGGCATGGAAAAAGCTAATCCGGGACAATCCCCCGATGTGGGACTAAACCAATACCACAAATGGACTAAGAATACACTAATACACGTGCCCCACAAATCTGAGAGGATCCACAGTGATTTGGACCGCTAATTGGCGGTCTATTGGATCGGGATTCATCTGGGATTTGTTATGGGCTTTGCTGGTGGTCTTTGTTGGTCTTTGATGCATCGACTTTGTTTATTGGAGCTCCGACCCGAATCGAATTGCCAAAATACTCCCCATGATGGTGTGGAGTTTTCTGTTTTTCTCTTTGGTCCTTCGGTCTTACGTTCAGGTCCTTCTCCCTTGCATCTTAGTCCCCAGGTCTCACGATTAAGTCATTTTTCCTGCTTTTGGGTCCTTTTATGGCTCTTCTCTTCAAACATCTTTATTTCTGAAATTCAAACATAAAACTCGTCACGTAGCATTGCTTAGATGTAAGATAATTGATATAAGATAGAGATATGAGCATGAAATGATATCAATCAAATACCTCCACACCTAAGTTTTTGCTAGTCCCGAGCAAAACAAAGAAAGAGAAAAGCAAACGAGAAACAAGAAATCCTAACTCACTTTCGTAGGAATCACGGTTGCACTTAGCATGTGCAACAAGCCGTTAAACCTCTTTGTTGCCAAGGAGGAGGAGTGTTGTCTCCTCACGGTTTTCAGCGGATATACCCACAAAATCCGAACAAGATGCATTATTCAATCTAGACTCTCGACTCGTTGGAAATATTTTGTCGATCAATGGACGCGGTAATCCTACGGGCCGACTCTATATAGGTATTAAGTCCACACCTAGCCTAATGAACCATTCGTGCATGTTAAATAAGGAATTAAGTGAAAGACATGGACAACCACAACATCCTCAAGTGATACAAAGTGTAAAGTCCATTAAGGTTCTTATTTGGATTTTTTTCTTTCTTTTTGTTTCTTTTCTCATTTTTTTATTTTTTCTTCTTTTTTTTTTCTTAGTTGGAGCTTCGTTCTCCCAGGGTCAGGTTTCGTGCATCATTGCCCATGAGGACTTACACTATAACGTACACCTTTCCCCAAATCTCCACATAGGGCAATCCCTACCACCCGTGTAACGGGAGTTCGGTCGGCGCATCCCAAGTCAGATGACTCGAAAGCAGCAGACACAAAGTCCCCTCATACCTACTTTCCCGAGTGATAGGAGCCGTGCGAGAAGAGAGAACACCTACTCACTTATTTCTTATCTACACATGAACCAAAACCCCTACACTTAATGTCTCACAACAAGATTTAAAGGGTCCTTGACTACAACAAACTTCCTTAAGTTAACAGACATGAATTATTGACTCACTAGGTTCAGGGTGGACTTCTTTAAATGTTTGAGCACTGAAACCCAATGATTAATCACCCCCAAGGGAAACAGGGGTGCATCCTAACGACTCGATAAGTCCTAAAGCAACTGTACTAGATATCCTAATGCATCAAAAGACATCAAATGGGAACCTCAAGAGTGAGTCAATACACTTGGAAAGGGAACTTGACACCACGCGGGGCTAGAATACGCATGCGTTAGGCATGTCCGACACACCAGGCGAACAAAAAGTGGGTCTCATACCCAAGGTATCCTCCAAGGAACTCCTAATACCCTCATGAGCAATGTAGTTGTTGTTCCATCATTTCCAAGATGATCAGGAACAAGAGTGAGAGGCAAACTCTCATCAGGTTGTTTGAAATTGAGGGGACTAGGGAGGTCTTGCTCCACCAGAGGTGAGTCCTTAGGAGGTACAAGAATAAGGTCATGTGGCTCAAGGGCAACGGGACAAGAAGATAAGGCACAATAATGTGCCGACTCGTAATGAAGCCGGTCCACGTTATTCTCAATTGGGATTTAATCGTCCACCAAGTGATCGTGAAGTGAAACCCCAAGTCCCTCAGACTGACTAGGAGTTTGACTTTGAAAGATTGTGCTTTGAATTTGTGGATGTGGTGGTGGCGGTTCGATATCAAAAGATGAATCCTCATGTTGACAAGAAAAGTTACTCTCCTCACGTTCACGTAATTGCTGCGACATTTGACTCACTTGCAGTGCCATATTTTGTATGGACTGTTGAATGGTTTCCATGAACGTAAGGAAAGTTTGTTTCGAGGAATCAAGTATGTGGTCAACTATGAGGTCCAAGTCAGAGCTTGGGAAATTTTGGGGTTGGGGGTTGATGGGCTGAGAATGAGTCCAATGATTTGAAGTGGGGTGTTGGTAGAATTCTGGGTATTCGGTAGGAGGATACTGGGGTGGAAATGATGTATAAGAATTTGAATACGAATTGTCTCCCCACGAATCCATCCCTCTCGGGTTGTACGCTGATGCGTAATGGTCATAATGAGCATTTGGGGAAAAGGTATGCTCATACTCAGGCTCAAAGGGAACATAAGGACATTCCCCGAAATCATGACCACTCAACCCACAATAGTGACACGGTACAGCGACTGGAGCCACCGGTGCACCCATGTCATCTACCACATGCATGAAAGAGGCCAAAGGTTCTCGTAATGTCTCAGATTGATGGCCAACATATGATCCGACTTAACTAGATGGTGGTCTAGCAGTCGGTGCTTCTCTCATACTACCCCAATATGCAGATTGCTCAGTCACACAATTAAGATTGTCTCAATCATACGGGGTGTTAGTCCGAGCCACCCCAGGATGCATGGGTCGAGAGTAACAGGGAGAATCGTCCTGGTCCCAACAATGATATGGATGGTCTCCCATGTAACCATCCATCACAACAGAGAACTCTAGAGTCGACCACTCTCACCACCACGAGGCTAAACTCGCAAAAAGTGCTCGACTCGACCCTAAAACGCTACCAGAGAGTGTAAAGGGGAGGAGACTATAATGTAGAAGAAGGTGAGAAGAAGATGACTCAGAGGAGAAGGGAAGAATCCCTAAGCTAGCGTGGGTAACAGGAGAGGGTAGAAGCCTAATCTAGCAAGCACGGCTCAAACAATGTAACTCAATGGGTCCTTAGGCTAGACGACGCCTAACTTCGAGGTCACTAGCCTCGACACGCCTCACCTCCCAACAACGAAGACCACAATGCCCAGCAAGTGATACCAAATCCGGAGATCTAGTACCTCCTACTATCGACAAGGTAGGCAACGCCGATCTGGTCATGACGGTCTCGACTAGATTACTCTCCTAGTGCGTCCGCAATCGTTAGGGCCAATGTCTACTTGCTTTTAGAATTAAGGCTTTGATTAAGAGTGATTTTTGGGGCCAAGGAAAGGGTGATGAAATCCCCCACCTTATCTTATATGTGACAACCCCTCCTTAGTAGAGTTTTGAGCTTAAATCTAGCAATCAATCACTCCAATCAAACGTTCAACTCACTCTTGTCCCGATGCACCTTACTAACTAATGCATGATTGAAACATGCATAAATGAGAGATTTGGGTGCACGTACCTCACGCTAGCAATCAACAACAAAATGTAAAGCAAAGAAAAGACAAATGCATGTAACGTTTACAAATGATGCATGACCTAGATGGCAAGAAGTCTAATCTTTTGCTTTGAGATTTATGGTCCAAGTTGATTAAAGGGGATTGAAATTAAATCTGGGAGCAAACTAGAAGTCACAACAGGCAAAATGGTACTCCCAGATAACTAAAATGAACCAAACAGCATCCAGAACAAAATTGAGAGAAAATGAGGCTCACCAGGCCGCCAATTGGCGGTCCCAGACCGCTGATTGGCGGTCCATTTTCAAGATTTTGGTTTCAAATTTGTCCAGTAGCCTCCCCTTGATCTAAAGGTCCCGTGAAACAAATAAAAACTAAAAACCAAAATATTAAAACCAGTCGAATCGTCCAAACCAAGGTCTGGACAGAGCACCTCCCCGGCAACGGCGCCAAAAACTTGATTGATCGTTTTATTTAAACCGCAAGTGCACGACCGCGTTGAAGTGGTGGCAAATATGGGTCGTCCACTGGTAGGTGTGTCGACGTTTGGTTTGAGCGAATGCCAGTGGTAAAGAAAGGTGAGAAAGGTTGTTTACACTAAACTACACTAAGGTGCAAATGGAAATGGAAAGGAAACAATAAAACTAAACCCCATAGGGGGTACAGAAATAATGTGAGTATAAGGATGTGTGTGTGTGTGTGTTCAATTAAGCTCCTCACAACATTTAGTGCATGAAATCGTAAAACTACATCCAACTTTGCCTCCACATGAATTAAGATAAGACTACATCATTAAAACAAACAAGACAATAATTTGAATGAAGCTAAATGAACTCATGTATAAAGACTAGACCCTACTATGCCTCCACATGAATTAAGATAAGACTACATCATTAAAACAAGCAAGACATTAACTAAGGTAAAGGCAACAAGACTACATACACTACAAATTATGTTTCCAATATTAATTCCATCCATATCCTAACCTTATCATTCCCCATAAAATAGGTCCACTAATCAAAGCATAAGCTAAGCTTCATTCAAGAGCATTAGCATATCAAAGATAAGAGTGAAAACCCATTAGATGGTTATGCAAATCATATAAAGCTCAAGGGATTAAGATAACACACACTTAATACACTACATGATCATATCACATATTTCTCCACCCCCAAGTGGGGATGGAACTACTCACTACTCATTACACTAACTATATTAACAAAATGAAGCATAATACTGAAATGAAATTACCCTAAGAAAGCAAGAAATATTAAAAAAGCTTAAAAGGAAAGGAAAGACTAAACAAGCATGCACAAATTAAAAGACAAGATTAAAAGAAACTAGAAGAATTATTTTATTAACAAATGACTCACATTGAAGGTAGCATTCTTCTCTACCTTGAGTTTTTGCGTCATGGCTCACTCCTTAGTAGAGAGAATGCTACCAAGCAATGGGTGATTACAATAGAAGGTGAAAAGGCATGGAAAAAGCTAATCCGGGACAATCCCCCGATGTGGGACTAAACCAATACCAAAAATGGACTAAGAATACACTAATACACGTGCCCTACAATTCTGAGAGGATCCAGAGTGATTTGGACCACCAATTAGCGCTCCAAAACCGCCAATTGGCGGTCTATTGGATCTGGATTCATCTGGGATTTGTTGTGGGCTTTGCTGGTGGTCTTTGTTGGACTTTGATGCATCTACTTTGTTTATTGGAGCTCCGACACGAATCGAATTGCCAAAATACTCCCCATGATGGTGTGGAGTTTTCTGTTTTGCTCTTTGGTCATTCGGTCTTACGTTCATGTCCTTCTCCCTTGCATCTTAGTCCCCAGGTCTCACAATTAAGTCATTTTTCCTGCTTTTGGGTCCTTTTATGGCTCTTCTCGTCGAACCTCTTTATTTCTGAAATTCAAACATAAAACTCGTCACGTAGCATTGCTTAGACGTAAGATAATGGATATAAGATACAGATATGAGCATGAAATGATATCAATCAAGCATGCAACATACTCTGCTTCCATAGTCGACAGGCTATACAGGTTTGCTTCTTGCTGGCCCATGAGATGGCCCCATTAGCCAGCAAGAAAGCATAACCAGAGGTAGACTTCCTTTCATCAATGTCTCCAGCCCAATCGGCATCACTATAGCCAATCAGGCGGAGATCTGATGCTTGGTAACACAGCATGTAGTTACTCGTTCCTCTGAGGTATCTCATGATTCTCTTGACTGCCTTCCAGTGCTTCATGCTTGGGCTAGACTGGCATCGACTCACCATGCCCACAACATGACAAATATCTGGCCTAGTACACATCATAGCGTACATAACGCTTCCCAAAGCATTGGAGTATGGAACCTTGCTCATTTTGGCCTTCTCTTCAGGAGTCTGAGGATGCTTATCAAGGCTCAAGTGCAAACCCTTCTCAACAGGAGTGTCGATTGGTTTGCATTTGTCCATATGGTATTTCTTCAAGACGTTGTTAATATAAGTCTCTTGAGACAATCCCAGAAGTCTCTTGGACCTATTTCTAACTATCTTGACACCAAGGACGTAGCTAGCTTCACCCATGTCCTTCATATCAAATGTAGAGGACAACCACTCTTTAGTGGATTTCAGCAACTCTTTGCTATTGCCAACCATGAGTATGTCATCAACATACAAGGTCAGAATGACAAATTTACCATTGGATCTCTTAACGTACACACATTGATCTTCCTCAAGCATAGAGAACACATTCTCTGATATAGCTTGATGGAAGCAAATGTTCCACTGTCTAGACGCTTGTTTTAGCAATATAAGGACTTATTGAGCTTACACACTTTACGCTCTTATCCTTTGACTTCAAAACCTTGAGGTTGATCCATATAGATCTCCTCCTCAAGTTCTCCATTGAGAAAAGAAATCTTTACATCCATTTGGTAAAGCTCTAAATCCATCTGAGCTACAATAGCTAGTAGAAGGCGGATGGAGGCAAACCTAATCATGGGTGAAAAGGTTTCCTCAAAATCCACGCATTCTCCTTGGGTGTAGCCTTGAGCTACCAGTCTAGCCTTGAATCTATCAATAGATCCATCCGCCTTCCTCTTAATCTTGAGGATCCACTTGGCCCCAATGGCCTTTCGGTTCGGCGGTAAGTCGATCAAGTCCCAGAATCGATTAACTTTCATTGACTCCAACTCTTCCTTTATAGCTTCTAACCACTCTTTCGCATTTGGACCTTCCAAAGCCTCTTTCAAGGTCTCCGGTTCTTGCTCATCGATTACTGTCATCCCAGATGATTCATAATCAATTTCTTATTGAGCTATCATGAGGGCCTCTTCCTCTAAGCGAAACCGCCTACGAGGAATGAGCCCGCGTTTACTTCGACGCAGATGGGTATCTGATGGCTCATCCTCCGTGAGAGCTATCGGATCCTCAGCATTGCTACTCCCACTAGGATTGACTGGTGGAACCTCATGTTCAACTTCCAGATCCTGATCCCGTGGAGTGGCAATGTCCTCATCTTGTTGTTCAAAGAAGTCCACTGACTCTTTGATAGCTCCAGCAAGAGTTGGAAAAACATTTTCCAAGAATGTGGCATCCCTAGACTGCAGTTCCGTCCTTCTTTCGTTCTCGTCTACCCACCTCTGTCCGTTCTGAGAGTTTTTATCTTATTATCCAATTGATTCTCTACCAAGCTCATGAATGTCTTAAAGCATTCTAGAGCTTCTGACTTGTGAGAAATAAGATAAATATGACCATATCTAGTGTAGTCATCAATAAATGTGATGAAGTAACTTTGTCCATGTCTAGTACACACATTCAAAGGTCCACAAATATCCGAGTGAATTAGTTCTAAAGGAGAAGTAGCCCTAATGGCTTTTCCGAACGGTTTTCTAGTTGCCTTTCCAGCTAGACAAGATTCACAGGTCGGCAATTCAAATTTGGAGCATTCTCCTAATAGCCCCTCCTTTGCCAACCTGTTCATCCGGTCAACACCAATGTGACCTAGTCTAACATGCTACATAACTGAATCATTATTCATGGAACTTTGACTCATAAAGGCACTAGTGTTATGATTGAAATCATAAATTGCGTCCAACACAATAAAACCGTCTGAAAGAAAGGCACGTCCATAATAAATATTAGCAAGGTATAAACCCATATCATTGTTCTCAAAAACAACTTTAAAACCATGTCTCATCAAAACAACGACAGAAATAATATTTCGCCATATAGCTGGTGCATACAACACGTCGTGAAGTAATAGGATCCAGCCACTTCGCAAAGCCACTTTGCATGTGCCAACTCCAAGAACTTCAATGCAGTGTTGTTTGCCATGTTTATTCGCCTCCCACTTGGAACATGGCGATATTCCACGAAGGCAGAACGATCCTTTGTTACGTGGTTCGTGGCACCTGAATCCACAATCCACACAGAAGAGTGATCAGTGAGCTGAACTAGTCACGATACAATTCAAGGGATTACACACAGTAATTACCTTTTGCTCAGTGCACTCACGAGCAAAATGTCCAGTCTTTCGGCAGTTAAGACAAGTCACATTAGACTTATCTTTCCCACCTCTGGATCCTCGAGGTCGTTTCTTCCCAGATTTGTTTTCTGTTTTGTTTTTATTTGCATCCTTCTTGCCTTTAAAGCCCTGAGCTCTATCTCTTTTGCGCTTAAAACCTGCACTCCTCCGAGGAGCGCTAGCTTCAGCAGCAAACACTTCAGTTAGAGGGGCTTCCGCAAGCATGTGGTCCTCCTCCAGCTTTAGGTGTTTTGCGGCCTGGTCAAATGTCCTAATGTCATCAGCATGAGTCAGATGGACCTTCATATGCTCCCAACTTTTCGAAGGCAATGATCTGATGAGAGCAGTCACTTGCTCCTTATCGGTCTTAGCACGACCGACAGCGCTCAGCTCGCTTATCATGTTTGACATAGCGGTAGTATGCTGCCTCATCGTGTGACCTTGGCGCATTTTATACCCATCAAACATGAGCCCAAGCTGGCGGGCCCTTGTGACGGAGGTCACTCCGTACTGAAACTTCACAGCTTCCCACAAGGCCTTTGTAGTTCGCAATTTTTCGAACCGCAGTAACAGATCATCTCGCATCGAACTCAGAATTGTAATGCGAGAAATATGGTCTTTCTTTTTCCATGCATTATAGACATCCATATTTCTGCGATGCTGCGCAGTGTTCCCCTCCTTGGGGGGAGACATAGTTTGGGTTATATTTTCTAACATGTCCTGATCCTCTAAGAGATACTCAATTTTACGATGCCACATATCGTAATTTCTTTCATTGAGTTTATCTCCTCGAGTCAGATCAGCGACAATGCTTTTGGAAGCAGCTATAAAATCTAGGACAAAAAACCACATAGCGATACATGAGTTCTAGCATAAAATACAACGAGCCGCAATAGTCTTAAAAAAATAAACTAACTTAATAACTATAGCATTCAGACCAAAGGAAAACATAAAGCGTTCGATCAAATCCTCATGCAATAGTTAATAAAGCTATTTTACCAATTCATATATTGCGCTCCATCATGATTTAATAACCATAAAAAAATGTATAAATCATGGCAAATCAGCAGCAAATAAATAATTATCCGCCAATGCAAGGTAGTTTACACAAAACACTTCTACCTTGTAACTCCCACTAGGCATGCAAGTTCCAAAAAAACGTTCCTTTCAGAACATTCCAATCAAGATCACACGGAAATTAATTGCTACATTACTTCCATATCGAGCTAAGGATCCCCCATAGGGATTTAACACTGTAGAAGGGAACCTGCATAAGCCTTATATCTATAATTTCGCAATAATAAAAATAAAGGAGCTTCTCGTCTCCCTAGGGCAATAAACAGTCCACAGGCCATAATTATTACAGTCCATAAATATTACAGCCCAATGCGATATCTATTGCAAATGGAAATGAATGAATGAAATTACGCTCAACTCTCAATAAGGCAGCAAAAATAAATCAGCATTCATTCACACCATTCATACCATACAAGCGCAATCTTTCCATACGTTAGCACAATCACACGCATGAATAAAGTGTACACCACTTTCAAATAAGAAGGAAGTAATATATAAGGAAACAACGCATATAAGGAGCATAAGAAAAACGTATATGGAAATACCAATCAATCTCCATAATAGTATCTTAAACAGAAATTTTCTTTTCTTTCCCCAATCAACATAATCATGAGAGCGTAAAAATTATCCTACTCGCATTAGGAAAGAAAAATCCAAAAATATCCTCAATGAGATCAACACATGTATGTGGATTTAATCATAAAGGAAATATTTCAAATGAAATGCATGCTATCATTCCAAAAAATCCGAAATTCCTTAAATGAGATCAACACATATATGTGCATCAAAGGAAAGTATTCAAAAAATACTTTTAAGGCAACAAAACTCCAGCCCATAATATGCTCTAAAAAATTGCAGAATTTGCCAATCTTTCCTTAATCAATATAAGCATGCAATCAACAATAATTATTCTACTTGTATTGGAAAGAAAAAATTCGAAAATTTCAAGAGAACAGCAAGCGTATATGCGCATTTTTCAGTAAGGAAACCAATCAATCACATGCATGTTAATGCTCCAAAAACAGCCATATCCGAAATTCTTTGGAGCAACAAGGAAACACAATTATCATGCATATGCATATGGCAATAAACATCTACTCTAGATGCATGCTCATATTGAAAATTGCTAAATAAACAAGCATATACACGAAATTCCAGCAAACATGAGATCTAGTCATGCATGTACACGAATCAGAGATAACAACATTTGATCCATCCATGCAATCCGACATGCATGATGATATACAAATGACATACAAACATTATCATCTAATTCAAGCATGAAAAAATATCATAGAATTAAACTACTGATTATCATATAAAACATGCGCAAAAACAGAAGATCATCATGATAGGGTTAACGCAGATTTCATGTATACATGCTCAAAGATTAGAATAAATAATATCTAACCCTAATTCGGAAAAATCAGGAAAAATAGACATCTGATTTCATGTATACATGTGCATGATTTAGAAGAATCAACATGGAAAAAAACTTCTGATTTTATCTAATACATGCGTAAAGAATAGAGGTAACAACACAGAAAAAACAGAATTCTGGTCACATCTACGTATGTGCAATTAAAGGAGAGCAACATATCATATTGGCTCGAAATAAAATCAGGAAAAATCCATCTTAAACCATGCCTACATGTGCAAGAATGGAGGAGAAAAATCTAACCCTAGATGCATGCTCTAATGAACCAAAACATGCCCAACAAGTAGAGTCTAGTCTAAACCCTAATCGCATGTTAGAAAGAACTCAACAAACATGCACCACTTATATCTCTAAATGAACGATCATATTATTTCATTTAAAGATTAAAAAAAACTCTGAGTTTTCATTTCTAGAATATCAAAAACGAATTTGAAAGCAAAAACATGAACAATCAACATATATAACATGCGCATCATGTAAATAAGCAATGTTGATTTTTCTGTTATCTTTCTTTCTCCAAAAAAACATAACCACCGAATTTTTATCTCAAATCAGATTATCATGAAACAAAAATTCGTCGAGCATGGTGAGGATTCGAAGGTAACCGAGATGGCTCTGGTACCAATGTTAGCAAACAATGATTCTACAGGTTCAGGAGTACCTTTCTTGGAGAGAACCTGTGGCAGCGGAAGGAAGATCGGAGGTCACCTTACGGAATCCTTTTCACCGGTCGGTCTCCTACTCTCTTGGAGAAGGAGCGCGAGTTTGCAACCCAAGAGTCCAAAGAATGAGCTTGGTGGAGGTGGAGGGACGAAATGGGAGAGAGAGAAGGTGGCGGCTAGGGTGGGTGGAGGCTAGGGTTTGCACACTTGTTCTTTTTATCCAATGGGAGGCTCCCCTCCTTATATAGATGGCTCCACCCTAAACCCTTAAATGTGTAGTCCAATATGGACGCGCCATGTGTCAGTGCTTTGGGCAAATATCTTATTAATCCTAGATTAATCCAATACTATGCCTCCACATGAATTAAGATAAGACTACATCATTAAAACATACAAGACATAAACTAAGGTAAAGGCAACAAGAGTACATACACTACAAATTGTGTTTCCAATATTAATTCCATCCATATCCTAACCTTATCATTCCTCGTAAAATAGGTCCACTAATCAAAGCATAAGCTAAGCTTCATTCAAGAGCATTAGCATATCAAAGATAAGAGTGAAAACCCATTAGATGGTTATGCAAATCATATAAAGCTCAAGGGATTAAGATAACATACACTTAATACACAACATGATCATATCACATATTTCTCCACCCCCCAAATGGGGATGGAACTACTCACTACTCATTACACTAACTATATTAACAAAATGAAGCATAATACTGAAATGAAATTACCCTAAGAAAGCAAGAAATATTAAAGAAGCTTAAAAGGAAAGGAAAGACTAAACAAGCATGCACAAATTAAAAGACAAGATTAAACGAAACTAGAAGAATTATTTTATTAACAAATGACTCACATTGAAGGTAGCATTCTTCTCCACCTTGAGTTTTTGCTTCAAGGCTCACTCCTTAGTAGAGAGAATGCCACCAAGCAATGGGTGATTACAATGGAAGGTGTAGAGTTCTATTTATAGCCATGGAAAAAACTAATCCGGGAAAATCCCCTGATGTGGGACTAAGCCAATACCAAAAATAGACTAAGAATACACTAATACACGTGCTCCAAAAATCTTAGCGGATCCAGAGTGATCTGGACCGCCAATTAGCGGTCCAAGACCGCCAATTGGCAGTCTATCGGATCTGGATTCATCTGGGATTTGTCGTGGGCTTTGCTGGTGGTCTTTGTTGGTCTTTTATGAATCTACTTTGTTTATTGGAGCTCCGACCCGAATCACATTGCCACAATATTCCCCATGATGGTGTGGAGTTTTCTATTTTGCTCTTTGGTCCTTCGGTCTTACGTTCAGGTCCTTCTCCCTTGCATCTTAGTCCCCAGGTCTCACAATTAAGTCTTTTTTCCTGCTTTTGGCTCCTTTCATGGCTCTTCTCTTCAAACCTCTTTATTTCTGAAATTCAAACATAAAACTCATCACGTAGCATTGCTTAGATGTAAGATAATGGATATAAGATACTTATATGATGGTAAAGAGAATGAGAGGTATTGAAGTAGAGGAGAAGGAGAGAGAGGGAAGGAGATTGAAGACGAAGAGTGAAGGATAAGGAGAGAGAAGATAGAAGATAGAAGGAAGAGATAATCAGAGAGAGGAGTGAGAAGGAGAGAGCACGGGGCAACAAGAGAGTGCAAAACAAGGAGGAGGGGTGAGAGGGAAGGAGATTGTAGGACGAGAGAGAAGGAAATGGGGAAACAAGGAGAGAGGGAGAGACGGAGGGAGAGAGCTAGAAAGAGAATAAGAGAGAGGAGAGGTAGATAGAGGGGGAGAGAGTGACAAGGGCAAGGAGATAGGGAGGAGAGATGGAGAAGTAGAGGGAACAATAGGGAAGGAGAGCGATAAGGAGTGAAACGGAGAAGGGGAGAGAGTGAATTAGAGCGAGAAGTGGAGAGAGGAGAGAGAAGGAGACTGTGAATGAAGGAAAAGGTGAGAGACAAAGAGAAGGAGAGAGGGAGAAAGAGCGAGGGAGTCGGTAAGTGAGCTAGATGGAGAAAGACAAGGAGAAGGAGAGAGAGAAGGAAGAGGAGACTGGAAGGGAAGGAGAGAAGGAAAGAGGGAGGGTGAAGTAGAGACAAAAGGTAAGGAGAGAGAGACATAGAGAGAAGGAGAAGGGGGAGAGAGAAAGAGAGAATGAGAACGAGAGGAGTGAGAGAGAGTGAAGGTGACGGAGAGGAAAAGAAAAGGGAGGAGGACAGAGAAGGACAATCGAAGCAGAAGGAGAAAGATGACAGCAAGGGAAGGAGGAAGAGGAGGAGGGAGAAGAAGGAGATGAGAAGGAGAACAAGAGAGAGGACAAGGAGAACGACGGAGAGAAGAATAACGGCACACAGAGAGAAGGAGAAGGGGAGAGTAGATAAGTAGACAGAGAGAAGGACAATGGGAGTGAGAGGGGAGGAGAGGGAGAAGGAGGCGAGGAAGGAGAGACAGAGGAGGAGGAAAGAGAAGGAAGAGAGAGAAGAAGGAGGAGAGCGAGAGAGTACGATAGCGTGAGAGAGGATGGGAGAGAGATGGACTAGGAGAGAAAAGTAGAGGGAGATGGAGGAGGGAAGGAGAGGAAGAGGGGGAGGAGAGTGGAGATGGGAAGGAGAAGGAGAGAGAGGGAGAGAAGCAAGAGGAGAAGGCAAGCGAGGGAGAGAGAGACAAGGGAGAGAAGGAGAAGGAAAAGGGGAAAGAGAAGGAGAGGTATTGAAGTAGAGGAGAACGAGAGAGGGGGAAGGAGATTAAAGACGAAGAGTGAAGGATAAAGAGAAGGAGGGGGGAGAGAGAAGGAGAGTGTAGGACGAGAGAGAAGGAAATGAGGAAACAAGGAGAGAGGGAGAGACGGAGGGAGAGCGCTAGAAGGAGAAGGAGAGAGAGGAGAAGTGGACAGAGGGGGAGAGAGTGAGAAGGGCATGGAGAGAGGGATGAGAGATGGAGAGGTAGAGGGAACAATAGAGAGGGAGAGAGATCAGGAGTGAAACAGAGAAGGGGAGAGAGTGAATTAGAGCGAGAAGTGGAGAGAGGAGAGAGAAGGAGACTGTGAATGAAGGAAAAGGAGACAGACAAAGAGAAGGAGAGAGGGAGAAAGAGCGAGGGAGTCGGTAAATGAGCTAGACGGAGAAAGACCAGGAGAAGGAGAGAGAGAAGGAAGAGGAGGCTGGAAGGGAAGGAGAGAAGGAAAGTGGGAGGGAGGAGTAGAGACAAAAGGTAAGGAGAGAGACATAGAGAGAAGGAGAAGGGGAGAGAGAAAGAGAGAAGGAGAACGAGAGGAGTGAGAGAGAGTGAAGGTGACAGAGAGGAAAAGAAAAGGGAAGAGGAGAGAGATGAGAGAAAGAGAAGTAGGAAGAGGAGGAGGGAGAAGAAGGAGAGAGGAGGAGAAGAAGGAGATGAGAAGGAGAACAAGAGAGAGGACAAGGGGAACGACGGAGAGAAGGAGAAGGGGAGTATATAAGGAGAGAGAGAAGGACAATGGAAGTGAGAAGGGAGGAGAGACAGAGGAGGAGGAGAGAGAAGGAAAGAGAGAGAAGGAGGAGAGTGCGGGAGTACGATAGAGTGAGAGAGGAGGGGAGAGAGAGATGGACAAGTAGAGAGAAGTAGAGGGAGATGGAGGAGGGAAGGAGACGGAGAGAGGGAGGAGAGCGGAGATGGGATGGAGAAGGAGAGAGAGGGAGAGAAGCAAGAGGAGAAGGCAAGCGAGGGAGAGAGAGAGACAAGGGAGAGAAGGAAAAGGGGAAAGAGAAGGAGAGGTATTGAAGTAGAGGAGAAGGAGAGAGAGGGGAGGAGATTGAAGACGGAGAGTGAAGGATAAGGAGAGAGAAGATAGAAGGGAAGAGAGAATCAGAGAGAGGAGTGAGAAGGAGAGAGCGTGGGGCAACAAGAGAGTGAAAAACAAGGAGAAGGAGGGGGGAGAGAGAAGGAGAGTGTAGGACGAGAGAGAAGGAAATGGGGAAACAAGGAGAGAGGGAGAGACGGAGGGAGAGAGTGATTGACATCATTTCATGCTCATATTTGTATCTTATATCCATTATCTTACCCCTAAGCAATGCTACGTGACGAGTTTTATGTTTAGTTTTCAAGAATAAAGAGGTTTGAAGAGAAGAGCCATGAAAGGACCCAAAAGCAGGAAAAAGGAATTAATTGTGAGACCTAGGGACTGAGATGCAAGGGAGAAGGACCTGATCGTAAAACCGAAGGACCTAAGAGCAAAACAAGAAACTCCACACCATCATGGGGAGTATTTTGGCAATTCGATTCGGGTCGGAGCTCCAATAAGCAAAGTAGATGCATCAAAGACCAACAAAGACCACCAAAAAAACCCACAACCAAAACCAACTCGATATGGATCATATAGACCGCCAATTAGCGGTCTTGGACAGCTAATTGGCGGTCCATATTGGTCTGGATCATCTCATATTTGTGGGGCACGTGTATTAGTGTATTCGTAGTCCATTTGTGGTATTGCTTTAGTCCCACATCGGGGGATTGTCCCCGATTAGCTTTTTCCATGCTTATAAATAGAACTCTTCACCTTCCATTGTAATTACCCATTGCTTGGTGGCATTCTCTCTACTAAGGAGTGAGCCTTGAAGCAAAAACTCAAGGTGGAGATGAATGCTACCTTCAATGTGAGTCATTTGTTAATAAAATAATTCTTCTAGTTTCTTTCAATCTTGTCTTTTAATTTGTGCATGTTTGTTTAGTCTTTCCTTTCCTTTTATGTTTCTTTAATGCTTCTTGCCTTCTTAGTTAACTTTCATTTCAGTATTATGCTTTCTTTTGCTAATATAGTTAGTGTAATGAGTAGTGAGTAGTTCCATCCCCATTTGGGGGGTGGAGAAATATGTGATATAATCATGTAGTGTATTAAGTGTGTGTTATCTTTATCCCTTGAGCTTTATATGATTTCCATAACCATCTAATGGGTTTTCACTCTTATCTTTGATATGGTAATGCTCTTGAATGAAGCTTAGCTTATGCTTTGATTAGTGGACCTATTTTATGGGGAATGATAAGGTTAGGATATGGATGAAGTTAATATTGGAAACATAATTTGTAGTGTATGAGCTCTTGTTGCCTTTACCTTAGCTAATGTCTTGTATGTTTTAATGATGTAGTGAAATCTTAATTCATGTGGAGGCATAGTAGGGTATAGTCTTTATACTTGAGTTCATGTAGCTTCATTCCAATTATTGTCTTGTATGTTTTAATGATATAGTCTTATCTTAATTCATGTACAGGCAAAGTTGGATGTAGTTTTATGATTTCATGCACTACATGTTGTGAGGAGCTTAATGAACACACACACACACTTCTTTACGTTCACATTATTTCTCTACCCCCTTTGGGGTTTAGTTTTCTTGCTTTTCTTCCATTTCCATTTGCACCTTAGTGTAGTTTACTGTAACCAACCTTTCTTCCCTTTCTTTACCTCTCGCCTTCGCACAAACCAAGTGTCGACACACCTCCCAGTGGACGACCCGTATTTGCCACCGCTTCAACGCGGCCGTGCACTTGCGGTTAAATATAAAACGATCAATCAAGTTTTTGGCGCCGTTGCCGGGGAGGTGCTCTGTCCAGACATTGGTTTGGACGATTCGAGGGGTTTTTAATTTTTTGTTTCCAGTGTTTCTTAGTTTCAGGGAACCAGCACATCAAGGCGAGGCTACTGAAGAAGTTTGAGGAAGAGAAACCACAAAAGGACCGCCAATCAGCGGTTGGAGACCGCCAATTGGCGGCCTGGTATGGGTTTCCTGCTTCCAAATTTTTTGTGGTAGTTAGTTCTGTAATTGGTGTTATCTGGGAGTCCAATTTTGCATGCTGAGACTTCGTGTTTGCTCCCAGATCATTAATCACTCCCCCTTTAATCAACTTGGACCATAAAACTCAAAGCAAAAGATTAGACTCTTTGCCATCTAGGTCATGCATCATATGTAGACCTTGCATGCATTTTTCTTTTCTTTGCTTTACATTTTGTCGTTGATTGCTGGAGCGAGGTACACATTCCTTATCACTCATTCACGCATTAGGACATTCATTAGTGAGTAAGGTTTGCATCGAAACAAGAGTGAGGTGAGTGCTTGTTTGGTGAGTTGCTTGCTAGCCTAAGATTTCAAAACATCTTTAAGGGGCATCACCTATAGTCTTCAAAGATAAGGTGGGGGATTTCATCACCCCTCCCTTAGCCCCAAAAAGCACACTCAAGTAAAGCCTTAACTAAAAGCAAGTAGACATTGGCCCTAGGATTTTGGACGCACTAGGAGAGTAATCTAGTTGAGACCGCCATGACCTGATCGGCGTTGCCTACCTTGTCGATAGTAGGAGGTACTGGATCTCCGGATCTGGTATCACTTGCTGGGCATTGTGGTCCTCGTTGTAGGGAGGTGAGGCGTGTCGAGGCTAGTGACCTCGAAGTTAGGCGTCGTCTAGCCTAAGGACCCATTGCCTTACATTGTTTGAGCCATGCTTGCTAGTTAGGCTTCTACCTTCACCCTGTACCCTCGCTAGCTCTAGGGATTCTTCCCTTCTCCTCTGAGTCATCTTCTTCTCACCTTCTTCTACGTTATAGTCTCCTCCCCTTTACACTCTCTGGTAGCGTTTTAGGGTCGAGTCGAGCACTTTTTGCGAGCTTAGTTTCGTGGTGGTGAGAGTGGTCGACTCGAGAGTTGTTTGTTGAGATGGATGGTTACATGGGCGACCATTCATATCATTGTTGGGACCAGGATGATTCTCCCTGGTATTCCGGACCCATGCAACCTGGGGAGGCTCAGACGAACACCCCGTACGGTTGGGATGATCTTCATTATGTGACTGAGCAATCTTCATATAGGGGTGATATGAGAGAGGCACCGACGGCTAGATCTCCATCTAGTTATGTTGGATCATACTCTGGGCAACAAACTTTGGCCTCTTTCATGCATGCGGTAGACGACATGTTTGTACCGGTGGCTCCAGTAGCCGTACCATGCGACTGTTGTGGGTTGAGTGGTCATGTCACTGGGGAATGTCCTTATGTTCCCCCAGAGCCTGAGTATGAGCACACATTTTCCCAAAATGCTCATTATGACCCTTACGCATCCGCGTACAACCCGAGAGGGATGGATTCGTGGGGAGACAATTCGTATTCAAATTCTTATACTTCATGTTCACCCCAGTATCCTCCTCCCGAATACCCAGAATTCTACCAACACCCCACTCCAAATTATTGGACTCATTCTCAGCCAATCAACACCCAACCTCAAAATTTCCCAAGCTCTGACTTGGACCTCATCGTTGACCGCATACCTGATTCCTTGAAACAAACTTTCCTTACGTTCATGGAAACCACTCAACAGTCCATACAAAATATGGCACTGCAAGTGAGTCAAATGTCGCAGCAATTACGTGAACGTGAGGAGAGTGACATTTCATGTCAACATGAGGATTCTTCTTTTGATATCGAACCACCACCACATCCACAAATTCAAAGCACAACCTTTCAAAGTCAAACTCCTAGTCAGTCTGAGGGACTTGGGGTTTCAATTCACGATCACTTAGTGGAGGATTCGATTCAAATTGTGAATAACTTGGACCAGTTTCATTATGAGTCGGCACATGATTGTGCCTTATCTTTTTGTCTCGTGGCCCTTGAGCCACATGATCTTCATGTTGTGCCTCTTAAGGACTCACCTCTGGTGGAGCAAGAGCTCCCTAGTACCCTCAATTTCAAACAACCTGATGAGAGTTTGCCTCTCACTATTGTTCCTGATCATCTTGGAAATGATGGAACATCAAACAACTACATTGCTCATGAGGGTATTAGGAGTTCCTTGGAGGATACTTTGGGTATGAGACCCACTTCCTGTTCTCCTGGTGAGTTGGACATGCATAACGAGGTGCTTGACCTCGTTCCGACCCACCAGCCTGTTGGTTGGAGAGTTTGGATTGACGATCATAACTTCAGCAGCGCAACGGGAGAAACTCTTTTTCCGTTGCCCCTCATTTCCCAAACTCTTGAGAGGTTCAAGCTCTTTCAGTTTGATCCTTTGAATGAGACGCCTTTGCGTCCAATTCATGAACCTCTCATTTCATCTGGTGCTCTTTGTGAAGGGGGCCCACGCATGCGTATTCTGGCCCCGCGTGGTGTCATGTTCCCTTTCCAAGTGCATTGACCCACTCTTGAGGTTCCCATTTGATGTCTTTTGACAAATGAAGATGAGAACTTATGTTTGTACATAGTTATTAAAAAAAGAAAAAAAAGAAAAAAAATACAATAAAAGACTCCTTCAGTGAGCATCGATTGTTGTGAGTCCCAACCCTTGTGTATTTGGGCTCCATTTCTTTCACGTATTTGCATCCTTTATTTAGCATCTCACAGGTTTTGAGGGAATTCGGGTTTGTGTCCATCAACATGACCTTGAACTTCCCTTTGTACTTCATGTTGGTGAGATCTCTCCTTTTTCATGCATAAATCCATGTAGTATCTTACTCACATTCATTGAGGACAATGCATGAAGTAGGTGTGGGGGGGGGGGGTGTTTTACGTGTGTACATAGTCGAGTCTTTTCTTTTGATTTTGTTTTCTTGTGTTTGCATTTTTAGGGTCATGTTAGTGTGCTGCATTTAATATCGATATATCTGCTTGCCATGATCCTTGGGTGACTTGTCTTCTTTTGCTTGCCCAGTGCTTTAAAATTTCCACATTTCTTTCAAAATCTTCATGTGTTTGCGAAAGAAAATGTTTTGTGGGTTTTGCGTGTGTTTAGCATGTGCAAAACCGTTGAGAGGCAAAGTAAAAAGAAAGCTCCCAAAATTGTCTTGAACTTGATGCATTAGGATATCCAGTACAGTGACTTTAGGATTTATCAAGTCGTTAGGATGCACCCCAGTTTTCCTTTGGGGGTGAGTAATCATAGGGTTTCAGTGCTCAAACATTTAAAGAAGTCCACCCTGAACCTAGTGAGTCAATAATTCGTGTCTGTTACTTAAGGAAGTTTGTTGTAGTCAAGGACCCTCTAAATCTTGCTGTGAGACATAAGTGTAGGGGTTTTGGTTCATGTGTAGATAAAAAATAAGTGAGTAGGTGTTCTCTTTTCTCGCACGGCTCCTATCACTCGGGAAAGTAGGTCTGAGGGGACTTTGTGCCTGGTGCTTTCGAGTCATCTGACTTGGGATGCGCCGACCGAACTCCCGTTACACGGGTGGTAGGGATTGCCCTATGTGGAGATTTGGGGAAAGGTGTACGTGATAGTGTATGTCCTCATGGGCAATGATGCACGAAACCTAACCCTGGGAGAATGAAGCTCCAACTAATAAAAAGAAAAAAAAGAAAAAAAATGTGTGAAAAGAAACAAAAAGAAAAAAAAATTGCAAATAAGAACCTTGATGGACCTTACACTTTGTATCACTTGAGGATCTTGAGGTTGTCCGTGTCTTTCACTTAGTTCCTTATTTAACTTGCACGAATGGTTTATTAGGCTAGGTGTGGACTGATTACCTATATAGAGTCGGCCCGTAGGATTACCGCGTCCATTGATCGACAAAATATTTCCAACGAGTCGAGGTCTAGATTGAATAATGCATCTTGTTCGGATTTTGTGGGTATATCCGCTGAAAACCCTCAGGAGACAACACTCCTCCTCCTTGGCAACAAGGAGGTTTAACGGCTTGTTGCACGTGCTAAGTGCAACTGTGATTCCTACGAAAGTGAGAACGATAGAGTGAGAGAGGAGGGGAGAGAGAGATGGACAAGGAGAGAGAAGTAGAGGGAGATGGAGGAGGGAAGGAGACGGAGAGAGGGAGGAGAGCGGAGATGGGATGGAGAAGGAGAGAGAGGGAGAGAAGCAAGAGGAGAAGGCAAGCGAGGGAGAGAGAGACAAGGGAGAGAAGGAAAAGGGGAAAGAGAAGGAGAGGTATTGAAGTAGAGGAGAAGGAGAGAGAGGGGAGGAGATTGAAGACGGAGAGTGAAGGATACGGGGAGAGAAGATAGAAGGGAAGAGAGAATCAGAAAGAGGAGTGAGAAGGAGAGAGCGCGGGGCAACAAGAGAGTGAAAAACAAGGAGAAGGAGGGGGGAGAGAGAAGGAGAGTGTAGGACGAGAGAGAAGGAAATGGGGAAACAAGGAGAGAGGGAGAGAGTGATTGACATCATTTCATGCTCATATTTGTATCTTATATCCATTATCTTACCCCTAAGCAATGCTACGTGACGAGTTTTATGTTTAGTTTTCAAGAATAAAGAGGTTTGAAGAGAAGAGACATGAAAGGACCCAAAAGCAGGAAAAAGGACTTAATTGTGAGACCTAGGGACTGAGATGCAAGGGAGAAGGACCTGATCGTAAGACCGAAGGACCTAAGAGCAAAACAAGAAACTCCACACCATCATGGGGAGTATTTTGGCAATTCGATTCGGGTCGGAGCTCCAATAAACAAAGTAGATGCATCAAAGACCAACAAAGACCACCAGAAAAGCCCACAACCAAAACCAACTCGATCTGGATCATATAGACCGCCAATTGGCGGTCTTGGACAGCTAATTGGCGGTCCATATTGGTCTGGATCATCTCATATTTGTGGGGCACGTGTATTAGTGTATTCTTAGTCCATTTGTGGTATTGGTTTAGTCCCACATCGGGGGATTGTCCCCGATTAGCTTTTTCCATGCTTATAAATAGAACTCTTCACCTTCCATTGTAATTACCCATTGCTTGGTGGCATTCTCTCTACTAAGGAGTGAGCCTTGAAGCAAAAACTCAAGGTGGAGATGAATGCTTCCTTCAATGTGAGTCATTTGTTAATAAAATAATTCTTCTAGTTTCTTTCAATCTTGTCTTTTAATTTGTGCATGTTTGTTTAGTCTTTCCTTTCCTTTTATGTTTCTTTAATGCTTCTTGCCTTCTTAGTTAACTTTCATTTCAGTATTATGCTTTCTTTTGCTAATATAGTTGGTGTAATGAGTAGTGAGTAGTTCCATCCCCATTTGGGGGGTGGAGAAATATGTGATATAATCATGTAGTGTATTAAGTGTGTGTTATCTTTATCCCTTGAGCTTTATATGATTTCCATAACCATCTAATGGGTTTTCACTCTTATCTTTGATATGCTAATGCTCTTGAATGAAGCTTAGCTTATGCTTTGATTAGTGGACCTATTTTATGGGGAATGATAAGGTTAGGATATGGATGAAGTTAATATTGGAAACACAATTTGTAGTGTATGAGCTCTTGTTGCGTTTACCTTAGCTAATGTCTTGTACGTTTTAATGATGTAGTGAAATCTTAATTCATGTGGAGGCATAGTAGGGTATAGTCTTTATACTTGAGTTCATGTAGCTTCATTCCAATTATTGTCTTGTATGTTTTAATGATGTAGTCTTATCTTAATTCATGTAGAGGCAAAGTTGGATGTAGTTTTATGATTTCATGCACTACATGTTGTGAGGAGCTTAATGAACACACACACACTTCTTTATGTTCACATTATTTCTCTACCCCCTTTGGGGTTTAGTTTTCTTGCTTTTCTTCCATTTCCATTTGCACCTTAGTGTTGTTTACTGTAACCAACCTTTCTTCCCTTTCTTTACCTCTCGCCTTCGCACAAACCAAGTGTCGACACACCTCCCAGTGGACGACCCGTATTTGCCACCGCTTCAACGCGGCCGTGCACTTGCGGTTAAATATAAAACGATCAAGTATGCCATCCCAAAGCATGCAATCACGACTTGGAGAGCACTACGAGGACGTCTACTCACAAAGAGCTTGATGAACAAACGGGGAGCAACACTACACTCGGGGTGTAGCCTTTGCGAGGGAGGCGAGGAAGACATTGAGCATTTGTTTTGGGGGTGTGAATACATAAAGAAGGTATGGGCAGAAATCTTGCACATCTTAAAGCTTAACCACAGGATGGCACACTCCTTAGAGGCTGAAGCTATACGTCTTTCACACATAGGAGGAAGCCGGCTTGATATTGTGGTACGGAGATGGGTCTTCCAAGCCATGATACATAAGTGCTGGCAGGAACGAAACCGAAGGATCTTCGATGGAGAAAAGCAACTCCCAATGCATATTGTGGCTATTATCAAGGACATGGTTCGCAGCCTTTGGGATAAAGTAAAACAGCTTGCCAAGAGCGAAGAGGAAGAAAACCGATCCCACCTCATGTGGACATAGCTTGCTGCTTGGTCCTCGTTTGTTTGTATAGTCACTTCACCTACATTGCTGACATGGTATATTGTTTAGTGTAGGGTAGAGGCCGGGTATGCATGTGGCATACACCCGCATTCATCATGGCTCAGTTTTGTACTCAATTTTGTAGGTTGTAAACTTTACTTAGATTTTTATAATTCGAGGCTAAGCCTCCCTTTTGCTTTGCAAAAAAAAAAAGAGGAAGAGGAGACTGGAAGGGAAGGAGAGAAGGAAAGAGGGAGGGAGAAGTAGAGACAAATGGTTAGGAGAGAGAGACATGGAGAGAAGGAGAAGGGGGAGAGAGAAAGGAGAAGGAGAACGAGAGGTGTGAGAGAGAGTGAAGGTGACAGAGAGGAAAAGAAAAGGGAGGAGGAGAGAGAAGGACAAGCGAAGAAGATGGAGAGAGATGAGAGAAAGAGAAGGAGGAAGAGGAGGAGGGAGAAAAAGGAGAGAGGAGGAGAAGAAGGAGATGAGAAGGAGAACAAGAGAGAGGACAAGGAGAACGACGGAGAGAAGAATAAGGGCACACAGAGAGAAGGAGAAGGGGAGAGTAGATAAGGAGAGAGAGAGAGAAGGACAATGGGAGTGAGAGCGGAGGAGAGCGAGAAGGAGACGAGGAGAGAAGAGACAGAGGAGGAGGAGAGAGAGAGAAGGAAAGAGAGAAGAAGGACGAGAGCGAGAGAGTACGATAGAGTGAGAGAGCAGGGGAGAGAGAGATGGACAAGGAGAGAGAAGTAGAGGGAGATGGAGGAGGGAAGGAGACGGAGAGAGGGAGGAGAGCGGAGATGGAAAGGAGAAGGAGAGAGAGGGAGAGAAGCAAGAGGAGAAGGCAAGCGAGGGAGCGAGACACAAGGGAGGGAAGGAGAAGAAAAAGGGTAAAGAGAAGGAGGGGTATTGAAGTAGAGGAGAAGGAGAGAGAGGGAAGGAGATTGAAGACGAAGAGTGAAGGATAACGAGAGAGAAGATAGAAGATAGAAGGGAAGAGAGAATCAGAGAGAGGAGTGAGAAGGAGTGAGAAGGAGAGAGCGCGGGGTAACAATAGAGTGAAAAACAAGGAGAATGAGGTGGAAGAGAGAATGAGAGTGTAGTACGAGAGAGAAGGAAATGGGGAAAGAAGGAGAGAGGGAGAGACGGAGGGAGAGAGCTAGAAGTAGAAGGAGAGAGAGGAGAGGTTGACAGAGGGGGAGAGAGTGAGAAGGGCAAGGAGAGAGGGAGGAGAGATTGAGAAGTAGAGGGAACAATCGGTAAGGAGAGCGATAAGGACTGCAACGGAGAAGGGGAGAGAGTGAATTAGAGTGAGAAGTGGAGAGAGGAGAGAGAAGGAGACTGTGAATGAAGAAAAAGGAGAGAGAAAAGAGATGGAGAGAGGGAGAAAGAGCGAGGGAGTCAGTAAGTGAGCTAGACGGAGAAAGACAAGGAGAAGGAGAGAGAGAAGGAAAGAGGGAGGGAGAAGTAGAGACAAAAGGTAAGGAGAGAGAGACATAGAGAGAAGGAGAAGGGGGAAAGAGAAAGAGAGAACGAGAACGAGAGTAGTGAGAGAGAGTGAAGGTGACGGAGAGGAAAAGAAAAGGGAGGAGGTGAGAGAAGGACAAGCGAGGCAGGAGGAGAGAGATGAGAGAAAGAGAAGGAGGAAGAGGAGGAGGGAGAAGAAGGAGAGAGGAGGATAAGAAGGAGATGAGAAGGAGAACAAGAGAGAGGACAAGGAGAACGACGGAGAGAAGAATAAGGGCACACAGAGAGAGGGAGAATGGGAGAGTAGATAAGGAAAGAGAGAGAAGGACAATGGAAGTGAGGGGGAGGAGAGCGAGAAGGAGACGAGGAGAGGAGAGACAGAGGAGGAGGAGGAGAGAGAAGGAGAATGAGAGAGGCAATACCAACGTGGAAGAATACGGCGCCTTCGACTGCGGCGTAGATAAGGAGAAGGAGAAGGAGAGAGAAGATAGAAGATAGAAGGGAAGAGAAGGAGGAGGGAGAAGGAGGAGGAGAAGAGACAAGGAGAAGGAGAGACAAAATTATCTCTCCTTCTCCTTGTTTCCCCATTTCCTTCTCTCTCGTCCTACACTCTCATTCTCTCTCCCCTACCTTCTCCTTGTTTTTCACTCGCTTGTTGCCCCGCACTCTCTCCTTCCCACTCCTCTCTCTGATTCTCTCTTCCCTTCTATCTTCTATCTTTTCTCTCCTTATCCTTCACTCTTCGTCTTCAATCTCGTTCCCTCTCTCTACTTCTCCTCTACTTCAATACCTCTCCTTCTCTTTTCCCTTTTCCTTCTCCTTCTCTCCCTTCTCTCTCTCTCCCTCGCTTGCCTTCACCTCTTAATTCTCTCCGACTCTCTCCTTCTCCTTCCCATCTCGGCTCTCCTCCCTCTCTTCCTCTCCTTCCCTCCTCCATCTCCCTCTACTTCTCTCTCCTTGTCCATCTCTCTCTCCCCTCCTCTCTCACTCTATCGTACTCTCTCGCTCTCCTCCTTCTTCTCTCTCTTTCCTTCTCTCTCCTCCTCTGGCTCTCCTCTCCTCATCTCCTTATCGCTCTCCTCCCGTCTCACTCCCATTGTCCTTCTCGCTCTCCTTATCTACTCTCCCCTTCCTCTTCCCTCTTTGTGCCCTTATTCTTCTCTCCGTCGTTCTACTTGTCCCCTCTCTTGTTCTCCTGCTCATCTCCTTCTTCTCCTCCTTTCTCCTTCTTCTCCCTCCTCCTCTTCCTCCTTCTGTTTCTCTCATCTCTCTGCTCCTGCTTTGCTTGTCCTTCTCTCTCCTCCTCCCTTTTTCTTTTCCTCTCCGTCACCTTCACTCTCTCTCACTACTCTCGTTCTCGTTCTCTCTTTCTCTCTTTCTCTCTTCTATTTCTCTCTTGGGACCGTACCCCTGTGATGTTGACTGCCACGTTGCAAGTCAGCACACCCTTGGGTTTGGCAGGTTATTATCGCCGCTTTATTTAGGATTTCTCCAGGTTCGCTTCGCCGTTGACGGCTCTGACGTGGAAGGGCGTCAAGTTCGTGTGGTCCCAGAAGTGTGAGGACAGTTTCTAGGAACTGAAGAGTCGGCTGACGACTGCTCCAGTTTTGACACTTCCCAGTGGCAGTGGTGGATTTGTGATTTACAGTGACGCGTCAGGCATTGGACTGGGATGCGTACTCATGCAGTATGGGCAGGTGGTTTCGTATGCTTCGAGGCAGCTTAAGATGCACGAGAGGAACTACCCCACTCATGATTTCGAGTTGGCGGCAGTCGTGCATGCTTTGAAGACTTGGAGGCATTACCTGTATGGCGAGCAATTCGAGGTGTTCTTAGATCATCAGATCTTGAAGTATCTGTTTTCGCCGAAGGAGCTGAATATGAGGCAGCGTAGATGGCTCGAGCTGATTAAGGATTATGATTTCACCTTCTCGTACCATCCGGGGAAGGCGAATTTGGTTGCTGATGCTTTGAGCAGGAATGTGGAGGTTACCGCAGCACGTCTTTGTATCGAGAAGTGGAAGCTGCTTGAGGCATTGACCGAATGGAGACCGTTCACCGATGAGTCGCGAGGTGCGGTGATTGCCGGGCTGAGAGTGGAGCCTCAGTTGGTCTCGAGTATTATTCAGGCTCAGAGTGCTGATGATGAATTAGCCGGTTTATTACAGTTAGCTGCCAGAGATGGGTCAGACTTCAGTATTAGAGTTGATGGTGGGCTGAGGTTCCGAGGTCGTGTCTAGGTGCCGAAGGGAGGAGATCTGAGGAAGGATATTCTGGAGGAGGCGCACAGATCCCGTTATTCGATCCACCCAGGCAGCACGAAGATGTATAGAGATCTTCAGAGGAATTTCTGGTGGAAGAGGATGAAGATGGAGATCGCAGAGTTCGTTGATAGATGTCTGATTTGTCAGCAGGTGAAGATCGAGCACCAGAGACCTGCAGGGCCGATGCAGAGGATCGAGCTTCCAGAGTGGAAGTGGGAACGTGACGATGGATTTCGTCACCGGGCTGTCGAGGACGAGAGGATTCCATGACGCGATTTGGGTTATAGTCGATCGACTGACCAAGTCGGCGAACTTCTGAGCTATCCGGACCACTTTACCTCTGGAGGGTCTAGCTAAGTTTTATATTGAGCAGATCGTCAGACTGCACGGGGTGCCCGTGAGTATTATTTCGGATCGAGATGCGAGGTTCACTTCCAGATTCTGGGGGAGTTTGCAGCAGGACTTAGGGACTCGGTTGAAGTTCAGTATGACATTTCATCCGGAGACAGACGGTCAGTCTGAGAGGACCATCCAGACGCTAGAGGATATGTTGCGAGCGTGTACTCTGGATTGGGTAGGTCATTGGGACGAGCATTTGTCGTTGATCGAGTTCGCCTACAACAACAACTACCATTCGAGAATTGGGATGGCACAGTACGAGGCCCTGTACCGGAGAACTTGGAGATCACCGGTATGCTCGAGTGATGTAGGCGAGTGATAGCCAGTTGGTCCTAAGATTGTGCACATGTATGCTGAGAAGGTTGATGTGATCAGGCAGAGACTAGTGACAGCCTGAGCAGGCAGAAGAGCTACGCTGATAGGCGTAGGCGAGAGCTGAAGTTTGAGGTAGGTGATCATGTCTTCCTGAAGATTTCACCATCTCGAGGAGTGATGAGGTTCGGGAAGAAGGGGAAGCTCAGTCCGAGGTATGTCGAACCATTTGAGATTCTTGATCGGGTTGGAGAGGTTGCCTACAGAGTTGCGTTCCCGCCGCAGTTTTCGGGTCTTCACAACGTCTTCCACGTCTTTGTATCGAGAAGTGGAGCCTTAGGTTGTTTCGAGTATTGTTCAGGCTCAGAGTGCTAATGATAAGTTAGTTGGGTTGTTACAGCTAGCTGCCAAAGATGGGCCAGACTTCAGTATTGTAGTTGATGGTAGGCTAAGGTTCAGAGGTCGTGTCTGGGTGCCGAAGGGAGGAGATCTGAGGAAGGATATTCTGGAGGAGATGCACAAATCCCGTTATTCCATCCACCCGGGTAGCACGAAGATGTATAGGGATCTTCAGAGGAATTTCTGGTGGAAGAGGATGAAGACGGAGATCGCAGAGTTCGTTTACAGATGTCTGATTTATCAGCAGGTGAAGATTGAGGACCAGAGACCAGTAGGGCCGATGCAGAGGATCGAGCTTCCAGAGTGGAAGTGGGAGCACGTGACGATGGATTTTGTCACCGGCTGCCGAGGACGAGAGGATTCCATGACGCGATTTGGGTTATAGACGATCGACTGACCAAGTCAGCGCACTTCTTAGCGATCCGGACCACTTTACCTGTGGAGGGTCTAGCTAAGTTGTATATTGAGGAGATCGTCGGACTTCATGGAGTGCCTGTGAGTATTATTTTGGATCGCGATCCGAGGTTCAATTCCAGTTTCTGGGGGAGTTTGTAGCAGGCCTTGGGGACTCGGTTGAAGTTCAGTACGACATTTCATCCACAGACAGATGGTCAGTCTGAGAGGACCATACATACGTTAGAGGATATGGTCCGAGCTTGTACTCCGGATTGGGCTGCACATTGGGATGAGCATTTGCCGTTGATCAAGTTTTCCTACAACAAGAGCTACCATTCGAGCATTGGGATGGCACCGTACGAGGCTCTGTACGGAAGACCGTGTAGATCACCGGTATGCTGGAGTGATGTAGGCAAGAGACAGCTAGTTGGTCCTGACATTGTGCAGATGTATGCTGAGAAAGTTGATGTGATCAGGCAGAGACTAGCGACAACTCAGAGCAGGCAGAAAGAGCTACGCTGATAGGCGTAGGCGAGAGCTGAGGTTTGAGGTAGGTGACCATGTCTTCCTGAGGATTTCACCATCTCAAGGAGTGATGAGGTTCGAGAAGAAGGGGAAGCTCAGTCCGACGTATGTCGGACCGTTTGAGATTCTTGATTGGGTTGGACCGGTTGCCTACAGGGTTGCGCTACCACCGCCGTTTTTGGGCCTTCACAACGTCTTCCACGTTTCGATGTTGAGGAAGTACGTAGCAGATCCTTCGCATGTGATTCAGTTGGAGGTTCCAGAGATCCGTCAGGATTTGTCTCTTGAGGAGAGATCAGTGGAGATTGTGGATCGGATGGAGCATTAGTTGAGGAGGAGGACCATTCCGATGGTGAAGGTCAGGTGGCAGCACCACAGCGAGCGAGAGGCCACTTGGGAGATTGAGGAGGACGTCCGGAAAGAGTTCCCGCAGTTGTTTGGTGAGCTTCGGTCTTAATTTCGAGGGCGAAATTCTTTTAGGAGGGTGGATTGTGGGATCCTAATCCTAATCCTAATTCTAATTGAGTTTTGATGTGAATTAGGTGGTGTTTAGGAGGAGATGGAGATGGACGGCTGGGATTGAAGTTGATGGATGAGTGGTGGAGATGGAGAGTAGATGGATGGCTGAGATTGAAGGTTGGGGAGATATTTAGTGTTTAGGCTCTCTCCCTCTCATTCTCTCACGTGTCTCTCACCCTCGTTTCTCACACACTCTCTCTCTACCCCAGTGTGCGCCAGCGTGGAGGTGCAGGGCGAGGCAGAGGCGGTGGTTGGGCGTTGGTTTAACTCGTGGAGGTGAGTGTGTGTTTCGAACCTTCTCGTTTTGTTGGTTCCCCCTTTCCTTGACCAAACTCGTTGCTGTGGTCGTGGTTGGTTGGTGGAGGTTCACGGAGGTGGAATCGTGAGTGTGGATCGTCTTCGTGGTGTTGATTGTGGTTTAGACGCGAGGTTCGTCGACGGATCGTGATTTTGGTGAGACGTGCTCGTGGAAGCGCCGTCGTGGTTCTTCAAACCTTCCGGTATGTCAACTCACTCACTTAACTAGTGTGAGTATTTGGAAGTCGACGGTAGGCCTTCCGGCTTATCACAAGTAAACATGCAGTAGATTTTATTGGCTGGTCGGTCGACCGGTTGGTGCAAACGGTCGACCGTTCGTATTGAGAATTCCGGTTCTGCCTCACAACGGCAGATCCTAGTTTCTCTCAGTTGAGGTCGGAGTGATTACTTGTATCTATTGTTTTGGCCTTTTGGAATGTAATCACACTTTTGAAATACTCGAATATATATTATATATATATGTGGTGCACCTATTTCCCTTTGTTGCGTAATATCCTCTGTTGATTGTTTTTTAGAAAATTTTAAATTTTTCGGCTGTGTTCGAGAATGTTGCACTATGTCTCTCTCTCCTTACATTTTGTCTCGACTTTTCCCTCCCTCTTTCCCTCTCTCCTTCCCTTCTAGTCTCCCCATTCTCTCTCTCTCTCTCTCATTCTCCTTCTCTTTCTCCGTCTAGCTCACTTACTGACTCCCTCGCTCTTTCTCCTTGTCGAAAGAGGAGACTAGAAGGGAAGGAGAGAGGGAAAGAGGGAGGGAAAAGTCGAGACAAAAGGTAAGGAGAGAGAGACATAGTGCAACATTCTCTCTCTCTCATTCTCCTTGTCTTTCTCCGTCTAGCTCACTTACTGACTCCCTCGCTCTTTCTCCCTC
The DNA here is from genome assembly GCA_963682175.1 of Triglochin maritima. Classification (NCBI taxonomy): domain Eukaryota; kingdom Viridiplantae; phylum Streptophyta; class Magnoliopsida; order Alismatales; family Juncaginaceae; genus Triglochin; species Triglochin maritima. The sequence goes on along the minus strand of OY821790.1, from coordinate 11,853,296 downwards.
ACTCCTTCTCTTTGTCTCTCTCCATTTCCATCACTCACAGTCTCCTTCTCTCTCCTCTCTCCACTTCTCGCTCTAATTCACTCTCTCCCCTTCTCCGTTTCACTCATTCTCTATTGTTCCCTCTACTTCTCCATCTCTCCTCCCTCTCTCCTTGCCCTTCTCACTCTCTCCCCCTCTGTCCACCTCTCCTCTCTCCCCTTCTCCTTCTAGCTCTCTCCCTTCGTCTATCCCTCTCTCCTTGTTTCCCCATTTCCTTCTCTCTCGTCCTACACTCTCCTTCTCTCTCTCCCCTCCTTCTCCATGTTTTTCACTGTTTTGTTGCGCCGCGCTCTCTCCTTCTCACTCCTCTCTCTGATTCTCTCTTCCCTTCTATGTTCTATCTTCTCTCTCCTTATCCTTCACTCTTCGTCTTCAATCTCCTTCCCTCTCTCTCCTTCTCCTCTACTTCAATACCTCTCCTTCACTTTCCTCTTTTCCTTCTCCTTCTCTCCCTTGTCTCTCTCTCCCTGGCTTGCCTTCTCCTCTTGCTTCTCTCCCTCGCTCTCCTTCTCCTTCCCATCTCTGCTCTCCTCCCTCTCTCCGTCTCCTTCCCTCCTCCATCTCCCTATACTTTTCTCTCCTTGTCTATTTGTCTCTCCCCTCCTCTCTCACTCTATCGTACTCTCTCGCACTCCTCCTTCTTCCCTCTCTTTCCTTCTCTCTCCTCCTCCTCTGTCTCTCCTCTCCTCGTGTCCTTCTCGCTCTCCTCCCCTCTCACTCCCATTGTCCTTCTCTCTCTCTCCCCCCTTTTCTAGTCTCCCCTTCTCCATCTCTTTGTCTGCCCTAATTCTTCTCTCCGTCGTTCTCGTTGTCCTATCTATTGTTCTCCTTCTCATCTCCTTCTTCTCCTCCTCTCTCCATCTTCTCCCTCGTCCACTTTCTCCTCTCCCTCCTTCACTTTCTCTCATCTCTCCCTTCTCCTTCTCCTTCACTTTCTCTCATCTCTCTCCTCCGCCCTTTTCTTTTGCTCTCTGTCACCTTCGCTCTCTCTCACTCCTTTCGTTTTCCTTATCTCTTTCTCTCTCCCCCTTCTCCTTCTCCTTCACTTTCTCTCATCTCTCTCCTCCGCCCTTTTCTTTTCCTCTCTGTCACCTTCACTCTCTCTCACTCCTTTCGTTTTCCTTATCTCTTTCTCTCTCCCCCTTCTCCTTCTCTCTATGTCTCTCTCTCCTTTCCTAGTGTCTCTACTTCTCCGTCCCTCTTTCCTTCTCTCCTTCCCTTCCAGTCTCCTCTTCCTTCTCTCTCTCCTTCTCCTTGACTTTCTCCGTCTAGCTCACTTACCGACTCCTTCTCTCCTTCTCTTTGTCTCTCTCCTTTTCCTTCATTCACAGTCTCCTTCTCTCTCCTCTATCCACCTCTCGCTCTAATTCACTCTCTCCCTTCTCCGTTTCACTCCTTCTCTATTGATCCCTCTACTTCTCCATCTCTCCTCCCTCTCTCCTTGCCCTTCTCACTCTCTCCCCCTCTGTCCACCTCTCGTCTCTCTCCTTCTCCTTCTTGCTATCTCCCTCCATCTCTCCCTCTCTCCTTGTTCCCCCATTTCCTTCTCTATCGTCCAACACTCTCCTTCTCTCCCCCCCTCCTTCTCCTTGTTTTTCACTCTCTTGTTGCCCCGCACTCTCTCCTTCTCTGTCCTCTCTCTGATTCTTTATTGACATCATTTGATGCTTGTATTTGTATCTTATATCCATTATCTTTCACCAAAACAATGCTACGTGACGAGTTTTATGTTTGAATTTCAAAAATAAATAGGTTTGAAGAGAGGAAGCATAAAAGGACCCAAACGCTGGGAAAAAGGACTGAATTGTGAGATCTGGGGACTAAGATGCAAGGGAGAAGGACCTGAATGTAAGACCGAAGGACCTAAGAGCAAAATAGAAAACTTCACACCATCATGGGCAGTATTTTGGCAATTCGATTCGGGTCGGAGCCCCAATAAACGAAGTAGATGCATCCAAAGACCAACAAATATATAAAGGATAGCCCAAAACAAAATTTAGCCTGATTGGGATCCTGTAGACTGCCAATTAGCACTCTGGAACCGCCAATTGGCGGTCCGGATCTTCCCGGATCCGCTAAGATTTCTGGAGCGTATGTATTAGTGTTTGTTTAGGCTATTTTTGGTATTTGTTTAGTCCCACATCGGGGGATTGTCCCGGATTGCCTTTTTCATTGACTATAAATAGAACTCTTCACCTTCTATTGTAAACTACCCATTGCTTGCTGGCATCACTTCACATTTTAAGTGGCTATTCTTCCTACTAGAAGTGAGGCCTTGAAATACACACACTAAACTACGAGGACGCTACTTGAATTGTGAGTCATTTTAATAAAAGTTTCTTTATTATGTTGTTTGTTTCATGTTGCTTGTTTTACTTTGTTTAATTTCATTTCATTAGTTTTAGCAGCTTAGTTAATATGCTTTCCTTGCTTAGTTTAATAATTAGTCTAATGTGTAGTGAGTAGTTCCATCCCCTTTGGGGGTTGGAGTTGATGTTCATACATGCAATTGAGAATGGAATGAATGCTTTATTTACAATGTGTTGATAAAACATGAATGTATGCTTGCTTGTTTAGGATAGAATTTATAACTTGATGAGTTTTACCAAAATGATTAGACACCTCTCATGCTTGTTTAGGTTCTGAAATAAACAACTTGTATATGTAAATGGTAAACAACTAGGTTGGTGAATGGATTGATAGGATTTGCCATAACATTTAGACACTTCCTATGCATGATAACACCACCTTTATTTGTGCTTAAAGAATGTGTTCAACACCCACCTCTTTACATGTGTGCACTCACTCCACCCCTTGTGTGCTTTCTATTTCTGAATTCCAGCACTTATTTAGTTCTTAGTTTAGTTTGGTAGTTCATCGTTTGTTGCGCTCTTTCATACTTCGTAGTGTAGTGTAGCGTAGAGTAGGATAATCAAACTCTTTTCCCTATTTTCGCTACTTGATTTCTGATAAACAAGAGACTGCTCACCTCCCTGTGGACGACCCGTATTTGCCACGTCTTCACCGACGCCGTGCACTTTCGGTTTAATATAAAACGTTAATCAAGTTTTTGGCGCCGTTGCCGAGGAGGTGCCAGTCCAGACTCTTGTTTGGACGATTCGAGTGGATTTAATTTGTGTTTTGTAGTTTTTCTTTGTTTCAGGACACTGGACTGCCAATTGGCGGTCTGGTGAGCCCTGTTTCCCTTCTCATTTCTTCATCTTGTTTCCATAATTGATGTAGTGATCTGCGACTTGATTTGGCATGTTGTGACTTATAGTTTGTTCCCAGATCAATAATTAAACCTCCTTTAAGCAACTTGGACCCTAAAACCCAAATCAAAAGATTAGGCATCCTTTCTTGTTTAGGTCATGCATCATGTATGTGACTTAGGCATGTAGATTGTTATTTATTTTAGCTTTATTTTCAGTTGCTGAGTGTGAGTTGAGCATTTCGTATGAACATGCATTAGTTAGTAGGAAGTGCATTGAAACAAGTGTGAGTTGAGCATTTGTTTGGAGAGTTGATTGTTAGATTAAGACTCCAAAACATTCCTTCGCCTCACAAACCACACTAATCAAGAGCCTAATTTTTAAAATCAAGTAGACATTGGCCCTAAGGATTTCGGGCGCATTAGGAGAGTGATCCGGTCCCGACCGTCATGACCTGATCGGCGTTGCCCACTCTGTCGATAGTAGAAGAGACGACATCTTCGGATCTTGGCTCACTTGCTGGGCTTTGTGGTCCTCGTCGTAGGGAGGTAAGGCATGTTGAGGCCGTGTGACCTCGCAGTTAGGCGTCGTCTAGCTGTAAGGACCTATAGCGACCTTAGGATTATTTGAGCCTTGTTTGCTTGTGTGATTCTACCTGTACCCATCCGCCGTAGCATAGGACTTCTTCCCTTCTCTCCTGAGTCATTCTTTCTCTCTTGTGTCCCCCCGTCTTCTCCTCTACGCACAATCTTTGCTATAAAAAAATTTGGTTTGTGTGTGTGCACTTTTGTGCATGCTTTCGTGGGCATGAGATGAGACTGGTCATTTGACGAGGCGCGTTGTCAACCCACCTGTGCTTCCTGTTGTGGCTCCCATACTTCTACGTGATCGATGCTACCCGAGCTGTACTGCTCTACCCTCATGCATCGTATTGCCAGAGGCAAATGGGAACCATTTTGAGGTTAAGCCTCAGTTATTTTCATGCTCCCTCACTTCACTGGGAAAGGTAACCCCTATATCTTTCTCAGGGAATTTGAGGAGGTATGTGCTATGTTCAAGCTGCAACAACTAAGCACAGACTTCATCCATCTTAGGCTTGTCCCCTTTACGCTGAAGTATGATGTCAAGAAGTGAATGTACAGCAACCAGGCGAATGCCTTTAGGACTTGGGATGAGTTTCAATATGCATTCCTCAAGAAGTACTTTCCAAATCATCAGACTCAAAAATTAAGGAACGAAATCAATTCGTTCTATCAACTTGAGACCGAAACATTTCTTTCATATCTAGAGAGGTTCAAGGAGCTACTATCCTCATGCCCTCGCCATGGCATTGAGTTGTGGCGCCTTTGTCAGATTGTCTACGAGGGTTTTCACATCCCGTCCCGGACACTCCTTGAGTCCATGTGTCAAGGAGAGTTCTTAGGAAAGGATGAAAGGGAGGCATGGGCTTTCCTAGAAGACCTCGCTGAGAAAACCATGAAATGGGAGAGTGTAAGGGAACCACCTGCATCATCCAGCATAGGAGCGGGGATCGCGAATTCAAACTCGACTAGATCGGGTGCCGCATTTGCTGTCCATACCACTACGGCCACCGAGGCGCGCATGGCAGCCTTAATGCGCCGTATGGATTCGATTGAGCTCCAAAACCAACAAGGTGCACCTCACATGTCCACATATGGTCGAGTTCCCTGTCATTCATGTGGTAGGATAGGTCATGTAGAAAGCGAGTGTGCGTCCATTCCTCCTGAGATTGAACGTGTCGACGCCATCTATGATAGAGCTAGGAATGACCCATACTCATCATCTTATAATCCCGGATGGAGGAACCACCACAATTTTCATGGAACCAAAATAATGCCCCGGGTGGTCCTTCAAACTCCTCTCGACCACCTAACCAATCATACCAACCTCCCATGCATGCAAAATCTTATCAGCCACCTCAAGCTCAAATCACCAATCAATCGGGTTTCCCAAATTCCAATAATATGGAAACCCGATTCAATTCGCTTGAGACCTTGACTCGTGGACTTGAAAACTCAATGAAAATTTTTATGTCAACCACGAGTCAAGTTCTCACTTCAAATCAGCAGACCATCAAATCTCTAGAGCTTCAGATGGGCCAATTGGCTCAGTCTGTAAATGAAAGAGAGAGAGGGTCTTTTCCTAGCCAGCCTGAGGCTAACCCCCATATGTACCAACAACAACACATGCAAAATGAGAATGTGGTACCTCGGGGGAGGCAAGTGAACCATGTGGAGGAACATGTTCACCATGTCAATTCCATTGTCACCTTAAGGAATGGAAAGTAGGTTGACAATCACATTTCCTTGCCACGACCACCACCATCTATCCAACCCCTCAGTGGGAATGGTGGTGAAGAAGAGGCTGAGGGTGAGGGTAATACACCAACGACTCCTTTTCAGGCACCGCAGAAAACCTACCTGCCAAAAGCTCCCTATCGAAGTAGGTTAACAAAAAAGCAGAGTGACACAATGGATAAGATATTAGAGGTGTTTAGTGAAGGTTAACATCCCCTTGTTGGATGTCATCCAACAAATACCTCAATATGCCAAAGTGTTGAAGGATCTCTGCACAACCAAGAGGAAGACCAATGTTGCTAAGAAAGCATTCTTGGCTGCAAATGTAAGCTCACTTTTGTCCAATCCCGCCTACATAAAATACAAGGATCCTGGGTGTCCTACTATTCAGTGTACGATAGGGGACACTAGCATGAGTAATATATTGCTTGATTTAGGACCAACGGTCAACCTCCTCCCATTTTCTGTTTATCAACAATTGAATTTGGGAGAATTGAAACCAACTAAGATCACCCTCCAATTGGAGGATAGTTCCATTCATATTCCAAAGAGAATTATCGAGGATGTGCTTATCAAAGTTGGAGATTTTATATTTCCAGTTGATTTTGTTGTCTTCGATACCAATCCTCTTGCGAACACCCACTCTCAAATACCTTTGATTTTTGGTAGACCATTTCTGGCAACTTCCAACGCCTTAATTAATTGTAGAAATGGTCTCATGAAGCTCTCATTCTGTAACATGAGTGTCGAGTTTCATGTGTTCAACTCTGGTAGGCAACATGAGCCCATAGACCAACCTTTAAATCTCAATCTCATCCCCAATTAGAGAAAACACCACAAAATCAACGAACACCCCTAACACCAATGCAACCCATTGAGAATGTTTGTGGGCCCAGCAAAAACTCATTGCCAGTCTTTGCAATGCAACAGAGTGAGCTGGCATCAAACATGAATGTCCAAAAGGAGTGTTCGTTGCATGATTCAGTTGAGATTACTAGTAAGAGTGAGACACCTCATCATATGCCTATACCAGAAGGTGTCTCTATCTCATGTACCTTGGCCATTGAGCCATTTGAGCTTCATCTTGACTCCAACAAGGACCCACCTACGACTGAGCTTATGCTTGATGATATAAATGATGGTGGGAGGTCCTTGTTGGATGACTTGGGGAGAAGCCCCATTCTTAGTGATGCAGGTCTGCTGCATCCATCGAATGAGCGTGAGGAACTCATTCCGATGCACCCACCTATTGGTTGGAGGGTTTTGTTCGATGAGGAACTAAACCCTAGTGAGGCAACACAACTCCACTCATTCATTTTGCCTACACCCAACCAATATCATGAGGGGTTCGAGCCTTTCAGCTTTGACCTTTCACCCCTCATGATACCTCAGAGTACCAATGAAGTTTGCCCATCTTGGCAAGTCTCTGGTCCTCATAACTCGATATTCTCATTTGATGTTCCTTGAAAAAATGATTATGAGAATATCTTTGTTGATTTATATATCTTATTAAAAAAAACGAGAAATAAAAGACTCCATGAGCAAGCATTGCTTGTTGTGGGCCCCAACTCTTGTGTACTTGGGCCCCATTTCTTCACGTATTTGTCTCCCTTCTTCAGTATCTCACAGGTTTTTGATGGAATTTGGGTTTGTATCCATCACTATAACCATGAATTTCCTGTTGTGTTTCATGTTGGTGAGATCGTCCCTTTTTCATGCGTATAGCAATGTAGCATCATGCTCACATTCATTGTGGACAATGCATGAAGTAGGTGTGGGGGGGTGTTTTACGTGTGTACATAGTTGAGTCTTTTACTTTGAATTTTTTTCCTTTTGTGTGCATTGCTAGGGTCATGTTAGTGTGTTGCATTTAACATTGATATTTCTGCTTGCCATGATCCTTGGGTGTCTTGTCTTCTTTTGCTTGCCTAGTGCTTTAAAGTGTTCACATTTCTTTTAAAATCTTCAAGTGTTTGTGAAAGAAAATGTTTTGTGGGTTTTGCGTATGTTTAGCATGTGCAAAACCGTTGAGAGGCAAAGTAAAAAGAAAGCTCCCAAAATTGTCTTGAACTTGATGCATTAGGATTTCTAGTTTATTGGCTTTAGGTCTTATCGAGTCGTTAGGATGCACCTAGGTTTTCCCTCGGGGGGCGTGTGATCATAGGGTTTCAGCACTCAAACATTTAAAGAAGTCCACCCTAAACCTAGTGAGTCAAATAATTCGTGTCTGTTAGTATAATGAAGTTTGTCGTAGTCAAGAGCCCTTAATCTTTTTTTGTGAAACTTAAGTGTAGGGGTTTTGGTTCCCATGTAGATAAGTGAATAAGTGGTGTTCTCTCTTCTCACACGGCTCCTATCACTCGGAAAAGTAGGTCTGAGGGGACCTTGTGCTTGGTGCTCTCGAGTCATCTGACTTAGGATGCACCGACCGAACTCCCGTTACATGGGTGGTAGGGATTGCCCTATGTGGAGATTTGGGGGAAGGTGTACGTGATAGTGTAAGTCCTCATAGGCAATGATGCACGAAACCTGATCCTAGGAGAATCAAACACCAACCAATAAAATGCTCCACAGAAAAAAGAAAAAAACGGAAAAAAGAAAAGAAAAAGTCAAATAAGAACCTTAATGGACTTTACACATTGTATCACATTCAGAAGTTAAGGTTGCCCATGTCTTTCACTTAAGTCCTTGACTAACTTTCACAAATAATTCATTAGGCTTGGTGTGTGGACCGATTGCATATATAGAGTCGACCCGTAGTATTACCGCGTCCCATGATCGACAAAATGAGTCCAACGAGTCGTGTAGCTGGATTGATTAATGCATCTTGTTTGGATTTTGTGGGTCTATCCGCTAAAAACCCTCAGGAGACAACACTTCTCCTCCTTGTGATTCCTACGAAGGTGAGTTAGGATTTCTTGTTTTTCGTATGCTTTTCACTTACTTTGTTTTGCTCGGGACTAGCAAAAGTTAGGTGTGGGGGTATTTGATTGACATCATTTCATGTTTATATTTGTATCTTATATCCATTATCTTTCACCTAAAGAATGCTACGTGACGAGTTTTATGTTTGAATTTCAGAAATAAATAGGTTTGAAGAGATGAAGCATAAAAGGACACAAAAGCTGGGAAAAAGGACTGAATTGTGAGATCTGGGGACTAAGATGCAAGGGAGAAGGACCTGAATGTAAGACTGAAGGACCTAAGAGCAAAACAGAAAACTCCACACCATCATGGGGATTATTTTGGCAATTTGATTCGGGTCGGAGCACCAATAAACGAAGTAGATGAATCCAAGACCAACAAATATATCAAGGAAAGCCGAAAACAAAATTTAGCCAGATCCGGATCCTGTAGACCGCCAATTGGCGGTCCAGATCTTCCCGGATCCGCTAAGATTTCTGGAGCGTATGTATTAGTGTTTGTTTAGGCTATTTTTGGTATTTGTTTAGTCCCACATTGGGGGATTGTTCCAGAATTCCTTTTTCTTTGGCTATAAATAGAACTCTTCACCTTATATTGTAATCACTTCACATTTTGAGTGGCTATTCTTCCTACTAGAAGCGAGGTCTTGAAGCACACACTAAAGTAGGAGGATGCTACTTGAATTGTAAGTCATTTTAATAAAAGTTTCTTTATTATGTTGTTTGTTTCATTTTGCTTGTTTTACTTTGTTTAATTTGATTTCATTAGTCTTAGTAGCTTAGTTAATATGCTTTCCTTGCTCAGTTTAATAATTAGTCTAATGTGTAGTGAGTAGTTCCATCCCCTTTGGGGGGTGGAGTTGATGTTCATACATGCATTAGAGAATTGAATGAATGATTTATTTACAATGTGTTGATAAAACATGAATGTATGCTTGCTTGTTTAGGAGAAAATTTATAACTTGATGAGTTTTGACAATATGATTAGACACCTCTCATGTTTGTTTAGGTTCTGAAAGAAACAACTTGTATATCTAAATGTTAATCAACTAGGTTGGAGAATGGATTGATAGGTTTTGCCATAACATTTAGACACTTCCTATGAATGATAACACAACCTTCATTTGTGCTTAAAGAATGTGTTCAACACCCACCACTTTGCATGTGTGCACTCACACCACACCTTAGGGGTTTTCCATTTTGGAATTCCAGCACTCTTATTTCATTCTTAGTTAATCGCTTGTTGTTTGCTTATGCATGCGTTATTTCGTAGTGTTGTGTAGCGTAGATTAGGATAATCAAACTCTCTTCCCAATTTTTGCCACTTGATTTCGTGCAAACGAGAGGCCGCTCACCTCCCTGTGGACGACCCGTATTTTCCACCGCTTCAACGTGGCCGTGCACTTGAGGTTTAATATAAAACGAATCAATCAATTCTCTCTTCCCTTCTATCTTCTGTCTTCTCTCTCCTTATCCTTCACTCTTCGTCTTCAATATCCTTCCCTCTCCCTCCTTCTCCTCTACTTCAATACCTCTCATTCTCTTTCCCCTTTTCCTTCTCCTTCTCTCCCTTGTCTCTCTCTCCCTCGCTTGCCTTCTCCTCTTGCTTCTCTCCCTCTCTCTCCTTCTCCTTCCCATCTCTGCTCTCCTCCCTCTCTCCATCTCCTTCCCTCCTCTATCTCCCACTACTTCTCTCTCCTTGTCCATCTCTCTCTCCCCTCCTCTCTCACTCTATCGTACTCTCTCGCTCTCCTCCTTCTCTCTCTTTCCTTCTCTCTCCTCTTCCTCTGTCTCTCCTCTACTCGTCTCCTTCTCGCTCTCCTCCCCTCTCACTCCTATTGTCCTCTCTCTCCATATCTACTCTCCCCTTCTCCTTCTCTCTGTGTGCCCTTATTCTTCTCTCTGTCGTTCTCCTTGTCCTCTCTCTCCTCCTATCTCCTTCTCCCTTCTCCTCTTCCTCTCTCTTTCTCTCATCTCTCTCCTCCTGCTTCGCTTCTCCTTCTCTCTCCTCCTCCCTTTTCTTTTCCTCTCCGTCCCCTTCACTCTCTCTCACTCCCCGTTCTCGTTCTCTATTTCTCTCTCCTCCTCTCTCCTTCTCCTCCCTCCTCCTCTTCCTTCTTCTCTTTCTCTCATCTCTCTCCTCATACTTCGCTTGTCCTTCTCTCTCCTCCTCCCTTTTCTTTTCCCCTCCGTCAATTTCACTCTCTCTCACTCCTCTTGTTCTCCTTCTCTCTTTCTCTCTCCCCCTTCTCCTTCTCTCTATGTCTCTCTCTCCTTACCTTTTGTCTCTACTTCTCCCTCCCTCTTTCCTTCTCTCATTCCCTTCCAGTCTCCTCTTCCTTCTCTCTCTCCTTCTCCTTGTCTTTCTCCGTCTAGCTCACTTACCGACTCCCTCGCTCTTTCTCCCTCTCTCCTTCTCTTTGTCTCTCTCCTTTTCCTTCATTCACAGTCTCCTTCTCTCTCCTCTCTCCACTTGGCGCTCTAATTCACTCTCTCCCCTTCTCCGTTTCACTCCTTCTTTATTGTTCCCTCTAATTCTCCATCTTTCCTCCCTCTCTCCTTGCCCTTCTGACTCTCTCCCCCACTGTCCAACTCTCCTCTCTCTCCTTCTCCTTCAATCTCTCTCCCTCCGTCTCTCCCACTCTCCTTGTTTCCCCATTTCCTTCTCTCTCGTCCTACACTCTCCTTCTCTCACTCCTCCTTCTCCTTGTTTTTCACTCTCTTGTTGCCCCACGCTCTCTCCTTCTCACTCCTCTCTCTGATTCTCTCTTCCCTTCTATCTTCTATCTTCTCTCTCCTTATCGTTCACTCTTCGTCTTAAATCTCCTTCCCTCTCTCCTTCTCCTCTACTTCAATACCTCTCCCTCTCTTTCCACTTTTCCTTCTCCTCCTCTCCCTCGTCTCTCTCTCTCCCTCGCTTGCCTTTTCCTCTTGCTTCTCTCCCTCTCTCTCCTTCTCCTTCCCATCTCCGCTCTACTCCCTCTCTCCGTCTCCTTCCCTCCTCCATCTCCCTCTACTTCTCTCTCCTTGTCCATCTCTCTCTCCCCTCCTCTCTCACTCTATTGTACTTTGTCGCTCTCCTCCTTCTTCTCTCTCTTTCCTTCTCTCTCCTCTTCCTCTGTCTCTCCTCTCCTCGTCTCCTTCTCGCTCTCCTTCCCACTCACTCCCATTGTCCATCTCTCTCTCTCTCTTTATCTACTCTCCCCTTCTCCTTCTCTCTGTGTGCCCTTATTCTTCTCTCCGTCGTTCTCCTTGTCCTCTCTCTCCTCCTATCTCCTTCTCCCTTCTACTCTTCCTCTCTCTTTCTCTCATCTCTCTCCTCCTGCTTCGCTTCTCCTTCTCTCTCCTCCTCCGTTTTCTTTTCCTCTCCGTCCCCTTCACTCTCTCTCACTCCCCTCGTTCTCGTTCTCTATTTCTCTCTCCCCCTTCTCCTTCTCTCTATGTCTCTCTCTCCTTACCTTTTGTCTCTGCTTCTCCCTCCCTCTTTCCTTCTCTCCTTCTCTTCCAGTCTCCCCTTCCTTCCCTCTCTCCGTCTCCTTGTCTTTCTCTGTCTAGCTCACTTACTGACTCCCTCGATCTTTCTCCCTCTCTCCTTCTCTTTGTCTCTCTCCTTTTCCATCATTCATAGTCTCCTCTCTCCTCTCTCCACTTCTCACTCCAATTCACTCTCTCCCCTACTCCATTTCACTCCTTCTCTATTGTTCCCTCTACTTCTCCATCTCTCCCCCCTCTTTCCTTGCCCTTCTCACTATCCCCCCTCTGTCCACCTCTCCCCTCTCTTCTTCTCCTTCTAAATCTCTCCATCCGTCTCGGCCTCTCTCCTTGTTTCCCCATTTCCTTCTCTCCCGTCCTACACTTTCCTTCTTTCTCTCCCCTCCTTCTCCTTGTTTCTCACTCTCTTGTTGCCCCGCCCTTTCTCCTTCTCACTCCTCTCTCTGATTCTCTCTTCCCTTTTATCTTCTATCTTCTCTCTCCTTATCCTTCACTCTCCGTCTTCAATCTCCTTCCCACTCTCTCCTTCTCCTCCACTTCAATACCTCTCCTTCTCTTTCACTTTTCCTTATCCTTCTCTCCCTTGTCTATCTCTCCCTCGCTTGCCTTCTCCTCTTGCTTCTCCCCTCTCTGTCCTTCTCCTTCCCATCTCCGCTCTCCTCCCTCTCTCCGTCTCCTTCCCTCCTCCATCTCCCTCTACTTCTCTCTCCTTGTCCATCTCTCTCTCCCCTCCCCTCTCACTCTATCGTACTCTCTCGCTCTCCTCCTTCTTCTCTCTCTTTCCTTCTCTCTCCTCTTCCTCTGTCTCTCCTCTCCTCGTCTCCTTGTCGCTCTCCTCCCCTCTCACTCCCATTGTCCTTCTCTCTCTCTCCTTATCTACTCTCTCCTTCTCCTTCTCTCTATGTGCCCTTATTCCTCTCTCCGTCGTTCTCCTTGTCCTCTCTCTTGTTCTCCTTCTCATCTCCTTCTTCTCCTCCTCTCTCCTTCTTCTCCCTTCTCCTCTTCCTCCTTCTTTTTCTTTCATCTCTCTCCTCCTGCTTCACTTGTCCTTCTCTCACCTCCTCTCTTTTCTTTTCCTCTCCGTCACCTTCACTCTCTCTCACTCCTCTCGTTGTCCTTCTCTCTTTCTCTCTCCCCCTTCTCCTTCTCTCTAGGTCTCTCTCTCCATACCTTTTGTCTCTACTTCTCCCTCCCTCTTTCCTTCTCTCCTTCCCTTCCAGTATCCTCTTCCTTCTCTCTCTCCTTCTCCTTGTCTTTCTCCGCCTAGCTCACTTACCGACTCCCTCGATCTTTCTCCCTCTCTCCTTCTCTTCGTCTCTCTCCCTTTCCTTCATTCATAGTCTCCTTCTAGCTCTCTCCCTCTGTCTCTCCATCTCTCCTTGTTTCCCCATTTCCATCTCTATCGTCCTACACTCTCCTTCTCTCTCTCCCCTCATTCTCCTTGTTTTTCACTCTCTTGTTGCCCCGTGCTTTCTCCTTCTCACTCCTCCTCTACTTCAATACCTCTCCCTCTCTTCCCACTTTTCCTTCTCCTTCTCTCCCTTGTCTCTCTCTCGCCCTCGCTTGCCTTCTCCTCTTGCTTCTCTCCCTCTCTCTCCTTCTCCTTCCCATCTCCGCTCTCCTCCCTCTCTCCGTCTCCTTCCCTCCTCCATCTCCCTCTACTTCTCTCTCCTTGTCCATCTCTCTCTCCCCTCCTCTCTCACTCTATCGTATTCTCTCGCTCTCCTCCTTCTTCTCTCTCTTTCCTACTCTCTCCTCCTCCTCTGTCTCTCCTCTCCACGTCTCCTTCTCGCTCTCCTCCCCTCTCACTCCCATTGTCCTTCTCTCCCTCCCTCTCCCCTTCTCCTTTTCTGTGTTTGCCCTTATTCTTCTCTCCGTCGCTCTCCTTGTCCTCTCTCTTGTTCTCCTTCTCATCTCCTTCTTCTCCTCCTCTCTCCTTCTTCTCGCGTCTCCTCTTCTTCCTTCCATTTCTCTCATCTCTCACCTCCTGCTTCGCTTGTCCTTTCTCTTCTCCACCCTTTTCTTTTCCTCTCCGTCACCTTCACTCTCTCTCACTCCTCTCGTTTTCCTTCTGTCTTTTTCTCTCCCCCGTCTCCTTCTCTCCATGTCTCTCTCTGCTTACCTTTTGTCTCTACTTCTCCCTCCCTTTTTCCTTCTCTCCTTCCCTTCCAGTCTCCTCTTCCTTCTCTCTCTCTTTCTCCTTTTCTTTCTCCACCAAGCTCACTTACCGACTCCCTCGATCTTTCTCCTTCTCTCCTTCTCTTTGTCTCTCTCCTTTTCCTTCATTTACAGTCTCCTTCTCTCTCCTCTCTCCACTTCTCGCTCTAATTCACTCTCTCCCCTTCTCCGTTTTACTCCTTCTCTATTGTTCCCTCTACTTCTCCATCTCTCCTCCCTCTTTCCTTGCCCTTCTCACTATCCCCCCTCCTCTGTCCACGTCTCCTCTCTCTCTCCTTCTCCTTCTAGCTCTCTCCCTCCGTCTCTCCCTCTCTCCTTGTTTACCCATTTCTTTCTCTCTAGTCCTACACTCTCCTTCTCTCTCTCCCCTCGTCCTTGTTTTTCACTCTCTTGTTGCCCCGCGCTCTCCCCCTCTCACTCCCCTCTGTGATTCTCTCTTCCCTTGTATCTTCTATCTTTTGTCTCCTTATCCTTCACTCTACGTCTTCAATCTCCTTCCCTCTCTCTCCTTCTCCTCTACTTCTATACTTGTCCTTCTCTTTCCCCTTTTCCTTCTCCTTCTCTCCCTTGTCTAACTCTCCCTCGCTTGCCTTCTCCTCTTGCTTCTCACCTCTCTCTCCTTCTCCTTCCCATCTCTGATCTCCTCCCTCTCTCCGTCTCCTTCCCTCCTCCATCTCCCTCTACTTCTCTCTCCTTCTCCATTTCTCTCTCCCCTCCTCTATCACTCTATCGTACTGTCTCGCTCTCCTCCTTCCTCTCTCTCTTTCCTTCTCTCTCCTCCTCCTCGGTCTCTCCTCTCCTCGTCTCCATCCCGCTCTCCCCCCCTCTCAATCCAATTGTCCTTCTCTCTCTCTCCTTCTCTACTCTCCCCTTTCTTTCTCTCTGTGTGCCCTTATTCTTCTCTCCGTCGTTCTCCCTGTCCTCTCTCTTGTTCTCCTTCTCATCTCCGTCTTTTCCTCCTCTCTCCTTCTTCTTCCTCCTCCTCTTCCTCCTCTCCCTCCTTCTCTTTCTCTCATCTCTCTCCTCCTGCTTTGCTTGTCCTTCTCTCTCCACCTCCCTTTTCTTTTCCTCTCCGTCACCTTCACTCTCTCTCACTCCTCTTGTTCTCCTTCTTTCTTTGTCTCTCCCCCTTCTCCTTCTCCTTCTCTCTATGTCTCCCTCTCCTTACCTTTTGTCTCTACTTCTCCCTCCCTCTTTCCTTCTCTCCTTCCCTTCCAGTCTCCTCTTCCTTCTCTCTCTCCTTCTCCTTGTCTTTCTCCGTCTAGCTCACTTATCGACTCCCTCGCTCTTTCTCCCTCTCTCCATCTCTTTGTCTCTCTCCTTTTCCTTCATTCACAGTCTCCTTCTCTCTCCTCTCTCCACTTGTCGCTCTAATTCACTATCTCCCCTTCTCCGTTTCACTCCTTCTCTATTGTTCCCTCTACTTCTCCATCTCTCCTCCATCTCTCCTTGCCCTTCTCACTCTCTCCCCCTTTGTCCAGCTCTCCTCTCTCTCCTTCTCCTTCTAGCTCTCTCCCTCCGTCTCTCCCTCCCTCCTAGTTTCCCCCTTTCCTTCTCTCTCGTCCTACACTCTCCGTCTTTCTCTCCCCTCCTTCTCCTTGTTTTTCACTCTCTTGTTGCCTCGCGCCCTCTCCTTCGCACTCCTTTCTCTGATTCTTTCTTCCCTTCTATATTCTATCTTCTCTCTCCTTATCCTTCCTCTTCATCTTCAATCTCCTTCCCTCTCTCTCCTTCTCCTCTACTTCAATACCTCTCCTTCTCTTTCCCCTTTTCCTTCTCCTTCTCTCCCTTGTCTCTCCCTCCCTCGCTTGCCTTCTCCTCTTGCTTCTCTCCCTCTCTCTCCTTCTCCTTCCCATCTCCGCTCTCCTCCCTCTCTCTGTCTCCTTCCCTCCTCCATCTCTCTCTACTTCTCTCTCCTTGTCCATCTCTCTCCCCTCCTCTCTCACTCTATCGTACTCTCTCGCTCTCCTCCTTCTTCTCTCTCTTTCCTTCTCTCTCCTCCTCCTCTGTCTTTCCTCTCCTCGTCTCCTTCTCGCTCTGCTCTCCTCTCACTCCCATTGTCCTTCCCTCTCTCTCCTTATCTACTCTCCCTTTCTCCTTCTCTCTGTGTGCCCTTATTCTTCTCTCCGTTGTTCTCCTTGTCCTTTCTCTTGTTCTCATTCTCATCTCCTTCTTCTCCTCCTCTCTTCTTCTTCTCCCTCCTCCTCTTCCTCCTCTCCCTCCTTCTCTTTCTCTCATCTCTCTCCTCCTGCTGCGCTTCTCCTTCTCTCTCCTCCTCCCTTTTCTTTTCCTCTCTGTCACCTTCACTCTCTCTCACTCCTGTCGTTGTCAATCTCTCTTTCTCTCTGCTCCTTCTCCTTCTCTCTATGTCTCTCTCTCCATACCTTTTGTCTCTACTTCTCCCTCCCTCTTTCCTTCTCTCCTTCCCTTCAACTCTCCTCTTCCTTCTCTCCCTCTCCTTCTCCTTGTCTTTCTTCGTGGCACTAAGAGCCCACATTCGCACCACTATGGCAATCCGGCTTCCTCTAGCGTGTGAGAGGCGTGTGGCTTCACCTTCGAGGGATCTTGCAATCTGAGTTCCCAGCTTCATGAGGAGGAGTAGTGTTGTCCACACCCCTCTAATGTACGAGCACCTCGAGAAGAGATGGTCCATGTCCTCTTCCTCCCTCTCACAAAGGCTAGACACCAGATCATGTTTTGCTCCTCGTAAATTCATAAGCTTCTTTGTTAGGGGGACACGCCTCATTGCACACCAAGCTGTGATAGCATGTTTAGGAATGACATGTTTGTGCCAAACCACATCCGCCCAAGTGACCTTCCTCCCCGATTTCAGCACCCATTTCCACACTTCCTTTATTCCTAATGAAGTCCCTTTCCCTTCTACGCGCCTATGCTGGTCCACTCCTCCATGAATGCGTGTATTAGTGATTTTCAAGTGGACTTCCTCCGTTATCGTTGATCTTGAGGGGGGGAGGTTCCATTTCCCCTCTCTGATGAAGTAGGACACTTTGGTATCCCAAGGCACTCCCAATTCATGATGAAGGCGAGCCCCCCAACTCTCGCATTGAAATGGTTCTCCACACCACGGATATTGGAAGAAACGTATCTCTTGCCCACTTCCCACGTCATATTGGATGTGCCGTTGGGCAATGTCACGAACTCGGAGAATCCCTCACCATGCCCATGATGATGATGATGGTGGGCTCGCTAGCGAAATAGACCGGTTCTTAAGGTATTTTCTTCTGACACACTTTACCCAAAGAGAGCTTCCTTCCGCCACAACCAGCCCCAATAATCGAAGGAGGCCCACATCATTCCAGAGGCTCTCAATCTCTTTCAGCACCTTCCGAGGAATATGCAAGCAATGATATTTTGCCCTCCCCAAATTGATACTTTAATTGATACATCTATATGCAAGCAATGATATTTTAATTGATACATGTTTTTATTGATATGTTGATTAATTATCAAAATGGATTAACGATTATTAGCCAAAAAGCTAACAATCTCCCCCTTTTTGATGATGAAAACTTATCGATCTAAATACATGTTTAAATTTAATTTTTATCATTAACAATCAATATCTAAAGCTCCTCCTATCTTATAGCTCCCCCTATCTATAAGCATGTATTTATTTCTCCCCCTATGGCATAATCAAAAAGTATCATGAGACAATATGATAATCGATTTAAGCATAATCATGAGATATAGTAACGGAAGCGAGGATATTAAGCCAAAAAAAGGAGAGAGAACAATAAACCATGCATTCAACTTAGAATAAAAAACAAACATCAAAGGCAACTTCGAAAGCAAATAGTACAATAGGTTCAAAGCAAAATACACCAATAAGCAAATGTTTGAAACAATAACATCATAAACCGAAGTGCAAAGAAAAATGACACACACGCTCCACAAAAACAACACTGAATCACCCAAGCCTCTGATCACGCAGCAGCGAGGAGAGAGAATCAAGAGAAGCTTCAATCCGGCCGAGCTGAGAAGATGTGGAGGCCTCAAGTGCATCTAAACGAGCAGTAGAGGACGCCTCAAGCGCATCAAATCGAGCAAAAGTGGAGGCCTCGAAAGCATGAACCTGATCAGATAGTTGCTGAAAACGATAGAGATCAATGGAAGTGGAAGAGGACCCCTACCCTTGAGACCATGCAGCGGAGTCTCCCGCACCCCACCAAGACCTAGAATCGCGAGGGACAGAACGAGGCATCCACCTCGGATCTTCAGATACCTCTTCGGCTTCTTCTCCTTTTTCTTCGGAATTTTCAGCAGAGTCCTCAGCAGAGGAATGAGGTGGCGAAGGAAGAGGAATAGATTTCATTTTGGAAAGGAAATTTGTAGACCAAAGAGGGAAAAGAATCGACATCGATATTCCATTTTTCAAATGGCACAGTAAGCCACATTGGGTAGGGAAGATACGATCCGCTATGATGGCACATGTGCGAGATCATGAAACTAGGCCAATCTACCAAAACTTTCTTATAGATGCAATAGATGCATGTAAGAGCCAAATCAGATACCTCATAACGGTGACCAAATTTTGGATAGAGGTTGTAAGATACGATTTGGGCAAGAATCCTGGGTAGATGGTGTAAAAGAGAACCATTGTGTTTGAAACGACCGTTTACCCGAGGAGGAGGAATGGCATATATACTCATCAACAATTTTCTTTATATTGGTGTCGGGGAGAGCACCTTGAGGAAAGTCACGATAAATATTTATTCCCCTCGACGCGAGACCTAGAGTCAGAGACAACATTTCGGGTGTGATCCTATATTCAATCCCATTGATTAAGGTAGTTAAGACATGCATATGAGGGACTTTTCTAAGATTGCAATAGAATTGTTGCACAAGAAAAGGACAATAGGGTTTAGATGCAAGAATAGTGTGAGAAAAAGTGATTTTATTTGCATCTAAAAAGGATTGTAAAGACAAGTTTTCAAAGTCGGCTAGCTCAACCTTGCGACATGGTACGAAGTTAGCAACCGAGAAGACTTCATCCCACGCTTTTTTAGCGTCATCATCAACCGGAAAGAACTGAATCAAATGTTGAACCGGAGGAGCCGGAGTACGAGAGGACGAGGTTTGAGAGTCTTGTTTCTTCTTGGTGCGACGCTCGGTAACCTCTGGAGTAGTACATTTCTTGGTTATGGGCATCTTTGAGCGACCCATAGGAGAAGAGATTTGGGAGACGACCGGAATGGGTGTAGTAAGTCAAGGGGGTTCGAGAGATGGAGGACAAATAGGAATTTGGCAGCCGGAATGGTCGGACAGTCGACCGGAGGGAGAGGGAAGGTGAAGGGCGGCACTTGGGTTTTAAGAGAGGAGAGGTGAAAGTGAAGAGTGATGCCTTCTAATTGCCCTAAAAAGGTGCTTAAAGGACTAAAACGGTCGACCGTAGACATGTTCCGGTCGACCGGTAGGTTAAAAAAAATTAACCCACAACCTCTGCCCAAAAACGGTAGGACGCGAATAGCGAATCGGTCGACCGAAAGAGGAGTTTGAAAAAATACCCGTGGAAGAACTGTCGCTTTTCGGTCGGACGAACAAGAGACCGTCGGTCGACCAAAAGAAGAATTTAAAGAAAGGAAAGCTGCTAGGTGATTTTCGGTTGGACAAAACACACTCACGGTCGACCGAAACACAACCACAGTTGACCGAAGATCAAAAATGGTTCGATCGGACACTTAAGTGAACTAAGTCAGATCGACCAGAAGAACAACGGTAGAACGAAGTAGTAAAACGCGGTCGACCGAAACACATCAGGGAAACAAAATTCAACACATCACGCGAACCGGTCGACCTACCAGAATCATGCGGTCGACCGAGACACACCAGGGAAAACAAAATTCAACACATCAAGAGAACCGGTCGACTGAAGACAATAATGCGGTCGACCGATAACATGTCAAAGGGCACAATTTTAAAAACCACTCAAAAACTCCCTAAAAACTTGGAAAGAAAACTCAACAAAATTCAAAACATCAAGCGAACCGGTCGACCGAAGCATGAAGTTTCCAAGTTATACGTCATTTAAATTGCATATGCCTAGATTTAGCCTTATATGAAAGAATTTGTCAACGTTTAAAGGTTTTGTGAAAATATCCGCAAGTTGATCATTAGTGGGAACAAATATAAGTTTAATGTCTTCCTTTGTTGCATGATCTCTAAGAAAATGATGTCTAACCTCAATGTGTTTAGTTCGAGAATGCAATATGCGATTTTTCGAAAGATTTATTGCACTAGCATTATCACAAAGTTTATGAGTAGTTTGAAACTCAACTTTCAAGTCTTTGAGGGTTTGCCTCATCCACAAGACTTGTGCACATGCACAACCGGCGGCAATGTATTCGCCCTCGGTTGTCGACAATGCAACACTATTTTATTTCTTACTAAACCAAGAGACAAGCGATTTTCCCAAGAATTGGCAAGTGCCACTAGTACTTTTACTATCTAAAATGCAAGCTGCATAGTCGGTGTCACTTTAGGCAACAAGATCAAAAGCCTTAGTTTTGGGGTAAAACAAACCAAACTCTTGAGATCCTTTGAGATAGCGAAAAATCCGTTTTAAAGCATTGAAATGAGATTCTTTAGGACAAGCTTGAAAACGAGCACATAAACACACGGAACACATAATATCCGGACGACTAGCGGTAAGATAAAGCAAAGATCCGATCATACCTCGATATTTCTTGATATCCACTTCCTTGCCATTTTCATCTTTGTCTAACTTAGTGCTAGTGCTCATGGGAGTGTTGTGTGGATTGCTATTTGCAAGACCAAAGCGTTTTAAGAGTTCTCTTGTGTACTTTGCTTGGTGTATGAAGTTCCCATCTTTAGTTTGCTTAATTTGGAGTCTGAGGAAGAAGTTTAGTTCACCAATTAAGCTCATCTCGAACTCCCCGTGCATAGACTTGGAAAATTCTTTGCAAAGACGTGGGTTACTTGCACCAGATATGATATCATCAACATAGATTTGTACCACTAGTAAATCATGATCATAAGTTTTAACAAAAAGAGTGGTATCCACTTTACCCACACAAAAACCTTTGTCGATTAATAAGTTTTTCAACCGATCATACCAAGCTCTAGGAGCTTGTTTGAGGCCATAAAGACCCTTCTTAACTTTAAACACATGGTTTGGGTAAGTTTCATTTACAAATCCGGGGAGTTGTGCAACATAAACTTCATAATTTATAAAGCCATTTAGGAAAGCACTTTTAACATCCATTTGAAATAATTTTATGTCCATGTAAGATCCATTTGCTAATAACATGCGAATGGCTTCCATTCGAGCGACGGGGCATAAGTCTCATCAAAGTCTATACCCTCCTCTTGGCAATAGCCTTGAGTAACGAGTCTAGCTTTGTTTCTAATTAAATTCCCATCTACCTCATGGTTGTTTCGAAAGATCCATTTAGTTCCAATAACCGTTTGATTAGAAGGTTTTTCAACAAGTTCCCATACATCATTTTGGACAAATTGATTTAGCTCTTCATGCATAGCCATTAGCCAAAATTCATCATTACATGCTTGTTCTACTTTCTTAGGTTCTAATGTAGAAATAAATGCATAAGAATCACACACTACATGTGCTTTAGACCGTGTTGTCACACCTTGAGATACATCTCCAATCACAAAGTCCTTTGGATGATCCTTTCTATAGGTCCAATCCTTAGGAAGATCCTCCAAGTCCTCTTGTGGAAAACTGGGAGACTCTTGGTGAGACTCAAGAGGAACATCTTGTGATGATACATGTCTAATAATATCCATGCAATCATCATCAAGAGAGGAGTTATCTACACAAGCTAATTCGTCAAAGTTAATGTGTAGAGATTCATCAACACAACTTGTTCATTTATTGTAGATTCTATATGCTTTACTGCTATCGGAATACCCTAAAAAGATGGGCTCATCATATTTTGTATCAAATTTATCCAAGTTGTCTTTAGTATTGAGGACAAAACATTTTGAGTCAAAAGCTTTAAAATATGAAATTTTAGGAGTCCGGTCATGCCAAAGTTCAAAAGGAATTTTCTTTAAAATAGGTCTAATGAGAACACGATTCAACACATAGCAAGAAGTACTAACGGCTTGACACCAAAAATATTTCGGAAGCCTATTTTCCACAAGCATTGTTCTTGCCATTTCTTGAAGAGTTATATTTTTCCTCTCAACTACCCCATTTTGTTGAGGAGTGCGAGGAAAAGAAAAGTTATGCTCAATTCCAAATTTTTCACAAAACTTTTGAAATGATTTATTTTCAAATTCTCCTCCATGATCAATATGAATAATGATTATATTATAATCTTTTTCTCTTTGAACACGTTTGCAAAAACTTTTAAATCTTTCAAAAGCGTCATACTTGTTAGCTAAAAACAAAACCCAAGTGAATCTCGAAAAATCGTCAACTATCACAAATGCATATCTTTCCCTCCTACACTTACAGTCCGTGAGGGTCCAAAAAGATCTAAGTGTAAAAGCTCGAGGGGTTTTGAAGTTGACACCACATTTAGAGATTTAAAGGAAGATCTAAATTGTTTTCCAAATTGGCAGTCCTCTAACCAATTCAAGTTTAGATAATTTGTGCAATTGTGACATACTAATATGTCTCAAACGGTTATGCCATAACCAAGCTTCGTCATGTGAGGCAACTAAGCACGTTTCAATACTTAGGTTTCTAAGATTATCAACATGCACAATGTAGAAGTTATTTGATCTATATCCATTAAAAACAATTTTCATGTCATGTTTAGAGATGATATGACAAGTGTGTTTATCAAATACAACAAGAAAATTCTTATCGGTTAATTGACTAACACTAAGCAAGCTATGTTTCAACCCGTCTGCTAATAAAACTTTTTTAATATTAGGAGTAGTAGAATTACCAACATTGCCAATGCTGACAATGTGTCCTTTAGCATTATCTCCAAATGTGACGGTTCCTCCCTTCTTAGGCTTTAAGTTTGATAGAACTTGGGAGTCTCCCGTCATGTGCCTTGAGCACCCGCTATCGAGAATCCATTTCCCCTTTCTCTTTGCTTTTATCTCATCGTCGTCGATCTCCACCACGTGAGGGATAACTCGTCTTTGGTGATGGTGGAGGGCTCGAGTCAGAATGACCATTAGATGCCATGAAACACATGTGTGCTTCTTCTTCTTGGGAGTATTCGGAGTCGGTGTCCTTTGATGAACTTGAGTCATCCCAAGTAGGTTTGAGAGACTTTTTCCCATCCTTTTCGCGACGATCCCTTCCTTTGTAATCGTCACGTCTTTTAGGCTTCTCTTCTTTTTCTTTTCGGGATGGCCTTTCATCTTTATCTCTTCTTGGTCTCTCATCCCTTTCTCTTCTAGGAGGATATTTCCTTTCTTCTCTTCGTTCACGATCCCTCGGCCTAAGCAATGGGCAATCCTTCTTCATATGGCCGGTTTCGTTACACTCATAACAAGTGAATGTCCGAGAGGATTTTCCTCTACCTTTAGTAAATTTTCTCTTGGAGAGGAACTTCTTGAAGTTGCGGGTTAGGAAAGAAACATCTTCATCGGTGTCCTCATCTTCGATTGCGTCCGAATCCGAGGTTGCTTTTAAAGAAATTTGTTTTTCTTTTCGTCTATGTCCTTCCCGTTCCTTCTCCTTCTCTCTTCTTTCTTCCATTTGAATCTCATATGCCATGAGGCTTCCAATGAGATCCTCCATTTTCAATTTTGAGAGATCTTTGGCTTATTCAATTGACGTAGTCTTTTTCTCCCAATCCAAAGTCAAGGACCTAAAAAACGTTCGTACCCTATCACTTTCAACCACAACCTTACCAAGGTTCTTCAAAGAGTTAGTAATAAGAGTAAAGCGAGTATGCATCTCGCTAATGGATTCATTCGGTTTCAGAGCAAACATTTCATACTTTTGCATAAATGAATCTATTCTAGTTTCCTTATCGGATGATCGTCCTTCAAAGTGACTTTCCAACATATGACAAGCTTAAAATGCGGAATCACATGCATTAATTCTACTATATTGTTCTTCGGTCAAACCACACATAATTATGTTTATGAGTTTAGCATTCATTTGAATCATGGCTAATTAATCATCATCCATAGGTTGTAATGGTTTGTTTTGTATATATAGTATTTGAAAGAACACCCATAATTTAACATCATAAGATTGTATGAACATGGTCATACGTTTCTTCCAATAAGCATAGTTTGTTCCATCAAACAAAGGAGGTCTTCCGGTGTGAAATCCCTCTCTTTGTTGGGCCATTGCTACAAATGTGAATTTGTCTAAATGCAATTAACAAGGCTTTGATACCAAATGTAGGATCTACTAGCCCCTAAACTTAGTCTAAAGTGGGGGGTGAATAGACTA
The DNA here is from genome assembly GCA_963682175.1 of Triglochin maritima. Classification (NCBI taxonomy): domain Eukaryota; kingdom Viridiplantae; phylum Streptophyta; class Magnoliopsida; order Alismatales; family Juncaginaceae; genus Triglochin; species Triglochin maritima. The sequence goes on along the minus strand of OY821790.1, from coordinate 11,828,758 downwards.
ATTAAGGTTTTTAAAGGAACTATGACAAATTAAAGGATAAGACAATAAATATTAAAGAGAGAACAACAAACCACAACTCCGGATGTATAGAGGTTTGGATCCAACCACCGGATCGTAGTCCTCTCTTACAAATTGCTCTTCTCGAGCAACTTTACGTCCTCCACTAATCCGATCTCCGTTGCGGGCCGAGATCACGCCTTTACACCACAAGCTTTACGAACACACTCTCCTAGCTTGGACCACCTTCTCACAATCCGAGAAGAGCTTCACTCTGGAAGCTTTGTACAACTCTTGAAGACTAATGCTTCAGCAACTATTCTTGAGCACTTGAAATGAATGATGCAATCAAGGGATGGTGATTTCAAGTGAGATGATGTGAGCACAAGGGTTTAGAGCAAATTTAGAGTAGTAATGGGATTTTGAGCTTGGAGAAAGATTGATAGTCTTGCATGAGTGTTCTCATCTCTATTTATAAGCTCTAAACTAGTTCTAGCCGTTGGGATTAAAATGGTGAAAAGATGTGCAAGAAAACACCATTCAGAAAGTGACAGGAAACATTTCTGGAGACGAACGGTCGACCGGATCGTGTACCACGGTCGACCGGAATTAAGTAGTGCAAGGTTCGGTCGAGCGAAGACGCAAACGGTCGAACCAATTTGGCTAGAACTTAAGTGATCGGTCCAACGGTTTGGAATACCAGTTCGACCGAAAATGAACAGTAGGACTGGATTTGGAAAATACATAAGTATCGGTCGACCGTAAGTAGAGCTTCGGTCGACCCGTTGACAAGTTGTATTTTAGGCAGGATTAAAACAAGTGTAATCAGTCGAATAGAATGAGTTGATGGTTCGACCGAAAATGCCCAGTAAGAATGAGTCTGGGAAGAATCAAGATGTGGTCGACCGTTAAGCAACCTTCGGTCGACCGGGAGACCAAATCCAAAATATGGTTAGTTGAGAAAATGTGTATACGACCGTTGGAGTATACGACAAGTATAACGGTCAAATTTAATACAAATACGGAAATACAATCGGTCGAACAGATACGAAGTTTCGGTTGACCGAAGGTCTCACTAACTGGACGTGTCGACAATTGATAGGTTGAAGGATTTGTATAGGATAAACTAATTTCTATCACTTCGACAAGGTGAGACGGTCGAACAAAACAAGTGTTTCGGTAAACGATTTCCGACAGTCAAAGAGGATTGAAGAAACGGTCGAACAAAATGTATATTCCGGTCGACCGATTTCAGACATGCAAACCAGACAGAAGGCACGGTCGAACGGGAAATGAATATGGGTCGACCGTTTTTTACAGATTACGTTTCCTGGGAAGGTCTGTTGAAATTCGGTCGAACCAAACGGTTCTACCAGACGACCGTTTTAGTGCAGATTTCTTGTTCTATGATTCTAATGAGTTTAGATGATTTTCTATTGAAGTCTAGGATAGTTGAAATGTAGTGTGAGACTTCTATAGGTATTCCAAGTGTTATGCAATGCAATGAGTCAAAGATTTCAAGTGCCAAGTTACATTCGTAACCAAAATACATGGAATTTAAACCTAGCTACGCTTCAATCTTCATCTTTAATTCAACTCAAACTTGATTCCAGAAACGTTAGATGATACACGTATATGAAAGCAATGATATTTTAATTGATACATGTTTTTATTGATATGTTGATTAATTATCAAAACGGATTAACGATTATTAACCAAAAAGCCAACATCTTTCCCCTTTTCTTTCTCCTTCTCCCCCTTGTCTCTCTCTCCCTCTCTTGCCTTCTCCTCTTGCTTCTCTCCCTCTCTCCTTCTCATCTCCGCTTTCCTCCCTCTCTCCGTCTCCTTCCCTCCTCCATCTCCCTCTACTTCTCCCTTCTTGTCCATCTCTCTCTCCCCTCCTCTATCACTCTATCGTACTCTCTCGCTCTCCTCCTTCTTATCTCTCTTTCCTTCTCTCTCCTCCTGCTCTGTCTCTCCTCTCCTCGTCTCCTTCTCTCTCTCCTCCCCTCTCACTCCCACTATCCTTCTCTCTCTCTCCTTATCTAGTCTCCCTTTCTCCTTCTCTTTGTGTGCCCTAATTCTTCTCTCCGTCGTTCTCCTTGTCCTCTCTCTTGCTATCCTTCTCATCTCCTTATTCTCCTCCTCTCTCCTTCTTCTCCCTCCTTCTCTTTCTCTCATCTCTCTCCTCCTACTTCGCTTGTCCTTTTCTCTCCTCCTCCCTTTTCTTTACCTCTCCGTCACCTTCACTCTCTCTCACTCCTCTCGTTCTCCTTCTCTCTTTCTCTCTCCCCCTTCTCCTTCTCTATATTTCTCTCTCTCCTTACCTTTTGTTTCTACTTCTCCCTCCCTTTTTCCTTATCTCCTTCCCTTCCAGTCTCCTCTTCCTTCTCTCACTCCTTCTCCGTCTAGCTCACTTACCGACTCCCTCAATATTTCTCCCTCTTTCTTTCTTTTTGTCTCTCTCCTTTTCCTTCGTTCACAGTCTCCTTCTCTCTCCTCTCTCCACTTCTCGCTCTAATTCACTCTCTCCCTTTCTCCAATTCCCTCCTTATCGCTCTCCTTCTCTATTGTTCTCTCTACTTCTCCATCTCTCCTCCTTCTCTCCTAGCCCATCTCAGACTCTCCCCCTCTGTCCACCTCTCCTCTCTCTCCTTCTAGCTCTCTCCCTCCGTCTCTCCCTCTCTCCTTGTTTACCCATTTCCTTCTCTCTCGTCCTACACTCTCCTTCTCTGTCTCCCCTCCTTCTCCTTGTTTTTCACTCTCTTGTTGCCTCGCGCTCTCTCCTTCTCACTCCTCTCTCTGATTCTCTCTTCCCTGCTATCTTCTATCTTCTCTCTCCTTATCCTTCATTCTTCGTCTTCAATCTCCTTCCCTCTCTCTCCTTCTCCTCTACTTCAATACCTCTCCTTCTCTTTCCCCTTTTCTTTCTCCTTCTCTCCCTTGCCTCTATCTCCCTCGCTTGCCTTCTCCTCTTGCTTCTCTCCCTCTCTCTCCTTCTCCTTCCCATCTCCACTCTCCTCCCTCTCTCCTTCTCCTTCCCTCCTCCATCTCCCTCTACTTCTCTCTCCTTGTCCTTCTCTCTCTCCCCTCCTCTCTCACTATATCGTAGTCTCTTGCTCTCCTCCTTCTCACTATTTCCTTCTCTCTCCTCCTCCTCTGTCCCTCCTCTCCTCGTCTCCTTCTCGCTCTCCGCCCCTCTCACTCCCATTGTCCTTCTCTCTCTCTCCTTGTCTACTCTCCCCTACTCCTTGTCTCTGTATGCCCTAATTCTTCTCTCCGTCGTTCTCCTTGTCCTCTCTTTTGTTCTCCTTCTCATTTCCTTATTCTCCTCCTCTCTCCTTCTTCTCCCTCCTCCTCTCCCTCCTTCTCTTTGTCTCATCTCTCTCCTCCTGCTGCGCTTGTCCTTTTGTCTCCTCCTCCCTTTTCTTTTCCTCTCTGTCACCTTCACTCTCTCTCACTCCTCTCGTTTTCTTTCTCTCTTTCTCTCTCCCCCTTCTCGTTCTCTCTATTTCTCTCTCTCCTTACCTTTTGTCTCTACTTCTCCCTCCATCTTTCCTTCTCTCTTTCCCTTCCAGTCTCCTCTTCCTTCTCTCTCTCCTTCTCCGTCTAGCTCACTTACCGAATCCCTCGCTCTTTCTCCCTCTTTCCTTCTCTTTGTCTCTCTCTTCTTCCTTCGTTCACAGTCTCCTTCTCTCTCCTCTCTCCAGTTCTCGCTCCAATTCACTCTCGCACCTTCTCCATTTCACTCTTTATCGCTCTCTGATGCATTGCATACATTGCATCATATGTCTTTCATTTAGATTAATTTTATATCAATTAATGCTACTAAGGTATGTGTTTAGTCTTATTTAGAGAATACAGGGACCTGAATGCAAATTACCCATATCCCGAGCATAAACGCGTGCAAGAGACTCATTTCTGTCATGAAGACCAAGTTAAGATTATCGGGGTTCAAATGGAAGTCCATCCAAGCATAAAAGCATTCAAGACCTAATTACAAAAAGGCCAAGGACATAAGCACAAAAGTAGCAAGGGACTTAATTGCAAAGAGCCAGGACCCGACTGCAATTACAAGTACCAAAATATTAATTTGGAAAAGTTCTAAAGAAAAATCAATTGGGATCTCCAAATATATGAAGAAATAATTTCGGAGCTCAAAAGAAAGGAAAGAAATCAATCCAAACGCGCAAATGACATTTAAATCATACCATAAACACACAGGAAAAATCTGTATCGAATCTGAGCCAAAAAGGTGGCGATTCCGCCGCACCCCATGAACAAAATGCGGCGGATTAGCCGCACAAAAGTCTATCCGTGCGCTCAAATTTTTACCAATGCTGTATTGACGCGTGTACTTTTCTTTTATGTATTGGGATCCCTGGTTGAGGCTATAAATAAGGCTGAATCATGTATTGAAAGAGGGAACTTGTTTTATTCCATGCCTTATCTTCTTGTCCCGTGGCCCTTGAGCCACACGATCTTCATGTTGTGCCTCTTAAGGATTCACCTCTGGTGGAGCAAGAGCTCCCTAGTACCCTCAATTTCAAACAACCTGATGAGAGTTTGCCTCTCACTATTGTTCCTGATCATCTTGGAAATGATGGAACATCAAACAACTACATTGCTCATGAGGGTATTAGGAGTTCCTTGGAGGATACCTTGGGTATGAGCCCCACTTTTTGTTCGCCTGGTGAGTCGGACTTGCTTAACGAGGTTCTTGACCTCGCTCCGACGCACCAGCCAGTTGGTTGGAGAGTTTGGATTGACGATCATAATTTCAACACCGCAACGTGAGAAACTCTTCTTCCATTGCCCCTTATTTCCCAAACTCTTGAGAGGTTCAAGCTCTTTCAGTTTGATCCTTTGAATGAGACGCCTTTGCGTCCAATTCATGAACTTCTCATTTCATCAGGTGCTCTTTGTGAAGGGGGCCCACACATGCGTATTCTGGTCCCGCGTAGTGTCATGTTCCCATTCCAAGTGCATTGACCCACTTTTGAGGTTCCCATTTGATTTTGACAAATGAAGATGGGAATTTATGTTTGTACATAATTATATTAAAAAAAAGACTCCTTCAGTGAGCATCGTTTGTATGGGCTCCAACCCTTGAGTATTTGGGCCCCATTTCTTTCACGTATTTGTATCCCTTCTTTAGCATCTCACAGGTTTTGAGGGAATTCGGGTTTTTGTCCATCAACATAGCCATGAACTTTCCTTTGTACTTCACGTTGGTGAGATCTTTCCTTTTTCATGCATAAATCCATGTAGTATCTTGCTCACATTCATTGAGGACAATGCATGATTTAGGTGTGGGGGGTGTTTATCTATCTATCTATCTATCTATCTATCTATATATTCTACAAAAAAAACAAAAAAAAACAAAAAAATTATTCAATGCTCCATGACATAACTTCAGATTGAACTGCCAAAACCCGTGTACAAATTGCATTGATTTTTTTCCCCTTATTATATAGTTATGCTTGTAGAAACTATGACATAAATCTAAGTTCCAAAGAAATAACCCATTACCCTTTAAGACATGTATGCACTTACATTGGATGAATCAAATCTTTGAAGTGGTTGATAAAAAGCAGAGGTTGAGGAAAATATATCGGGAAGTGTGGACTTCTAATAGCAATTAAGCCTTGAGGAAAATAGAAGTAAAAATAAAGGACTAAAGTGAGGAAAGCACATTTTGCAAAATGATTACAAAAGCCCAAGCCTTCGAGTCACTGGTCCGTAGGGGTATCTTAAAACCCGGTAACTTGAGTCTGCCAGCTCGGGATTATCGACCAAACTCGCTACACGAATGCAAAAAGGGTAAATATGTCAAAAAAAAGCAAATGTGTTGAATCACGGGAAAAAAATAATACTTTAAGATACTCAAGGCCCAAAGCTAAAAGAATGATCCATGTCATGGTTGATCCGAATGATACTTCACCACCAGAGGAGGCGTGCAAAATAATTTAAGTGATAACATGTGTAGAAGGGTTAGTGGTGTGAATGTTGGAGGAACAAAGACCAAGTCAGATTCTTTATGAGTTAGATTTATAAAACGAGCATGCAAGAATTCTAAGTGAGATGTATAAGGTTGAGGTGGAGATATTGAGAGTTATTAATGAAATGTTGAATTAAGACTTTGTGGGTGTGTGAACTGAAAACCCTCACGAGACAAAACCCGTCCTCTAAGGAAACTTAGGGCTTTAAAGGCTTGTTGCATATGCTAAGTGCAACAGTGATTCCTACGAAAGTGAGTTAGGATTTCCCGGTTTTCATTTTTCTTATATTTTGTTTTGCTAGGGACTAGCAAAATCTAGGTGTGGGGTATTTGATGCATTGCATACATTGCATCATATGGCTTTCATTTAGATTAATTTTATATCAATAAATGCTACTAAGGTATGTGTTTAGTCTTATTTAGAGAATACAGGGACCTGAATGCAAATTACCCATATCCCGAGCATAAACGCGTGCAAGAGACTCATTTCTGTCATGAAGACCAAGTCAAGATTATCGGGGTTCAAATGGAATCCATCCAAGCATAAAAGCATTCAAGACCTAATTACAAAAATGGCAAGGACTTAAGCACAAAAGTAGGGAGGGACTAAATTGCAAAGAGCCGAGGACCCGACTGCAATTACAAGTACCAAAATATTAATTTGGAAAAGTTCTAAAGAAAAATCAATTGGGATCTCCAAATATATGAAGAAATAATTTCGGAGCTCAAAAAAAGGAAAGAAATCAATCCAAACGCGCAAAGGACATTTAAATCATACCATAAACACACAGGAAAAATCCAGATCGAATCTGAGCCAAAAAGGTGGCGATTCCACCGCACCCCATGAACAAAATGCGGCGGATTAGCAGCACAAAAGTCGATCCGTGAGCTCAAATTTTAACCAATGCTGTATTGACGCGTGTACTTTTCTTTTATGTATTGGGATCCCTGGTTGAGGCTATAAATAAGGCCGAATCATGTATTGAAAGAGAGAACTTGTTTTATTTCATGCTTTAGTAATAAAATTCTGTTGGTTTATTTTGTGTTTTTAGTTTTATTTTGTAGTTTCTCTAGGACCCCTTCTCCTTCCATCCATGAGTTTCTAACTCTCTCCAAAGGGTGGGGGCGGCGGATTTAGGGTGATGAGAAGAAGAATGATGTCATTATTTTAATTTCGTATTAGTATATATTTTGATTACTTGAGTTTATGTTGAATCATTTATCACGTAATGCTTTATAACTACTGTGATTTATTATAAGTTTCAGATTTCTCTAAACAAAACCCGATATCTAAACCCCCACCCGCTGGACTCTCATCCATATTTGCTTTCTTCTTAGTTTTTTGTTGTTCTTGCTTTAGAAAATTGAAAATCCAAAAATCTCAAACCAACCTTATTTCTCTCTCTTTCTTTCCTTAATCGAAAATCACAAAATTATAAATATCTCTCCCTCCTTGTGTTCGACCCGTACTTGCCGCGTCTTCATCGACGCCGAGCACTTACGGTATAAATAAAATTCTCATCACCCTCCTTCACTATTGTTTTCTCTACTTTTCCATCTCTCCTCCCTCTCTCCTTGCCCTTCTCACACTCTCCCCCTCTGTCCACCTCTCCTCTCTCTCCTTCTCCTTCTAGCTCTCTCTCTCCGTCTCTCCCTCTCCTTGTTTCCCCATTTCCTTCTCTCTCGTCCTACACTCTTCTTCTCTCTCTCCCCTCCTTCTCCCTGTTTTTCACTCTATTGTTCCCCGCGCTCTCTCCTTCTCACTCCACTCTCTGATTCTCTCTTCCCTTCTGTGTTCTCTCTCCTTATTCATCACTCTTCGTCTTCAATCTCCTTCCCTCTCTCTCCTTCTCCTCTACATCAATACCTCTCCTTCTCTTTCCCCCTTTTCCTTCTCCTTCTCTCCCTTGTCTCTCTCTCTCCCTCGCTTGCCTTCTCTTCTTGCTTCTCTCCCTCTCTCTCCTTCTCCTTCCCATCTCCGCTCTCCTCCCTCTCTCTGTCTCCTTCCCTCCTCAATCTCCCTCTACTTCTCCCTCCTTGTCCATCTCTCTCTCCCCTCCTCTCTCACTCTATGGTAGTCTCTTGCTCTTCTCCTTCTTCTCTATCTTTCCTTCTCTCTGCTCCTCCTCTGTCTCTCCCCTCCTCGTCTCCTTCTCGCTCTCCTCCCCTCTCACTCCCATTGTCCTTCTCTCTCTCTCCTTATCTACTTTCCCCTTCTCCTCCCCTCTCACTCCCATTGTCCTTCTCTCTCTCTCTCCTTATCTACTTTCCCCTTCTCCTTCTCTCTGTCTGCCCTAATTCTTCTCTTTCGTCGTTCTCCTTGTCCTCTCTCTTTTTCTCCTTCTCATCTCCTTATTCGCCTCCCCTCTCCTTCTTCTCCCTCCTCCTCTTCCTCCTCTCCCTCCTTCTCTTTATCTCATCTCTCTCCTCCTGCTTCGCTTGTCCTTCTCTCTCCTCCACCCTTTTCTTTTCCTCTCCGTCACCTTCACTCTCTTTAACTCCTCCCATTCTCCTTCTCTCTTTCTCTCTCCCCTTCTCCTTCTCTCTATTTCTCTCTCTCCTTACCTTTTGTCTCTACTTCTCCCTCCCTCTTTCCTTCTCTCCTCCCTTCCAGTCTCCTCTTCCTTCTCTCTCTCCTTCTCTGTCTAGCTCACTTACCGACTCCCTCGCTCTTTCTCCCTCTCTCCTTCTCTTTGTCACTCTCCTTTTCCTTCGTTCATAGTCTCCTCTATTCTCTCTCCACTTCTCGCTCTAATTCACTATCTCCCCTTCTCCATTTCACTCCTTATCGCTCTCCTTCTCTATTGTTCTTTCTACTTCTCCATCTCTCCTCCCACTCTCCTTGCTTTTCTCACACTCTCCTCCCCTGTCCACCTCTCCTCTCTCTCCTTCTCCTTCCAGCTCTCTCCCTCTCTCCTTGTTTCCCCAATTCCTTCTCTCTCGTCCTACACTCTCCTTCTTTCCCTCCCCTCCTTCTCCTTTTTTCACTCTCTTGTTGCCCCGCGCTCTCTCCTTCTCCCTCGTTTTTTTTGCAAAGCAAAAGGGAGGCTTGGCCTCTAAATTTATTAAATGAAAGAACCAGGGTTACAAAATTTGAATACCACGGGCATGCCAACATGCATAACCAGCCACACACACTACAAGTATTGCATCACTCAAACTATGTAGTTAAAATCATGTCCGAGTATCCCCGAATCTATCACCACGTGATCGGAAAATTCTGCTCCTCGCTATCTTTATCCGCAAGCTTCCTGATTTTATCCCAAAGACACCCGACCATGTCCTTGATTACAACCACGATATCTCCTGGCTCCTTCTTCTCTCCCTCGAAAATACGGCGGTTTCGTTCCAGCCAGCACTCATGAATCATGGCACAAAGAGCCCACCTTCGCACCACCTTGGCAATCCGTGTTCCGCTCGCGTGTGAGAGGCGTGTGGCTTCAGCTTCAAGGGATCTTGCAATCCGAGTTCCCAGCTTCATGAAGAGGAGGAGTGTTGTCCACACCCCTCTAATGTACGAACACCTCCAGAAGAGATGGTCCATGTCCTCTTCCTCCCTCTCACAAAGGCTACACACCGGATCATGTTTTGCTCCTCGTAAATTCATAAGCTTCTTTGTTAAGAGGCGCCCCCTCATTGCACGCCAAGCTGTGATCGCATGTTTGGGAATGGCATGTTTGTGCCAAACGACATCCGCCCAAGTGACTTTCCTCCCCGGTTTCAGCACCCATTTCCACACTTCCTTTATTCCTAATGTAGCCCCCTTCCCTTCTATCTGCCTAGGCTGGTCCACACCTCCATGGATGCGTGTATTAGTGATTTTCAAGTGGACTTCCTCTGTTATGCTTGATCTTGGGGGGGGGGGGAGGTTCCATTTCCCCTCTCTTATGAAGTAGGACACTTTGGTATCCCAAGTCACTCCCAATTCATGATGAAGACGAGCCCCCCAACTCTCGCATTGAAAAGGTTCGCCACACCATGGATATTGGAAGAAATGTATCTCTTGCCCATTTCCCACGTCATATTTGATGTGTCGTTGTGCAATGTCACGAACTCGGAGAATCCCTCGCCATGCCCATTATGATGATGATGGTGGCCTCGCTAGCCAAATAGAGTGGTTTTTAAGGTATTTTCTTCTGACACACTTTACCCAAAGAGAGCTTCCTTCCGCCACAACTAGCCACAATAATCGAAGGAGGCCCACATCATTCCAGCTCGTTAGTCTTTTAAGACCGAGCCCTCCTTCATCCTTTGGTGTACACACATCCTTCCACGCCACATCAACCCACTTCTTTGGGGCCCCCCAAACGAATTGAGCCATGAGGCTCTCAATCTCTTTCAGCCCCTTCCGAGCAATAAGGAAGGGGGAGGTCCAATAGATACTAAGCGAGACAAGCACACTTCTCACAAGCTCTACCCGGCCGGCAATGGATAGGAAATTCTGCTTCCAAGTGATAAGTCTTTGCTTGACCTTGTTTAATAGTGACATACAATGAGTTCTCCCCATCCTCCCGGAGAATAATGGCAGCCCGAGGTAAATCACCGGAAATTCCTTTCGTTCCATACCAAGGTGGGCTGCGTTCCAAGCTCCATGTGGCACGTTTCCTCCCATGAATACTTGACATTTTGCCATGCTAAATCTCAGCCCCGAACATGCCGTGGACTCCTCAAGAACAACCCTTATGGCCCGAGCATTTGCCTTAGTTGCACTAGCAAAGACTAGGACGTCATCGGCGAAGAGCAAGTGCGAAACGGGCACCTCCCCACAAGATAATGGCTCAATCCTTCCATCCCTCACCGCTTTTTTTATCATCTCACTTAGGACTTCCATACACATAACAAACAAGTACGGTGCCAAGGGGTCACCTTGCCTCAAGCCATTTGTCGCAGCAAAAACGGTTGAGTTAGCTCCATTTACCGTCACTACAAATGATGCTTTGACACAACTCATAATCAGCCTTCTCCACTTCAGAGGGAACCCGAAGTGAGTCATTACCTCATCAAGGAAGGACCTTGAGATGGAGTCATACGCTTTCCTAATTTCAAGCTTTAGGCACATGCGTCCCCTCCCTTTTCTAGATGTGGATTGTGACATAGTTCATGTGCGAGGAGAATATTATCACCGATTCGCCTTTCTTTGACAAAAGCACTTTGGTTCTCCCCAATAAGTCATGGTAGCAGCCCCTTGATACGGTTTGCAATCACTTTGGAGGTGAACCTGTAGGTCATGTTGCATAGAGCGATAGGACGATAATCCTCTACCAAATTCGGTGCCTTCTTCTTCGGGATGAGGGTGATTGAGGTAGAGTTCCATCGGGTTAGCACTCTTCCGCTATCCAAACAGGAGTTCATGGCCTGAAATACGTCTCCTTTGATGGTGTCCCACGTGGTCTTGAAGAACTTTGCACTGAAGTCATCGGGGCCCGGTGCCTTGTCCACATTTGCATGTAACACCACCTCTTCAATCTCTATTAATTCCAGCTTTTGGGTGAGGATTCTCCATTCCTCCGGCCGGAGCTGTGGGAGAATGAGAGAAGGATCGATGGGTTGTACCTGAAAATCATTAGCAAATAGGTTAGCATAAAAATGCCGGAAGGCATCCCGAATTTCGCCTTCCTCCTCCACGATATGCGCTCCCTCACATACTCTCCTCACTTGATTGGTGGTTCTCCTCACACGGAGTTGCGCATGGAAAAACCTAGTGTTTCGATCCCCCTCTTTCAACCACTTCACCCTTGATTTTTGCCGGATAAGGGATTCCTCCCGAGCAAGGGCACGCTCAAGATTGCCCTTTGCTGTCCCTTCATCAACGGCTAGCTCTTTGTCATGTGTTAGGCTTTGCCTTTTTTTTCTCACCTCCTCAAGGGCAATCCGGACCTCACCCACCTTGTTTGTAATGTTCCCAAAGGTTCTTCCACTCCAAACTATAAGTGCCTTCTTTACTTCTTTTGGCTTTTCAGCAACACGAAACATAGGCGTGCCAACTACAAACGTAGACCAAGCTTGATCCACTACGGCTTTGAACTCCACATGCTCCGTCCAATGGTTTTCAAAACGAAACATTTTCTTTTTCCTTTTTTCATTTCCCTCCGTCCTCATCACTAGCGTGGCATGGTCACTAAGATCTTTATCGGCAACGATGTAATAGGATTTCGGAGACATCTCGAGCAACGCATTGGTCATAAGTATACGGTCAATCCTTGTCTCAATGCACGCACTTCCTTCGGATGAATTTGACCACGTGAAGTCCCCTCCCGTAGAAGGCACCTCAAGTAGCTGAAGTGCATCAATACACTCATTAAACTCCTTCATCGCTATCTCATTTCCAGCAGCACCACCCCGTTTCTCACTAGCATAGCGGATACAATTGAAGTCACCACCTACGATCCATGGCCTCGAAACCTCCGGAGACACAAGATGAAGGTCGCTCCACAAAGCTCCCCTATCCACAAGCCCATTTTCTCCGTACACCGCCATGATATCAAATGTTTTCCCATCCGTCTTCTTGCAGCCCTTGAAATGGAGTAGTTGTGGTATTTCGAAAGTCACATGAAGGTCAATAACTTTGTCATTCCACAATACCAACAGCCGTCCCGAGTCCACGATCAAGCTATTTGCAACCCATGCATGCGGCCAAATCGCTCGTTTGAATCTTTCCATCTTCTTGTGTTTAACCTTGTGTTCCATAAGACATACGACATCCGGATTTGTTTCCTTTATTCGACCCCTAATCATGAGTGCACGGCCGGGTCCATTTGCTCCGCGCACATTCCACATTAGTACATTCATGGGTTTAAGGTGCGGGGTGATCCCCAGGACCTCCAATCGAGAGCTTGTTGTTTAACTTCCTTCCGGATCGCCTAAGCGTGGGTGGTGACGATATCGCTTTCTTTAACCCCGGTTTTACATGTCCCACATCCTCTTTCTCTTCTTCCCCCTCCTCCATAAAATCCTTGTGTCCGAGAATGTCATACCTTCCTCCACTTGTGTGTGACATGAGGCTCGTAAAATCTCTACTCTTTGCTACTCGTGTTGGTGAATTCCACCCCATCTCCACACTTACCAAAGAAGCTAGCCCACCCACATGAGATTCACCTTGTGGGGAAATCTTCTTGCTTTCTTGCAAGCCTGAATTTTCGTGACCCCCATTTCCATGGACACTTGTGCCTACATTTACCTTTCCCTTCTCATGCATAGCATGTTAGGCCCCAAGGTGCTCCTAGTATTGTCTTCTAGAGTTGCCACTCCCAAGGAGAGCAACTCTTCTTCACCCAAATATCGTGGGGACCTCCCTTGTAAGGTGCCATCTTGTTCTTCCCTCCTCTTCTTGCTTTCTGAAATCTGTTTCCCAAGAGAAGGATAAGTGCCAATCTCCCTTTCAATTCGTGGGGGGCTTGCTAGCAAAATGTCCTCTTGTTCCTCCCTTCCCTACTTTCCTTTAAGTGAGGTGCTATTTGATAATTTTCCCCCAAGAGGAGTCAAGTGGTCCAGCTCCCTCTCTTTTGCAACCAAAATAGGAGCCTCCTCATTTGCCCATTCAAACCTAGAGCACTCAACTCTCTCCCCATTGGCTCTTCCCGAAATAGAAACAACACTTTCCACTCCCACTTCCCCTTGCTGTTTTCGTCCACCACTAGGCTCACCCTCTTGTGCCCCCAAAGAGGAATCCGTTGGCATGTCATCCAACATGTCTCCCATCTTAACCCCAAAGCAAAGCTGGTCCCCCCCCCCCCCCCCCCACATGCCACTTGCATCATGTTTCTCCCTTTCTCAAGAGAGAGACACGCACCTTTCAAGTTGGTGAATTCTCCCTCCACTTGTGCACCCTTATCTATCATTCCACATGGCACTTCAAGACTTGCTCCCACTTCCACATCCTCACTCCTTCCTTCCACATCATCATCTCCTCCAGCCTTCCCTTTCTCCTCTTGACCTCTAGCTGCATTCTCCACCAAAGAAATTTGAGTGCCACGGCTAGACCCCTCTGAATTTCCTTGCATTGCATTGCTCTTTCCAGCCTTCCTCCTATCAACCACGACCCACCTCTCCTCCTTTCCTTGCTGAGTGTCACTAACCTTGTTTATGGCCCCTCTTCTCAGCTTGCATCTCTCCAAGTCATGACCAAACTCGCTACAATTCGTGCAATACCCGGGCTTCCATTCATACTCCACATTTACTCTATGTGTGCCGGCCTCTTCTATTTGCACCTCCACCCAACATGGGTAACTGAAATCAGAAGACACTTCCACACACACCCGAGCATAGGCAAGACTCTTCCCCGATGCGGTTTGCTCATCCATGTATAATGGCCTCCCAAGAACACTCACAATGTTGCTCAACGTTATTGGAGACCAAAATCGAAGGTCTAGCTCGGGGAGACGAATCCAAATGGGAACCGTGGTGATGTTTGCCCTTTGTAAAGCTACTTTCGGAGCCCATTCAAGGACCACAAGGGGGCAACCTCGGATGAAACAAGGACCTCCTTCAAGCACACGCTTTCTATCTTCAGCAAGAGAGAACCGAAAAAGAAGATACCCTTGACTCCTCTTAATGACCTCCAAGGTTCCAGCCAAACCCCACACCTTGTGAAGGTGTTTCTCAAGTGTAGGCAAGTGTGGTCTAAACGCAATGAAATAACCAACAAGAACTTTATCCCATCTCTTCAAGGACTCAACTACCTCTTGCTTGGAACAAAATGCCAACTTCTCCCCTCCCTTCTCAGTCGGAGGGAAAAACTCTAGGACTGTAGACACCCTATTTCCAACCTTGAATAATTCGCTCCACTTCCTTGGGGGAGAAAGAACACTCCCTAGAGGTGGTGTGGAACCATCCTCTCCTTCATCTCCAAGAGATGAGGATGAGACTTGCAATGGTGGTGGATGGATATCTAAAAAGGTTCCACAACCTCCATCTTCTATGCGCAAAGGAGTAGAACTAGGCTTGGGATCCATTTTGGTGCAAAAAAACTAAGAGATTTGGTGGAAGAAAACTCGGAAACCCAAGAAACCCCTAGGTTTTCCATGTTGCGCCACTCCTTCTCTCTCCTCTCACGTTTTTCCACCTCTCGTTCAATCTCTCCTCCTATTTACTTGTTTTTCTCTCTCCTCTCTTCTCCTTCTCTTCCACTACTTTGCTCTCTCCTCTCCTTCTCACTCCTCTCTCTGATTCTCTCTTCCCTTCTATCTTCTATCTTCTCTCTCCTTATCCTTCACTCTTCGTCTTCAATCTCCTTCCCTCTCTCTCCTTCTCCTCTACTTCAATACCCCTCATTCTCTTTCCCTTTTTTCCTTCTCCTTCTCTCCGTTGTCTCTCTCCCCCTCACTTGCCTTCTCCTCTTGCTTCTCTCCCTCTCTGTCCTTATCCCTCCCATCTCCGCTCTCCTCCCTCTCTCCGTCTCCTTCCCTCCTCCATCTCCTTCTACTTCTCTCTCCTTGCCCATCTCTCTCTCCCTACATCTCTCACTCTCTCATACTCTCTCGCTCTCCTCCTTCTTCGCTCTCTTTCCTTCTCTCTCCTCCTCCTTTGTCTCTCCTCTCCTATCCTCGTCTCCTTCTCGCTCTCCTCCCCACTCACTCCCATTGTCCTTCTGTCTCTCTCCTTATCTACTCTCCCCTTCTCCCTATCTCTGTGTGCCCTTATTCTTCTCTCCGTCGTTCTCCTTGTCCTTTCTCTTGTTCTCCTTCTCTTCTCCATCTCCTCCTCCTCTCTCATTCTTCTCCCTCCTCGTCTTCCACCTTCTCTTTCTCTGATCTCTCTCCTCCTGCTTCGCTTGTCCTTCTCTCTCCTCCTCCCTTTTCTTTTCCTCTCCGTCACCTTCACTCTCTCTCACTCCTCTCGTTCTCCTTCTCTATTTCTCTCTCCCCCTTCTCCTGCTCTCTATGTCTCTCTCTCCTTACCTTTTGGCTCTACTTCTCCTCCCTCTTTCCTTCTCTCCTTCCCTTCCAGTCTCCTCTTCCTTCTCCCTCTCCTTCTCCTTGTCTTTCTTCGTCTAGCTCACTTACTGACTCCCTCGCTCTTTCTCCCTATCTCTTTCTCTTTGTCTCTCTCCTTTTCCTTCATTCACAGTCTCCTCTCTCCTCTCTCCACTTCTCGCTCTAATTCACTCTCTCCCCTTCTCCGTTTCACTCCTTATCACTCTCCCTCTCTATTGTGCCCTCTACTTCTCGAACTCTCCTCCCTCTCTCCTTGCCCTTCTCACTCTCTCCCCTTCTGTCCACCTGTCCTCTCTCTCCTTCTCCTTCTAGCTCTCTTCCTCCGTCTCTCCCTCTCTCCTTGTTTCCCCATTTCCTTCCCTCTCCTCCTACACTCTCCTTCTCTCTCTCCCCTCCCTTTCCTTGTTTTCACTCTCTGGTTGCCCCACGCTCTCTCCATCTCACTCCTCTCTCTGAATCTCCTTCCCTCTCTCTCCTTCTCCTCTACTTCAATACCTCTCCTTCTCTTTCACATTTTCCTTCTCCTTCCCTCCCTTGTCTCTCTCTCCCTCGCTTGCCTTCTCCTCTTGCTTCTCCGTCTCTCTCCTTCTCCTTCCTATCTCCACTCTCCTCCCTCTCTCCATCTCCTTCCATCCTCCATCTCCCTCTACTTCTCTCTCCTTGTCCATCTCTCTCTCCCCTCCACTCTCACTCTATCGTACTCTCTCGCTCTCCTCCTTCCTCTCTCTCTTTCCTTCTCTCTCCTCCTCCTCTGTCTCTCCTCTCCTCGTCTCCCTCTTGCTTTCCTCCCCTCTCACTCCCATTGTCCTTCTCTCTCTCCTTATCTACTCTCCCCTTCTCCTTCTCTCTATGTGCCCTTATTCTTCTCTCCATCGTTAATTGTCCTCTCTCTTGTTCTCCGTCTCATCTCCTTCTTCTCCTCTTCTCTCCTTCTTCTCACTCCTCCTCTTCCTCCTCTCCCTCCTCTCCCTCCTAATTCTCTCATCTCTCTCCTCCTGCTTCCCTTGTCCTTCTCTCTCCTCCTCCCTTTTCTTCTCCTCTCCGTCACCTTCAGTCTCTCTCACTCCTCTCGTTCTCCTTCTCTCTTTCTCTCTCCCCATTCTCCTTCTCTCTATTTCTCTCTCTCCTTACCTTTTGTCTCTACTTCTCCCTCCATTTTTACTTCTCTCATTCGCTTCCGGTCTCCTCTTCCTTCTCTCTCTCCTTCTCCTTGTCTTTCTCCGTCTAGCTCACGTACTGACTCCCTCACTCTTTCTCCTTATCTCCTTCTCTTTGTCTGTCTCCTTTTCCTTCATTCACAGTCTCCTTCTCTCTCCTCTCTCCACTTCTCGCTCTAATTCACTCTCTCCCCTTCTCCGTTTCACTCCTTATCGCTCTCCCTCTCTATTGTTCCCTCTACTTCTCCATCTCTCCACCCTCTTTCCTTGCCCTTCTTACTCTCTCCCCCTCTGTCCATCTCTCACTCTCTCCTTCTTCTTCTAGCTCTCTCCCTTCGTCTCACCCTCTCTCCTTGTTTCCCCATTTCCTTCTCTCTCGTCCTACACTCTTCTTCTCTCTCTCCCCTCCTTCTCCTTGTTTTTCACTCTCTTGTTGCCCCGCGCTCTCTCCTTCTCACTCCTCTCTCTGATTCTCTCTTCCCTTCTATCTTCTATCTTCTCTCTCCTTATCCTTCACTCTTCATCTTCAATCTCATTCCCTCTCTCTCCCACTCCTCTACTTCAATACCTCTCCTTCTCTTTCCCTTTCCCTACTCCTTCTCTCCCTTGTCTCTCTCTCCCTCTCTTGCCTTCTCCTCTTGCTTCTCTCTCTCTCCTTTTCCTTCCCATCTCCGCTCTCGTCCCTCTCTCCGTCTCCTTCCGTCCTCCATCTCCTTCTACTTCTCTCTCCTTGTCCATCTCTCTCTCCCCTTCACTTTCACTCTATTGTACTCTCTCGCTCTCCTCCTTCTTCTCTCTCCTCCTCCTCTGTCTCTCCTCTCCTCGTCTCCTTCTCGCACTCCTCCCCTCTCACTCGCATTGTCCTTCTCTCTCTCCTTATCTACTCTCCACTTCTCCTTCTGTCTGTGTGCCATTATTCTTCTTTCCGTCGTTCTCCTTCTCTCTCCTTGTCCTCTCTCTTGTTCTGCTTCTCATCTCCTTCTTCTCCTCCTCTCTCCTTCTTGTAACTCCTCCTCTTGCTTCTCTCCCTCTCTCTCATTCTCCTTCCCATCTCCGCTCTCCTCCCTCTCTCCGTCTCCTTCCCCCACCATCTCCCTCTACTTCTCTCTCCATGTCCATCTCTCTCTCCCCTCCTCTCTCACTCTATCATACTCTCTCGCCCTCCTCCTTCTCCTCTCTCTTTCATTCTCTCTCCTCCTCCTCCTCTGTCTCTACTCTACTTGTCTCCTTCTCGCTCTCCTCTCCTCTCACTCCCATTGTCCTTCTCTCTCTCTCTCCTTATCTACTCTCCCCTTCTCCTTCTCTCTGTGTGCCCTTATTCTTCTCTCCATCGTTCTACTTCTCCTCTCTCTTGTTCTCCTTCTCATCTCCTTCTTCTCCACCTCTCTCATCTCTCTCTTCTTTCTGTCTCACTCTCCGTCTCCTTCTACTCTACTTCAATACCTCTCCTTCTCTTTCCCTTTCTCCTTCTCGTTCTCCTTCTCCATTTTTCTCTTCTTCATGTCTCTCTCTCTTGCTTGTCTTCTCCTCTTACTTCTCTCCCTCTCTCTCCTTCTTCTTCCCATCTCCGCTCTTCTCCCTATCTCCATCTCCTTCTTCCTCCTTCCCTCCTCCATCTCCCTCTACTTCTCTCTCCTTGACCATCTCTCTCTCCCCTCGTCTCTCACTCTATCGTACTCTCTCGCACTCCTTCTTTTCTCTCTTTCCTTCTCTCTCCTCCTCCTCTATCTCTCCTCTCCTAGTCTCCTTCTCGCCCTCCTCCCCTCTCACTCCCATTGTCCTTCTCTCTCCTTATCTACTCGCCCCTTCCCCTTGCCTCAGTGTGCCCTTATTATTCTCTCCGTCGTTCTCCTTCGCTCTCCTTGTCCTCTCTCTTGTTCTCTTTCTCATCTCCTTTTTCTCGTCCTCTCTCCTTCTTCTGCGTCCTCCTCTCCATCCTTCTCTTACTCTCATCTATCTCCTTCTGGTTCGCTTGTCCTTCTCTCCACTCCTTCCTTTTCTTTTCCTCTCCATCACCTTCACTCTCTCTCACTCCTCTCGTTCTCCTTCTCTCTATTTCTCTATGCCCTTACCTTTTGTCTCTACTTCGCCAATCCTTTTTCCTTCTCTCCTTCCCTTCCAGTCTCCTCTTCCTTCTCTCTCTCCTCCTTGTCTTTCTCCGTCTGGCTCACTTACTATCTCCCCTCCCTCTTTCTCCCTCTCTCATTCTCCTTGTCTCTCTCCTTTTCCTTAATTCACGGTCTCCTTCTCTCTCCTCTCCCCATTTCTCGCTGTAATTCACTTCCTCCCCTTCTCTGTTTCACTCTTTATCGTTCTCCTTCTCCCTCTCTCTCCTTCCATATTGTTCTCTCTACTTCTTCATCTCTCCTCCCTCTCCTTGACCTTATCACTCTCTCCCCCTCTATCCACCTCTCCTCTCCCTCCTTGTCCTTCTAGCTCTCTCCCTCTCTCCTTGTTCCCCATTTCCTTCTCTCTCGTCCTAGACTCTCATTCTCTCTCTCTCCCCTCCTAATCCTTGTTTTTCACTCTCTTGTTGCCTCACGCTCTCTCCTTTTCACTTCTATCTCTGATTCTTTCTTCCCTTCTGTCTTCTATCTCTTTATCCTTCACTCTTCCTCTTCAATCTTCTTCCCTCTCTCCTTCTCCTCCACTTCAATCTTCTATCTTCCCTCTCTTTCCCTTCTATCTTCTATCTTCCCTTCTATCTTCTATCTTCCCTCTCTTTCCCTTTTTCCTTCGTCGTCTCTCTCTTCTTCCAGTCTCTCTCTCCCATTCATGCCTTCTCCTCTTACTTCTCTCCCTCTCTCTCCTTCTCCTTCCCATCTCCGCTCTTCTACCTCTCTCTGTCTCCTTCTTCCTCCTTCCCTCCTCCATCTCCCTCTACTTTTCTCTCCTTGTCCATCTCTCTCTCCCGTGCACTCTCACTCTCTCGTACTCTCTCGCACTACTCCTTCTTCTCTCCTCTCCTCGTCTTCTTCTCGCCCTCCTCCCCTCTCACTCCCATTGTCCTTCTCTCTCTCTCTCTCCTTCTCTACCCTCCCCTTCTCCTTCTCTCTATGTGCCTTTATTCTTCTCTCCGTCGTTCTCCTTCTCTCTCCTTGTCCTCTCTTGTTCGCTTTCTCATCACCTTCTTCTCCTCCTCTCTCCTTCTTCTCCCTGCTCCTCTCCCTCCTCTCCCTCCTTCTCTTTCTCGCATTTATCCCCTTCTGCTTCGCTTATCCTTCTCTCTGCTCCTCCCTTTCTTTTCCTCTCCGTCACCTTCACTCACTCTCACTCCTCTCGTTCTCCTTCTCTCTTTCTCTCTCCCCCTTCTTCTTGTCTCTATTTATGTCTCTCCTTACCTTTTGTCTCTACTTCTCCCTCCCTCTTTCCTTCTCCCCTTCCCATGTAGTCTCCTCTTCCTTCTCTGTCTCCTCCTTGTTTTCTCCGTCTGGCTCACTTAGCGACTCCCTCACTATTTCTCCCTCTCTCCTTTTCCTTCATTCATAGTCTCCTTCTCTCTCCTCTGTCCACTTTTGGCTCTAATTAACTCTCTCTCCCCTTCTCCATTTCACTCCTTATTGCTCTCCTTCTCCCTCTATCTCCTTCTCTATTGTTCACTCTACTACTCCATCTCTCCTCCCTCTCATTGCCCTTCTCACTCTCCCCCTCTGTCCACCTCTCCTATCTCTCCTTCTCCTTCAAGCTCTCTCCCTCGCCCTCTCTCTTTGTTTCCCCATTTCTTTTTGGGTCGTCCTACACTCTCCTACTCACTGTCCCGTCCTTCCCCTTGTTTTTCACTCTCTTATTGCCCGTGCTCTCTCTTTCTCACTCCTTTCTCTGATTCTCTCTTCCCTTCTATCTTCTATCTTCTCTCTCCTTATCCTTCACTCTTCGTCTTCAATCTTCTTCCCACTCTCTACTTCTCCTCTACTTCAATTCGTCTCCTTCTCTTTCCCCTTTTGCTTCTCCTTCTCTCTCTTCTTCCTGTCTCTCTCCCTTGCATGCCTTCTCCTCTTTCTTCTCTCCCTCTCTCTCCCTCTCTTTCCCATCTCCGCTCTTCTCCCTCTCTCCGTCTCCTTCTTCCTCGTTCCCTCCTCCATTTCCATCTACTTCTCACTCCTTGTCCATCTCTCTTTCCCCTCCTCTCTCACTCTATCGTACTCTCTCACTCTCCTCCTTCTCTCTCTCTTTCCTTCTCTCTCCTCCTCTCTCAGTCCCATTGTCCGTCTCTCTCTCTCCTTATCTACTCTCCCCTTCTCCTTCTCTCTTTGTGCTCTTATTCTTCTCTCCGTCGTTCTCCTTCTCTCTCCTTGTCCTCTCTCTTGTTCTCCTTCTCATCTCCTTCTTCTTCTCCTCTCTCCTTCTTCTCCCTCCTCCTCTTCCTCCTTCTCTTTGCCTCATCTCTCTTCTTTTGCTTTGCTTGTCCTTCTCTATCCTCCTCCATTTTCTATTCCTCTCCATTACCATCACTTTCTCTCACTCCTCTTGTTCTCCTTCTCTATTTCTCTCTCCCCCTTCTCTTCTCGTTATTAGTCTCTCTCCTTACCTTTTTTTCCTACTTCTCCTTCCCGTCCAGTCTCCTCTTCCTTCTCTCCTTTCCGTCTAGCTGCCTTACCCACTCCCTCACCCTTTCTCCATCTCTCCTCTTTGTCTCTCTCCTTTTCCTTCATTCATAGTCTCCTTCTCTCTCCTCTCTCCATTTCTCGCTCTAATTCACTCTCTCTCGTTCTCCGTTTCACTTTTTTTCGCTCTCCCTGTCCCTCTCTCTCCTTCTCTATTGTTCTCTCTACTTCTCCATCTCTCCTTTCCCTTCTCACTCTCTCCCCCTCTGTCCACCTCTCCTGTCTTTCCTTCTCCTTCTAGATCTCTCCCTCCGTCTCTCCCTCTCTCATTGTTTCCCCATTTCCTTCTCTCTCGTCCTGCACTCCCTTTCTCTCTCTCCCCACCTTCTCCTTGTTTTACACTCTCTTGTTGACCTGCACTCTCTCCTTCTCACTCCTCTCTCTGATTCTCTCTTCCTTTCTGTCTTCTATCTTCTTCTCCTTATCCTTCACACTTCGTGTTCAATCTCCTTCGCTCTCTCTACTTCAATAATTTTTTGATAAGGCAAAAGGGAGGCTTGGCCTCTAAATTTATTGATTGAGAAAGTTTACAACCTACTAGAATCCAGTAAAACTTAAGTCTGCGGGGTATGCTAACATGCATATCCGGCCTCAACACTACATAAGAGTATTACATCACTATAGGCTTAGTAGTTATTACATCATCGGTATCCTCAACTAACACCACGTGGTCTGAAATTTCTGCTCCTCATCGTCTTTATCCGCAAGTTTCTTGACTTTATCCCAAAGACATCTGACCATATCTTTTGTTAAAGCCACTATGTCCGCTGGCTTGTTCTTCTCACCCTCGAAGATCCTTCGGTTTCGTTCCAGCCAGCAATCATGGATCATGGCACTAAAGGCCCACCTTCGCACAACCTTGTCAACTCGGCTTCCTCGTGCGTGGGAGATGCTTGTAGCTTTGCCTTTGATTGACATCATTTCATGCTTATATTTGTATCTTATATCCATTATCTTTCACCTAAAAAATGCTATGTTACGAGTTTTATGTTTAGTTTTCAGGAATAAATAGGTTTGAAGAGATGAAACATAAAAGGACCCAAAAGCTGGGTAAAAAGGACTGGATTGTGAGACATGGGGACCAAGATGGAAGGGAGAAGGACCTGAACGCAAGACAGAGGGACCTAAGAGCAAAACAGAATACTTCACACCATCATGGGGAGTATTTTAGCAATTGGATTCGGGTCGGAGCTCCAATAAACGAAGTAGATGCATCTAAGACCACCAAATACACTAAGCAAAGCCCATCACAAATTCCAGATGGATCCGGACTTTTTAGACCGCCAATTAGCGGTCCAACTATTTGATTGACATAATTTCATGCTTATATTTGTATCTTATATCCATTATCTTTCACCTAAACAATGCTATGTTACGAGTTTTATGTTTAGTTTTCAGGAATAAATAGGTTTGACGAGATAAAACATAAAAGGACCCAAAATCTGGGAAAAAGGACTGGATTGTGAGATCTGGGGACCAAGATGCAAGGGAGAAGGACCTGAACGCAAGACAGAGGGACCTAAGAGCAAAACATAATACTTCACACCATCATGGGGAGTATTTTAGCAATTGGATTCGGGTCGGAGCTCCAATAAACGAAGTAGATGCATCTAAGACCACCAAATACACTAAGCAAAGCCCAGCACAAATTCCAGATGGATCCGGACTTTTGAGACCGCCAATTGGCGGTCCAAGACCGCTAATTAGCGGTCACTTTTGGCTCAAATCCGCTAAGATTTCTCTGGGTTACGTATTAGTGTGTATTTAATCCATTTCTGGTATTTGTTTGGTCCCACATCGGGGGATTGTCCCGGATTAGCTTTTTCCATGGCTATAAATAGAACTCTTAACCTCCTATTGTAACCACTCCATATTTTAAGTGGCTATTCTTCCTACTAGAAGTGAGGCCTTGAAGCACACGCTAAAGTAGGAGGATGCTACTTTTAATGTGAGTCATTTTAATACAAGTTTTCTTTATTATGTTGTTTGTTTTATGTTTCTTGTTTTGCTTTGCTTAATCTCATTTCAATAGTTTTATTAGCTTAGTTAATATGCTTTCTTTGTTTAGTTTAATAATTAGTGTAATGTTTAGTGAGTAGTTCCATCCCCTTTGGGGGGTGGAGTAGATGTACATACATGCAAATGAGAATGGATTGAATGCTTTATTTCCAATGTGTTGATAAAACATGAATGTATGCTTGCTTTTTAGGATAGAATTTATAACTTGATGAGCTTTGCCAAAATGATTAGACACCTCTCATGCTTGTTTAGGTTCTGAAATAAACATCTTGCATATGTAAATGTTAATCAACTAAGATGGTGAATAGATTGATAGGTTTTGCCACAACATTTAGACACTTCCTATGCATGATAACACCACCTTTATTTGTGCTTAAAGAATGTGTTCAACACCCACCTCTTTGCTTGTGTGCACTCACTCCACCCCTTAGGGGTTTTCCCATTTCTGTATTCCAGCATTCTTCTTTTGTTCTTAGCTTAGTTGTCATTTCATTGTTTGTTTCTTTCGTTCGCATTTCATACTTCTTAGCGTAGTTTAGTGTAGAGTAGCATAATCAATCTTTCTCCCCCAATTTTTGCCACTTGATTTCTGATAAACAAGAGGCTGCTCACCTCCCTGAGGACGACCCGTACTTGCCGCCGCTTCATCGTGGCCATGCACTTGCCAGTCCAGACTCTTGTTTGGACGATTCGAGTGGATTTAATTTTTGTTTTGTAGTTTTTATTTGATTCAGGAGACTTGGAGTCAAAAGGAGAGGCATTTGGAAAAATTTGGAGGAAAGCTGGGCAGTTTGGACCGCCAATCAGCGGCCTGAGACCGCCAATTAGCGGTCTGGTGAGCTGCTTTTGTCTTCATATTTCTTTGTCGTGTTGCCATAATTGATCTAGTAATCTAGGACTCCATTTTGCATGTTCTGACTCTTAGATTGTTCCCAGATTAATAATCAACTTCCCTTAAGCAACTTGGACCCTAAAACTCAAAGCAAAAGATTAGGCATTCTTTTTGTTTAGCTCATGCATCATGTATGTGACTTAGGCATTTAGATTGTCTTTTATTTAGCTTTCTTTTCTGTTGCTGAGAGCTGGCGTGAGGTACACACCTTCTACTCTCATTCATGCATTTCGTATGAACATGCATTAGTTAGTAGGAAGTGCATTGCAACAAGTGTGAGTTGAGCGTTTGTTTGGAGAGTTGATTGCTAGATTAGTACTCCAAAATGCTACTAAGGAGGGGCTGTCCCATAAAAGATAAGGTGGGGGATTTCATCACCCTTTCCTTCGCCCCAAAAACCACACTAATCAAGAGCCTAATTTTAAAATCAAGTAGACATTGGCCATAAGGAATTCGGACGCATTAGGAGAGTGATCCGGTCCCGACCGTGATGACCTGATCGGAGTTGCCCACTTTGTCGATAGTAGGAGAGACGAGATCCCCGGATCTTGGCTCACTTGCTGGGCTTTGTGGTCCTCGTCGTAGGGAGGTGAGGCGTGTTGAGGCCGTGTGACCTCGCATTTTGGCGTCGTCTAGCTGTAAGGACCTATAGCGACCTTAGGATTGCTTGAGCCTTGTTTGCTTGTGTGCTTCTACCTGTACCCATCCGCCGTAGCATAAGGACTTCTTCCTTTCTCTCCTGAGTCATTCTTTCTCTCCTGTGTCCCCCCGTCTTCTCCTCTACGTACATTCGTTATTAAAAAATAAAAATAAATTTGGTGTGTGCACCTTTGTGCATGCTTTCGTGGACACGAGACGAGAGTGGTCGTTTGACGAGGAGCGTTGTCAATCCGGCTTCGGTCATCGATTTCTCGATACCTTCCTCCTCTCGTGTCGCACATAGTTTGGGTTCAATGGCTGCTAATTTCCGCGAGGAGGAGCAATTGCTGGACACACCTGAGCGTCCTGTTGTCGTTCCCATACCTCTACGTGATCGATGCTACCCGAGCCGTACTGCTCTACCTTCATGCATCGTATTGCCAGAGGCTAATGGGAACCATTTTGAGGTTAAGCCTCAATTTATATCCATGCTCCCTCATTTCACTGGGAAAGGTGACCCATATATCTTTCTCAGGGAATTTGAGGAGGTTTGTGCTATGTTCAAGCTGCAACAACTTAGCACAGACTCCATCCATCTTAGGCTTGTCCCCTTTCCGCTGAAGGATGACACCAAGAAGTGGTTGTACAGCAACCAGGCGAATGCCTTTAGGACTTGGGATGAGTTTCAATCTGCATTCCTCAAGAGTACTTCCCAAATCATTGGACTCAAAAATTGAGGAACGAAATCAATTCGTTCTATCAACTTGAGACCGAGACATTTCATGCATATCTAGAGAGGTTCAAGGAGCTACTATCCTCATGCCCTCACCATGGCATTGAGTTGTGGCACCTTTGTCAGATTGTGTACGAGGGTCTTCACATCCCGTCAAGAACGCTCCTTGAGTCAATGTGTCAAGGAGAGTTCTTGGGAAAGGATGAAACGGAGGCATGGGCTTTCCTAGAAGACCTTGCTGAGAAAACCATGCAATGGGAGAGTGTGAGGGAACCACCTGCATCATCTAGTATAGGAGCGAGGATCGCGAATGCGAACTCGACTAGAGCGGGTACTGCATTTGCTATCGATACCACTACGGCCACCGAGGCACGCATGGCGGCCTTAATGCGCCGTATGGATTCGATTGAGCTCCAAAACCAACAAAGTGCACCTCACATGTCCACATCTGGTCGAATTCCCTGTCATTCATGTGGTAGGATAGGTCATGTAGAAAGCGAGTGTGAGTCCATTCCTCCTGAGATGGAGCGTGTCAACGCCATCTATGATAGAGCCAGGAATGACCCATACTCATCATCTTATAATCCTGGATGGAGGAACCACCCCAATTTTTCATGGAACCAAACTAATGCCCCGGGTGGTCCTTCAAACTCCTCTAGACCACATTACCAATCACACCAACCTCCTATGCATGCACATTCCTATCAGCCACCCCAAGCGCAAACCACCAATCAATTGGGTTTCCCAAATTCCAATAATATGGAAACCCGATTCAATTCGCTTGAGACCTTGACTCGTGGACTTGAAAACTCAATGAAAAATTTTATGTCAACCACGAGTCAAGTTCTCACTTCAAATAAGCAGACCATCAAATCTCTAGAGCTTCAGATGGGCCAATTGGCTCAGTCTGTACATGAAAGAGAGAGGGTCTTTTCCTAGCCAGCCTGAGGCTAACCCTCGAATGTACCAACAACAAGACATGCAAAATGAGAATGTGGTACCTTGGGGAAGGCAAGTGAACCATGTGGAGGAACCTGTTCACCATGTCAATTCCATTGTGACCTTAAGGAATGGAAAACAGGTTGACAATCACATTTCCTTGCCACAACAACCACCATCTATGCAGCCCCTAAGTGGGAATGGTGGTGAAGAAGAGGCTGAGGGTGAGGGTAATACACCAAAGCTTTCTTCTCAGGCACCGCAGAAAACCTACCTTCCAAAAGCTCCCTATCCAAGTAGGTTAACCAAAAAGCAGAGTGACAACATGGACAAGAGATTAGAGGTGTTTAAGCAAGTAAAGGTTAACATCACCTTGTTGGATGTCATCCAACATATACCTCAATATGCCAAAGTATTGAAGGATCTCTGCACAACCAAGAGGAAGAACAATGTTCCTAAGAAAGCATTCTTGGCTGCAAATATCAGCTCACTTTTGTCCAATCCCACCTACACAAAATACAAGGACCCTGGGTGTCCTACTATTCAGTGTACGATAGGGGACACTAGAATGAGCAATGTTTTGCTTGATTTAGGATCAACGGTCAACCTCCTCTCATTCTCTGTTTATCAACAGTTGAACTTGGGAGAATTGAAACCAACTAAGATCACCCTCCAATTGGCAGATAGATCCATTCGTATTCCCATGGGGATCATCGAGGACGTGCTTATCAAAGTTGGAGATTTTATATTTCCAGTCGATTTTGTTGTCCTCGATACCAATCCTGTTGCGAAAACCCACTCTCAAATACCTTTGATTTTGGGTAGACCATTTCTGGCAACCTCCAATACCTTGATTAATTGTAGAAATGGTCTCATGAAGCTCTCATTCGGTAACATGAGTGCCGAGTTTCATGTGTTCAACTCTGGTAAGCAACATGAACCCATGGATGAACCTTTAAATCTAAATGTCATCCGCCAATTGGAGAAAGCACCACAAACTCAACGAACACCCCTAACCCCAATGCAACCCGTTGAGAATGTTCGTGGGCCCAGCGAAAACTCATTGCCTGTCTTCGCAATGCAACAGAGTGAGCTAGCCTCGAACATGAATGTCCAAAGGGAGTGTTCGTTGCATGATTCAGTTGAGAGTACTAGGGAGAGTGAGACACCTCATCATATGCCTTTACCAGAAGGTGTCTCTATCTCATGTCCCTTGGCCACTGAGCCATTTGAGCTTCATCTTGTTTCCAATAAAGACCCACCTATGACCGAGCTTATGCTTGATGATCTAAATGATGGTGGGAGGTCCTTGTTGGATGACTTGGGGAGAAGCCCCATTCTTCGTGATGCAGGTCTGCTGCATCCATCGAATGAGCTTGAGGAACTCATTCCGATGCACTCACCTATTGGTTGGAGTGTTTTGTTCGATGAGCAACTAAACCCTAGTGAGGCAACACATCTTCACTCTTTCATGTTGCCTACACCCGACCAATATCATGAGGGGTTCGAGCCTTTCAGCTTTGACCTTTCACCCCTCATGACACCTCAGAGTACCAGTGAAGTTTGCCCATCTCAGCAAGTCTCTGGTCCTCATGACTTGATGTTCTCATTTGATGTTCCTTGACCAAATGATTATGAGAATATCGTTGTTCCTGTATATATCATGTAAAAAAAACAGAGAGAGAAAAAAAAGTGTGTAATAAAAGACTCCTTCAGTGAGCATCTATTGTTGTGGGCCCCAACTCTTGTGTACTTGGGCCCAATCTCTTCATGTATTTATCTCCATTCTTCAGCTTCTCACGGGTTTTGAGGGAATTTGGGTTTGTGTCCATCAACATGACCCTGAACGTCCCTTTGTACTTCATGTTGGTGAGATCTTTCCTTTTTCATGCATATCGACATGTAGTATCTTGTTCACATTCATTGAGGACAATGCATGAAGTAGGTATGAGGGGGTGTTTTACGTGTGTACATAGTCGAGTCTTTTCTTTTGATTTTTTGTTTTCTTTTGTGTGCATTGTTAGGGTCATGTTAGTGTGCCGCATTTAATATCGATATATCTGCTTGCCATGATCCTTGGGTGACTTGTCTTCTTTTGCTTGCCTAGTGCTTTAAAATTTTCACATTTCTTTCAAAATCTTCATGTGTTTGCGAAAGAAAATGTTTTTGTGGGTTTTGCGTGTGTTTAGCATGTGCAAAACCGTTGAGAGGCAAAGTAAAAAGAAAGCTCCCAAAATTGTCTTCAACTTGATGCATTAGGATTTCTAGTTTACTGGCATTATGTCTTATCGAGTCGTTAGGATGCACCTCGGTTTTCCCTCGGGGGCGTGTAATCATAGGGTTTCAGCACTCAAACATTTAAAGAAGTCCACCCTGAACCTAGTGAGTCAAATAATTCGTGTCATTTAGTATAAGGAAGTTTGTCGTAGTCAAGGGCCCTTAATCTCTTTTTGTGAAACTTAAGTGTAGGGGTTTTGGTTCCCACGTAGATAAATAAATAAGTTGTGTTCTCTGTTCTCGCACGACTCCTATCACTCGGGAAAGTAGGTCTGAGGGGACTTTGTGCCTGGTGCTTTCGAGTCATCTGACTTGGTATGCACCGACCAAACTCCCGTTACACGGGTGGTAGGGATCGCCTTATGTGGAGATTTAGGGGAAGGTGTACGTGATAGTGTAAGTCCTCATAGGCAATGTGCACGAAACCTGACCCTGGGAGAATCAAACACCAACCAATAAAATGCTCCAAAGAAAAAGAAAAAAATTGATGAAAGAAAAGAAAAAAAAGAGAGAAGCAAATAAGAACCAAAATGGACTCTACACATTGTATCACATTCAGAAGTCAAGGTTGCCCATGTCTTTCACTTAAGTCCTTAACTAACTCTCACGAATAACTCATTAGGCTAGGTGTGTGGACCGATTACATATATAGAGTCGACCCGTAGTATTACCGCGTCCCATGATCGACAATATGAGTCCAACGAGTCATGTAGCTAGATTGATTAATGCATCTTGTTCGGATTTTGTGGGTATATCCGCTGAAAACCCTCAGGAGACAACACTCCTCCTCCTTGGCGACAAGGAGGTTTAACGGCTTGTTGCACGTGCTAAGTGCAACCGTGATTCCTACGAAAGTGAATTAGGATTTCTTGATTTCGTATGCTTTTCTCTTTCTTTGTTTTGCTCGGTACTAGCAAAAGTTAGGTGTGGGGGTATTTGATTGACATCATTTCATGCTTATATTTGTATCTTTTATTAGCTTAGTTAATATGGTTTCTTTTTTTAGTTTAATAATTAGTGTAATGTTTAGTGAGTAGTTCCATCCCCTTTGGGGGGTGGAGTAGATGTATATACATGCAAATGAGAATGGATTGAATGCTTTATTTCCAATGTGTTGATAAAACATGAATGTATGCTTGCTTGTTTAGGATAGAATTTATAACTTGATGAGTTTTGCCAAAATGATTAGACACCTCTCATGCTTGTTTAGGTTCTGAAATAAACATCTTGCATATGTAAATGTTAATCAACTAAGATGGTGAATAGATTGATAGGTTTTGCCACAACATTTAGACACTTCCTATGCATGATAACACCACCTTTATTTGTGCTTAAAGAATGTGTTCAACACCCACCTCTTTGCTTGTGTGCACTCACTCCACCCCTTAGGGGTTTTCCCATTTCTGTATTCCAGCATTCTTCCTTTATTCTTAGCTTAGTTATTATTTCATTGTTTGGTTCTTCCTTTCGCATTTCCTACTTCTTAGCGTAGTATAGAGTAGAGTAGCATAGACATTTTTCTCCCCCTATTTTTGCCACTTGATTTCTGATAAACAAGAGGCTGCTCACCTCCCTGAGGACGACCCGTACATGCCGCCACTTCATCGCGGCCGTGCACTTGCGGTTTTAAATAAAACGTTCAATCAGCCTTCTAGGGATCTTGCTAGACGAGTGCTCAGTTGCATGCGAAGGAGGAGTGTTGTCGACAACTCCTTAATGTACGCACACCTCCAAAATAGGTACTCCATGTCCTCTTCCGCCCTCTCACAAAGGCTGCATACCGGGTCGTGCTTTGCCCCTCTTTGATTCATAAGCTTCTTTGTGAGGAGGCGCCGCCTCATTGCTCTCCAGGGTGTGGTAGCATGCTTGGGAATAGCATGTTTGTGCCATATCATACCAGCCCAAGTCACCTTTCTCCCCGGTTTCTTCACCCACTTCCACACTTCTTTGATTCCTAATGTAACAACCATCCCTTCTATGCGTTTTGGCTGGTCCATGCCTCCATGGATGCGAGTGTTTGTGATCTTCAAGTGGACTTCCTCCGTTATTGTTGATCGTGCGGGGGGGGGGGGGGAGGTTCCACTCCCCCTCTCTTATGAAGTAAGAAACTTTAGTGTCCCAAGGCACTCCCAATTCATGGTGCAGTCGATCCCCGTAATGCTAACATTGAAACGGTTCTCCACACCATGGATATTGTTAAGAATCGTATCTCTTCCCCAGTTCCCACCTCATATTGGATGTGCCTTCGAGCAATGTCACGAACTCGAAGAAGCCCTCACCATGCCCACGATGATGTTGATGTGGTCTTGCAAGCCAAATCGAATGATTTTGAAGGTATTTTCGTCGCACACATTTCACCCAAAAAGAACTTCCTTCCACCACCACAAGCCGTAATAAGCGAAGGAGGCCCACATCATTCCAATCGGTTAGTCGTTTGAGACTGAGCCCCCTTCATCCTGTGGTGTGCACACATCTTTCCACGCCACCGCAGCCCACTTCTTCATCCGTCCCCAAATGAAATGACCCATAAGACTCTCCATCTCTTGCAGCACCTTCCGTCAGATGAGGAAAGTGTACGTCCAATAAATACTAAAGGAGACAAGCAGACTTCTCACAAATTCCACCCGACCGACAATGGATAAAAAATTCTGCTTCCAAGTGCTAAGACGTTATTCACCTCGTTCACAAGCGACATGCATTAGTTCTCCTCATCCTGCCGGAGAATAATGGCAGCCCGAGGAAGACCACCAGGAACTCCTTTCATTCCATACGAAGATGGGCTGCAATCCATGCTCTCTGTGGCACGTCCCCTCACATAAACACTTGGCTTTTTGATGTGGTAAATCGCAACCCTGACCAAGCCATGAACTCCTCTAGAACAACCATTATAGCATGAGCATTTGCCTTTGTGGCACTTGCAAACACTACGACATCATCGGCAAAGAGCAAGTGTGAAACAGGCACATCACCGCAAGTTAAGGGCTCAATCCGTCCATCCATGACGCCTTGTCCACTTTCTAATGTAACACCACATCTTCTTGTTCTTTTAATTCCAGCTTTCGTATGAGTTCTCCCCCCTCCGCTGGCAAGAGTTGTGATAAGTGGAAGGAGGGATTAAGGGGTCATACCTGAAAATCTTTAGCATAAAACCGCCGAAAGGCGTCCCGAATTTCTCCTTCCTCCTCCACGAAACTAGCTCCTTCGCACACTTTACTCACTTGCTTGGTGACTCTCCTCACTCGAAGTTGCGCATGGAAAAACCTAATGTTCCGGTCCCCTCTTTCAACCACTTCACCCTTGATTTTTGATGGATAAGAGACTCCTCCAGAGCAAGGGCACGCTCAAGGTCCCACTTTGCTGCCCCTTTGGCAACAACTAGAGCATCACTATGTGAGAGGTGTAGCCTTTCCTTCCTCACCTCCTCAAGGGCTGCCCGGGCCTCACCCACCTTGTTGGTAACGTTTAAAAGGTGTTACTACTCCATCCTCTGAGTGCCTTCTTCACTTCTTTCAATTTTTTAGCCACGCGAAACATGGGCGTACCCATCACAAAAGTAGACCAACTCGATCCACTACTCCATGAAACTCCTCGTTCTCCGCCCAATGGTTTTCGAATCGAAACATCTTCTTTTTCTGTTTCTCATTTCCCTCCGTCTTCATTATTAACATGGCATGGTCACTCAGATCCTTCCCACCAACGATGTATAAGGATTTCGGAAACATCTCAAGCCACGCATTATTCATAAGTATCTGGTCAATCCTCATCTCAATACAAGCACTTCCATCGGAGGAATTTGACCACGTGAACTCCCCTCTCGTAGAAGGCAGCGCAAGGAGCTGAAGCTCATCAATACACATTAAACTCATTCATCACAATCTCATTTCCAGCAGCCCCACCACGCTTCTTACTAGCAAACCGAATGCAATTAAAGTCACCCCAACTATCCACGGCCTTGAAACCTCCGGTGCCAGTAGATGAAGATCGCTCCAGAAAAATCTCCTATCCACATGCGTATTTTCTCCATACACAGCCGTGATATCAAACTCGGTCCCATCCTTCTTGTGACAGCCCTTGAAATGGAGCAATTGTGGTGTTTCGAAGGTAACACATAGATCCATTATGTGGTCATTCCATAGCACCAAAAGCCGTCGGGAGTCCACGATCATGCTATTTGCTATCCGTGCATGAGGCCATATCGCTCGTTTGAATTTGTCCATCTTTTTGTGCTTAACCTTGTCTTCCACAAGACATACCATGTCTGGGTTTGTCTTTATTTGACCCTTAAAAATGAGTGCACGGCCTGGTCCATTTGCTCCGCGCACATTCCACATTAGCACATTCATGGGTTTAAGGTGAGGGGTGACCCCCATGACCTCCACATGAACTTTTATTGTTAATCTTTCACCCAGATGGCCAAAGTGTGGGTGGTGGCAAGGTCGCTTTCTTCAAACCCGGTTCTTGAATCCCCGCACCCTCTCTCTCGTCTTCCCCCTCCTCGACAATATCTTTTTTCCGAGAATATCATACCTTCCCCCATTAGTGTGTGTCATGAGTTTGATGAAGTCTTTGCGTTTTGCTACTCCTGTGGGTAAATTCCACTCCACCTCAGCATTCACCAAGGAAGCTAGCCCGCTCGCACGTTCCTCTTCATTAGAGATGTTCCTCTTGCTCCCTTCAATGCCTGAAATTTCGTGACCCCCATCTCCAAGAGCTTGTATCTTCATGTTTGCCCTCAACTCCTCATGTTGAAATTGTGTGTCCCCCATGCTGCCCCTAGTGTTGACTTCAAGACTTGCCTCTCCCACAAAAACCAACTCTTCTCCACCTAATTTACGTGAGGTCCTCCCATGTAAAAATCCCTCTTGCTCTTCACAACTCCTTTACCCGTCAAGTAGGGTGTTTCTTGATATTTGTCCCCCAAGTGGAGTCAAGTGGTGCTCCTCCCTCTCTTTTTGCAAACAAAATTGGTGCATCCTCATTTGCCCATTCAAACTTAGAGCACTCAAGTCTCTTCCCATTGGCTATTCCCAAAATAGAGCAACCACTTTTTTCTCCCACTTCTCTTTGCTACTTTTGTTCTCCACTAGGCTCACTCTCTTTTGCACACAAGGGAGAAACCATTTTTGACTTGGTGGCTTCCATCTTGGCCCCAATGCCAATTTCGCTCATATCACATGTCAATTTCACATTGGTGCCTCCCCTCTCATGCGAGAGACAAACAAACTCCTCCCCCAAGCTATTTCCCTCCACATGTTCCTTCCTATATGTCTCTCTACGTGGCTCCTCGTGATTTGGGCCCATATCCACGTCCTCTCCCCTATTCTCCACGTCATCATTTCTTCCCCCCTCTCCTTGCTCCTCTCCCCTCCTAGTAGCCACCATCTTCGAGCTCAAGGTGGTAGGGAGCAAACCAACCCCATGCTCCAGCCCCTTGAAGCCCATGCATGACACATTTGAGTTTCCTTCCTTACGATGCCCACTTTCAGCCCTCCTCTGATTGACAACTACCCATCTCTCATCCTTCTCCTTCGGCTGCTCACTAAGCTTGTTTATGGTCCCTTGCCTCAGCTTGCAATGCTCCAAATCATGACCAAACTCCCTACAATTTGTGCAATAACCGGGCCTCCACTCATATTCCACATTTACTCTATGTGTGCCGGCTTCTTCTACTTTCACCTCCACTCAACTCGGGTAAGTGAAGTCAGGGGCCAGTTCCACACATACTCTTGCATAGGCTAGTCTCCTCCCCGAGGCGGTTTGCTCATCCATGTATAATGGCCTCCCGAGGACACTCACAATGTTTCTCAACATTTTTTGAGACCAAAACCAAAGGTCTAGCTCCGGTAGACGAATCCAAATGGGAACCGTGGGGATACTCGCCTTTTTGAAGGCCACATCCGGGGCCCATTCTTGAACCACAAAAGGACAACCATGAATAAACCATTGTCCTCCTTCAAGCACACGTTGCCTATCTTCTCCAAGAGTAAAACAAAATAAGAGGAAACCTTGGCTCCTCTTAA
Organism: Triglochin maritima; assembly: GCA_963682175.1. Classification (NCBI taxonomy): domain Eukaryota; kingdom Viridiplantae; phylum Streptophyta; class Magnoliopsida; order Alismatales; family Juncaginaceae; genus Triglochin; species Triglochin maritima. Next base: position 11,793,548 of record OY821790.1, on the reverse strand, counting down.
TGACTTCCATGCCTCCAACCAAACCCTACAACTTGTGGAGGTGCTTCTCTAGTGTAGGAAAATGTGGTTTAAATGCAATAAAGTAGCCAACAAGTACCTTATCCCATCTATTCAAAGCACCAACTACTTCTTGCTTGAAGCATAGAGCCATCTTCTCCCCTCCCTTCTCAGCCAGAGGGACATACTCTAGGGTCGTGGAAGCCCTTGGTCCAGCCTTGAACAATTCGCTCCACTTCCTTGGGGGAGTAAGAACACTCCCTAGAGGTGGTGCGTGGCCTTCCTTTCACAAATGTGAGGGTGAATCTTCAAATGATGTTGGATGAAGATCCTTTGATGCACCACAATCTCCATATTCTAGGTCCAAATGAGTAGAACTAATCTTGGGATCCATTTTGGTGCAAAACCAAGAGATTTGGTGGAAGAAAAGACGGAAACACTAGAGACACCTAGGGTTTCCATGTTACGCCACAACATCTCTCTCCACTCATGTTCCTTTTGTTCCTCTACTTCAAAACCTCTCCTTCTCTTTCCCATTTTCCTTCTCCTTCTCTCTCTTCTTCCTGTCTCTCTCTCCCTCACTTGCCTTCTCATCTTGCTTCTCTCCCTCTGTCTCCTTCTCCTTCCCATCTTCGCTCTTCTCCCTCTCTCCCTCTCCTTGTTCCTCCTTCCCTCCTCCATCTCCCTCTACTTCTCTCTCCTTGTCCATCTGCCTCTCCCTTCCCCTCTCATATCGTACTCTTTCGCTCTCCTCCTTCTTCTCTCTCTTTCCTTCTCTCTCCTTCTCGGTCTCCTCCCCTCTCACTCCCATTGTCCTTCTCTATCTCTCCTTATCTACTCTCCCCTTCTCCTTCTCTCTGTGTGCCTTTATTCTTCTCTCCGTCGTTCTCCTTCTCTCTCCTTGTCCTCTCTCTTGTTCTCCTTCTCATATCATTCTTCTCCTCCTCCTCTCTACTTCCTCTCCCTCCACCTCCTCTTCCTCCTCTCCCAACTTCTCTTTCTCTCATCTCTCTCCTTCTGCTTCGCTTGTCCTTCTCTCTCCTCCTCCCTTTTTCTTTTCCTCTCTGTCACCTTCAATCTCTGTCACTCCTCTCGTTCTCCTTCCCTCTTTCTCTCTCCCCCTTCTACTTCTATTTATTCTCTCTCTCCTGACCTTTTGTCTCTAATTCTCCTTCTCCATCCCTCTTCCCTTCTTTCATTACCTTGCAGTCTCCTCTTCCTTCTCTCTCTCCTTCTCATTGTCTTTCTCCGTCTAGTTCACTTACCGTCTCCCTTACTCTTTCTCGCTCTCTCCATCTCTTTGTCTCTCTCCTTTTTCTTCACTCACAGTCTCCTTCTCTCTCCACTTCTCACTCTAATTCACTCTCTCCCCTTCTCCATTTCACTCCCCCTCCTTATCACTCTCCTTCTCCCTCCTTGTCCCTTTCCATTGTTCTCTCTACTTCTCCATCTCTCCTCCCTCTCCTTGCCCTTCTCACTCTCTCCTTTTTGTCCACCTCTCCTCTCTCTCCATTTGCTTCTAGCTCTCTACTTCTGTCTCTCCCTTTTTTTGCAAGGCAAAAAGGGAGGCTTAGCCTCGAAGTATATAACTGAAGTAAAGATTACATCCTACCAAAATGTTTTTGAAAAGAAGTGTGCAGGGCATACTACATGCATAACCGTCCTCTACCCTACTAATCATGTACGTAGGACCTGATAAGGAACATAGTAGGTAAAGACAAAAGAAGTTTCCTTCATATACAACGTGTCAATCAAGCAAAAAACACTAACTGCTAACTCCACATGATCTGGAAATCATGCTCCTCCTCAGCATCCTTCGCAAGGTTCTTCACTCTATCCCATAGGCAGCGAATGGTGTCTTTAATGGCAGGTACTATATCCTTTGGCAATAGCTTTTCTCCCTCAAAGATTTTGTGATTCCGTTCAAGTCAGCTCTCGTGTATCATGGCATTGAAGGCCCAACACCTTACCACTTTTCCAAGCCAGCTACCACGTGCATGTGCTAGTCGTATCGCTTCTCCTTCTAGCGAACGTGCATGTCGGTCACTGATTTTCAGTAAGTGTAGAAGGGCTACCCAAACCTCCTTGATAAACATACACCACCAGAAAAGGTGCTCCAAGTCATCCTCGTCCCTCTCACGAAGGCTACAAATCGGGTAGTGCTTTGCGTCGCGTTGATTCATAAGTTTCTTTGTCAGTAATCGACCGCTCAAAGCCCTCCAGGCCGTGAGTGCGTGCTTTGGGATAGCATGCTTGTGCCACACCATACCAGCCCACGCAACCTTCCTTCCTGGTGGCTATACCCATGTCCACACCTTTCTTATACCAAGCATGGTTCCCTTGCCATCTATCCTCTTTGGCTGGTCGACGCCTCCATGGATTTGAGTGTTTGCTATCCTCGAATGAATTTCCTCCATCAATGTAGCTCTTGGGGGGGGGGGCAGCATCCAGACTCTGTCTTTTATAAAGTATGAGACTTTTATGTCCCAAGGCACTCCCAACTCATAATGTAATCGGTCCCCCCAACATTCACATTGGAATGACTGTCCACACCAAGGATATTGGAAGAAGCGGATGTCTTCACCATTGCCCACCTCATACCATATATGCCGTCTCGCTATGTCCCGAACTCTAAGGAGCCCCTTCCAAGCAAAAGAGGAGGTAGATGGGGGACGTGCTAGCCAGATTGACCGGTTCCTCAAGTATTTCCGGCGCACACACTTGACCCCAAGTGATTGTTCGTCTGCCACCACAAGCCAGAATAGACGCAAAAGGCCCACATCTTTCCAGTCCGATAGGCGTTTGAGACCAAGGCCACCTTCCTCCTTTGGTGTGCATATATCTCTCCATGCTACCGCAACCCACTTTCTTGGACCTCCCCAAGTGAAGTGGAACATGAGACTCTCGATCTCTTGTAAGGTTTTCCGGGGAATGAGGAACGCGGAGGTCCAATAAACACTGAGGGACACAAGCACACTCCTTACAAGTTCCACCCTTACAGCAATGGATAAGAATTTTTGCTGCCATGTGCTCAGTCGTGCTTTGACCTTATTCACAAGTGTCGTGCAATGGGTTTCCCCATCCTTCCAGAGAATAACGGCAGCCCAAGATAGGTGATGGGGAAATCCTTTCGCTCCATCTGAAGGTGTGCTGCAATCCATGCACCATCCCGTGCTTCACCTCCCATGAAAATTTGGCTTATTGACACACTAAAGCTCAGCCCTGAACAAGACGTGAAATCCTTGAGGACACCTCGAATTACCCTTGCATTTGCCTTTGTTGCTTTTGCAAATAGGAGGACGTCATCAGCAAAAAGAAGATGTGATACAGCAATATCACCACAAGTGGCTGAATGCGCCCATCTATAACCGCCTTCTTAACCATCTCGCTCAAAATATCCATGCACATAACAAATAGGTTGGGAGCCAAAGGATCACCTTGTCTCAATCCATTTCTGGCCACGAAGCTTGAGGAGTTTGCACCATTTACCGTCACCACAAACCAAGCCCGAACACAATTCATGATAAGGCGTCTCCACTTTACCAGGAAAGCAAAGCGCTCCAAAACTCCATCCAAGAAGGTCCATGAGATGGAGTCATATGCTTTCCATATATCAAGTTTGATACACATTCTTCCATTTCCTTTGTCGAGGTGGAGGTTATGACATAGCTCATGTGCAAGGAGAACGTTGTCCCCAATCTGCCGGCCTTTGACAAAAGCACTTTGATTTTCTCCAATAAGGCGTGGCAGCAACTTCTTTAGACGGTTTGCAAGCACCTTTGAAGTGAATCTATACGTGATATTGCACAAAGTTGTGGGTCTATAGTCTTCTACTGAAACCAGTGCCTTCTTCTTTGGGATGAGCGTAAGTGATGTAGAGTTCCATTTGGCCAGCACGTTTCCGCTGTCCAGATAGGAGTGTATGGCCTTGAACATGTCTTTTTTTATGAGCTCCCATGCAGCTTTAAAGAATTTAGCATTGAACCCATCGGGTCCCGACACTTTATCAACGTTTGCGTTCAACACTACATCCTCCAATTCTTTCAAGTCAAGGTCACACAAAAGCTCTGCCCCCTCCTCCAGACGGAGGTGTGGTAAAGAGAGGGAGGGGGAATGGGTATCACCTGCAAAGCATTAGCAAACAAGTTAGTATAAAAACGCGGAAAGGCGTCACGGATCGCACCCTCTTCTTCAATGATGGTGGCACAATCACACACTCGTCTCACTTGGTTGGTGGCTCTCCTCACTCGAAGGTGTGCAAGGAAAAACCTAGTGTTCCGGTCCCCCTCTTTTAACCACTTCACCCTTGATTTATGTCGGGTGATAGACTCCTCCCAAGCAAGAATTCGAGCAAGGGAGTCCTTTAAACCCATTCGATGTGGGAGAGGTCATCATCAAGGGGGTTTCCAAAACGTTGTTTCCTCACTTCCTCGAGCGTAGCACGTGCCTCTCCCACTTTGTTTGTGACATTTCCAAATTTTGAGCTACTCCACCGAACAAGCATCTTCTTAACATCTTGTAGTTTTGCTGCCACTCGAAACATGGGTGTGCCCCTCACGTAGGTGGACCATTTACGTGCAACCAGCCCATGGAAATCCTCATGGCCAGCCCAATGATTTTCGAAGCGAAACATCTTCTTCTTCCTCCTTGCATTTCCGTGCGTCTTCATAATAAACATTGTGTGATCACTCAAGTCGTTTTCACCCACAAGATAGTAGGATTCCGGGAATAACTCAAGCCATGCATTCTTTATCAAGTTACAGTCAATCCGCGTCTCGATACATGCACTACCTTCAGAGGAGTTCGACCACGTAAATTCCCCCCGGTGGACGGCATCTCAAGGAGTTCGAGGGCATCAATACAATCATTAAATTCTGCCATAGCAACCTCATTTCCAGCAATCCCTCCTCTCTTCTCGCTCACCCTCCGAATACAATTGAAGTCGTCCCCCCCCATCCATGGCCTAGATGCGGGTGGTGCTACTTGGAGAAGGTCACTCCACAAGTGACGCCGTTCCACATGCCCATTTTCACCATAGACAACCGTGAGGTCGAAGTCAAGGCCGTCCCTCATCCACCATGCCCTGAAGTGTAGTAGTTGTGATGTTTAATAGGCAACTCTGATATCCTCTAATTGGTCATTCCAAAGAACCAAAATTCGGCCGGAGTCCATAACCAAACTATTTGATATCCAAGCACTAGGCCAAATCGCTCTTTTGAAGCGCTCAATCTTCTTAAGCTTTACCTTATGTTCCACAAGGCAAACCACATCCGGGTTCACGTCCTTTATACGACCCCTAATCATAAGTGCACGGTCGGGTCCATTTGCACCGTGCACATTCCACACTAGGATATTCAGGGGTTTAAACTGCAGGGTGACCCCTTTACCTCCACATGGGAAAGTTTTACTACTTATCTTCCTACCGGAACGCCAGAGAGTGAGGGACGGGGGACAAGCTTGGTGCCCAGGAGTCACTCTACTCCCTTGATCTTCCATCATCGAACTCGCTTCACTCCTAAGGAGGTCAAATTTTCCCCCATTTTGCACGTTGCTAGTCTTTCGGACATCCTTTCCTTGGGCCACCCTCGAGGGAGATCTCCAGCCCTTCCCCTTATGCAGCAACGAGGCTAGCCCACTTGGTTCACGTTCCTCCTCCTTGGTTTGTCCCCCACATTCCTCCAGCCTACTATTATTGTGCGTGATTTCTTCTTTCCCATATCGTTTGTATTGTGTGCATGGCTCACATTCCCATCACGTGTTCTTCTAATTGTCTCCAGCCCATGCAAGCAAACCACTTCTCTATACTCACTCTCTTCACCTTCAAGGGCCCTCACTATGTGTCCCCCACCCAAACCCACTCCATCTTCACGTGAGGCAGGTGCTTCCAAAGCAGCCCCACTAACACATTTTGAATGTTGCCCACTATCTTCAGCTAGGACCTCCTCCACTAATGACACCCCAATCATTTCCACCTGGTCCCCCCCTTCATTCTTTGCAAGAGGGCTGCTCCTCTCCTTATTGACCCAGTTTTTTGTAGAGCACTCACCTCCCTCCTCATTGGTTGGTCTAGAAATAGACCTAGCACTTTTCCCACCCACTTCTCTTTGCCCTATTTGTCCACCAATGAGTTCTCCCCCTTGTAATCCCAAGCTGCAAACCGTTGGACTCCTTGGAGAGAGATCCAACTTGTCTTAACACATGAAATGTCTTATACCACTAAACCTCTCCTCATGTGCACCTTCCAATCAGATTTGTTCCTTGCTTAGTTGATTGCCTCCAAATGCATCATGCGCCACCTCACCCGCCTTTACACATGGCATCTCCACACTCGTGTCTATCTCCACCTCAGCTGCACCAACCTCCACCTCATCATCCCTTCCACCCTCCCCTCACTTTCCTCCCTCACCACCAGCCCCCTCCCTCTCTTCGTGAGCCTCACTCACCCTCACCAAACCATCTCCCTTATCCCCATTCCCATACCCACTCCCACTCGCCTCTCCCTCCACTCTCTCCTCACAACCTTCATGTCTCCTCCTTTCCACGAGTAACCACCACCCATTTTCAGCTACGTGAAGTTGGGAAGCAAGCACCTTTGAGGGTAGCTTCCGTCGTGGACATTTCTCCTCCTGGTGACCAAACTCAAGACAATCCTTGCAATAATCGGGGCGCCACTTGTATTCCACGAAAACTCTATGTGTTGCACCATCCTCTACTTGAACATCTACCCAACTAGGGTATAAGAAATCAGGACATACCTCAATACACACCCGAGCAAAAGCTAATCTCCTTCCATCAGCTGTGTTGTAATCCATGTAGAGTGGTCTCCCGAGGACACTTGCAATATTACTCAATGTTCTTTGCGAGCAAAATCGCAGGTCAAGCTCCGGCAAACGACCCCATATAGGAACCCGTTGTGATAAGTGCCTTCTCCAATGTCATTTCCCGGAGCCATTCTTGAACCACAAGTGGAACTCCTCTAACAAAATATGGCCCTCCTTGGAGGACTCTCTTCCTATCTTCTCCAAGAGAAAAACGAAATAACAAGAACCCTTGCCCCCTCCTAATGACTTCCGAACCTCCAGCAAGATCCCATAGCTTTTGGAGGTGCTTCTCCAACGTTGGTAGATGACGTCTGAAACCGATTAAGTGACCTACCAAAACCGTATCCCATCTTTTCAGTGCCTCCACTACTTCCATCTTTGAGAAAACATCCACCTTCTCCCCTCCTTTAACAGCAGGTTGGATGAAGTCTAGGGTCGTGGATGCCCTTGGCTATGATGAGAAGTGGTCAGACCACTTCCTTAGGGGAGCTTCAGCACTCCCTAGAGGTGGCGCAACAACAAGCTCTTCCAAAGCTGCGGAAGAGCTTTCCTTTGAGATGAAATGGAGATCCTTTGTTGTGCCACAATCTCCATCTTGTTGTTACAAACGTGTAAAGCTAGTCTTTCTCTCCATTATGGTGAAAAAATCAAGCAATTTGGTGAAGAAATGGGGTCGGAAACCCTAGAGGAGCCAAGGCTCCCCATGCGCACAAGAAACTCTCTCACCTCTCATTTTCCGCCTTCCTCCTTCTCTCCCTCTGTCCTTGTTTCCCCAATTCCTTCTCTCTCGTCCTATACTCTGCTTCTCTCTCTCCCCTCCTCCTTGTTTTTCACTCTCTTGTTCCCTGTGCTTTCCCCTTCTCACTCCTCTCTCTGATTCTCTCTTCCCTTCTATCTTCTAACTTGTCTCTCCTTATCCTTCACGCTCCATCTTCAATCTCCTTCCCTCTCTCTCCTTCTCATCTACTTCAAAACCTCTCCTTCTCTCTCTTCTTCTTGTCTCTTTCTCCCTCTCTCCTTTCCCTCTTGCTTCTCTCCGTCTCTCTCATTCTCCTTCCCATCTCCATTGTTCTCCCTCTCTCCGTCTCCTTCTTCCTCCTTCCCCCTCCATTACCCTCTACTTCTCTCCCCTTGTCCATCTCTCTCTCCCCTCCTCTCTCACTCTATCGTACTCTCTCGCTCTCCTCCTTCTTCTCTCTCTTTCCTTCTCTCTCCTCCTCCGCTATCTCTCCTCTCCTTTTCTCCTTCTCGCTCTCCTCCCCTCTCACTCCCATTTTCCTTCTCTCTCTCCTTATCTACTCTCCCCTTCTCCTTCTCTCCGTGTGCCCATATTCTTCTCTCCATCCTTCTCCTTCTCTCTCCTCCAGATCTCCTCTCCTCGTCTCTTCTTCGCTCTCCTCCCCTCTCACTCCTATTGTCCTTTTCTCGCCCTCCTTGTCTATTTCCCCTTCTCCTTCCCTCTTTGTCGTTCTCCTTCTCTCTACTTGTCCTCTCTCTTGTTCTCCATCTCATCTCCTTCTTCCTCTCCTCTTTCCTTCTTCTCCCTCCTTCTCTTTCTCTCATCTCTCTCCTTCTGCTTCTCTTGTCCTTCTCTATCCTCCTCCCTTTTCTTTTTCTCTCCGTCACGTTCACTCTCTCTCACTCCTTTCGTTCTCCTTCTCTCTTTCTCTCTCCCCCTTCTCCTTCTCTCTATATCTCGCTCTCCTTACCTTTTGTCTCTACTTCTCCCTTCTTTTTTACTTCTATCTTTCCCTTCCAGTCTCCTCTTCCTTCTCCATCTCCTTCTCCATCTAGCTCACTTACCGACTCCCTCACTCTTTCTCTCTCCCCTTCTCTTTGTCTCTCTCCTTTTGCTTCTAGCTCTCTACTTCTGTCTCTCCTTTTTTTTTGCAAGGCAAAAAGGGAGGCTTAGCCTCGAAGTATATAACTGAAGTAAAGATTACATCCTACCAAAATGTTTTTGAAAAGAAGTGTGCAGGGCATACTACATGCATAACCGTCCTCTACCCTACTAATCATGTACGTAGGACCTGATAAGGAACATAGTAGGTAAAGACAAAAGAAGTTTCCTTCATATACAACGTGTCAATCAAGCAAAAAACACTAACTCCTAACTCCACATGATCTGGAAATCATGCTCCTCCTCAGCATCCTTCGCAAGGTTCTTCACTCTATCCCATAGGCAGCGAATGGTGTCTTTAATGGCAGGTACTATATCCTTTGGCAATACCTTTTCTCCCTCAAAGATTCTGTGATTCCGTTCAAGCCAGCTCTCGTGTATCATGGCATTGAAGGCCCAACACCTTACCACTTTTCCAAGCCAGCTACCACGTGCATGTGCTAGTCGTATCACTTCTCCTTCTAGCGAACGTGCATGTCGGTCACTGATTTTCAGTAAGTGTAGAAGGGCTACCCAAACCTCCTTGATAAACATACACCACCAGAAAAGGTGCTCCAAGTCATCCTCGTCCCTCTCACGAAGGCTACAAATCGGGTAGTGCTTTGCGTTGCGTTGATTCATAAGTTTCTTTGTCAGTAATCGACCCCTCAAAGCCCTCCAGGCCGTGAGTGCGTGCTTTGGGATAGCATGCTTGTGCCACACCATACCAGCCCACGCAACCTTCCTTCCTGGTGAATTTACCCATGTCCACACCTCTCTTATACCAAGCATGGTTCCCTTGCCATCTATCCTCTTTGGCTGGTCGACGTCTCCATGGATTTGAGTGTTTGCTATCCTCGAATGAATTTCCTCCATCAATGTAGCTCTTGGGGGGGGGGGGGGGGGGGGGCAGCATCCAGACTCTGTCTTTTATAAAGTATGAGACTTTTATGTCCCAAGGCACTCCCAACTCATAATGTAATCGGTCCCCCCAACTTTCACATTGGAATGGCTGTCCACACCAAGGATATTGGAAGAAGCGGATGTCTTCACCATTGCCCACCTCATACCACATATGCCATCTCGCTATGTCCCGAACTCTAAGGAGCCCCTTCCAAGCCCAAGAGGAGGTGGATGGGGGACGTGCTAGCCAGATTGACCGGTTCCTCAAGTATTTCCGGCACACACACTTGACCCAAAGTGATTGTTCGTATGCCACCACAAGCCAGAATAGACGCAAAAGGCCCACATCATTCCAGTCCAATAGGCGTTTGAGACCAAGGCCACCTTCTTCCTTTGGTGTGCATATATCTCTCCATGCTACCGCAACCCACTTTCCTTGACCTCCCCAAGTGAAGTGGAACATGAGACTCTCGATCTCTTGTAAGGTTTTCCGGGGAATGAGGAACGCGGAGGTCCAATAAACACTGAGGGACACAAGCACACTCCTTACAAGTTCCACCCTTCCAGCAATGGATAAGAAGTTTTGCTGCCATGTGCTCAGTCATGCTTTGACCTTATTCACAAGTGTCGTGCAATGGGTTTCCCCATCCTTCCCGAGAATAATGGCAGCCCAAGATAGGTGACAGGGAAATCCTTTCGCTCCATCCGAAGGTGTGCTGCAATCCATGCGCCATCCCGTGCTTCACCTCCCATAAAAATTTGGCTTTTTGACACACTAAAGCTCAGCCCTGAACAAGACGTGAAATCCTCGAGGAGACCTCGAATTACCCTTGCATTTGCCTTTGTTGCTTTTGCAAATAGGAGGATGTCATCAGCAAAAAGAAGATGTGATACAGCAATATCACCACAAGTAAGTGGCTGAATGCGCCCATCTATAACCGCCTTCTTAACCATCTCGCTCAAAATATCCATACACATAACAAATAGGTTGGGAGCCAAAGGATCACCTTGTCTCAATCCATTTCTGGCCACGAAGCTTGAGGAGTTTGCACCATTTACCGTCACCACAAACGAAGCCCGAACACAATTCATGATAAGGCGTCTCCACTTTACCAGGAAAGCAAAGCGCTCCAAAACTCCATCCAAGAAGGTCCATGAGATGGAGTCATATGCTTTTCGTATATCATGTTTGATACACATTCTTCCATTTCCTTTGTCGAGGTGGAGGTTATGACATAGCTCATGTGCAAGGAGAACGTTGTCCCCAATCCGCCGGCCTTTGACAAAAGCACTTTGATTTTCTCCAATAAGGTGTGGCAGCAACTTCTTTAGACGGTTTGCAAGCACCTTTGAAGTGAATCTATACGTCATATTGCACAAAGCTGTGGGTCTATAGTCTTCTACTGAAACCGGTGCCTTCTTCTTTGGGATGAGCGTAAGTGATGTAGAGTTCCATTTGGCCAGCACATTTCCGCTGTCCAGATAGGAGTGTATGGCCTTGAACATGTCTTTCTTTATGAGCTCCCATGCAGCTTTGAAGAATTTAGCATTGAACCCATCGGGTCCCGGCGCTTTATCAACGTTTGCGTTCAACACTACATCCTCCAATTCCTTCAAGTCAAGGTCACACAAAAGCTCTGCCCCCTCCTCCAGACGGAGGTGTGGTAAAGAGAGGGAGGGGGAATGGGTATCACTTGCAAATCATTAGCAAACAAGTTAGTATAAAAATGCCGAAAGGCGTCACGGATCGCACCCTCTTCTTCAATGATGGTGGCACCATCACACTCTCGTCTCACTTGGTTGGTGGCTCTCCTCACTCGAAGGTGTGTAAGGAAAAACCTAGTGTTCCGGTCCCCCTCTTTTAACCACTTCACCCTTGATTTATGTCGGGTGATAGACTCCTCCCAAGCAAGAATTCGAGCAAGGGAGTCCTTTAAACTCATTCGACGTGGGAGAGGTCAGCATCAAGGGGGTTTCCAAAACGTTGTTTCCTCACTTCCTCGAGCGTAGCACGTGCCTCTCCCACTTTGTTTGTGACATTTCCAAATTTTGAGCTACTCCACCGAACAAGCATCTTCTTAACTTCTTGTAGTTTTGCTGCCACTCGAAACATGGGTGTGCCCCTCACGTAGGTGGACCATGCACGTGCAACCAGCCCTTGGAAATCCTCATGGCCAGCCCAATGATTTTCGAAGCGAAACATCTTCTTCTTCCTCCTTGCATTTCCGTCCGTCTTCATAATAAGCATTGTGTGATCACTCAAGTCGTTTTCACCCACAAGATAGTAGGATTCCGGCAATAACTCAAGCCAGGCATTGTTTATCAAGTTATAGTCAATCCGCGTGTCGATACATGCACTACCTTCAGAGGAGTTCGACCACGTAAATTCCCCCCGGTGGACGGCATCTCAAGGAGTTCGAGGGCATCAATACAATCATTAAATTCTGCCATAGCAACCTCATTTCCAGCAATCCCTCCACTCTTTTCGCTCGCCCTCCGAATACAATTGAAGTCGTCCCCCACCATCCATGGCCTAGATGCGGGTGGTGCTACATGGAGAAGGTCACTCCACAATTGACGCCGTTCCACATGCCCATTTTCACCATAGACAGCCGTGAGGTCGAAGTCAAGGCCGTCCCTCATCCACCATGCCCTGAAGTGTAGTAGTTGTGATGTTTCATAGGCAACAATGATATCCACTAATTGGTCATTCCAAAGAACCAAAATTCGGTTAGAGTCCATAACCAAACTATTTGATATCCAAGCACTAGGCCAAATCGCTCTTTTGAAGCGCTCAATCTTCTTAAGCTTTACCTTATGTTCCACAAGGCAAACCACATCCGGGTTCACGTCCTTTATACGACCCATAATCATAAGTGCCCGGCCGGATCCATTTGCACCGTGCACATTCCACACTAGGATATCAGGGGTGTAAGGTGCAGGGTGACCCCTTTACCTCCCCATGGGAAAGTTTTACTACTTGTCTTCCTACCGGAACGCCAGAGAGTGAGGGACGGGGGACAAGCTTGGTGCCCAGGAGTCACTCTACTCCCTTGATCTTCCATCATCGAACTCGCTTCACTCCTAAGGAGGTCAAATTTTCGCCCATTTTGCACGTTGCTAGTCTTTCGGACATCCTTTCTTTGGGCCACCCTCGAGGGAGATGTCCAGCCCTTCCCCTTTTGCAGCAACGAGACTAGCCCACTTGGTTCACGTTCCTCCTCCTTGGTTTGTCCCCCACATTTCTCCAGCCCACTATTATTGTGCGTGATTTCTTCTTTCCCATATCATTTGTATTGTGTGCATGGCTCACATTCCCATCACGTGTTCTTCTAATTGTCTCCAGCCCATTCAAGCAAACCACTTCTCTATACTCACTCTCTTCACCTTCAAGGGCCCTCACTAAGTGTCCCCCACCCAAACCCACTCCATCTTCATGTGAGGCAGGTGCTTCCAAAGAAGCCCCACTAACACATTTTGAATGTTGCCCACTATCTTCAGCTAGGACCTCCTCCACTAATGACACCCCAATCATTTCCACCTGGTCCCCCACTTCATTCTTTGCAAGAGGGCTGCTCCTCTCCTTATTGGCCCAGTTTTTTGTAGAGCACTCACCTCCCTCCTCATTGGTTGGTCCAGAAATAGACCTAGCACTTTTCCCACCCACTTCTCTTTGCCCAATTTGTCCACTAATGAGTTCTCCCCCTTGTAATCCCAAGCTGCAAACCGTTGGACTCCTTGGAGAGAGATCCAACTTGTCTTGACACATGAAATGTCTTATACCACTAAACCTCTCCTCATGTGCACCTTCCAATCAGATTTGTTCCTTGCTTAGTTGATTGCCTCCAAATGCATCATACGCCACCTCACCCGCCTTTACACATGGCATCTCCACACTCGTGTCTATCTCCACCTCAGTTGCACCAACCTCCACCTCATCATCCCTTCCACCCTCCCCTCCCTTTCCTCCCTCACCACCAGCCCCCTCCCTCTCTTCGTGAGCCTCACTCACCCTCACCAAACCATCTCCCTTATCCCCATTCCCATACCCACTCCCACTCGCCTCTCCCTCCACTCTCTCCTCACAACCTTCATGTCTCCCCCCTTTCCACGAGTAACCACCACCCATTTTCAGCTACGTGAAGTTGGGAAGCAAGCACCTTTGATGGTAGCTTCCGTCGTGGACATTTCTCCTCCTGGTGACCAAACTCAAGACAATCCTTGCAATAATCGGGGCGCCACTCGTATTCCACGAAAACTCTATGTGTTGCACCATCCTCTACTTGAACATCTACCCAACTAGGGTATAAGAAATCAGGACTTACCTCAATACACACCCGAGCAAAAGCTAATCTCCTTCCATCAGCCGTGTTGTCATCCATGTAGAGTGGTCTCCCGAGGACACTTGCAATATTACTCAATGTTCTTTGCGAGCAAAATCGCAGGTCAAGCTCCGGCAAACGACCCCATTTCGGAACCGTTGTGATATGTGCCTTCTCCAATGTCATTTCCCGGAGCCATTCTTGAACCACAAGTGGAACTCCTCTAACAAAATATGGCCCTCCTTGGAGGACTCTCTTCCTATCTTCTCCAAGAGAAAAACGAAATAACAAGAACCCTTGCCCCCTCCTAATGACTTCCAAACCTCCAGCAAGAGCCCATAGCTTTTGGAGGTGCTTCTCCAATGTTGGTAGATGAGGTCTGAAACCGATGAAGTGACCTACCAAAACCGTATCCCATCTTTTCAGTGCCTCCACTACTTCCACCTTTGAGAAAACATCCACCTTCTCCCCTCCTATAACAGTAGGTTGGATGATGTCTAGGGTCGTGGATGCCCTTGGCTTTGCTGAGAAGAGGTCAGACCACTTCCTTAGGGGAGCTTCAGCACTCCCTAGAGGTGGCGCAGCAGTAAGCTCTTCCAAAGCTGCGGAAGAGCTTTTCTTTGAGATGAAATGGAGATCCTTTGTTGTGCCACAATCTCCATCTTGTTGTTGCAAACGTGTAAAGCTAGTCTTTCACTCCATTATGGTGAAAAAATCAAGCATTTGGTGAAGAAATGGGGTCGGAAACCCTAGAGGAGCCAACGCTCCCCATGCGCACAATCTCCTTCCCTCTCTCTCCTTCTCATCTACTTCAAAACCTCTCCTTCTCTCTCTTCTTCCTGTATCTCTCCCTCTCTCCTTTCCCTCTTGCTTCTCTTCGTCTCTCTCATTCTCCTTCCCATCTCCATTGTTCTCCCTCTCTCTGCCTCCTTCTTCCTCCTTCCCTCCTTCATTACCCTCTACTTCTCTCCCCTTGTCCATCTCTCTCTCCCCTCCTCTCTCACTCTATCGTACTCTCTCGCTCTCCTGCTTCTTCTCTCTCTTTCCTTCTCTCTCCTCCTCCGCTATCTCTCCTCTCCTTTTCTCCTTCTCGCTCTCCTCCCCTCTCACTCCCATTTTCCTTCTCTCTCTCCTTATCTACTCTCCCCTTCTCCTTCTCTCCGTGTGCCCATATTCTTCTCTCCATCCTTCTCCTTCTCTCTCCTCCTCCTCCAGATCTCGTCTCCTCGTCTCTTCTTCACTCTCCTCCCCTCTCACTCCTATTGTCCTTTTCTCGCCCTCCTTATCTATTTCCCCTTCTCCTTCTCTCTTTGTCGTTCTCCTTCTCTCTACTTGTCCTCTCTCTTGTTCTCCATCTCATCTCCTTCTTCCTCTCCTCTTTCCTTCTTCTCCCTCCTCCTCTCCCTCCTTCTCTTTCTCTCATCTCTCTCCTTCTGCTTCTCTTGTCCTTCTCTATCCTCCTCCCTTTTCTTTATCTCTCTGTCACCTTCACTCTCTCTCACTCCTCTCGTTCTCCTTCTCTCTTTCTCTCTCCCCCTTCTCCTTCTCTCTATATCTCACTGTCCTTACCTTTTGTCTCTACTTCTCCCTCCCTTTTTACTTCTATCTTTCCCTTCCAGTCTCCTCTTCCTTCTCCCTCTCCTTCTCCATCTAGCTCACTTACCGACTCCCTCACTCTTTCTCTCTCTCTCTCCTTCTCTTTGTATCTCTCCCTTTCCTTTATTCACAATCCCCTTCTCTCTCCTCTCTCCACTTCTCCCTCTAATTCACTATCTCCCCTTCTCCATTTCACTCATTGTCGCTCTCCTCCCTCTCTCTCCTTCCCTATTTTTTTATCTACTTCTCCAACTCTCCTCCCTCTCCTTGCCTGTCTAACTCTCTCCCCCTCTGTCCACCTCTCCGCTCTCTCCTTCTCCTTCTAGCCCTCTGTCATGCACTCATTTGTGTCTTATATCCATTATCTCGAACCTAAACAATGCTACGTAATGATTTTTATGTTTGAGTTTCAGGAATAAATCAGATTGAGGAGAAGAAGCATAAAAGGACCTAAAAGCAAGAAAAAGGACTGAGTTATGAGACTTGGGGACTACGATGCAAGGGAGAAGGTCCCGAATGTAACCCCAAAGGACCAATGAGCAAATGAAGAAACTCCACACCATCATGAGGAGTATTTTGGCAAATAGATTCGGGCCGACACTCCTATAACCTATCCGAGTGCACCCCATGTGAAGAATTAAAGAAAATATCAGAAAATGGGTCGGATCCAGGAAAA
The DNA here is from genome assembly GCA_963682175.1 of Triglochin maritima. Lineage (NCBI taxonomy): Eukaryota > Viridiplantae > Streptophyta > Magnoliopsida > Alismatales > Juncaginaceae > Triglochin > Triglochin maritima. The sequence continues at coordinate 11,777,354 of OY821790.1, read as the reverse complement.
AGTGACCGCCAATTGACGGTCCAAGATGGCCAAAGTGGTCCATTTGTGTCCAAATCCTACCCAGTTTCTCCAGAACTAGGGGTTTCTCTTTCTGAGTTCCAATCTTTCGTGCTTTCTTTCGCATTTCGTACTTATTAGTTTAGTGTAGTTTAGCTTTAGCATAATCACACCTTTTCTCCCTTTATTCGCCATCTGATTTCAGTCATACCAAAGGCTGCTCACCTCCCTACGGATGACCCATACTTGCCTTGTCTTCACTGACGGTTGTACACTTGCGGTCTAAATTTAAAACGGTCAAATAAGTTTTTGGCACCGTTGCAGGGGAGGTGCCAGTCCAAACTATGGTTTGGACGATTCAGGTGGATTTAATTTTTGTGTTGTAGTTTTGTTTATTGCAGGATACTCACACTGGGAAGGGAAAGTAGCTGGGCAAGTTTGGAGGCCACCTGAGAGTTCAAGACCGCCACTTAGCGGCTTGACACGGCAAACTGGCAGTCTGGTAATCTCATTTCACCTTGTAATTTCATTGGAGTGTTGCCATAACTGATTTAGAAATCTGGGACTCAAATTTGCATGTTCTGACTGTTAGATTGCTCCCAGATTAATAATCAATCTCCCTTTAAGCAACTTGGACCCTAAAACCCAAAGCAAAAGAGTAGGCATTCTTTCTTGTTTAGGTCATGCATCATGTACTCGACTTAGGCACGTAGATTTTCTTTTATTTTAGCTTTACTTTCAGTTGCTGGGGGCTGACGTGAGGTACGCATTTCCTGCACTCATTCATGCATTTCGTATGAACATGCATTAGTTAGTAGGAATTGCATTGCAACAATTGTGAGTTGAGCGTTTGTTTGGAGAGTTGATTGCTAGATTAAGACTCCAAAACACAACTAAGGAGGGGTTGTCCTATATAAGATAAGGTGTACGATTTCATCACAGTTTCCTTCACCCCAAAAACCACACTAATTAAGAGCCTAATTTCGGGCGCATTATGAGAGTGATCCGGTCACGACCGTCATGACCTGATCGGCGTCGCCCACTCTGTTGATAGTAGGAGAGGAGATCTCCTGATCATGACTTACTTGGTGGGCTTTATGGTCCTCATCGTAGGGAGGTGAGGTGTATTGAGGTCGTGTGACCTCGCAGTTAGGCGTCGTCTAACTGTATGGACCTATGGCGACCTTAGCATTGTTTGAGCCTTGTTTGCTTCTACCTGTACCCACCCGTCGTAGCATAAGGACTTCTTCCCCTCTCTCCTGAGTCATTCTCTCCCTTTTGTGTCCTCCCGTCTTCTCCTCTACGCATATTCTTTGTAAAAAAAAAGAAAAAAAAAGATAAAAGATTTTGGTTTGTGTGTGTGCACCTTTGTGCATGCTTGTGTGGGCACGAGACGAGAGTGGCCGTTTGACGAGGTGTTTCTTCAATCCTGCTTCGGTAGTCGATTTCTCTATGTCTTCTTCCTCTCTTGTCGCACACAGCACAGGTTCAATGGTTGCTCATTACCACGAGGAGGAGCAGTTGCTGGACCCACCTGTCTCAACTGTTCGTCCCGTTGTGGCTCCGATACCTCTCTGTGATCAATGCTACCCGAGTTGTACTGCTCTACCCTCATGCATTGTATTACCAGAGGCAAATGTAAAGCACTTTGAAGTTAAGCCTCAATTCATTTCCATGCTCCCCCACTTCGCTTGGAAGGGTGACCCCTATATCTTTCTTAGGGAATTTGAGGAGGTCTATGCTATGTTCAAGATGCAACAACTGAGCACAGACTCCATCCATCTTAAGTTACTCCCTTTTGCACTAAAGGATGATGCCAAGAAGTGGTTGTACAGCAACCAGGCGAATGCCTTTAGGACTTGGGATGAATTTCAATTTGCATTCCTCAAGAAGTACTTTCCAAATCATTAGACTCAAAAATTGAGGAACGAAATCAATTCGTTTTATCAACTTGAGACTGAAACATTTCATGCATATTTAGAGAGATTCAATGAGCTACTATCCTCATGCCCTCACCATAGCATCGAGTTGTGGCACCTTTGTCAGATTGTCTATGAGGGTCTTCTCATCCCATCCCGAACACTCCTTGAGTCCATGTGTCAAGGAGAGTTCTCAGGAAAGGATGAAAGGGAGGCATGGGCTTTCCTAGAAGACCTTGCTGAGAAAATCATGTAGTGGGAGAGTGTGAGGGAACCCCCAGCATCATCTAGCATAGGAGCGACGATCGCAAATGCAAACTCGACTAGATCAGGTGCCGCATTTGTTGTCGATACCACTACGACCACCAAGGCGCGCATGACGGCCTTAATGCGCCGTATGGATTCGATTGAGCTCCAAAACTAACAAGGTGCACCTCACGTGTCCACATCTGGTCCGGTTCCCTATCATTCATGTGATAGGATAGGTCATGTAGGAAGCGAGTGTGCGTCCATTCCTCCTGAGGTGGAACATGTCAACGCCATCTATGATAGAGCTTGGAATGACCCATACTCATCATCTTATAATCCGGGATGGAGGAACCACCCTAATTTTTCATGGAACCAAAATAATGTCCCGAGTGGTCCTTCAAACTCCTCTCGACCACCTAACCAACCACACCAACCTCCTATGCATGCACAGTCTTATCAGCCACCCCAAGCTCAAATCACCAATCAATCGGGTTTCCCAAATTCCAACAATATGGAAACCCGATTCAATTCGCTTGAAACCTTGACTCGTGGACTTGAAAACTCAATGAATTTTTTGATGTCAACAATCAGTCAAGTTCTCACTTCAAATCAGCAGACCATAAAATCTGTAGAGCTTAAGATGGGCCAATTGGCTCAGTCTGTACCTGAAAGAGATAGAGGGACTCTGGCTAGCCAGCCTGAGGCTAACCCACGCTTGTACAAGCAATAATGAGAATGTGGTACCTCGGAGGTGGCAAGTGAACCATGTGCAGGAACCTGTTCACGATGTCAATGCCATTGTAACCTTAAGGAATGGAAAACAGGTTGACAATCACATTTCCTTGCCACCACCACCATCTATGCAGCCCCTCAGTGGGAATGGTGGTGAAGAAGAGGTTGAGGGTCACGGTAATACACCAACGCCTCCTTCTCAGGCACCGCAGAAAACTTACCTGCCAAAAGCTCTCTATCCTAGTAGGTTAGCCAAAAAGCAGAGTGACACAATGGACAAGATATTAGAGGTGTTTAAGCAAGTGAAGGTTAACATCCCATTGTTGGATGTCATCCAACAAATACCTCAATATGCCAAAGTGTTAAAAGATCTCTGCACAACCACGAGGAAGACCAATGTTCCTAAGAAATCATTTTTGGCTGCAAATGTAAGCTCACTTTTGTCCAATCCCACCTACACAAAATACAAGGACCCTGGGTGTCCTACTATTCAGTGTACGATAGGGGACACTAGCATGAGTAATGCATTGCTTGATTTAGGATCGACGGTCAACCTCCTCCCATTTTCTGTTTATCAACAGTTGAACTTGGGAGAATTGAAACCAACTCCAAAGGGGATTATCGAGGTCGTGCTTATCAAAGTTGGACATTTTATATATCCAGTAGATTTTGTTGTCCTCGATACCAATCTTGTTGTGAACACCCACCCTCAAATACCTTTGATTTTGGGTAGACCATTTCTGGCAACCTCCAACGCCTTAATTAATTGTAGAAATGGTCTCATGAAGCTCTCATTCGGTAACGACTGCCGAGTTTTATGTGTTCAACTATGGTAGGCAACATGTGCCCATGGACCAACCTTTAAATCTCAAACTCATCCGCCAATTAGAGAAAGCACCGCAAAATCAACAAACACCCCTAACACCAATGAAACCCATTGAGAATATTTATGGGCCCAGCAAAACTCGTTGCCTGTTTTTGCAATGCAACAGAGTGAGTTGACATCAAACATGAATGTCCAAATGGAGTGTTCGTTGCATGATTCAGTTGAGACCATTAGTGAGGGGGACACACCTCAGCATATGCCCATTCCAGAAGGTGTCGTCACCCTGTGTCCCAGGGCTATTGAGCCTTTTGAGCTTCATATTGACTCCAACAAGGACCCACCTACGACCTAGCTTATGCATGATAATATACAGGAGGTTGGGTGGTCCTTGTTGGATGACTATGGGAGAATCCCCATTCATAGTGAAACTAGTGTTTCACATCCTTCAAATGAGCCTCAGGAACTCATTATGATGCACCCACCTATTGGTTGGAGGGTTTTGTTCGATGAGCAACTAAACCCTAGTGAGGCAACACATCTCCATTCATTCATGTTGTCTACACCCAACCAATATCATGAGGGTTTCCAGCCTTTAAGTTTTGACCTTTCACCCTCATGACACCTCAAAGTACAAATGAAGTGGGCACATTTTTGCAAATCTCTGGCCCGCAGGACTCGATGTTCTCATTTGATGTTCCTGGACAAAATGATTATGAGAATATCTTTGTTGATGTATATATCTTGTTTAGAAAGAAAAAAGAAGAAGAAGAAGAAGAAGAAGAAAAAATATATATACAATAACAGACTCCATGAGCGAGCATTTATTGTTGTCGGCCTCAACCCTTGTGTATTTGGGCCACATTTGTTTGACGTATTTGTCTCCCTTCTTCAGTATCTCACAGGTTTTTGGGAATTCGGGGTTATGTCCATCAACATGACCATGAAACTTTCCTTATGCTTCACGTTGGTGAGATCTTTTCTTTCTCATGCATAAATCCATGATTTCTTGGCACCCTTCTCCTTGCGGTCTTTCATTTGTATCTCATATGTCATGAGACTACCATAAACTCCTCGATCGACAATTTGGTGGGATCTTCTGCTTCTTCGATAGCAGTCATCTTCTCCTCCCAATTGTCAGTGAGTACCGAAGAATTTATCGAGTCATTTCTCCCTTGCTAAAATCCTTACCAAGTTCTTTAAGAGAGTTAATGATCTTGGTTTAGTGAGTGTGCATCTCGCTTATGCTCTCACCGGATTGCATACGAAATAGTTCATATTTATGCATGAGCAAATTAATCCTAGTTTCTTTTAATCTAGTTGAACCTTCATGATGCATTTCTAATGTATGCCAAATGTCATAAGCACTTTCACAACATCATACCCTATTGTATTCTCCTTCTTTTAACACACAATACAAGATATTCATAATGCGGGAATTCATCTCCGCTTCCTTAATTTTGGGTTTTGTTAAGGATACAATTTCATCATCATTTGGAGGTGTGTATGGGTTTAATATGAATGTCCAATTTTTCAAATCATAATATTGCAAATAAATCGTCATTCCTTTCTTCCAATAGAAATAGTTTAACACATTAAACAAAGGTGGCTTAGATGTGGATAATCCTTAACAATGATTAGAACTAGATGTCATGCTAAATTATGATTAAGTAAAAGAAATTAGCAACCTAATACTCTGATACCAATTGTTTGGATCTATGATCTCTTGATAAATGCGGAATTAAAAATAACAATCGAAGGATTAAGGGAATAGACAATGCAAACCACAAAATCGACGACAACGGAGTTTAAGAGTTTTGGCACCGCACCCGGTCCTAGTCCTCCTCACAAGCCTCGCTCGATCCCCCGAGCCTCGCTTACGGTTCCACTAACCAATTTCCATTCTGGCCCGAGATCAACGCCGTTTACAACTCCAAGCCTCGCGAACAACCTCGCCTCCCTCGTGTCTCCTCTCACAATCCAAGAGGTAGCTTCCTAGAAGCTTTACAAGTTGATGATTCTTTGATGTGGAAGTTGAATCACAACCTAACTAATACTCTATTCTTGAGCACACTTGGATATTGATATGGAATTGGATATGCAAGTGGTGAAGTTTAAGCTTGGGTGTTGAGGATTGAGAGCTTGAAGATGAAGAGGATTTGGGTTTGAGTATAGCATAGATAGGGAGTGTTCAAGAGATCCAAAACCAATAAATGAGGTGCTATTTACAAGCCTTCATGCTCAATAATATCATATCATATTTGGGAGTTCGTGGGGAAATAGACCAATAGGAGTGCACGATGTGACTTAAGTTCGGGCAGTTTTCGATGCATATTCCGTCGGCCGTTAACAGAACAGTAGTCCGAAGAATTGGTCTGGTTTACGAATTCGGTTGACTAATTATATATCGGATCACCATTTCCCAACCTCCAGTAGCTTTTATAAATTTAGCCTTAATTAAGTTCGCTTAACCAAATGCCATTCGGTTCACCGTTCCAAGGTGGATAGTAAGATTGGTTGGGCTCTGATCTACTCAAGTTGGGTAGATCGAAGTTAGTGTGGGTTTTGCGCTGACAGTTATAGCCCAAATAGTTGTTGGGTACAGCGGTCAAGCGCCACGTGTAAATAGTCGTTGTGCAACTAAAGCCAACAAGGAATCGGTAGACCGATAGGTATTCGATCGTCCGAAGCGGGACAAGCCAATTGGGCTATAGGGACACTATTCGAATGCGACCGTTGGAGCAAAGTCCAAAACTGGTCCAGGGCTATTCGGTCGACCTAAGGTGGTTCGGTCTTCCGTTTGGGCAATTCCATAGAACACCTGAGTTTTACTGGTGGGCAGTAGTCGGATATCCGAAAGGTGTTCGGTGGACCGAACTAGACAGGATTCGGTTGACCGAAAGGGGTTCGGTTTACCGATTATGGATGAGACAGAATCCTTGTGCTCAAGATTACATTAAACCTTATGGACTCAATAAATACAAAATTACATGTCTTGGTCCAAAGCATTGATTACAAGTCTTGAATCTTGATGTGTTTGTCCCAATGCTCATTTGATTGTCTTGATCAACCAATTAAGATGTTTACAAGTAAACAAGTTTGTATGCAACGCATGTTATCTTGTTTGCTCACTTTGATTTATTAGGTTGATTGATTAAGATTAGTTTAATTGATCATCAAAATTAATATAAATTAAGACCAACAAGCGAACATCTACTTCTCCTTCTCCCTCCCTCTTTCCTTCTCTCCTTCCCTTCCAGTCTCCTCTTACATCTCTCCCTCCTTCTCCTTGTCTTTCTATGTCTAGCTCACTTACCGACTCCCTCACTCTTTCTCCCTTTTTTCCTCCTCTTTGTCTTTCTCCTTTTCCATCATTCATAGTCTCATTCTCCCTCCTCTCTCCTCTCTCCACTTCTTGCTCTAATTCACTCTCTCCCCTTCTCTGTTTCACTCCCCCTCCTTATCGCTCTCCTTCTCTATCTCTCTCCTACTCTATTGTTCCCTTTACTTCACCATCTCTCCTCCCTCTCCTTGCCCTTCTCACTCTCTCCCCCTTTGTCCACCTCTCCTCTCTCTCCTTCTCCTTCTAGCTCTCTCACTCCATCTCTCCCTCTCTCCTTGTTTCCCCATTTTCTTCTCTCTCGTCCTACACTCTCCTTCTCTCTCTCATTCTCCTTCTTTTTCACTCTCTTGTTGCCCCGCGCTCTCCTTCTCACACCTCTTTTTGTTTCTCTCTTCCCTTCTATCTTCTATCTTCTCTCTCATCCTACATTCTCTTTCTCTCACTCCCCTCCTTCTCCTTGTTCTTCACTCTCTTGCTGCCCCTCGCTCTCTCCTTCTCACTCATGTCTCTGATTCTCTCTTACCTTGTATCTTCTATCTTCTCTCTCATTATCCTTCACTCTTCGTCTTCAATCTACTTCCCTCTCTCTCCTTCTCCTCTACTTCAATACCTCTCCTTCTCTTTCCCTTATTCCATCTCATTCTCTCTCGTCTTCCTATCTCTCTCTCCCTCTCTCTCCTTCTCCTTCCCATCTCCCCTCTTCTCCCTCTCACCATCTCCTTCTTCCTCCTTCCCTCCTCCATCTCCCTCTACTTCTCTCTCCTTCTCTATCTCTCTCTCCCCTCCTCTCTCACTCTATCGTACTCTCTCTTTCTTTCTCTTTCCTCCTCCTCTATCTATCCTCTCCTCGTCTCCTTCTCACTCTCCTCCGCTCTCACTCCCATTGTCCTTCTCTCTCTCTCGTTATCTACTCTCACCTTCCTTCTCTCAGTCCGCCCTTATTATATTCTCCGTCGTTCTCCTTCTCTCCTTGTACTCTCTCTTGTTCACCTTCTCATCTCCTTTTCCTCCTCCTCTCTCCTTCTTCTCCCTCCTCTTACTCCTCTCCCTCATTCTGTTTCTCTAATCTCTCTCCTTCTGCTTCACTCGCTCTTCTCTCTCCTCCTTTTGTTACTCCCTGTCACCTTCACTCTCTCTCACTCCTCTCTTTCTCCTTCTCTCTATTTCTCTTTCTCCTTCTCCCTTCCTCTTTCCTTCTCTCCTTCCCTTCCAGTCTCCTCTTCCTTCTCTCCCTCCTTCTCCTTGTCTTTCTCCGTCTACCTCACTTACCGACTCCCTCACTCTTTCTCCCTCTCTCCTTCTCTTTGTCGTTCTGATTTTCCTTCATTTACAGTCTCCTTCTCTCTCCTCTCTCCAATTCTCTCTCTAATTCACTCTCTCCCCTTCTCCGTTTCACTCCCTCCTTATCGCACTCCTTCTCCCTCTCCCTTGTTCTTTATTGTTCTCTCTACTTCTACATCTCTCCTCCCTCTCCTCGCCTTTCTTACTCTCTCCACCTCTGTCCACCTCTCCTCTCTCTGCTTCTACTTCTAGCTCTCTCGCTCTGTCTCTCCCTCTCTACTTGTTTCCCTATTACCTTCTCTCTCATCCTACACTCTCCTTCTCTCTCTCCTTCTCCTACTTTTTCACTCTCTTGTTGTAAGACCCGCTCTCCTACTACACTATTAAGTCTTATTTCATCCTTATACTTATGTATGTGTTATCTTTATGCACGATGTATTTTGGGGATTTTATGCTTTGTTTCGGGAAAGTTTTCTTTCGGGGAAAAGTTCCTTTTTTTGGCTTGTCAAATCAACTCGCAAGCGGGTGGGATTCATTGGGCAACTTGTAACCAATACACTCAATCGGGTCAATCGGGTGCAAGTTGTTTGTATAAATCGATTTGGCTAGTTGTTAGGGGTGTGTGAGGCGTGATGAGTGGCCATGTGAGGTGGCTCGATGTCATCAAATGAAGATCTGATTTTGCAAGGAAAATGATGGGAGAATCAAGGGGAGATTTTGGTGCACATGTTGGTGTTGCTTTTTGGTAAGTTGCACTTTGGATTTGATTTCCTCTTAGCTTGTGGGCTGATTTCGTGGGGTCCACGGCTGAGTGGGCTGGGGGAGGATAGTGTGGCATCCTAGTCAGCAAGGGGAAATCCAATTTGGTGTGCAAACTTTTGAATTATAATGTTTAAGGCATGGTTTAATGGGAGGATATTGGCAATCACTAGTTTCCTTCTTCTCTTCTTGCTTGTAACAAAAACTCCCTCTACCCTAGCCGTCCCTTCCTGTTCCCCACCTCCTCCCACACGAAATTTAACCCTTCTCCTCCCTCTCCCACGTTCCGACCATCAACAACTCCGGGCAGCCAAGTGTGCAGCACGCAAGAAGGCTAGGCGTGTAGAAGGCTGCAGCACCTCTCTCCAGCGATCTTCTAGCAGCAGCAACCTCCAACTCAGGTATGCTTCTGGCCCTGTAGTGTAAGGAGTAGTAGGGGGTGTTGGATGGAGTTGAGTCCAGCACTAGTGGGCTGGTCGGTCTGAGGTTTGGGGTTGCACAAGTGGAGATTTGCCCGATAGGCTGGACTGTGGTGCACTCTCTGAATTTCAGAGGTTAGCTGGGCATCCCTCTCATCATCACGACCCTCACCTCATGCTTTTCTTCAGTGGTTTGAGGAAGAAACCGGAGGGAAGGAGGATGGGCTGTGGGGAGCACGTCGGGAAGCGTTTTAGCATGCATACATGCGTGTGGTGCAACTCTCCCTTTTGTCGTTCAGTTTGTGATGGATTGATGATTGGTTGATGGTGTTCTAAGTTTCTATAATATGTGGTTTTCTATGAGATATTACTGATAGTAGACCACATGATCTTGCATGATTTCATGACTTTTCATGTTGTTAGTTCGTGAGCCACTTCTAACTTCAGATTTTATATCCAAGCGTGATCTAGCTAATAGGTCCATATAATGTTGGATGACTCATTCCGATTTTGATCATATGACTTGCATATTTTCGTGGCCATGATTAGATGAGTTTCCCATGATATGTTGTGGGTTATAAGACGTATGTGCATGCATCAATTAACGACCGTATTCAGATATTATTCCATGATTCAATGGCTGACTATAGATCATATGTCCATGCATAACTGAGCGATTATATTCAGACGATGTCCCGTGATTTTGTTGCTGATTATAGATCTTATGCTCTTGCTTCAGTTTGTGATTATATTCATATAATCTTCCATGATATATTGGCTGATTATAGATCACATGTCCATGCATTACTTAGTGATTATATGCAGACAATATGCCATGATCTTGTTGCTGATTATAGATCATATGTTCTTGCATTGTTTTGTGATTATATTCAGATAACATTCCAGTACTTGTTTGCCGATTTTCAAATCACGTGTTCATGCGTTATTTAGTGATTATATTCAGATAATCTTCCATGATTTATTGGCTGATTATAGATCACATGTCCATGCATTACTTAGTGATTATATGCTTACAATATCCCATGATCTTGTTGCTGATTATAGATCATATGTTCATGCATTATTTAGTGATTATATTCAGATAATCTTCCATGATTTATTGGCTGATTATAGATCACATGTCCATGCATTACTTAGTTATTATATGCATGACAATATCCCATCATCTTGTTGCTGATTATAGATCATATGTTTTTGCATTATTTCGTGAATATATTCAGATAATATTCCAGGATTCGTTTGCGGATTTCAGATCACATGTCCATGCATTGCTTAGTGATTATATTCAGATAATCTTCCATGATTTGTTGGCTGATTATAGATCATATGTCCATACGTCATTCCATGATTGTATTCAGATAATTCCCCGTGATTTGTTCCTGATTAAAGATCATATTTTCATGCATTATCTCATGATTATTGATTGATATGTTTTAATTAATCGCAAGTCCACGGCCGCATTGAAGCGGTGGCAAATACGGGTCGATCCACAGGGAGGTGTGTCCACTTTAGTTTGTGCAAAGGCGTGTGGGAAAGGAAGAACAGAAAGGATTGATGATGAAACTACACTACAAAGCAAAAAGGAAATGGAAGAGAAGCAATAAAACTAAACCCCATAGGGGGTAGAGAAATAATGTGAATAAAGATGTGTGTGTGTGTGTGTGTTTTCAATTATGCTCCTCACAACATGTAGTGCATGAAATCATAAAACTAAATCCAACTTTTCCTCCACATGAAATAAGATAAGATCATATCATTGAAACATACATGACAATTAGTGGAATGAAGCTAAATGAACTCATGTATAAAGACTGGACCCTACTATGCCTCCACATGAATTAAGATAAGACATTATCATTAAAACATACAAGACATTAACCAAGGTAAAGGCAACAAGAGTGCATACACTACAAATTGTGTTTCCAATATTAATTCCATCCATATCATCACCTTATCATTCCCCATAAAATAGGTCCACTAATCTAAGCATAAGCTAAGCTTCATTCAAGAGCATTAGCATATCAAAGATAAGAGTGAAATCCAATTAGATGGTTATGGAAATCATATAAGTCTCAAGGGATTAAGATAACACACACCTAATACACCACATGATCATATCACATATTTCTCCACCCCCCCAAATGGGGATGAAACTACTCACTAATCATTACACTACAACCTACATTAAAATAAAACATTCTACTGAAATAAACTGAAACTAAGCAAGCAAGGAATATTAAAGAAGCTAAAATGACATAAAACTAAAGAAGCATGCAAGCATATGAAAGAAAATTAAACTAAGAAAGAAACAACATAACTAAAGGAAAACATCTATTATTACTCACTCAATTACAAGTAGCCTCTCTGCACCAGGGTTTTTGCTTCAAGGCTTTAACTCCTAGTAGAGAGGATGGCCACCAAGAGAGAGATGAGGTACAAGAGAGGGGAGAGAGTTCTATTTATAGCCATAGAAAAAGGTAATCAGGGACAATCCCCCGGTATGGGACTAAACAAATACCAAAAATAGCCTAAACACACACTAATACATGTGCCCGCGAAGTCTTAGCGGATCCGGAGAGATCCGGACCGGCAATTGGCGGTCTATCGGTTCTGGATCAGTCTGGAATTTGTTGTGGGCTTTTCTGGATGTATCTGTTGGTCTTTGATGCATCTACTTCACTTGTTGGAGCTCCGACCCGAATAGAATTGCCAAAATACTCCCCATGATGGTGTCGAGTATTCTTGTTTGCTCATTGGTCCTTCTATCTTGCATTCAGGTCCTTCGATCTTGCATCTTAGTCCTCGAGTCTCTCAACTAAGTCCTTTTTCCTCCTTTTAGGTCCTTTTAGAGACTCTCCTTCTCAAACCTAATTATTCCTGAAAACTAAACATAGCATTGTTTGGGTGAAAGATAATGGATATAAGACTCAAAGATATGGATGAAATGATGTCAATCAAATACCCCCACACCTAACTTTTGCTAGTCTCGAGCAAAACAAAGAAAGAGAAAAATAAAAGAAAGGAAAAAGCAAACGAGAAACAGGGAAATCCTAACTCACTTTCGTAGGAATCACGGTTGTACTTAGCACGTGCAACAAGCTGTTAAACCTCTTTGTCGCCAAGGAGGAGGAGTGTTGTCTCCTGAGGGTTTTCAGCGGATATACCCACAAAATCCGAACATAGATGCATTATTCAATCTAGACACTCGACTCGATGGACTCATATATAGGTAATCAATCCACACAGCTAGCCTAATGAACCATTCGTGCAAGTTAAATAAGGGATTAAGTGAAAGACATGAACAACCTCAACATCCTCAAGTGATACAAAGTGTAAAGTCCATTAAGGTTATTATTTGCATTTTTTTGCTTCTTTTCTTATTTTTTTTTCTTCTTTTCTTTTTATTAGTTGTAGTTTCATTCTCCCATGGTCAGGTTTCGTGCATCATTGCCCATGAGGACTTACACTATCACGTACACCTTTCCCAAAAAACACATAGGGTAATCCCTATCACCCGTGTAACGGGAGTTTGGTCGGTGCATCCCAAGTTAGATGACTCGAAACCACCAGGCACAAAGTCCCCTCAGACCTACATTCCTGAGTGATAGGAGCCATGTGAGAAGAGAGAACACCTACTCACTTATTTCTTATCTACACATGAACCAAAACCCCTACACTTAATGTCTCACAACAAGATTTCAAGGGTCCTTGACTACAACAAACTTCCTTAATTTAACAGACACGAATTATTGACTCACTAGGTTCAGGGTGGACTTTTTAAATTATTTGAGTACTGAAACCCTATGATTACTCGCCCCCCGAGGGAAAACTGGGGTGCATCCTAATGACTAGATAAGTCCTAAAGTCACTGTACTAGATATCCTAATGCATCAAGTTCAAGACAATTTTGGGAGATTTCTTTTTAATTTGCCTCTCAACGGTTTTGCACATGCAAAACCCACAAAACATTTTCTTTCGCAACATATGAAGATTTTGAAAGAAATGTGAAAATTTAAAAGCACAAGGTAAGCAAAAGAAGACAAGTCACCCAAGGATCATGACAAGCAGATATATCGATATTAAATGCAGCACACTAGCATGACCCTAACAATGCATACAAAAGAAAACAAAAATCAAAGGAAAAGACTCGACTATGTACACACGTAAAAACACCCCCCCCATACCTACTTCATGCATTGTCCTCAATGAATGTGAGCAAAATACTACATGGATTTATGAATGAAAAAGGAGAGATCTCACCAACAAGAAGTACAAAGGGAAGTCCAAGGTCATGTTGATGGACACAAACCCGAATTTCCTCAAAACCTGTGGGATGCTAAAGAAGGGATACAAATACGTGAAAGAAATGGGGCCCAAATACTCAAGGGTTGGAGTCCACAACAATCGATGCTCACTGAAGGAGTTTTTTTAACTATGTACAAAAATGGGCTCCTATCTTCATATGTCAAGGGACATCAAATGGGAACCCGCCATCTCTCGAGCAAAAAATGCACTTGCACGACCACCTAATACCCTTATAAGCGTTGTGGTCGTTTGATGCCTCTTGAGAGTGAGCAAGATAGGAGGCATGAACGAGAGGTGAACCTCTGCGTGGTTGTTTGAAATGTAGGGTATCAGGTGGTTGATTCTTAACCCACATGGGGTCCTCAGCAGATACAGAATCAAGAGCATGTGGCCCAGAGGCCATAAAAATGGTATCTTGTGGCTCAAGGGCCACATGATCAAAAGGATGTGGCTCAACGGCCACGTGATCAAAAGGATGTGGCTCTAAGGCCACGTGATCAGAAGATAAGGCACCTTCTTGTGCCAGCCTGGGTGAAACATCTTCACAACCTTAAGGATCTCCATCGAACGATTCTCTGAAGTACTTGAAGGTGCCCTTAACTTCAATCTCATGCAAGCCTTGGATAAGGTTCACCCCAAAAGGGTCATTGAAGGCACCTGGCTTCTTGCTGATGGTGAAGATGTTGAAATCAGCGCATTGACTACCATAAGTCAAGCGCATCAGACCATTGTGACAATTGATCAAGGCATTGGAAGTCGCAAGAAATGGTCGCCCCAGAATGACAAGAATTTGTCTAAGTTGGTTTGGCACAGGTTAAGTACCCAAAACAATGAAGTGGACTGGATAAATGAACTCTCCCACCTTGATCAGCACATATTCCACCACACCCCTCGGTTTCTTCATAGACCTATCAGCCAATTGAAAAGTGGTTTTTGTTTGTTTGAGGTCTCCAAGACCGAGGTGGACGTAGACAGAATATGGCAGAAGATTAACAGATGCACCAAGGTCCAATAAGGCTCGATGTATGGACACATCACCAATCACACAAGAGATAGTAGGACAACCAGGGTCCTTGTATTTGACTTACATGGGTTGTGCCAATAAAGAACTCACCTTAGCTGAAAGAAAAGCTTTCTTTGGAACATGAGTTTTTCACTTCTTGGTGCATAAGTCCTTGGGAACCTTGGCAAAAGGTGGCATTTGCTGAATCACATTAATATGATGGGTCGGTTCAGAGGTAGCATGAGGCATTGGTGGCCTTCCTTGAGAATGCGTACCCTGAGGATTCACCTCGGGTTGACTCGGTAACTGGCCCTTCTCGCGTTCATGGAGCTAATGAGCCAACTGGCTAACTTGCATTTCCAATGCTTTGACCGAATTGTTGCTAGCCTCAAACATGGATTGTGTGCTCTGTATGAACGCTTGAATGGTTTGTTCAAGAGTGGGGTCCTTCAAGTCAACCTGTTGGGGTAGTGGAGTTTGGTTAGAATAACCCGACGATGAGGTCTGAGGAGGTTGGTAATTATGGTTCTGAGTTCTTTGATGTTGAGGTTGGTAGGTCGCCGATGGGCATGGAGGTTGATAAGGCGGAGGTTGAGGTTGAGTGTGCGAGCTCTGACCATTACCCCAGTAGGCCCCCAAGAGAAGTTAGGATGGTTACGCCATCTCGGGTTGTAGGAGTGACTGTACGGGTCGTTACGGGGCCTCTGTTGATACATCGCATTTGCATGCTCAGTATCCCTTGGAGCGCAAGCGCATTCCAAGTCATCATGGCACATAAGTCGACACCTACCACATCCGGGAGTAGCGACCTGAGCTACAGGAGCTTGGTCCAACTCTAAACTCTCAATCCTACGCATGAGAGCAGCCATTTTCGCCTCAGACGCGAAAGTTGACTCAACTTGATATGATCCAGCTCTACTAGAAGACCTGGCGGCTGGTGGCTCTCTCATGGTGTCTCACTCAAAGGTACGTTTTGCCATTAATTCAAAAGTGTCCCATGCCTCATCGATGGGTTTCCATTAGAAATCACCTTGACACATCGACTCCAACAATGTGAGGGTGTTGTAGTTGAGGCCCTCATAAATAATTTGGCATAACTGCCACAACTCAATTCCATGATGAGGGCACTGCAAGATAAGGTCCTTGAACCTCTCAAAGAAAGCATAAAACGATTCGGTCTCAGTTTGATACATTTGGTGTATCCGGTGCCATATCTGTTGAGTTTTCCTTTGAGGGATAAATCTCTTCAGAAATACGGTCACAAAGTCATCCAAAGACCGAATAGAGCTCGCTGGGAGGCTGTACATCCATTTCTTCGCGTTATCCTTCAACGCAAAAGATATCATCCTCAACCAGACTGAATCCTCGTCAAGCTGTTGAAGCTTGAAAATGGAGCATACTTCCTCGAATTCACGTATAAAAATATATGGATCCTCCTTATTGGCAATGAAGGTAGGAAGCATGCTCACATATTGAGGTTTTAGTTCATAGTTGTTCCCACGAGCTGGGGGAAGAACTATGCAAGAAGGCTGCGCGGCCCGAACAAGATGGGTCCGCTCCCACAAAGTCATCGGTCTATCCTGTCGAGCTAAAAGTGGTGGTGCACCAAGAACTCGATCCTGACCGAATCCTTTTTCCTCTCGAGTCAGAGGAGGAGAAGGAGGTTTATGTGGTGGTGGGAGTGGACCGAGGTAATCCATGTATGGACCCCGGTCTCCCCTGTCACCACGAGAAGACTCGGCCTCACGCTCCAAAGGTGCAAGAGGCGGAGATGGTCGATCACCAAGACCGTCCATCTCAGAAAAATGCACTCTCTCAAGTCGAGCGCTCTCACCAGAACGAGCCTAAGCTCGCATAAAATGCTCGACTTGACTCTAAAAAAAACACAACATAAGGTGTACTCAGAGGAGGAGACTACTCGTAGAAAATAGATGAGGAGAGGACTCAGATGAGGAGGGAAGAATCCTAGAGCAAGCGTGGGCAGTGGGTGAAGGTAGAAGCCTAATCTAGCAAGCACGACTAAAACAATGTAGGGCAGTGGGTCCTTAGGCTAGACGACGCCTTACTTCGAGGTCACTAGCCTCGACACGCCTCACCTCCCTACAATGAAGACCACAATGACCAGCAAGTGATACTAGATCCGAAGACCCAGTACCTCCTACTATCGAAAAGGTAGGCAACGCCGATCAGGCCATGACGGTCTCAACTAGATTACTCTCCTAGTGCGTCCGCAATCGTTAGGGCCAATGTCTACTTGCTTTTAGAATTAAGGTTTTGATTAAGAGTGATTTTTGGGGCCAAGGAAAGGGTGATGAAATCCCCCACCTTATCTTTTATGGGACAACCCCTCCTTAGTAGCGTTTGTTGGCTTTTTGGCCTTAATCTATGTTTTGATGATTTAATTAACCTAATCTTAATTATGATGATGTAGAGTAGCACATATATTGCATTGCATGTATATTGTATTGTGCTAACCTCTACAGGTGATCAAGACTCAAGAAAGAAGGAAATGAAGTCAAGACATGTAATTAAAGCTAAATCGAAGACATGTAATGTTGATTTATTTTGAGTCTTAGGAACATGTGTAAATTGAGCATACAAGAGTTAAAAACCAATCACATACACAATAGGTTCCCTATAGAAGTCACACACGAAATTTCACATTATTTGGACTTCAATAGATCACCCAAACTTAGACCGGAAAAACACAAAACCTGAACCCTAACTGTCTGCCCACATTCGGTCGACCGCAACATGCCGTTCGGTCGACCGGATGATCAAGTAATCCAATTTGTGTTTTCCTGCCTAGTTTCGGTCGACCGCACCATATCTTTCGGTCGACCGTTTGAACTTACTGTTCCGACCGTTATTCTTGTCGTATATGCCCAACGGTCGTATTCGTATTAAAACTATATACACCTCCATATACTTAACCAAACGGTCGAACCATGTGCCAAGTTCGGTTGACCGTTTAACCTTGTCAAAATCCCCTGCTATCGGTCAACACAATTTCGGTCGACCGATCCAATTTTCCCTCTACCGAAACGCTTGTTCGGTCGACCGGTAATCTTGTTTGGTCGACCGTTTTCTTAATTGACTTAAGTGTTCAGTCGACCGATTCATATTTCGGTCGACCGTATCCCTATCGAACCCAAGCGTTCGGTCGACCGTTGCACCTTTTCGGTCGACCGTTTCTGGACAGATTTGCAGCCCGATTTTCTGCTTTGTGTTCTTTGCACAATATCCATCCAAATCTTGTCCCAACGGATCTATTCTCTCTAATGCTTATAAATAGAGTTGTAAAACACATTTTAACACAACTCTCCCACTACAAACTTGCCCCAAACATTAGAGAGAAATCAAAACACTCAAAGCTTCAAACCTCACACACTTAGTGATCAATTCCTTCATCCTACTCAAGTGTGCTCAAAGTTTAGAGAGTGTTGTTCCACTCAAGGTTACAATTGTTGTCAAAGAAAGTAAAGGCTCCGGTGAAAGCCCGAAGCATCCTTCTCGGATTGTGAGAAGAAGATTCCAAGCTCGGCGAGGGTTGTTCGCGAGTTTGACGGTTGTAAGGCGTTGTCTCCCGGCCCGGAACGGGGAGCGGATAGTGAAGTCGTAGGCGGAGCTCGGTGATCCGAGCGGAGCTTGCAAGAGAGGATTAGGACCCGGGTGGGGTGCCGAACCTCTATAAAAATCGACCCGACTTCTTGTGGTTTGCATATTTCCTACACTTGCTTGTTTTGTTTTAAATTTCCGCTGCGCATATCGATTGCTTAAACAAGTAGGTGATTAGATTAAAAAGGGATTAGTGGACCCATAACCCACGAGATCCTACATTTGGTATCAGAGCCTTGTTAGCTAAATTCTATACTTAATCGTATTTTTAGCATGGCTAGCACATCTAATCATGTAGAAGGATTATGCACCACTAGACCTCCTTTGCTTAATGGGTCAAATTATGATTATTGGAAGAATAGGATGAAGATTTTCCTAATTTCTAATGACCTTAAGTATTGGATGTTTCTACAAAATCCATACACACCACCAAATGAAGATGAATTAGATTCACTCACTAGGCCCAAAATGAAAGAAGTTGAGATGAACTCAAAAATCATGAACATTCTATATTGTGGGCTAAATGAGGGTGAATATAATAGGATTAGAGGGTGTGTTAGTGCACATGAGATATGGCATAGACTTCAAATGCACCATGAGGGGGATAGTAAAACTAAGGAAACACGCATTAGTCTCCTCATGCATAAATATGAGATTTTTTCTATGCAAATCGGTGAAAACATAAGCGAAATGAACACTCGCTTCACCGATATCACTAACTCTCTTTTGGTTCTTGGAAGAAAAATCAATGAAGGAGAGATGACAAGGAAGTTCCTCCGGTCACTTAGCATCGATTGGGAAGATAAGGTCGTCGCAATTGAAGAGGCGCATGATCTCTCTAAATTAAAGATGGAGGAGCTCATTGGAAACTTGATGGCTTATGAACTTCAAATCAACCATCGGAAGGAGAAGGAAGCCACCAAGAACAAATTCACCTTGGGATTACATGCAAATATTGACCAACCAAGGAGGAGTGTAGAAGATGAGGACATTGAAGTCCTAGCAAAAGACTTCTTCAAATACCTCAAGAAGGACAAAGAAGAAAAGAATGAAAGAAGAGGTAGAAGAAGTGAGAAAAGAGAAAAAGAAAAAGAGAGGGAGGAGAGTGGAAATGAGAGAAGAGAAGGGGAGAAGAAAAAGGAGAGAAGAGAGAGGAGAAAAGAAAAGGAGAAGAGCAAGAGAAAAGAAAGGAAGGAGGAAGCACACAAGGCTACATGGGATAATTCTTCATCACCATCTTCATCGTCGTCTTCCTTGCAAAGTAGAAGAGAAGTGGCTCACTCATGCTTCATGGCTATTGAAGATCAAAGTGAGGTAGATTCTAACTCTTGTTCTAGTAATTCATGCTCAACTAAGTCTTATTATAGTGATAGCTCAAACTCTAGTGCAAATAATGAAAATTATACACATGATGAGCTTCAAAATGCATTCCATGACTTAGTTAAACAATATGAGATCATTTGTGATAAAAACAAGAATGCTAGAAAGTTAATCAAAGATCTCCAAAGCAAAATTGAAACATGCATGAATGAGAAGAATGAGGTGGTTGCTAAACTAGAAAATTATGCATCAAATTTTGATAAAGTAAAAGCAACACCTATAGATTGTGAACAATTAGATCTTCAAGCTTGCAATGTGCAATTAAGAAAAGATCTAGAAAAATTCACACATGGAACTAAGATGCTTAACATGCTATTAGGTAGTCAAAGACAATCTTTGCAAAAACATGGGTTAGGATACAATGCAAAATTGAAAAACCATGTATCTCACACTACTCTAAATGGTAAGCATATATTCATTAACCATAGTTCCTCAAGTGTGTGGGCACCCAAAACCAAAATGGTTTGGATCCCAAAAGCTAATGTTCAAGGACCCAAAGTTGTTTGGGTACCTAAATCTACTCTTGTAGGAGTTTGAGGAGGAGATTGGTGGTGACCGGGTGAGCTCAAGAGTCAAATTCAAATCCGGTTGCATCACCAAATGAGATTGGAGCTAAATTCGAATTCAACATTGGTATAAATTCTTATCTATTCAATTCATGTTAAATTAGCTCTAATCTAGCTTCATATGCTTAATTGACATATCATATAGATTAATTCATTGCAAATCATAAAATTCAATTCATTGAAAATCATTTATCCCTATTCATTGCAAATCATTTATCACATCCATTGATTCTAAATGTCATATTTTAAATGGATGTTAGAATAAGGCTTAAGTTGAAACTTAAATGAACTTAACTTAAATCATACTCATTGTTTCCATTTAGCCTTATTGATAGGGGGAGCTTAAATGTTATATCTTTTATTAGAGTAATGAAGTGCAAAATTTAGGGGGAGCAACTTCATTACAAGACATCCAAATTCTATGCTTAAAGTCTTAAATAATTATTATTTTTGATGGATGTCAAAGGGGGAGAGATAATTTAAGGGGGTAACTTGGAATTTGGCATAAAATTGATCAAAAACTATGCACATCCATAGGGGGAGCATTAATATGCATAGTTTACATATACAAATTCCATGTATTTAGATAGAATTAAGATATAGGTTGCCATCATCAAAAAGGGGGAGATTGTTGGCTTTTTGGCCTTAATCTATGTTTTGATGATTTAATTAACCTAATCTTAATTATGATGATGTAGAGTAGCACACATATTGCATTGCATGTATATTGTATTGTGCTAACCTCTACAGGTGATCAAGACTCAAGAAAGAAGGAAATGAAGTCAAGACATGTAATTAAAGCTAAATCGAAGACATGTAATGTTGATTTATTTTGAGTCTTAGGAACATGTGTAAATTGAGCATACAAGAGTTAAAAACCAATCACATACACAATAGGTTCCCTATAGAAGTCACACACGAAATTTCACATTATTTGGACTTCAATAGATCACCCAAACTTAGACCGGAAAAACACAAAACCTGAACCCTAACTGTCTGCCCACATTCGGTCGACCGCAACATGCCGTTCGGTCGACCGGATGATCAAGTAATCCAATTTGTGTTTTCCTGCCTAGTTTCGGTCGACCGCACCATATCTTTCGGTCGACCGTTTGAACTTACTGTTCCGACCGTTATTCTTGTCGTATATGCCCAACGGTCGTATTCGTATTAAAACTATATACACCTCCATATACTTAACCAAACGGTCGAACCATGTGCCAAGTTCGGTCGACCGTTTAACCTTGTCAAAATCCCCTGCTATCGGTCAACACAATTTCGGTCGACCGATCCAATTTTCCATCTACCGAAACGCTTGTTCGGTCGACCGGTAATCTTGTTTGGTCGACCGTTTTCTTAATTGACTTAAGTGTTCAGTCGACCGATTCATATTTCGGTCGACCGTATCCCTATCGAACCCAAGCGTTCGGTCGACCGTTGCACCTTTTCGGTCGACCGTTTCTGGACAGATTTGCAGCCCGATTTTCTGCTTTGTGTTCTTTGCACAATATCCATCCAAATCTTGTCCCAACGGATCTATTCTCTCTAATGCTTATAAATAGAGTTGTAAAACACATTTTAACACAACTCTCCCACTACAAACTTGCCCCAAACATTAGAGAGAAATCAAAACACTCAAAGCTTCAAACCTCACACACTTAGTGATCAATTCCTTCATCCTACTCAAGTGTGCTCAAAGTTTAGAGAGTGTTGTTCCACTCAAGGTTACAATTGTTGTCAAAGAAAGTAAAGGCTCCGGTGAAAGCCCGAAGCATCCTTCTCGGATTGTGAGAAGAAGATTCCAAGCTCGGCGAGGGTTGTTCGCGAGTTTGACGGTTGTAAGGCGTTGTCTCCCGGCCCGGAACGGGGAGCGGATAGTGAAGTCGTAGGCGGAGCTCGGTGATCCGAGCGGAGCTTGCAAGAGAGGATTAGGACCCGGGTGGGGTGCCGAACCTCTATAAAAATCGACCCGACTTCTTGTGGTTTGCATATTTCCTACACTTGCTTGTTTTGTTTTAAATTTCCGCTGCGCATATCGATTGCTTAAACAAGTAGGTGATTAGATTAAAAAGGGATTAGTGGACCCATAACCCACGAGATCCTACAGCGTTTTGATCTTAAATCTAGCAATCAACACTCCAATCAAACACTCAACTCACTCTTGTCCCGATGCACCTTACTCAAGGGAATGTGTTCTAAAAGTTTTACTTTTAAATGTCAATTATTATGAATTGAATGAGAAATCATTTTGTTCCTTGTTTATGTTATTCGTCTTTTAGAAGTGTTAAGGAAGAGGCTCTTGGTCCTTAACCGTAGAGCTCTAAAAGATATTGGTTTACATAAAACAAAAGATATTCGCAATCATGGTAATTAATATGGAACATTAATTACCGAGTTAAGATTGTCGTGTTGGTCATAGATCATTGTAGCTCTACAAGTGAGTGACAACACGGGTATGCAAAAGAGGAAAATATTACTTTTGTATACTGAATAGACCTAATAAGTAAAATATTATAGGAATGTGTTTCTGTGTCATTAATGTTTTACTGTGTCCTTGGTCCTTTGATATGAGACTTATATCCGATCGCTTAAGGAGTTCTTAATTAGACTAGTGTCTTGAGCTATCGATGAGTGTAGTGTAAAGGCATTAGTTGGTTAAGTATAACTTTCGTTGGAGAAGATAGTTAGTCAAAAGACTATCATTGCCCCTCTTAATTGAGTGATGATATTAGTGGGCCCCTTGATAAAGCAAAGTTATAATGTGCACAATGTGATTTGAGTTAAGTCACATATTTATGTATAATTTGTTTTAATAAAGTTTTGAAACTAGATATTGAAACAAATTGATGCATGCATGAAATAAATTATAGAAAATTGAAAATTGATCCTTATTATACATAAAAATTCGAAAATATATATGTATAATTAAACATGAAATCCTACAGTGGTATCAGAGCTTAGGGTTCAATTTTCTCATGATTTATGGCTGTAAACAAATTTCGTTTACCATCTAGGATTTAAACAATTCGTTTTACCGGTTTTTCGGTCTTTAAATGTTTGTTGAAATAATTCTTTGTAATAATTCGTTTTAATTGTTTTGAATGTTTAAAACATGTCATGTAATTACTAGAATTATGATTTAGACATAGGTCTAACTTGCAATAATTTCGTTTTTGGTATAAACGATTATTTTGTAAGAGAATCAACAAAACCGAAAAACTGCATTTCATCTTTCCATTGGAAATTGGATGGACAGCGGTTCATAATTAATTTTTGAACTATGGATGCATGAAAAACGTTTTTTAATGGATTTCAAAATGTTTTTCAAGGAATTGTTTGGGATTCTAGATGCTTGATAAACTAGGTTGGATAGTTTATAGCGATATTGCGTGCATGGATGCTCGAGTTGTTTTGCAGGAATTGTGAGTTTGTATGTTCCAAATCAGCAGCTATGAATGTTTATAATTGTTATAATACAGGGGTTTATGTATGTAAAAGCCAAATTCTCTATTTCCATCTTTTAGATAAATTGCATATGCATGTGAGAGGTTTTTACATAGGACTTGCACTAGTCGGTTTTTTATCGAATGTGAGGAGCATGTTTATTTTCTGTAAAATCTACATCTCTGGTGCAAGAGGAAGTCGCCGCTGTAGCGCATCGATCGAGGATCGAGGATCAAGGATCGAAGGGAACATATAAACTCACACGATGTGGATTGTGTGAATGTTTAATTTCTGTTTTTATCTTGCTATGCATGTGATGAATGTGTTGAATGTTAGGATGTGTATAATTAATAATATGCATGATAACCTAAAATTCTAAATCACATGTTAAATTGTCCAACAAAAATTAAGAATAAATTTCCTTCTTATTTTCATCCACTAGCAGCCATTGATCGAGGGATACTCTACTCGCCCTTAGCGGGAGATAGCTCCCCCCATCTTTGGGAATAGTGGGAGATATAAAGGTTGTCTGTTGTTGTGCCACAATTAAATATATGAGGTGTGTTTCACCCTAGTGAACCCCAAGTATGTTTAGTTGTGAATACAATGGATAAACGTATCTCGTATCAAATGAAAATAAGTTTTCTTAACATTACCTAGAGCCCTCGCTTGGTTTTGGGAAAAAGTTTTTCTTACGAGGATAGGTCGTATTCCCTCATAATTAAAACGACAAGAGTCACAAGAGTTTGAAGATGCTAAATGTTGCTAAAATTCAAAAAGGTTGTGATTAGAAAATGTTTTCTTACCTTGATGTTGTAATGCATTCGATAGCCCTTAGCTAGTCTATATTACAATTGATGGGATCTTGGATTGTTGCATTTATGGGCAAAATTTTTATTTGCAACATTTACATTTATATATTCGATATATGTATGCATGTGTATTAAAACATAAAATTGGTATTAAAACCTGTATGATTTATTTTGTAGAAAAATGTCGAACATCCAACCGATCGTACGATCCATGATAGAAAAACACCCTTTAGCAAATGATGGCTCAAACTTCATTAGTTGGCAACTCAAACTCAACATCGTGTTAAAGTTTGAGAAACTATCTCACATTTTGGAAGGTCCAATCCCAAAGTGGAATGAGAGATTAACCGATGAAGAGAAAGAGGCTAAAACCAAGTGGGAAGACCAAGAGAACCAAGTTCACGGTCTTATGCTAGCTTCCATGGGTGACTCGCTTCAAGCGAAATACTTGGATTCAAAACCCAAGAAGACCATGGAGGCTTTATCAAAGATGTTCATGGATAGTGCCCGAAAGGAGCGCTATAAGACCACCATCGCACTCACAAGGTGCCATATGGCGGAGGGAACATCGGTATCTATGCATTTTCTCACGATGCAAGGATACCTTGAGAAGTTGGCAAAGCTCTCTTCACCAATGCCCGAGGACATTGCTGAAGATATGATTCTTGGCTCTCTAGCCCCGTCCTTTAAGGACTTTGTGATGCACTACCACGTGTGTGAAAAAGGGGTGAGTCTTGAGGAGCTTCACAACGCTCTCAAAACTGTTGAAGTTGACATGGGCAAGGGTAGGGACAAGCAAGTCCTTGCCGTCCATGGGAGGAGCCAAAAGATTGGTAAAGGAAAGGGCAAATCTACCAAAAGTGGTTCAATCAAGAGCAAGGGAGTAGGAGGTGCTCGTGCGAGTGCCTCGACGGGGAAATCTCAGAAATCTCCAACTCCCAATACGGAGTGCTTTCACTGCGGTGAAAAAGGACATATCCGGCCAAATTGCCCCAAGTACAAGGAAGACCTTGACAACGGAGTGATTGAACGTCGGCGCCCCAAAAGGCCAAAGGTATATTTGTTATTGAAATAAATTTAGCCACCTCTGTCCAGGATTGGGTAATTGATATCGGATCTTGTGCTCACATAGTTTCTAATGTGCAGCTACTCATGGATAGGAAGGAACTCGTAAGGAACGAGGTAGAATTGAAGGTCGGAAATGGTGCGAACGTGTCTGCGGTTGCACAAGGTTCTGTGGTGCTTCAATTGTGTAGTGGTTTAAATTTATGTCTAAAGAATGTTTATTATGTACCTTCGATTTGCAAGAATATTATTTCTGTATCATGTCTGGATATGGATAATTTTAATATAAATATTTCAAATTCTTGTTTGTCTATATCGAAGAATGGTGTGTTCTATGCAAATGCGTTCATAAGGAATGGTCTCTATTTGCTTGAATTGGATAATAAACAAATCTTTAATATCAATAACAAAAGACTTAAGACCACTCACGAGAATGATACTCTCTTGTGGCACTATCGTCTTGGTCACATAAATGAAAAGCGCATCAAGAAATTGCAAGAAGCTAACCTTCTTGGTCTACTTGATTTTAAATCATTGGAGACGTGCCAACCATGTCTAATGGGAAAAATGACCAAAAAGCCTTTCAAGAAGAAAGGCCCAAGGGCGAATGGCTTGTTGGATTTGATACATTCCGATGTATGTGGTCCAATGAGTACTAGTGCACGAGATGGTTTCAGGTACTTCATTACGTTCACGGATGATTATAGTCGTTATGGCTATGTTTATCTAATGAGAAACAAAAGTGAATCTTTTGACAAGTTCAAAGAATTCAAGAATGAAGTAGAGAACCAACTCGACAAGAAAATCAAGTCTCTACGAACGGATCGTTGAGGTGAGTACTTAAGTGCCGAATTTGACTCATACCTAAAGGAGTTTGGTATTGTACCTCAACTCACCCCTCCCGGTACACCTCAGTGGAATGGGGTATCCGAAAGGAGGAATAGGACATTGCTTGACATGGTTCGGTCAATGATGAGTCATGCGGAATTACCTCTTTACTTTTGGAGTTATGCACTACAAATTGCGGCTTACACACTAAATAATGTTCCATCCAAATCCGTGGAGAAAACTCCTTATGAGCTATGGAGTGGTAAAACACCTAAGCTCAGTTTTCTCAAGATTTGGGGTTGTGAGGCTTACGTCAAGAGATTGATGTCGACCAAACTTCAACCAAAAGCGGATAAGTGCTTCTTTATTGGTTATCCTCGTGAGACAAGAGGATACTACTTTTGGCATATCACCTCCAATCGAGTGATTGTAGAGAGGGATGCCACATTTCTGGAAAAGCAATTTCTAGAAAGAGTAAAAAGTAGTGGGAGTAGGGTTGTGCTTGAGGAAACTCAAGATACTCTACAACATCATGACATGAATGATGACATTCAAGATCATGAAGGCCCAACCGAGATTCCTTTGGTTAGTGGGAGCGTGAGCGAGAAACCATCACAAGAAATTGTGAGAGAATCTCAATCATCCCCACCAAGTGTACGTTCAAGAGTTGAACGTGAACCCACTCCTCAAGAAATTGTGGAAGAAGTTCGAGAGACACGAGAAGAACCAAAAGAACTTAGAAGGTCAACAAGGGAAAGGAAGAAACCCGATTTGTATCTGGGACTTCATGAAATCATGCTACTAGATACCAATGATCCTTTAACCTTCCAAGAGGCAATGGAAAGGGAAGACTCCAAACTGTGGCTTAAGGCCATGGAATCCGAAATAGAATCCATGTATGATAATCAAGTATGGGACTTGGTTGACCTTCCTCAAGAAAAAAAGGTCATTCATATTAAATGGGTTTTTAAGAGGAAGATGGACATGGATGGGAACTTGACAACCTACAAAGCGAGGCTTGTAGCGAAGGGTTTCACTCAAGTTCAAGGAATTGACTATGATGAAACTTTTTCACCGGTTGCCATGTTCAAGTCTATTCGGATCATGCTCGCTATTGCCGCATTTCACGATTATGAAATATGGCAAATGGATGTCAAAACGGCGTTCCTGAATGGGAACTTGGAGGAGGATGTGTACATGGTACAACCTCAAGGTTTTGAAGATCCAAAGAATAGCGAGAAGGTATGCAAGCTTCAAAGATCCATCTATGGATTGAAGCAAGCATCAAGGAGTTGGAACAAACGCTTTGACGAGGAAGTGAAGAAACTTCACTTCATTCAAAGTAAGGAAGAACCTTGTGTATACAAGAAGGTTAGTGGGAGCCATGTAGTATTCCTAATCTTATATGTCGATGACATATTGCTCATGGGCAATCATATTCCTTTGCTTGAGCAAACGAGAAGTTCATTGAAATCTGCATTTTCGATGAAAGACATGGGTGAGGCTCAATACATCTTGGGAATCAAGATATATCGAGATAGACCCCGTAGACTCATTGGCCTCAGTCAACGTGCATACATTGACAAGGTCTTGGAAAGGTTCAAGATGAACAACTCCAAAAAGGACAGTGTGCCAATGAGTATGGGTGTGCAACTCAAGAAGTCTCAACGTGCGCAATCACGTAAGGACTTAGAGTACATGAAGGATGTCCCTTAAGCTTTGGCAATTGGGTCGATCATGTACGCGATGACTTGCACAAGACCTGATGTCTCGTATGCTCTAAGCGTGACAAGTCGTCACCAATCCAACGCAGGTCCTGAGCATTGGACTGTGGTCAAGAATATCCTGAAGTACCTTAACCGGAATAAGGCTAAGATTCTTGTTTATGGAGGACAAAGGGAATTGATAGCTGAAGGTTACTTGGATGCGAGTTTCATGAGTGATCCAGACGATAGAAGGTCGCAATCAGGATACGTCTTCCTTCTGAATGGTGGAGCTGTGAGTTGGCGTAGTTGGAAGCAAAGCACTACGGCCGACTCAACCACTGCTTCCGAAGTAATGGCTGTCGCTGAAGCGAGCAAGGAAGGAGTGTGGATTAAGAAGTTCCTTGAAGAGCTTGGAGTAGTTCCCTCGAGCGAGGGACCAATAGAGCTATTTTGCGACAATAGTGCATCTATCTCGCAAATCAAGGATCCCAAATCACACCACAAAGTGAAGTACATGGATCGTAAGTACTTCGTGACGCGTGACCTCATCGACGAAGGCAAAATAAATCTTTTATGGGTGGACACCAACAACAACACCGCTGATCCATTCACAAAACCCTTATCCCAAGCCAAGGGCGAAATGCATTTCGAGTCCATGGGATTGAGGAACCATGTAGATTGGCTTGATGATTGATATGTAATGTTATTATTGTTTTATGCATTGAGTATGTATGAGAAAGAAAACTTTAATAACAAGTGGGAGATTGAAGGGAATGTGTTCTAAAAGTTTTACTTTTAAATGTCAATTATTATGAATTGAATAAGAAATCATTTTGTTCCTTGTTTATGTTATTCGTCTTTTAGAAGTGTTAAGGAAGAGGCTCTTGGTCCTTAACCGTAGAGCTCTAAAAGATATTGGTTTACATAAAACAAAAGATATTCGCAATCATGGTAATTAACATGGAACATTAATTACCGAGTTAAGATTGTCGTGTTGGTCATAGATCATTGTAGCTCTACAAGTGAGTGACAACACGGGTATGCAAAAGAGGAAAATATTACTTTTGTATACTGAATAGACCTAATAAGTAAAATATTATAGGAATGTGTTTCTGTGTCATTAATGTTTTACTGTGTCCTTGGTCCTTTGATATGAGACTTATATCCGATCGCTTAAGGAGTTCTTAATTAGACTAGTGTCTTGAGCTATCGATGAGTGTAGTGTAAAGGCATTAGTTGGTTAAGTATAACTTTCGTTGGAGAAGATAGTTAGTCAAAAGACTATCATTGCCCCTCTTAATTGAGTGATGATATTAGTGGGCCCCTTGATAAAGCAAAGTTATAATGTGCACAATGTGATTTGAGTTAAGTCACATATTTATAACTAGCTTAAAGAGATCAAGAAATGAATACTAATACAAAGATGACACAATACTACTTTGTGTGTATTCTTAATATCAAGAGGCAAGGGACGGACACAAGTGGTGCACTCCATCACTAATTGGATCGGGTTTTGGTTCGAGTGGAATTAAGACATCTAACTAATTGGGAGCTATAATGTGTAGCTAGATACCGCTTATAGCTTGTGATATTAAGCTCATAATATCACTGCCAACTTAGTTTAGATCCTCCCATAGGTCACACCACAAAACTGGGAAACAAGAAATGGGGATTTTGAGTTCATAAGATGTGTCGGGTTTCATGTAGAAAATATGACACATGGGGTGAACAAGCAAAATCAAAATTATGTTGTGATTAATAACATAATTAGAATATAAATTAAATTCATATGTGATGTAAATATTATGGGGTGTAATGATTGATCATTACATAGGATAATATGTTACATAAGTTGTGAATTTACTACTAATCCCGAAATGTCAATTTTTGTAGGGGTTAAACCGAAATTTGACAAGTCTGCATGCACTGTGCAAAAACGGTCGACCGCTAGACCATAAACGGTCGACCGAATGTTGCGCGGTCGACCGCAATATTGCACGGTCGACCGGATGTGTATCGAGCGTAACGAGAATTTCGTCTGTTCGTTTTCGGTCGACCGAGTATTCTCGGTCGGTCGACCGAACATTGCGATGAACTTTTTCTGTTACGAACGGTCGACCGAGAATATGGATCGGTCGACCAAAACTCGGTCGAAACGGTCGACCGGTCAAACGGTTTTATGCAGAATTAATTTAAGAATTAATTAGATCATGCATGGAATTGGTCCATAATTGATTTAATTCGTGGCTAATATTATTTATTAATAAATAATGGATGGTTAGATGGAATTTTTGCATGAGATCATGGGCAAGGGGTTGCACATGAATAGGTAATTTGGAGAGAACTTATAAATACAAGTTTATCTCCTTACCTAATTAATTCATTCATTATTTTCTTGAGCAAAATTCTCTCTCCATAATTCTCCACGAAAATCCCTTAATTCTTAAGTTTAGTTTTAGTTCTTAAGAGATCATCTTCTCAAGGGAATTAAAGAGGGGTTAGTAATTAGATTCTAAAGCCTATCGGAGATCGAGAGACTAGCTTCCCTCTCTCCGATCTTGTTTAGAGTTTGGTGAATACTCGGAGGCATCCGGCGCGACGAGAAGCATCCCCAACGTCTCCGAATCTTCAAGAAGTTTTCGAGAACTTCTAGGTATGAATTTCGGAGTCCAAATTTGTTTTAATAAAGTTTTGAAACTAGATATTGAAACAAATTGATGCATGCATGAAATAAATTATAGAAAATTGAAAATTGATCCTTATTATACATAAAAATTCGAAAATATATATGTATAATTAAACATGAAATCCTACACTTACATGATCGATTCATGATCGAAACATGCATGAATGAGAGATTTGGGTGCACGTACCTCACGCCAGCAATCAACAACAAAATGTAAAGCAAAGAAAAGACAAATGCGTGCAATGTCTACAAATGACGCATGACCTAGATGGCAAGAAGTCTAATCTTTTGCTTTGAGTTTTATGGTCCAAGATTATTAAAGGGGATAGATTTTTAATCTAGGAGCAAACTGGAAATCACAGCATACAAAATAGTGCTCCCAGATAACTACAATGAACAAAACAACAACCAGAACAAAATTGAGAGAGATTGAGGCTCACTAGGCCCCAATTGGCGGTCCCAGACCGCTGATTGGCGGTCACAATTGGGTCTTTCGCTCTCCAATTCCTCCAGTCGCTTCCCCTTGTTCCTCAGAATGCCTGCAACACACAAAAACTAAAAACAAAAAATTAAAACCACTAGAATCGTCCAAACCAAAGTCTGGACAGAGCACCTCCCCGGCAACGGCGCTAAAAACTTGATTGATATGTTTTAATTAACCGCAAGTGCACGGCCGTGTTGAAGCGGTGGCAAATACGGATCGATCCACAGGGAGGTCTGTCGACTTTGGTTTGTGCGAAGGCGAGTGGGAAAGGAATTAGAGAAACGATTGATGATCAAACTACAATACAAAGCAAAAAGGAAATGGAAGAGAAGCAATAAAACTAAACCCCATAGGGGGTAGAGAAATATTGTGAATATAAAGATGTGTGTGTGTGTGTGTGTGTGTGTTCAATTATGCTTCTCACAACATGTAGTGCATGAAATCATAAAACTAAATCCAACTTTGCCTCCACATGAAATAAGATAAGATCATATCATTGAAACATACAAGACAATAAGTGGAATGAAGGTAAATGAACTCATGTATAAAGACTAGACCCTACTATGCCTCCACATGAATTAAGATAACACATTATCATTAAAACATACAAGACATTAACCATGGTAAAGGCAACAAGAGTACATACACTACAAATTGTGCTTCCAATACTAATTCCATCCATATCCTCACATTACCATTCACCAAAAAATAGGTCCACTAATCTAAGCATAAGCTAAGCTTCATTCAAGAGCGTTATCATATCAAAGATAAGAGTGAAATCCCATTAGATGGTTATGGAAATCATATGAGCCTCAAGGAATTAAGATAACACACACCTAATACACCACATGATCATATCACATATTTCTCCACCCCCAAATGGGGATGAAACTACTCACTAATCATTACACTACAACCTATATTAAAATGAAACATTCTACTGAAATGAAATTAAACTAAGCAAGCAAGGAATATTAAAGAAGCTAAAATGACATAAAACTAAAGAAGCATGCAAGCATATGAAAGGAAATTAAACTAAGAAAGAAACAACATAACTAAAGGAAAACATCTTTTATTACTCACTCAATTACAAGTAGCCTCTCTCCACCAGGGTTTTTGCTTCAAGGCTTTAACTCCTAGTAGAGAGGATGGCCACCAAGAGAGAGATGGGGTACAAGAGTGGAGGGAGAGTTCTATTTATAGCCATAGAAAAAGGTAACCGGGATAATCCCCGGTAAGGGACTAAGCAAATACCAAAAATAAGCTAAACACACACTAATACATGTGCCCACGAAGTCTTAGCGGATCCGGAGAGATCCGGACCGGCAATTAGCGGTCCCAGACCGCCAATTTCTTGATGTATTTGTTGGTTTTTGATGCATCTACTTCACTTGTTGGAGCTCCACCCGAATAGAACTGCCAAAATACTCCCCATGATGGTGTGGAGTATTTTTGTTTGCTCATTGTTCCTTCTATCTTGCATTCAGGTCATTCAATCTTGCATCTTAGTCCTCGAGTCTCTCAACTCAGTCCTTTTTCTCCTTTTAGGTCCTTTTAGAGACTCTCCTTCTCAAACCTACTTATTCCTGAAAACTAAACATTAAATTCGTTACATAGCATTGTTTGGGTGAAAGATAATGGATATAAGACACAAATATATGGATGAAATGATGTCAATCAATGGTATTCGTAAAATATCAGATCAAGTCCTAAGTTTCCAACGCATATATGTTCCGAAATTTAGCATTCATACTATTGAATACGTGTAGTGGTTATTGTTGCGCTTGTTCTATCATTCTTGTCATGGTTATATCTTACTGTTGTGTAGTATTATGGTTGATTATGCGTGGCACTTAGGAAATCTGACCTTATGACTTCCTCATCATGACCCGTAGATGAATCGATTTGTTGGTTACCTTGAATTGCCATTTTGGTTATGATTGCTTGTTGTTATGAGTGTGGTTTGATTCCTGATTGGTATGTTTGATTTCCGAGTTGGTTCGGGGCTGCTACGAAAGTATCCGGATACTCCTCTTTGAGCTCGTTCCATACATTGTAGATGCATTAGATTTTAGATGCTTAAGTAGCTTGCATTGCATTTAATGTGATTAATAATTCTGGGCACGTTCAGTTTTCTGGGCCGACGGGCCACGAGTGGGTCCTCTAGCTTTATAGGCCATTCGCATAAGACCTTCACATTGGGAGGCCAGGCGTAAAATAAGTCCTGGGCAGGCGCGCTGGCATTCTGTCTCAGGGTAGGTGTTCCCAAGTTCGCGATGGCACCATGTAGGTCACTTGCCGCGAATTGGGACACTTATCCAGCGCACTGCTTTGTGCCGAGCGGTGGGTCACTGGCGAGTGACCGCCTTTGACCAGCGAGGCTGGTGTTCTGGTTCCTTTCGAGGAATTCGGGTGCGCCCGAGCGGCACGACTTATGGAGTTGTAGCCTTTTGTTGCATTTGATGCTTTTCTGTTCTGTTCTGACCAGCACGGTTGGTTTTCTGGTTCCCTTGAATGGATTTCTACGGGTGTTACCCGATTGGCATGACAGATGGATTGTAGCATTCTGATACATTATGTGCTTTTCCGTTTCTGTTACGGATGATTTTGTCTTTGATAGATTGCATACATTCTTCCATATAACTCTGTTTGGGCCAGGGGTATACTGGTTTTTTTAATTGAAAACTCACGCATTTGTTAATGCGGTGCTTGCAGGTACTTAGGTTTCCACAGGACAGACATGACGAGTAGTCGAAGATTCTGTACACGAGGGGCACGTCGGCCAGATTCTTCAGTTTGTCCTTTGCTTCCGCAATATTTATGATGTATTTCCCTTTTGAACTCGATGTAATGCATTTGACCTTGTTACCATATATGGATAATCTCTCACTTTTCAGTTATGTTTTGTTAGTTTATCCATGTATGATCTCTCTACGTATTGTCGAGTCATTGTTTGGTTTGTCTTTTGTAACACCTTCGGTCATCGTGGAGGTCTCTGATCGCGAGACTTGTAGCATTTCCCAGTGTGCGTACACGCGAGATCGGGGGCGTTACACTTGTTGTCCCGCACTCTCCTTCTCACTCTCTCCGATTCTCTCTTCCCTTCTATATTCTATCTTCTCTCTCCTTGTTCTTCACTCTTCATGGTCAATCTTCTACCTTCTCTCTCCTTCACCTCTTCTTCAATACCTCTCCTTCTCTTTCCCCATTTCCTTTTCCTTCTCTCTCTTCTTCCTGTCTCTATGTCCCTCGCTTACCTTCTTCTCTTGATTCTCTCCCTCTCTCTCCTTCTCCTTCCCATCTCCACTCTTCTCCCTCTCTTCGTCTCCTTCTTCCACCTTCCCTCCTCCATCTCCCTCTACTTCTCTCTCCTTGTCCATCTCTCTCTCCCTCTCTCTCCTTCTCCTTCCCATCTCCACTCTTCTCCCTCTCTTCGTCTCCTTCTTCCACCTTCCCTCCTCCATCTCCCTCTACTTCTCTCTCCTTGTCCATCTCTTCTCTCTCCTCGCTCTCCTCCTTCTTCTCTGTCTTTCCTTCTCTCTCTTCCTCCTCTATCTCTCCTCTCCTCGTCTCCTTCTCGCTCTCCTCCCCTCTCACTACCATTGTCCTTCTCTCTCTCTCTCCTTATCTACTCTCCCCTTCTCATTCTCTCTGTGTGCCCTTATTCTTCTCTCCGTCGTTATGCTTCTCTCTCCTTGTCCTCTCTCTTGCTCTCCTTCTCATCTCATTCTTCTCCTCCTCTCTCCTTCTTCTCCCTCCTCCTCTTCCTCCTCTCCCTCGTTTTCTTTCTCTCATCTCTCTCCTTCTGCTTCGCTTGTCCTTCTCTCTCCTCCTCCCATTTCTTTTCCTCTCCGTCACCTTCACTCTCTCCTTCTCTATTGTTATCTCTACTTATCCATCTCTCCTCCCTCTCCTTGCCCTTCTCACTCTCTCCCCATTGTCCACCTCTCCTCTCTCTCCTTCTCCTTCTAGCTCTCTCTCCATCTCTCCCTCTCTCCTTGTTTCCCCATTTCCTTCTCTCTCGTCCTACACTCTCCTTCCCTCTCTCCTTGATTTCCTAAGAACCAGAGTTGACACACCTCCCTGTGGATCGACCCGTATTTGCCACCGCTTCAACGTGGCCATGCACTTGCGGTTATTTTAAAATGTTTAAACACCTTCTCCTTGTCTTTCTCCATCTAGCTCACTTACTAACTCCCACATTCTTTCTCCCTCTCTCATTCTCTTTGTTTCTCTCCTTCTCCTTCATTCATAGTCTACTTCTCGCTCTAATTCACTCTCTCCCCTTCTCCGTTTCACTCCCCTTCCTTATCGCTCTCCTTCTCCCTCTCTTTCCTTCTCTGTAGTTTTCTCTACTTCTCCATCCCTCCTCCCACTCCTTGCCCTTCTAACTCTCTCCCCCTCTGACCACCTCTCCTCTCTCTCCTTCTCCTTCTAGCCCTCTCTCACTTTCTTTCCCTATTTCCTTCGCGCTCATCAAACACTCTCCTTCGCTATCTCCCCTCTTTCTCATTCTTTTTCACACTCTTGTTGCCCCGCGCTCTCTCCTTCTCACTCCTCTCTCTGATTTTCTCTTCCCTTCTATCTTCTCTCTCGTTGTCCTTCACTTTTCGTCTTCGATCTCCTTCCCTCCCTCCTTCTCCTATACTTAAATACCTCTCATTCTCTTTCCCATTTTCTTCCCCTTCTCTCTCTTCTTCCTGTCTCTGTCTCCTTGGCTTGCCTTCTCCTCTTGCTTCTCTCCCTCTCTA
Source organism: Triglochin maritima (assembly GCA_963682175.1). Lineage (NCBI taxonomy): Eukaryota > Viridiplantae > Streptophyta > Magnoliopsida > Alismatales > Juncaginaceae > Triglochin > Triglochin maritima. The sequence goes on along the minus strand of OY821790.1, from coordinate 11,741,163 downwards.
TCCTTCTCCTTCCCATCTCCACCCTTCTTCCTCTCCAGCCTGATATGAATAAAAGATATGAATAAATGATATAAGACACAAATATATGCATGATATGATGTCAATCATGAACCTTGCTGATCAGACCCATGCAATGATGTCTCCCCAGCCTTGAGGAGAAGAGTGGGAGGCCAAAATATGTAATAGAAAAATCAGCTCTCCATACTTAAGTGCGAGCATATCCATTTATCCTCGGTGGCTCCTTCTCCGATGAAGATTTGACACTCTGTGACGTTCAACTGCAGCTCAGAGGTGGCTGAGAATTCAGTAAGGATACGCTTTATTACCCTTTTGTTTGCTCTTGTAGCAGCAGCAAAGACCATGACATCATTCGCGAAAAGGACGTGGGAGATCTGTACATCCCCACACCTTGCGGTTTTGAGATTGCCCCTCTCAACATCCCTTTGAACCTGGCACTCAAAACCTCCATACAAAGAACAAATAGATATGGAGCCAACGGATCACCTTGTTTAAGTCCATTCGTGGCAGCAAACGGTCTAGAGTTCTTGCCATTCACCGTAACGACAAAGAAAGCTCAGACGCAAGCCATTGTGAGTTTACACCAATGGTCGGGTAGGCCCACCCGCTTGAGTACTTCCCTTAAGAATTGCCAAGAAATAGAGTCGTATGCTTTCCTAAGGTTGAGCTTCAAACACATCCTTCCACGTCCTCCTCCAAAGTTCATATTGTGGCAAATTTCGTGAGCGAGCAAGATGTTGTCACTAATTCTCCTTCCACTCACGAATGCGCTTTGCGTTTCTACCACCAAATTACGAAGGAGTACCTTCAATCGATTTGCCAATTTTTTTGACATGAACCGGTATACCATATTGCAAAAGGAAATGGGTTGGTAATCATCAACCACGCTCGGCGTCGTCTTCTTAGGGATAATCGTGATGGAGGTGTAATTAACTTGCTTCAGTAGTTTCCCACTACTCATGAAGGATTCGAGATCTTTGAAAAGGTCTTTCTGCAAACAGTCCCACGCGGCTTTGAAGAATTTTGCGTTGAAGCCATCTGGGCCTGGTGCCTTGTCCACATTTGAGTGTTTCACCACTGCCTCTAACTCCTTCATATCTAGTGGTCAAATAATTGCTCTCGCCTCATCCTCCCCAAACTTAGGAAGGGATAAAGTAGGATCAATGGGCTGAACCTGAAAATCAATAGAAAAAAGTTACAAAATTGCCTCCGAAAGGCCTCTCGGATAGCCTCTTCATCCCCAATTACCACCCCTTCCTCACTCACTCTCCTCACATTATTGGTGGCTCTCCTCACTCTAAGGAAGGAATGGAAAAATCTGGAATTTTTGTCACCCTCTTGGAGCCATCGAACCCTTGATTTCTGTCTCAATAAAGCCTCCTCCCAAACCAAGGCACGGTCCAGGTCCACCTTACATATACTCTCACAATGTGAAAGCTCCTCATCTCGTGGATTTTCTCGCTTTGTCTCCTGATGTTAGCAAGCCGGAGCTGAGCTTCACCCACTTTGTGTTCCACATGTCCGAAAGTATCTGCACTCCATCTCTTTAATGCCTCTTTCACCTCATGAAACGTTGCTATCAAACGAAATATGGGGGTACCTTCCACACCATATCATTGAACTTCTCAGGCTCAGCCCAAAAATTCACAAACCGAAACATTCTCTTCTTTCGTTGTCCCTCCTTCTCCGCAACCATGGTGAGCATCGAGTCGTAACTCAAGTCTCTATCCCCCAGAATGTAATAGGAATCAGGAAATGTCTCCAACCACGAATGGGACATGAATATTCTATCAATTCGCGTCTTGATGATTGCCTCCCCATGCGAGGAATTGGACCACATAAATTCACCTCCGGTACATGGGACTTCCACAAGTTGGAGCCGATCCACACAAGCATTAAACTCGTCCATGCCCACCATGTTTAGACCCGTTCCTCCCCTCTTCTCATTATCTCTTCTAATACAATTAAAGTCCCCGCAAACCAGACAAGGCGTCGAAGGTGTTGGAATGGCACGAGCAAGGTCTTCCCAAAGTGACCTCCGTTGCACGTGCCCGTTCTCGACATAGACCGCAATAATCACAATGTTTCTCCCATTTATCACCTTCCTTCCCTCGAGCTGCAGCAATTGTGTGGTTTCAAAAGTTACGTGGAGGTCCACCTTGAGCTCATTCCATAGTACAAGAATCCTTCTAGAATTTACAATCAAACTATTCGATGCCCACTAATGCCCCCCAAATAGCGTGCCTAAACCGATCCAACTTTTTAAGCTTCATTTTGTGCTCCACGAGGCACACGATATCCATTTTTGCCTCCTTTATTCGTCCCCTTATCATGTGTGCACGGCCAGGGAGATTTGCACTGCGCACATTCCAAACTAGGACATTCATGGCTTCGCAATATAGGACTTGCGTCCCTTTCCGCCTTGGTTTGCTTTTTGTTGCTCTAGTCCCTTCTCTCGAATTGCACATAATGCTTCAGGCTGTGGTGATAATAATTCAAGGTACACCGTAGGTGGTGGAGAAGAAGCCTTGCACCTAGCCCTCCTTTGCCCATCCTCATGCTGACTAGATATGTCAAAAACGTCGACTTCTTCTCCACCTTCAGCATCACTATCTTCTTCGTCCTCTCTTCCTTCAAGATCCGTTAGGACATCAAAACGACCCAGCCCCTTAATGGTCATCTTGTCCCTGGAGTCCTCTGACATGGTAATGATGACTCCTCTTGGGCATAGGTGGCTAGGGTCGGAGCTACACCCGGCAATCCCACTGAATCCACTAGCTTGCTTCTCCTCAAAGCTGAGCTTTTCTCCTACCATTTGCTTGTCACGTTGGTTTCCCCATAAATTGTTTCCAGAAAAGCTTCCTCCAGCTGGAGCAAAAGAAACTCCTTTGTGGTTGTATCCCCCACTAAAGTGCTGGTGGTCCCGCTTGATTTGCTCTTTCCTATTGCTCACAAGGTTGCTTTTTGCAGCAGCCTTTCTCCCTCCCAAAGGGGGAAACTCCTCCATGGTTGGTGCATTCAAATCTCCACTAGCCTCCTCCATGCTGATTGGTTCCTCTTCTAATAGCAAAGATTGGTTTTCCGTTATTCCAACCCTCACCATTTCCATTCATGTGCTATCTTCCCCCCTTATGGTCTCCCGTTCCAGTACGGTCTCCACCTCCGTTATGATGCTCAGCTCAACTATGGCCTCCCTACAAGTCTTTACGCCTTGCTCTTCCTCAAGCTCGAATGTCACCAAAGGAGGATCTATGATTGATTCGTTTTATATTAACCGCAAGTGCACGACCGCGTTGAAGCGGTGGCAAACACGGGTCGTCCACTGGGAGGTGTGTCGACGTTTGGTTTCTGCGAAGGCGAGTTGTAAAGAAAGGAGAGAAAGATTGGTTACCCTAAACTACACTAAGTTGCAAGTGGAAATGGAAAAGAAGCAAGAAACTAAACCCCAAGGGGGGTAAAGAAACTACACCCCAAAGGGGCTTTGCTTGTAGTATTTCTTGGTCTTGGATGCATCTACTTTGTTTATTGGAGCTCCAACCCGAATCGAATTGTCAAAATACTCCCTCATGATGGTGTGGAGTTTTCTGTTTTGCTCTTAGGTACTTCGGTCTTACGTTCAGGTCCTTCTCCCTTGCATCTTAGTCCCCAGGTCTCACAATTCAGTCCTTTTTCTCTGCTTTTGAATCATTTCATAGCTATTCTCCTCAAACCTCTTTATTTCAGAAATTCAAACATAAAACTCGTCACGTAGTATTGCTTAGGTGTAAGATAATGGATGTAAGTTACAAATATGAGCATGAAATGATGTCAATCAAATACCCCCACACCTAAGTTTTTGCTAGTCCCAAACAAAATAAAGAAAGAGAAAAACAAAAGAGAAACAAGAAATCCTAACTCACTTTCGTAGGAATCACGGTTGCACTTAGCACATGCAACAAGCCGCTAAACCTCCTTGTTCCCAAGGAGGAGGAGTGTTGTCTCTTGAGGGTTTTCAGCGGATATACCCACAAAATCCGAACAAGATGCATTATTCAATCTAGACACTCGACTCGTTGGACAAATTTTGTCGATCATTGGACGCGGTAATCCTACGGGCGGACTCTATATAGGTAATCAGTCCACACACCTAATCTAATGAACCATTCGTGCAAGTTAAATAAGGAATTAAGCGAAAGACATGGACAACCTCAACATCCTCAAGTGATACAAAGTGTAATGTCCATTAAGGTTCTTATTTGCCTTTTTTTTGTTTCTTTTCTTCCTTTTTTTTCTTTTCTTTTTATTAGTTTGAGCTTCATTCTCCCAGGGTCAGGTTTCGTGCATCATTGCCCATGAGGACTTACACTATCACGTATACCTTTCCCCAAGTCTCCACATAGGGCAATCCCTACCACCCGTGTAACGAGAGTTCGGTCGGCGTATCCCAAGTCAGACGACTCGAAAACACCAAGCACAAAGTCCCCTCAGACCTACTTTCCCGAGTGATAGGAGTTGTGCGAGAAGAGAGAACACCTACCCACTTATTTCTTATCTACACATGAACCAAAACCCCTACACTTATTGTCTCACAAAAAGATTTAGAGGGTCCTTGACAACAACGAACTTCCTTTAGTTAACATACACGAATTATTGACTAATTAGGTTCAGGGTGGACTTCTTTAAATGTTTGAGCACCGAAACCCTATGATTACTCACCCCCAAGGGAAAACTGGAACGCATCCTAACGACTCGATAAATCCTAAAGCCATTGTACTAGATATCCTAATGCATCAAGTTCAAGAGAATTTTGGGAGCTTTCTTTTTTACTTTGCCTCTCAACGGTTTTGCACATGCTAAACACACACAAAACCCACAAAACGTTTTCTTTCGCAAACACATGAAGATTTTGAAAGAAATGTGAAAAATTTGAAGCACTAGGCAAGCAAAAGAAGACAAGTCACCCAAGGATCATGGCAAGCAGATATATCGATATTAAATGCAGCACACTAACATGACCCTATCAATACACACAAAAGAAAACAAAAATCAAAGGAAAATACTCAACTCTGTACACACGTAAAACACCCCCCACACCTACTTCATGCATTTACTCAACTATGTCCTCAACGAATGCGAGCAAGATACTACATGGATTTATGCATGAAAAAGGAGAAATCTCACCAACATGAAGTACAAAGGGAAGTTCAAGGTCATGTTGATGGACACAACCCAAATTCCCCGCAAAACCTGTGAGATACTTAAAAAGGGAGACCAAATACGTGAAATAAAGGGGGCCCAAATACTCAAGGGTTGGAGCCCACAACAATCAATGCTCACTGAAGGAGTTTTTTAACTATGTACAAAAATGGGCTCCCATCTTCATATGTCAAGGGACATCAAATCGGAACCCACCATCTCTCGATCCAGAAATGCACATGCATGGGCTCGCAACATACAAAACAGAATTGCTTGACCACCTGACACCCTTATATACATTGTGGTCGTTCGATGCCTCTTGAGAGTTAGCAAAAGAGGAGGCATGAATGAGAGGTGATGCTCTATCAGGTTGAAGGGTATCAGGTGGTTGATTCTTAATCTACATGGGTTCCTCAGCAGATACAGAATGAAGAGCATGTGGCCCAGAGGCCATAAAAATAGTATTTTGTGGCTCAAAAGCCACGTGATCAAAAAGATGTGGCTCAAGGGCCACGAGATAAAAAAGAAGTGGCTCAAGGGCCACAAGATCAGAACAATGTGGCTCAAGGGCCACAAGATCAGAACACTGTGGCTCAAGGGCCACAAGATCAAAAGGAGGTGGCACTGAGGCCACGTGATCAGAACATAAGGCACCCTCTTGTGCCAACCCTGGTGAAACATCTTCACCACCTTCAGGATTTCCATCGAACAATTCTCTGAAGTACTTGAAGGTGCCCTCAACTTCAATTTCATCCAAACCCTGGGTAAGGTTGACCCCAATAGGGTCGTTGAAGGCACCTGGCTTCTTGCCGATTGTGAAGATGTTGAAATCAGTGCATTGACTACCATAAGTCAAGCGCATCAGACCATTGCGGCAATTGATCAAGGCATTGGAAGTCCCAAGAAATGGTCGCCCCAGAATGACAGGAATTTGTCCAAGTGGGTTTGGCACAGGTTTAGTATCCAAGACAAAAAAGTCGACTGGATAAATGAACTCTCCCACTTTGATCAGCACATCTTCCACCACACCCCTCGGTTTCTTCATAGACCTATCAACCAATTGAAGAGTGGTCTTTGTTTGTTTGAGGTCTCCAAGACCGAGGTGGACGTAGACAGAATTTGGCAGAAGATTAACAGATGCACCAAGGTCCAATAAGACTCGATGTATGGACACATCACCAATCACACAAGAGATTGTAGGACAGCCAGGGTCCTTGTACTTGACTTGCATGGGTTGTGCCAACAAAGAACTCACCTTAGCCGCATGAAAAGCTTTCTTTGGAACATGAGTTTTTCTCTTCTTGGTGCATAAGTCCTTGGGAACCTTGGCAAAAGGTGGCATTTGCTGAATCACCTCCAACAGAGGGATGTTCACCTCAACTTGCCTAAACATCTCAAGCATCTTGTCATGTTGATCTGAGGTTTTCTTTTTAAGGCGCTCAGGGAATGGCGCCGTCGGGGCATAAGGGTGTGAAGGAACCCCAAAATTCTGGTCCAAAGAAACATGAGTGGGGACCTCAGAATATGATTCCTTCGACACAAGAGGAGACAAGGGACCTCAGGGTTCGGCCCCTTTGTCGAAGGAAATGTGTAAAGAACCTCAGGATCTGGCTCCTTCCTGGAGGTATTTGTCGAGGGAGCCTCAGAATCCGGCTCCCTTAAAGATGGTGATGACAAAGAAGGCACCCCAATGTGGTTGTCCACCGCCTTACCAGACCTCAAAGTATGAATCACATTAATATGATGGGTCGGTTCAGAGGTAGCATGAGGTAAAGGTGCCCTTCGTTGAGAATGGCTACCCCGAGGATTCACCTCGGGTTGACTCGGTAATTGGCCCTTCTCGCGTTCATGGAGCTGATTAGCCAACTGTCTAACTTGCATTTCCAATGCTTTGACCGAATTGTTGCTGGCCGCAAACAAGGATTGCGCGCTCTGAATGAACGCATGAAGGGTTTGTTCAAGAGTGGGGTCCTTTGAGTCAACCTGTTGGGGTAGTGGAGTCTGGTTAAAATAACCCGACGATGAGGTCTGAGGTGGTTGGTAGGTCGCCGATGGGCGTGGAGGTTGAGCGTGAGAGCTCTGACCGTTACCCCCACTAGTCCCCCAAGAGAAGTTTGGATGGTTACGCCATCCCAGGTTGTAGGAGTGACTGTACGGGTCGTTACGGGGCCTCTGTTGATACATCACATTTGTATTCTCAATATCCCTTGGAGTGTAAGCGCATTCCAAGTCATCATGGCCCGTAAGTCCACACCAACCACACCCGGGAGTAGCGACCTGAGCTACAGGAGCTCGGTCCAACTCTAAACTCTCAATCCTACGCATGAGAGCAGCCATTTTCGCCTCAGACGCGATCGATGACTCAACCTGATATGATCCAGCTCGACCAGAAGACCTGGCCGCTGGTGGCTCTCTCATGGTGTCCCACTCAAAGGTGCGTTCAACCATTAACTCAAAAGTGTCCCAAGCCTCATCGATGGGTTTCATTTGGACGTCACCCTGACACATCGACTCCAACAATGTGCGGGTGTTGTAGTTGAGGCCCTCATAAACAATTTGGCACAGCTGCCATAACTCAAGTCCATGATGAGGGCACTGTTGGAGAAGATCCATGAACCTCTCAAAGAAACCATGAAAAGATTCGGCCTCAGTCTGATACATTTGATGTATCTGGTGCCGTATCTGTTGAGTTTTCCTTTGAGGGAAAAATCTCTTCAGAAATACGGTCACAAAGTCATTCAATGACCGAATGGAGCTACCCGGGAGGCTGTACATCTATTTCTTCGTGTTATCCTTCAACGCGAAAGAAATCACCCTCAACCGGACTGAATCCTCGTCAAGCTGTTGAAGCTTGAACATGGAGCATACTTCCTCGAATTCACGTATAAAAATATATGTATCCTCCTTATTGGCAGTAAAGGTTGGAAGCATGCTCACATATTGAGGTTTCAGCTCATAGTTGTTCCCGCGAGAATGGGGAAGAACTATGCAAGAAGGTTGCGCGGCCCGAACAGGATGGGTCCGCTCCCACAAAGTCATCGGTCTATCCTGTCGAGCTAAAGGTGGTGGTGCACCAAAAACTCGATCCTGACCGAATCTCCCTTCCTCTCGAGTCAGAGGAGGAGGAGGTCTACGTGGTGGTGGAAACGGACCGAGGTAATCCATGTATGGAACCTGGTATCCCTCACCACCACGAGACGACTCGGCCTCTTGCTCCAAAGGAGCACGAGGCGGAGATGGTCGATCACCAAGACCGTCCATCTCAAAAATATGCACTCTCTCTAGTCGAGCGCTCTCACCAGAACGAGCCCAACCTCGCATAAAAAGCTCGACTCGACTCTAAACAACACACAACAGAAGGTGTACTCAGAGGAGGAGACTACACGTAGAGAATAGATGAGGAGAGGACTCAGATGAGGAGGGAAGAATCCTTAGATCTAACGTGGGTAGTGGGATCAGGTAGAAGCCTAACTAGCAAGCACGGCTCAAACAACTTAAGGTTATGGGTCCTTAGGCTAGACGACGCCTAACTTCGAGGTCACTAGCCTCGACACGCCTCACCTCCCTCCAAGGAGGACCACAATGCCCATCAAGTGATACCAGATCCGGAGATCCTGTACCTCCTACTATCGACAAGGTAGGCAACGTCGATCAGGTCATGACGGTCTCAACTAGATTACTCTCCTAGTGCGTCCACAATCCTTAGGGCCAATGTCTACTTGCTTTTAGTTAAGGCTTGATTAAGAGTGATTTTTGGGGCCAAGGAAAGGGTGATGAAATCCCCGGTAACGGCACCAAAAACTTGATTGATTCGTTTTATATTAACTGCAAGTGCACGACCGCGTTGAAGCGGTGGCAAATACGGGTCGTCCACTGGGAGGTGTGTCGACGTTTGGTTTGTGCGAATGCGAGTGGTAAAGAAAGGAGAGAAAGATTTGTTACCCTAAACTACACTAAGGTGCAAGTGGAAATGGAAAAGAAGCAAGAAACTAAACCCGAAAGGGGGTAGAGAAATAATGTGAACATAAAGAAGCGTGGGACTAAACAATATGTAGTGCATGAAAACATAAAACTAAATCCAACTTTGGCTCCACATGAATTAAGATTAGATCACATCATTAAAACATACAAGACAATAATTGGAATGAAGCTAAATGAACTCATGTATAGAGACTAGACCCAGCTATGCCTCCACATGAATTAAGATAAGACTATATCATTAAAACAGACAAGGCATTAACCAAGGTAAAGGCAACAAGAGTACATACACTACAACTTGTGTTTCCAATATTAATTCCATCCATATCCTAACCTTATCATTCCCTATAAAATAGGTCCACTAATCAAAGCATAGGCTAAGCTTCATTCAAGAGCATTAGCATATCAAAGATAAGAGTGGAAACCCATTAGATGGTTATGGAAATCATATAAAGCTCAAGGGATTAAGATAACACACACTTAATACACTACATGATTATATCACATATTTCTCCACCCCCCAAATGGGGATGGATCTACTCACTACTCATTACACTAACTACATTAAGAAAATGAAACATAATACCGAAATGAAATTAATCTAAGCAAGCAAGAAACATTAAAGAAACTAAAAGAACATGAGACTAAAGAAACTTGCAAGACATGTAAATTGAAATTAACTAAGCAATGTAAAACTAAAGCAAACAACAATTAACTACAAAACTTCTATTATTACTCACTCCAAATTACAAGCAGCCCTTCCTCCACCAAAGTTTTGCTTCAAGGCTTCACTCTTAGTAGCGAAGAAGGCCACCAAGAGAGATACGGATACAATGGAAGGTGAAGAGATCTATTTATAAGCATGGAAAAAGCTAATCCGGGACAATCCCCCAATGTGGGACTAAACAAATGCCAAAAATAGACTAAGCATACACTAATACACGTGCTCCCGAAAGCTAAGCCGATCCAGAGCTATTTGGAGCGCCAATTAGCAGTTCCAGACCGCCAATTGGCGGTCTATAAGCTTCAGATTCATTTGGTTTTTGTGTTGGGCTTTGCTTGAAGTATTTCTTGGTCTTGGATGCATCTAATTTGTTTATTGGAGCTCCGACCCGAATCAAATTGTCAAAATACTGCCTCATGATGGTGTGGAGTTTTCTGTTTTGCTCTTAGGTCCTTCGGTCTTACGTTCAGGTCCTTCTCCCTTGCATCTTAGTCCCCAGGTCTCACAATTCAGTCATTTTTCCCTGCTTTTGAGTCCTTTCATGGCTCTTCTCTTCAAACCTCTATTTTTGAAATTCAAACATAAAACTCGTCACGTAGCATTGTTTAGGTGTAAGATAATGGATATAAGATACAAATATGAGCATGAAATGAAGTCAATCAATCTACCACCAGCTCCTCCCTCGCACCAGCTTCTATACTCTCCTCTCCATGTTATCTTGCCTCGGATGTACCACTCTTCTTTGTCTCTCCCTTCCGGCCAACCTCCACCCAACCTCTCACCTTTGGAGTTGATTTCACAGCTGGTCTTCCAGCCTCCCTCACCTTCGCACGCTGAGTTTGTGGGCACCTAACCTGAGTATGCCCAAACTCCGAACATACTCACAATGCCCCGGCTTCCATTCATACTCGATGTCCTCCTTCTCCCATGCACCTCCTTCGATTTGTATCTCAACCACCTACGGGTAATAAAATGTTCCGTCCACCTACACACAAAGCCTTGCAAACGCAAGCCTTCTCCCCAAAGCGGTGTTATCATCCACGTATAACGGCTTCCCAAGAACACTAGATTTGGTGCTCAAAATCGATGGTGACCAAAAACGAAGGTCTAGCTCCGACAGCCTTAGAGAAATCGGGATAGATGACATCTTGCTTCTATCCATCATTACTTCTCCTTCACATCTCCCTCGCTTGCCTTCTCCACTTGCTTCTCTCCCTCTTTTTCCTTCTCCTTCCCATCTCCGTTCTTCTCCCACTCTCCGTCTCTTTCTCCCTCCTTCCTCCTCCATCTCCCTCTACTTCTCTTTCCCTGTCCATCTTTCTCTCCCCTCCTCTCTCACTCTATCATACTCTCTCGCTCTCCTCCTTCTTCTATCTCTTTCCTTCTCTCTTCTCCTCCTCTATCTCTCGTCACCTTCTCGCTCTCCTCCCCTCTCACTCCCATTGTCCTTCTCTTTCTCCTTATCTACTCTCCCCTTCTCCTTCTCTCTATGTGCCCTTATTCTTCTCTCCATCGTTCTCCTTCTCTCTCCTTATCCTCTCTCTTGTTCTCCTTCTCATCTCTTTCTCCTCCTCCTGTCACCTTCTTCTCCCTCCTCCTCTTCCTCCACTCGCTCATTCTCTTTCTCTCATCTCTCTCCTTCTGCTTCGCTTGTCCTTCTCTCTCCTCCTATTTCTTTTCCTCTCCGTCACCTTCACTCTCTCTCACTCCTCTTGTTCTACTTCTCTCTTTCTCTCTCCCCCTTCCCCTTCTCTCTATTTCTCTCTCTCCTTACCTTTTGGCTCTACTTCTCTTTCTCCCTCCCTCTTTCCTTCTCTCTTTCCCTTCCAGTATCCTCTTCCTCCTCTCTCCTTGTCTTTCTCCGTCAAACTCACATACCGACTCCCTCACTCTTTCTCCCACTCTCCTTCTCTTTGTACCTCTCCCTTTCTTTTATTCACATTCTCTCTCCTCTCTCCACTTCTAGCTCCAATTCGCTCTCTCCCCTTCTCCGTTTCACTCCTCCTCCTTTTTGCTCTCCTTCTCCCTCTCTCTCCTTCTCTATTGTTCTCTCTATTTCTCCCTCTCTCCTCCCTCTCGTTGCCCTTCTCACTCTCTCCACCTCTCCACTCTCTCCTTGTTTACCTATTTCCTTCTATCTCGTGCTATACTCTCCTCTCTCTCCCCTACTTCTCCTTCTTTTTCACTCACTTGTTGCCCGCGCTGTCACCTTCTCACTCCTCTATCTGATTCTCTCTTCCCTTCTATCTTCGATCTTCTATCTTCTCTCTCCTTAACCTTCACTCTTCGTCTTCAATCTCCTTCCCTCTATCTCCTTCTCCTCTACTTCAACACCTCTCCATCTCTTTCCGTTTTTTCCTTCTCCTTCTGCTCTTCTTCCTGTCTCTCTCTACCTCGCTTGCCTTCTCCTCTTGCTACACTCCCTCTCTCTCCTCCTTCCAAACTCCGTTATTCTCCCTCTCTCCGTCTCCTTCTCCCTCCTTCTTCCTGCTTCCCCCCTCCATCTCCCTCTACTTCTCTCTCCTTGTCCATCTCCCTCCCTCCTCTCACACTCTATCGTACTCTGTCACTCTCCTTCTTCTCTCTCTTTCCTACTCTCTCCTCTTTATCTCTCCTCTCCCATTTTCCTCCTCTCTCTCCATATCTACTCTCCCGTTCTCCTTCTCTCTGTGTGCCCTTATTCTTCACTCCGTCGTTCTCTTTCTCCCTCCTTCTCCTCTCTCTTGTTCTACTTCTCATGTCCTTCTTCTCCTCCTCTTTCCTTCTTCTCCTTCCTCCTCTCCCTCCTTCTTTTTCTCTCATCTCTCTCCTTCTGCTTCGCTTGTCCATCTCTCTCCTCCCTTTTCTTTTCCTCTAGTTCACCTTCACTCTCTCGCACAGCTCTCTTTCTCCTTCTCTCTCACCCTTCTCTGTCTCTATATTTCTCTCTCTCCTTACCTTTTGTCTCTACTTCTCCAACTCCCTCTGTAACGTCCTCAGAACAGCGGAAAATTTTTAAATTTAAACATACAATCAATTGAGAACATTACAAAGAGACATACACGCACAAGTGCACCAACATATAACATGTATATGTGACCGAGTTTACAAAAGAATGTGATTACATCCAAAGCTCAAGAATAGGAAATATACATATGTAATCACAACCACCTCAAAAAGGAATGCAGGATCTGGTCCCGAGCCATGTTTATTCGCCTCCCACTTGGAACACGGCGATATTCCACGAAGGCAAAACGATCCTTTGTCACGTGGTCCGTGGCACCTGAATCCACAATCCACACAGGAGAATGATCAGTGAGCATCACAGAACTAGTCACGTTACAATTCGAGGGATTACACACAGTAATTACCTTTTGCTCAGTGCACTCACGAGCAAAATGTCCAGTCTTTCGGCAATTAAAACAAGTCACATTAGACTTATCTTTCCCACCTCTGGATCCTCGAGGTCGTTTCTTTCCAGCTTTGTTTTCTGTTTTGTTTTTATTTGCACCCTTCTTGCCTTTAAAACCCTGAGCTCTATCTCTTTTGCACTTAAAACCTGCACTCCTCCGAGGAGTGCCAGCTTCAGCAGCAAACACTTCAGTTAAAGGGGCTTCCGCAAGCATGCGGTCCTCCTCCAGCTCTAGGTGTTTTGCGGCCTGGTCAAATGTCCTGATGTCATCAACATGAGTCAGATGGACCTTCATATGTTCCCAACTCTTCGAAGGCAATGATATGATGAGAGCAGACACTTGGTCCTCATCGGTCTTAGCACGACCGACAGCGCTCAGCTCGCTTATCATGTTTGACATTGCGGTAATATGCTGCCTCATTGTGTGACCTTGGCGCATTTTATACCCATCAAACATGAGCCCAAGCTGGCAGGCCCTTGTGACGGAGGTCACTCCGTACTGAAACTTCACAGCTTCCCACAAGGCCTTTGCAGTTCGCAATTTTTCGAACCGCAGTAACAGATCATCTCGCATCGAACTCAGAATTGTAATGCGAGCAATACGGTCTTTCTTTTTCAATGCATTATAGACATCTATATTTATGCGATGCTGCGCAGTGTTCCCCTCCTTGGGGGGAGACATAGTTTGGGTTATATTTTCTAACATGTCCTAATCCTCTAAGAGATACTCAATTTTACGATGCCACAGATCGTAATTTCTTTCATTGAGTTTATCTCCTCGAGTCAGATCAGAGACAATGCTTTTGGAAGCAGCCATAAAAATCTAGGACAAAAAACACATAGCGATACATGAGTTCTAGCATAAAATACAATGAGCTACAATAGTCATAAAAATAAACTGACTTAATAGCTATAGCATTCAGACCAAAGCAAAACATAAAGCATTCGATCAAATCCTCATGCAATAGTTAATAAAGCCATTTTACTAATCTAGATATTGAGCTCCATCATGATTTAATGACAAAAAAAAACGTTTAAATCGTGGCAAATCAGCAAATAAAGAAAGTATTGTCGCCGGTTGCAAGGTGGTTTACACAAAACACTTCAACCTTGCAACTCCTACTAGGCATGTAGGTTCCAAAAACACGTTTCCTTAAAAAATAATTCAATCAAGATCACACAGAAATCGATTGCTACATTACTTCCATAACAAGCTAAGGATTCCCATAGGGATTTAGCCTCTTAGACGGGAACCTGCATGAGCCTTATAGCAATAAAATCACAATAAAAAAAATAAAGGAGCCCCTCGTCTCCTTAGGGCAATAAACAGTCCACAGTCCATAATTACTACAGTCCAGAAATATTACAGCCCATTACGATATCTATTGCAAATGGAAATGAATGAATGAAATTACGCTCAACTCTCAATAAGGCAGTAAGTAAAATCAGCAACCATTCATTCCATACAAGCACAATCTTTCCATACGTTAGCACAATCCGACGTATGAAAAAAAATACCATAAAGTGTGCACCTCTTTCACACAAGAAGGAAGTAATGCATAAGGAAACAATGCATGTATGGTGCATGAATATTGGGAAAAAACGTGTTAGGTAATAACAACCATTCTCCACAACAATCATTCTCAAAACAGATTTTTTTTTGTTCTTTCCCTAATCAATATAATCATGATAGCATAAAAATTTATCCTACTTTGATTAGGAAAGAAAAAAAATTCGAAATTCTTTGGTGGAGAGCAACACATATTTGTGCATCAAAGGAAAGCATTCAAAAAATACTTTTAAGGCAATAAAACTCCAGCCCATAATATCCTCTTAAAAATTTCAGAATTTGTCAATCTTTCCTTAATCAATATAAACATGCAATCAACAATAATTATGCTACTTGTATTGGAAAGAAAAATTCGAAATTCTATGGTGGAGGGCAACACATATATGCACATTTGATGAAAAGGAAATATTCCAAATGAAATGCATGCAATCATTCCAAAAGAAACACATAGCCGAATGTTAGCAACAAACATGTACATACTTCGGCAATCATCATCTAATTCGGCAATCATCAAGATGCATGCATATATGATCAAAAATTCCACACACATGAATAAGGCAACAACCTTCTATCCTTAGATGCATAAACAAGAGTTTTGAAAGACAAATATGATACAAAATCTGAAATATATGATCACATCATGAGATATATGCAATATCCAACTCTTGTAACAAAAATCATCATCTTTCTCCTAAACATACATGCGCATAAAATCAGAGAAAAATAAAATCTAGCCGCATGCTTGAAGGATGGAATACACATTACGCGCAATAATCATAGATGAACACGTAACCCTAGGCACATGCATATCAAGAAAACTGCATTATGCGCAAGAATGAAGCATCCATATTCAACTCTAGATGCATGCTTAAAGATGAAACAAATATTATGCGCAAAAGGATGATGAATCATATAATACTAATTGCATGTATAAGATGAATCAAAAGGCCATGCGCTAGGGTGAGGAAAATATGCCATCAAACAGTAGCCGCATAGTCAAGTATTCCAAAAAACCATGTAGTCGGGTGAGGAGCAAAAAACCGACCACTAAACCCTAGGTACATCAACAAAAAAAATCGAAAAAAATTATACATGCACAAGGTGAGGAAATCAACCATCAAACCGTAGGTGCAAGATCAACATTGATTTCAAAAAAAAAATTAAACATGCGCATGGGTGGGGAGATTTGCCATCAAGCCCTAGCCGCATGAATGGAGAGAAAGAAAAAAAACAACAACATATGTATCCAATTTTTTTGTTTCTAAGAATCACCAAAATTATCTCAACTCAAATGAAATAAAGAAAGGTGCTCAAAAAAACCAAAAACTCGGAGGTGACCAGGATGACTCTGGTACCAATGTTAGCAAACTACGATTTAGTCTACAGGTTCGGATTTACCTTTGGTGGAGAGAACCTGTGGCAGCAGAAGAAGAATCGACGATCACCTCACGGAGTCTTCTTGAGCACCGGCCGATCTTCTACTCTCTTGGAGAAGAAGAACAAATCCACAACCCAAGAGTCCTACTTGGTGGAAGGGACGGATTTGAGGGAGAGGGAGGTGGCGGCTAGGTTAGGGTGGTGGCTAGGGTTTTGCACATGAGATCAATCTCTCCAATGGAAGGCTCCCCTCCTTATATAGATGGCTCCACCCTAAACCCTAAATGTGTAGTCCAATAGGAACGCGCCATGTGTCAGTGCTTTGGGAAAATATCTTATTAATCCTAGATTAATCCAATATCTCCCACTTGCACAATAGCACGATAACAACATGTCAATTGCTTTTGTGTCCCCGACACATAGTGCCGAATAGTCTTTACTCGTCTCCCAATAGACGTCGATTGTTCTAACAGCCGACGTCTATTTAGGCGAAGATAATGTAGACGTCGGTCGTTCTAAAGGTCGACGTCTATTTAGGCGAAGATAATACAGACGTCGGTTGTTGGAATACTCATTGCCTCCGACGTCTATACCCAATAGACGTGGGATGTTATGTACAGGCGACGTCTATATCCCCATGCATATAAACGTCGTAGTATAGACGTCGTCTATACATAACATCCGATGTCTATAGGTCTTAAAGAAATCGAACCGTTAGATTTTCTGTCATTCATTCCAGACAAAAACCTAACCAAACCCTAGCCGTTTCGTGACCAAACCCTCCTCCGCCATCGATCTCTGACTGATCTGCAAAAATCTCCGGCACCGCAGCGATGTCCCAACCTGTCCTCCCGTTCTCCGTTCTCTCCTCGACCATTGCAGCGACCCTCCTCCTCCATCTTCCTCCGTCTTCCTACACTTCCTTAACCACCGTAAGAGTTTTGGTTGGTTTAGTTTCAGATTTTTGGTGGATTTTGGTTGTGTCCCCATGTAACAGCCATTCCCCATTAACGGCTTTCATGCAACGCGTTTGAGAAGGAGGATGCACATTCGATAATAAGAAGGACGCACGTTTGCTGGTTCGTGATTCCACCCATTTTGTCTCTTAGTTTTAATATCGAAAACCCAAAAATCTAATCTCACAACAGTATAGTGTTTTTGTTTAATTTGGATGTCCATTCCATAAATTTGTTTGTTGTTGTTAGTAATTTTTCCGTTGTGTTGAAAACTGATGCATTGTAATATGTTTGGAAGAAGTATAAATATATAAGCAATAAATTGTATGTTTGTGTCCACTTAGTTATGTATTTGTCAATAATCGTTTTCAATGGAGTTTGGTGGTAGCTTGCTCATGAGATTACGTACACAAGGAAATGACTAATAAACTAACTCACCTCAATCGACCTTATTATATATATTTAAAAAGATTGAGATTGTTATTTTGTTGGAAGATACTATATATAGTAATAACTTCTTTTAGGAAGACTAAGTCCACAGATAACATGTATTAAGGACTAGCCTTTAGCTATTTATTCTTTAACCAAGAAGCCAATTTTGTTATGTGGAAAATGTAAACATTTGACTAAATGAAATCTATTTCTACCTACTTACTGTTGCAACAATATCATATTCACTTCCTCACAATATGTTTCAAAACCCAAAGATCTGACCTCCAATATGTCTATTTTATTATACGTATTTTGGTGTTGTGTCGAAGTTTGAGGGGTTTGGATGTAGTGTGTTTGTGATGAATTGGGTGGAATTGAGATCAAGTTTAGATCGTGTACTGTTATAAAATTTTCTTGTTAATTCCAGGATTTGAAGATTTTTACATGTCATATTTTAGGACAGGTTCTACCAAAATTTCCAAAAACATATAATCTCAATTGTTATTAATAACATGATATTTTAAATTAATAACTTAGATTTTATATTAAAAAGACTATAACTTATATCTTGTAAAAATCTTATATTTAATTAGTTATGTGAGTTCATACATTTATATATGTTTATTAATGTTTAGCTTAGTTAAATGCTTATTTATGCTTAAAACAATTTATTTTGTTTAGTTAAATGTTTATTTATGTTTAGTTTCTAATAACTCATTGGCCCCCTTAAACAACTTGCTCTTTAATAACCTAAAGCAGAAGATTAGACAATATTGCTAAGTCATTCATCATTTATGATTTGCATTCATCGTTTTTATTATTTATTTTACGATTTCTGTCGTAGAATGCTGGCACAAGGTACGTAATCTCTTTCACTCATCATTCATTAGAAAGCACGCATTAGTTAGTAGGACTTGCATTGAAACAAGAGTGAGGTGAGTGTTTGTTTGGTGTGTTGTTTGTTAGATTAAGGTATGAAAAAACACATAGGGGGTAGTCACCTATAGGAGATGAGGTGGGGGATTTCATCACCCTTTCTTTGGCCAAAATACTTTAAAAAAACCTTAATAAAATCAATTAGACGCTGGCCCTAGGATTTCTGGACGCATTAAGGAGAGGAAACCGTTTAAGATCGTTATGGCCTGAACGTCATTGCCCATATAGTCTCCTTGAGATATTAGGAACCTCCGGGTTCTTAATTTACTACAGTCTAGTGGTCCTCGATGTTTAAGACCGTTTCGGCCTGAACGACATTGCCCATCTAGTCTCCCTGAGATTTTAGGGACCTCTGGGTTCTTGATTTCCAACAGACTAGTGGTCCTCGGTGGGACCTCGAAGTTAGGCGTCGTCTAGTACTAAGGACCTATAGTGGAATTTAGGCTTGTTTCGGCCTTGATTGCTTAGTGAGGTTTCTAACCTTCCTTATTCCCACGCTAGATTTAGGACTTCATCTCCTCTCCTCTGAGTCATTCTTTTCTCATCTTAATGTCTCTCAATCTTCTCATCTACGAACACATTCTTTTAAATTGAAATTTTATTTATTTTCTTCGATAATAACTATCATTTTTGTTAATGTTTAGATTAAAATGGATCGAGGGTGGATTCTTTCAAACAGAATGAGTGATGAGTAGGAGAACAAAGTGAATATGTTCTTAGAGGTTGCCAAAAATCATTAAAAACGAAAGACAATGACATTGCTTATTGTCCGTTCAATAAGTGTCATAATATGTCAGTGCTGACTTTTCGGAAAATGAAAGATCATTTGTTTGAGAAAGGTTTCAACCCAAATTACAGACGGTGGATATGGCACGACGAAAATGAATCATTTAGTAGTTCCAAGAATGACGGAGACAACGTTAGTGTTGAAGATCACGTAGAAGAAATGGTTCAGGATATGGGTGAAAAGTTTTCGTCTAACCCCGATTTACTTGGTAGTTTGTTGACTGACAATGAGAAGCCGGTGTATAAGAGTTGTACCAAATTCACTAGATTGTCAGCGGTGTTGAAGTTGTATAATTTAAATTTAGGAAATGGTGGTCTGATGTCAGTTTCACATCAATGTTGAAGTTATTGAAAGAGATGCTTCCAGATGATAATGAGTTGCCAGATAGAACTTATGATGCTAAGAAAGTGTTGTGTCCTATGGGAATGGAATATAGGAAGATACATGCATGCCCGAACGATTGTATATTGTATAGGGGTGAGTTTGAAAACTTACATTCCTGTCCCAGGTCTAATGTTTCACGATACAAAATGAAACACAGTGGACCGAACCACAATGAAGAGGCTGATGAGATGAAAATCAAGGGACCTCTTGCTAAGTTTTATCGTATCTTCCGATAATACCAAGGCTTAAATGTTTGTTTGCGGGTAAGGAGGATTCCAAGAATATGACATGGCATGCTGATCAGTTGTTACGTCATCCTGAAGATTAACCTCAGTGGAAAAAAGTAGATTTTGACTTTCCTGTATTAGGTGAAGAATCCAAGAATGTACGACTTGGACTCTGTACGGACGGAATGAATCCTTTCAGTAGTTTGAGTAGCATTCACAATTTTTGGCTTGTTCTGCTTGTAATTTACAACCTGCCCCCGTGGTCATGCATGAAACGCAAATATATTATGTTGTCGTTAACGATTTTTGGTCTGAAACAACCTGGAACCGACATCGATGTCTATTTAAGACCTTTACTTAATGACCTCCAGAGATTGTGGGATGACGGAGAGCCAGTTTTTGATTCTTATCGTCATGAGTCATTCAAAATGCGGGCAATGATATTTTGCACGATTAATGACTTTCCAGTTTATGGTAATCTGTCTCGATATTCAGTCAAAGGTCATAAAGCTTGTCCAATTTGCGAAGAAAATACATGCTCTTGGAAACTAGTTAATGGTTCTAAGACAGACTTTCTTGGCAATCATAGATTTTTGTCGAACTCCCACCCCTATCCTAGGTTGAAGAAGGCATTTAACGTTAAACATGAGTTTTCGAATCTGCCAGTTGAAATCAGCGTCGAAAAGGTGTACGAACGTGTAATGACCGTTGAATGTGAATTTGGAAAATCGTACAAACGAGCAAATGACAGAAGTAGTTGGAGATACAGATCCATATTTTTGATCTCCCTTACTGGAAAACTTTAGAAGTTAGACATTGTATTGATGTGATGCACGTAGAGAAAAACATTTGTGATAGTCTTGTTGGCACTCCGTTGAACATACCTGGTAAAACCAAAGATGGATATAATGCAAGACTTGATCTTGTTGACCTTGGTATACGAGCAATGTTGGCACCAGAAAAGAAAGGAGACCGGAATTACTTACCTCCAGCTAGTTATACATTGTCTAGAAAGGAGAAAATAATTCTCTGTCGGTGTTTGCACGATGTAACAGTTCCACAAGGTTATTGTTCAAATATCAGTAGTCTTGTTGTTACGAAGGATTTGAAACTTGTGGGGATGACGTCTCACGATTGTCACACTTTAATGCAGCAGTTGTTACCTATAGCACTGAGATCCATATTACCGAAAGATTTTAGACGTGCAATAATAAAGTTGTGTTACTTTGTCAATAAGATTTGCAGTAAAGTTGTCGATCTCGTGCAGTTAGATAAGTTGTAGAATGAAATTGTGGTCACATTATGTCAGCTGGAAATGTTCTTCCCCACTGCTTTTTTCGACATTATGATTCATCTAGTTATTCATTTGGTTAGAGAAGTTAAATTGTGTGGACTAGTTTTTTTAAGGTAGATGTATCCTTTCGAGCGTTTTATGAAAGTGTTGAAAGGTTATTGTAAAAATCGTCAAAGGCCATATGCTAGTATTGTTGAAGGATAAATAGCTGAGGAGGTTATCAAGTTTTGCACTGGTTACGTAGCAAACACCAAAACTGTTGGACTTCCGAAGAATCATCATGATAAATGTGTCGATGGTAAAAAATGTTAAATTCAAATGGCGAGGACTTAATGACAACATATTTTTTTGTGTTCTGAAATTCTAATGAAGTTCAACCTTACCTAAATGAACACATGAAGTTTCTAAACGAAAGAAATCCCTTGTGGAGTGATCTACAAGTAATAAATAGTCACAATAAAAATTTCATCTCTTGGTTCAGAAATGTGGCTTACAAGCGTGATGTTCCTGAGACAACACAATGGTTGGCCTACGGTCCGCATTCTATTGTTAAAAGTTACAATGGTTATGATATCAATGCATATTATTCTACACAGGCTGTGAAGATGCCAAAAGTGTTGTTAAGAACAGTGGCGTCACCTTAATAGCAGAGTCTTTGCATCTGTCTAGTTGTAAGGACAAGAATCTTGTATATGTCGACATGTCGAATTACGGTGTAATTGAAGACAAATGGGAGTTAGACTTTGTTAAATTCAAAGTACTTGTATTTAGATGCAAGTGTGCTGATAATAAAAGTGGAGTTCGAGTGGATGACTATGGGTTCACTACAATTGATTTATCAAAAAAGGGTATAAAAGAGAACCTTTTATTCTCGCTTCTTAAGCGAAACAAGTCTTCTATGTGGCTGATCCATGTGTTAAGAAATGGGCAGTAATTCTGGAAGGGAAGAAAAAATTGTACCAAATGATAGTATGATCGAGTATGAAGAGACACCACCTTTGTCACAACCTTCATCTAGCGAAAGGGAATGGCCGTATGTGCATCAACCGGGACATTAGGAAAGCATATGACTCCATCTCTTGGGAGTTTCTTGATCAAGTAATGAAAAGGTTCAGCTTTCCGGACAAGTAGCAACGACTTATCTTGGCATGTGTGGAGGCCTCGTTCGTGGTGACCGTAAATGGAGCAAACTAAGCCCCATTCCGAACCTGAAATGGTTTGAGACAAGGTGACCCTTTGGCCCCCAAGCTATTCGTGTTGTGCATGGAGGTGCTGAGTGAAATGGTGCGGAGGGCGGTCTTGGAGAAAAAAATCGAACCATTAACTTGCGGAGATATTAACATGTCACACTTATTGTTTGCGGATGACGTTTTGCTATTTGCGAAGGCTACAAAGGAAAATGCGAGGGCCATGAAATGGGTTCTTGAGGAGTTCACAGCATGCTCGGGGCTGAGATTCAACGCTTTGAAAAGTCAAGTCTTCATGGGGGGTGACGTGGTACATGGAGCATGGATTAAAGCACACCTTCGGATGGAGCGCAAGGCATTTCCGGTTGTATACCTTGGGCTGCCTTTGTTCTCCGGGACGATGGGACAAAGCCACTGTGCACCTTTGCTGAAAAAAGTAAGGGCACGGCAATCCACTTGGAAGCAAACTCTCTTATCCATGGCAGGACGAGTGGAACTTGTGCGCAGTGTCCCTACATCCCTCATCATCTATTGGACATCGGCCTTCCTATTACCAAGGAAAACCTTGAAAGAACTGGATAGCATCATGTGTCGTTTCATTTGGGGAGGGGAGAAGAAATGGGTCGCCGTAGCATGGAAGGACGTGTGCACACCTAAAGAAGAGGGAGGCCTTGGCCTCAAGAGATTAATGGAGTGGAACAATGTGGGTCTTCTCCGGTTGTTTTGGCTTGTGGTGGCGGACATCAATTCGTTATGGGTTAAATGTGTTCGGCGGAAGTACTTAAAAATCGCTCCATTTGGCTTGCACGGCCACCATCTACCTCATCCTGGGCGTGGCACGGTTTGCTTTGAGTCTGAGATATTGCTCGAAAGCACATTCAGTACGAGGTGGGAAAGGGGGAAGAGATACGATTCTTCCAACTCCCATGGTGTGGAGAGCCTTTTCAATGCGAGGGTTGGGGCGACCAGCTTCACTATGAGATGGGCATACCTTGGGACACTAGGGTCTCATATTTCATATGAGAGGGGGCATGGAGTCTCCCCCCCCCCCCCCCACGCTCCAGCGTGATGGAAGAAATTTACTCGAGGGTGAGGCACACTAAGATTGTTGGAGGCACGGATGGGCCCTTTAGACCGAATGGAAAGGGTGCTACACTTGGAATGAAAGAAGTGTGGAGTGGGGTGAGAGAACCAGGTAGAAAGGTGGCTTGGGCAGGCATGGTTTGGCACAAATTTGCTGTCCCAAAACATGCACTCACGACTTGGAGAGCGATGAAAGGACGCCTACTCTCAAAGAAGCTAATGATGCAGCGAGGAGCAACGCATGACCCAACTTGTGTGTTGTGTGATGGCAAGGAAGAAGATATGGAGCACCTTTTCTGGGGTTGTCCATACACGAAGGAGGTGTGGAGCTCCCTCCTTGGACACTTGCAGCACAACCCGCGCATGGCACGAAATTTAGAGGGTGAAGCCATGCGTCTATCACGTGCACGCGGGAGCAGACTTGGAAAGGTAGTAAGACGGTGGGTGTTTAATGCTATGATGCATGAATGTTGGCTGGAAAGGAACCGAAGGATATTTGAGAGCGAAAGAAAGCAGTCGGTAGACATTGTGGCAATTGTCAAGGATACCATTAGATGCTTGAAGGACAAGGCCTTACGGCTTGCAACGGTTGAAGATGAAGTGCAACAATTTCAAAACACTTGGAGATAAAGATAGCATAGCTTGCTGACGACTTTCGCAGGTGTCACGACCCGCATAATCAAACTACAGCGCCGAATGCTATTTTATGTAATTGTAGAGTAGAGGCCGGTTATGCATGTGGCATAAACCCACAAACATATATTTCAATTTTGTGTAGGTTGTAAACATTTTAAATTAATAAATTTAGAAGCTAAGCCTACCATTGCTCTTGCAAAAAAAAGAAGAGACACCACCTTTCGCTAATAAAGCACCTGAGTTGAACTCAGTAGACGAAGAAATAAATGTTGAGACTTGTATGTTTAGAGATGACCACGGTGAAGGTATATGGATTGAAAATCCATTAAGGAAAAAAACAGAAAAGGTGCAAATTTTCTTGTAACACATTGTAATAACCCTTTAATGTCTTGACTTTTTATTTTTTAATGCCTTGAGTTTATCTTTTATAGTATCATGGCTTCGAAAACGAAACCCACTCCATCAGAGTCTGAAGGATCGATGACAGACAGTTCATGAGGTCATTGTCTCATGAAAGAATTCGTGGGGAGAAGAAATAGAGATGGTACAGTTCCAATCCAGTTTGATGACCGTCTTGAGCTGATAGGCATGTTGTCTGATAATTGGAAAAGTTATCTGGGTAGCTTAGAAGGGCCAAAGTTGACATTTGTTCATCGAGTTGGGCGGATGTAGATGAGAGGTTGAAGGACACAATATGGGATAACGTGCAGGTAATAATTCCATTATAGATTTCTATAGTTTTAGTCGAACTTTTGAGATATATAAAGTTAACGTTTTGTAGGAATCTTTTAAGTTCCAATCCACTGACAAGTTGAAGAAAAAGTGGATGACATACTTGTCGGTTCATTGGAGGGATTTCAAAACAAATTTAACGAACAAGTACATATTCGGACACTACCAGGATAGAAATCCATGCGATTTCTATAACTTTATCACTCTGAATCAATGCGAGCAATTCCAAAAATCCAGAGATAGCTTGGAGTTTGAGGTAACTGAGTTAATTTAGAATATGAACTTATTAAGTTATTATTTTAAATGAGAATCTAATAAATTTGGTTTTTGGCCATCCGAGTAAAAAATCAAAAGATTAGATCTTCTAACAAATATACACATCGTATGTCTCGAGCGAGGTACCAAAAGTTAGAAGCAAGTAACTATTTGTTTGATTTATATGTAGACCGCAAGTGCACAGCCGCCGGTGAAGGGATTAAGATAACACACACCTAACCATAAATTTGGTTATGGAAATCATATAAGGCTCAAGGGATTAAGATAACACACACCTAACACATATTTCTCCACCCCCCAAATGGGGATGGAACTACTCACTACTCATTACACTAACTACATTAACAAAATGAAGCATTATACTGAAATGAAACTACACTAATCAAGCAAGAAATATTAAAGAAACTGAAATGACATAAAACAAAACAAGCATCAAAGCAAGCACATTAAAGGAAATTAACCTAAGAGAAACAACACAATTAAAGGAAAACATATATTATGAACTCAATCAATTACATGTAGCCCTTCCTCCACCACAGTTTTGCTTCAAGGCTTCACTCTTAGTAGGGAAGATGGCCACCAAAGAGAGAGATGGGATACATGAGAGGAAGGAGAGTTCTATTTATAGTTATAGAAAAAGGTAATCCGGAACAATCTCCCGATGTGGGACTAAACAAATACCAAAAATAGACTAAGCATACACTAAATACACGTGCGCCCGAAATCTTAGCAGATCCAGAGCTATCTTGACCGCCAATTAACGGTCCCAGACTGCCAATTGGCGTTCTATAAGATCCATATCCGTCTAGTTTTCATGCTGGGCTTTGCTTGATGTATTGGTTGGTCTTGGATGCATTTACTTTGTTTATTGAAGCTCCAACCCGAATCGAATTGTCAAAATACTCCCCATGATGGTGTGGAGTTTTTTGTTTTGCTCTTAGGTCCTTTGGTCTTACGTTCAGGTCCTTCTCCCTTGCATCTTAGTCCCCAGGTCTCACAATTAAGTCTTTTTTCTTGCTTTTGAGTCCTTTCATGGCTCTTCTCTTCAAACCTCTTTATTTCTGAAATTCAAACATAAAATTCGTCACGTAGCATTGCTTAGGTGTAAGATAATGGATATAAGATACAAATATGAGCATGAAATGATGTCAATCAAATACCCCCACACCTAAGTTTTTGCTAGTCCCGAGCAAAACAAACAAAGAGATTAACAAACGAGAAACAAGAAATCCTAACTCACTTTCGTAGGAATCACGGTTGCACTTAGCACGTGCAACAAGCCGTTAAACCTCCTTGTTGCCAAGGAGGAGAAGTGTTGTCTCCTGAGGGTTTTCAGCGGATATACCCACAAAATCCGAACAAGATGCATTATTCAATCAAGACACTCGACTCGTTGGACAAATTTTGTCGATCATTGGACGCGGTAATCCTACGGGCCGACTCTATATAGGTAATCAGTCCACACACCTAATCTAATGAACCATTCGTGCAAGTTAAATAAGGAATTAAGTGAAAGACATGGACAACCTCAACCTCCTCAAGTGATAGGAAGTGTAAAGTCCATTAAGGTTCTTATTTGCATTTTTTTTCTTTTCTTAATTTTTTTTCCTTTTTCTTAGTTGGAGCTTCATTCTCCCAGGGTCAGGTTTCGTGCATCATTGCCCATGAGGACTTACACTATCACGTACACCTTTCCCCAAATCTCCACATAAGGCAATCCCTACCACCCGTGTAACGGGAGTTCGGTCGGCACATCCCAAGTCAGATGACTCGAAAGCACCAGGCACAAAAGTCTCCTCAGACCTACTTTCCCGAGTGATAGGAGCCGTGCGAGAAGAGAGGACACCTACTCACTTATTTCTTATCTACACATGAACCAAAACCCCTACACGTAATGCCTCACAACAAGATTTAAAGGGTCCTTGACAACAACAAACTTTCTTAAGTTAACAGACACGAATTATTGACTCATTAGGTTCAGGGTGGACTTTTTTAAATATTTGAGCAGTGAAACCCTATGATTACTCATCCCCAAGGGAAAACTGGGGTGCATCCTAACGACTCGATAAATCCTAAAGCCACTGTACTAGATATCCTAATGCATCAAGTTCAAAACAATTTTGGGAGCTTTCTTTTTACTTTGCCTCTCAACAGTATTGCACATGCTAAACACACGCAAAGCCCACAAAACATTTTCTTTCGCAAGCACATGAAGATTTTGAAAGAAATGTGAAAATTTTGAAGCACTAGGCAAGCAAAAGAAGACAAGTCACCCAAGGATCATGGCAAGCAGATATATCGATATTAAATGCAGCACACTAACATGACCCTAATAATGCACACAAAAGAAAATAAAATCAAAGGAAAAAGACTCAACTATGTACACACGTAAAACACCTTACCACACCTACTTGTGCATTGTCCTCAATGAATGTGAGCAAAACACTACATGAATTTATGCATGAAAAAGGAAAGATCTCAGCAATATGAAGCGCAAAGGGAAGTTCATGGTTATGTTGATGGACACAAACCCCAATTCCCTCGAAACGTGTGAGATGCTAAAGAAGGGATACAAATACGTGAAATAAATGGGGCCCAAATACTCAAGGGTTGGAGCCCACAACAATCGATGCTCACTGAAGGAGTTTTTTTTAACTATGTACAACAATAGGCTTCCATCTTCATATGTCAAGGGACATCAAATGGGAACCCACCATCTCTCGAGCCAGAAATGCACATGCATGGGCTCGCAACATACAAAACAGAATTGCTTGACCACCTGATACCCTTATATATGTTGTGGTCGTTCGATGCCTTTTGAGAGTTAGCAAAAGAGGAGGCATGAATGAGAGGTGAACCTCTATCAGGTTGAAGGGTATCAGGTGGTTGATTCTTAACCCACATGGGGTCCTCAGCAGATACAGAATGAAGAGCATGTGGCCCAGAGGCCATAAAAATAGTATCTTGTGGCTCAAAAGCCACGTGATCAATAGGATGTGGCTCAAGGGCCATGTGATAAAAAAAAGAGTGTCTCAAGGGCCACATGATCAGAAGAATGTGGCTCAAGGGTCACAAGATCAGAAGAATGTGTCTCAAGGGCCACGTGATCAGAAGATAAGGCACCTTCTTGTGCCAGCTCAGGTGAAACATCTTCACCACCTTTAGGATCTCCATCGAACAATTCTCTGATGTACTTCAAGGTGCCCTCAACTTCACTCTCATCCATGCCCTGGATAAGGTTGACCCCAACAGGGTCAGTGAAGGCACCTAGCTTCTTGCCGATGGTGAAGATGTTGAAATCAGCGCATTGACTACCATAAGTCAAGTGCATCACACCATTGCGACAATTGATCAAGGCATTGGAAGTCCCAAGAAATGGTCGCCCCAGAATGACAGGAATTTGTCCAAGTGGGTTTGGCACAGGTTCAGTATCCAAGACAAAGAAGTCGACTGGATAAATGAACTCTCCCACTTTGATCAGCACATCTTCCACCACACCCCTCAGTTTCTTCATAGACCTATCAGCCAATTGAAGAGTGGTTTTTGTTTGTTTGAGGTGTCCAAGACCGAGGTGGACATAGATAGAATAAGGCAAAAGATTAACAGATGCACCAAGGTCCAATAAGGTACGATGTATGGACACATCACCAATCACACAAGAGATAGTAGGACAACCACGGTCCTTGTACTTGACTTGCATGGGTTGTGCCAACAACGAACTCACGTTAACCGCAAGAAAAGCTTTCTTTGGAACATGAGTTTTTCTCTTTTTGGTGCATAAGTCCTTTAGAACCTTGGCATAAGGTGGCATTTGCTGAATCACCTCCAACAGAGGGATGTTTACCTTAATTTGCAAAAGCATCTCAAGCATCTTGTCATGCTGATTTGAGGTTTTCTTTTTAAGGCGTTCAGGGAATGGCGCCTTCGGGGCATAAGGGTGCGAAGGAACCCTAGAATTATGGTCCAAAGAAACATGAGTGGGGACCTCAGAATCTGATTCCTTCGACACAAGAGGAGACAAGCGGACCTCAGGGTTCGGCCCCTTTGTCGAAGGAAATGTAGAAAGAACCTCAGGATCTGGCTCCTTCCTGGAAGTAAATTTGGAGGGAGCCTCAGGATCCATCTCCCTCAAAGATGGTGATGACAGAGAAGGCACCCAATGTGGTTGTCCACCTCCTTACCAGACCTCAAAGTAAGAATCACATTAATATGATGGGTCGGTTCAGAGGTAGCATGAGGTAAAGGTGTCCCTCCTTGAGAATGGGTACCCCGAGGATTCACCTCGGGTTGACTCGGTAATTGGCCCTTCTCGCGTTCATGGAGCTGATTAGCCAACTGGCTAACTTGCATTTCCAATGGTTTGACCGAATTGTTGCTGGCCACAAACAAGGATTGTGTGCTCTAAATGAACGCATGAAGAGTTTGTTCAAGAGTGGGGGTCCTTCGAGTCAACCCGTTGGGGTAGTGGAGTCTGGTTAGAATAACCTGAGGATGAGGTCTGAGGAGGTTGATAATTATGGTTCTGAGACCTTTGATGTGGAGGTAGGTAGGTCGCCGATGGGCGTGGAGGTTGATAAGTTGGAGGTTGAGGTTAAGCGTGCGAGCTCTGACCGTTACCCCCACTAGGCCCCCAAGAGAAGTTTGGATAGTTACATCATCCCGGGTTGTAGGAGTGACTGTATGGGTCGTTACGGGGCCTCTGTTGATATTCACAATCTCCTTTTCTCTGCTCTCACCACTTCTCTCTCAAATTCACTCTCTCCCCTTCTCCGTTTCACTCCTTATCGCTCTCCTTCTCCCTCTCTCCTAGTCTATTGTTCTCTCTACTTCTCCATCTCTCCTCCCCCTCCTTGCCCTTCTCACTCTCTCCCCCTCTATCCACCTCTCCTCTCTCTCCTCCTTCTAGCTCTCTCCCTCCGTCTCTCCCTCTCTCCTTGTTTCCCTATTTCCTTCTCACTTGTCCTACACCGTCCTTCTCTCTCCCCCCTCCATCTCCAAGAATTTTGCACTCTTGTTGCCCCATGCTCCCTCCTTCTCACTCCTCTCTCTGATTCTCTCTTCCCTTCTATCTTCTATCTTGTCTCTCCTTATACTTCACTCTTCATTTTCAATCTCCTTCCCTCTCTCTCCTTCTCCTCTACCTCAAAACCTCTCCTTCTCATTCCCATTGTTCTTCTCCTTCTCTCCCTTCTTCCGGTCTCTCTCTCCATCGCTTTCCTACACCTCCTGCTTCTCTCCCACTCTCCTTCTCCTTCCAATCTCTGCTCTTCTCCCTCTCTCCGTCTCCTATTCTTCTTCCTTCCCTCCTCCATCTTTCTCTACTTCTATCTCATTGTCCATATCTCTCTCCCCTCCTTTCTTACTCTATTGTACTCTCCCGCTCTCCTCGTCTCCTTCTCGCTCTCCTCCCCCTCACTATGTTTGTCCTTCTCTCTCTCTCCTTATCTATTTTCCCATTTTCCTTCTCTTTATGTGCCCTTATTCTTCTCTCCGTCGTTCTCCTTCTCTCTTCTTGTCATCTCTCTTGTTCTCCTTCTCATCTCCTTCTTTTCCTCCTCTTTCCTTCTTCTCCCTCCTCCTTTTCCTCCTCACCCTCCTTTTCTTTCTCTCATCTCTCTCCTTTTGCTTCGCTTGTCCCTCTCTCCTTGATTGATTTGTTTTAATTAACCGCAAGTGCACGACCACGTTGAAGTGGTGGCAAATACGTGTTTATCCACAAGGAGGTGTGTCGACTTTTGTTAGTTCGAAGGCGAGTGGGAAAGAAAGGAAAGAAAGATTGATTAAACTAAACTACACTGAACTAGTAGCAACAAGGAAGGAAATGAAAGCCCAAAACGAACTAAAACTAAGCGACTAATAAAAGAAGATAGAAATCAGGAATGGAAAACCCCTAAGGGGTGGAGTGTGTGTACACATGAAATAAGAAGTGATGAATGCATACAATAAGCTCAAGTGTAGTTAGTGTTTGTAATGCATAAGAAGTACGTCATGGCAAGATCTATCATTCAAAGCACTAACCTAAGTGATTAATATGAGCATGACAAGTTTGTTATTAAGAACCTAAGCAAGCATTGAATGTACCTAAACGTTATGGCAGAAACCATCAAGTTAAGTGTTCTCATTAATTCAAACAAGCATACTATCATTTCTCACATACAACAATCTTTAGCATTCATTCCATCTACATAACTTCTATAAACATCTACTCCACCCCCAAATGGAGATGAAACTACTCACTAATCATTACACTACAAACTATATTAACAAAGCAAAACATTCTAATGAAAGGCAATTAAACTAAGCAAACAACAAATATTAAAGAAGCTAAATGAAAGGAAATTAAACTAAAGAAGCATGCAAGAATTAAAAGACAAGAAAATATTAAAAGAATCTAAGAAAA
Source organism: Triglochin maritima (assembly GCA_963682175.1). NCBI lineage: Eukaryota > Viridiplantae > Streptophyta > Magnoliopsida > Alismatales > Juncaginaceae > Triglochin > Triglochin maritima. The sequence goes on along the minus strand of OY821790.1, from coordinate 11,709,600 downwards.
AATATTTTATTAACATGACTCACATTGTACGTGGCAATCTTCTCCACCTTGAGTTTTTGCTTCAAGGCTTTTACTCCAAGTAGAGAGAATGCCACCAAACAATGGGTGATTACAAATGAGGAGGAAGAGTTCTATTTATAGCCATAGAAAAAGGTAATCCGGGATAATCCCCCGGTATGGGATTAAATGTATACCAAAAATAGACTAAACACAACCTAATACACGACCCGCTAAAGTCTTAGCGGATCCAGACCAAAACCGACCGCCAATCAACGGTCTTGGACCACCAATTGGCGACCTATATTGTCTGCATCCGGCCTGGTTTTGGTGTATGGTTGTCTGGCTTCATTTCTTCATGTTTGATGCATTCTAGTAGGTTGTTGGAGCTCAGGACCAAATCGAATTGCCAAACTACTCATCATGATGGTGTGGAGTTTCTTGATTTGCTCCTTGGTCCTTTGGGCTTAAATTTGGGTCCTTCCCTCTTGCATCTCAGTCCCCAATTCTTGCAACTCAGTTCTTTTCCTTGCTTCTAGGTCCTTTTATGCATCTTCTCCTCAATCCTGTTTATTCTGAAAACTCAAACATAAAACTCGTTACGTAGCATTGTTTAGGTTCAAGATAGTGGATATAAGACCTAAATATATGCATTATATGATGTCAATCACTCCGCCTCCCTTTTCTTTTCCTCTTCATCACCTTCACTCTCTCTTACTGCTCTCGTTCTCCATCTCCCTTTCTCTCTCCGCGTTCTCATTCTCTCAATTTCTCTCTCTCCTTACCTTTCATCTCTACTTCTCCTTCTCCCGCCCTCTTTCCCCTTCTCTCCTTCCCTTCCAGTCTCCTCTTCCTTCTCTCTCTCCGTCTCCTTTTCTTTCTCCGTGTAGCTCACTTACCGACTCCCTCACTCTTTCTCCCTCTTCCTTCTCTTTGTCTCTCTCCTTTTCCATCATTCACAGTGTTCTCTCTCCTCTCTCCACTTCTCGCTCTAATTCACAATCTCCCCTTCTCCATTTCACTCACCCTCCTTATCGTTCTCCTTCTCCCTCTCTCTCCATCTTTATTGTTCTCTCTACTTCTCCATCACTCCTCCTTCTCCTTGCCCTTCTCACTCTATCCCCCACTGTACACCTCTCCCCTCTCTCCTTCTCCTTCTAGCTCTCTCCCTTCGTCTCTGCCTCTCTTCTTATTTCCCTATTTCCTCCTCTCTCGTCCTACACTCTCCTTCTCTCTCTACCGTACCTCTCCTTGTTTATCACTCTCTTGTCACCCCACACTCTCTCCTTCTCACTCCTCTATGTGATTCTCGCTTCCCTTCTATCTTCTATCTTCTCTCTCATTATCCTTCACTCTTCGTTTTCACTCTCCTTCCCTCTCTCTCCTTCTCCTCTACTTCAATACCTCTCCTTCTCTTTCCCCTTTTCCTTCTCCTTCTCTCTCTTCTTTCGGTCTCTTTCTCCCTCGCTTGCCTTCTCCTACGGCTTCTCTCCCTCTCTATCCTTCTCCTTCCCATCTCTACTCTTCTCCCACTCTCCGTCTCCTATTCTTCCTCCTTCCCAGCTCCATCTCCATCTACTTCTCTCTCCTTGTCCATCTCTCTCTCCCCTCTTCTCTTACTTTATTGTACTCTCTCGCTCTCCTCATCTCCGTCTCGCTCTCCTCCCCTCTCACTCCCTTTGTCCTTCTCTCTCTCTCCTTATCTACTGTCCCCTTTCCTTCTCTCTGTGTGCCCTTATTCTTCTCTCCGTCATTCTCCTTCCCTCTCCTTGTCCTCTCTCTTGTTCTCCTTCTCATCTCCTTCTTCTCCTCCTCTCTCTTTCTTCTCCCTCCTCCTCTTCGTCCGCTCCCTCTTTCTCTTTCTCTCATCTCTCTCCTTCTGCTTCGCTTGTCCTTCCCTCTCCTCCTCCTTTTTCTTTTCCTTTACGTCACCTTCACTATCTCTCACTCCTCTCGTTCTCCTTCTCTCTCCCCCTTCTCCTTCTCTCAATTTCTCTCTCTCCATACCTTTTGTCTCTACTTCTCCTTCTCCCGCCCTCTTTCCCCTTCTCTCCTTCCCTTCCAGTCTCCTCTTCCGTCTCTCTCTCTGTGTCGTTTTCGTTCTTCGTCTAGCTCACTTACCGACTCCCTCACTCTTTCTCCCTCACTGTTTCTCCCTCTTCCTTCTCTTTGTCTCTCTCCTTTTCCTTCATTCACAGTGTCCTCACTCCTCTTGCCACTTCTCGCTCGAATTCATAATCTCCCCTTTTCTGTTTCACCCCCCCTCCTTATCACTCTCCGTCTCTATTGTTCTCTCTACTTCTCCATCTCTCATCCCTCGCCTTGCCATTCTCACTCTCTCCCCCTCTGTCCACCTCTCCTCTCTCTCCTTCTCCGTCTAGCTCTCTCTCTCCGTCTCTCCCTCTCTCGTTGTTTCCTCATTTCTATCTCTCTCGTCCTACACTCTCCATCTCTCTCCCGTCCTTCTCCTTGTTTTTCACTCACTTGTTGCCCCACGCTCTCTCCTTCACACTCCTCTCTATGATTCACTCTTACCTTCTATCTTCTATCTTCTCTCTCCTTATCCTTCACTCTTCGCCTTCCATCTCGTTCCCTCTCGATCCCTCTCCTCTTCTTCAATACCTCTCCTTCTCTTCCCCTTTTCCTTCTCCTTCTCTCTTCTTCCTGACTCTCTCTACCTCACTTGCCTTCTCCTCTTGCTTCTCTCATTCTCTCTCCTTCTCCTTCCCATCTCCGTTTTTCTCCCTCTCTCTGTCACCTTCTTCCTCCTTCCCTCCTCCAACTTTTTTTACTTCTCTCTCCTTGTCCATCTCTCTCCCCTCCTCTCTCACTCTATCGCACTCTCTTGCTCTCCTCTTCCTTCTCTCTCTTTCTTTCTCCTTTATCTCTCCTCTCCTCTTCTCGTCTCCTTCTCGCTCTCAACCCTGTAACTCCCATTGTCTTTCTCTCTCTCTACTTATCAACTCTCTTCTTCCCCTTCTCTCTATGTGCCCTTATTCTCTCTCCGTTGTTCTCCTTCTCCCTCCCTGTCCTCTGTCTTGTTGTCCTTCTCATCTCCTTCTTCTGCTCCTCTCTCTTTCTTGTCCCTCCTCCTCTAACTCCTTTCCCTCTTTCTCTTTCTCTCATGTCTCTCCTACTTTGCTTGTCCTTCTCTCTCCTCCACCATTTTCGTTTCCTCTCCGTCACCTTCTCTTTCTCTCACTCCTCTCCTTCTCCTTCTATTTTTCCCTCTCCCCCATGTCCTTCTATTTCTCTCTCTCCTTACGTTTTGTCTATACTTCTCCTTCTCGCTCCCAATCTCCTCTTCCTTCTCTTGTCATTCTCCGTCTAGCTCACTTACCGACTCCCTCACTCTTTCTCCCTCTCTCCTTCGCTTTGTCTCTCTATTTTTCCAACATTCACGGTCTCCTTCTCTTTCCTCTCTCCACTTTTCGCTCTAATTCACTCTCTCCCCTTCTCCATTTCACTCCCCCTCCGTATCACTCTCCTTCTCCCTCTCTCTCTTTCTCTATTGTTGTCTCTACTTCTTCAGCTCTCCTCCCTCTCCTTGCCCTTCTCACTCTCTTCCCCTTTGTCCACCTCTCCTCTCTCTCCCTCTCTCGTTCTCTCCCTTCTTCCTATCTTTCCCTCCCTCGCTTGCCTTCTCCTCTTGCGTCTCTCCCTCTCCCTCCTTCTGCTTCCCATCTCCGCTCTTCTCCCTCTCTCCGTCGAGTTCTTCCTCCGTCCCTCCTCCATCTCCCTCTACTTCTCTCTCCTTGTCCATCTCTCTCTCCCCACCTCTCTCACTCTATCGTACTCTCTCGCTCTCCTCCTTCTCTCTCTTCCCTTCTCTCTCCTCCTCCTCCTCTCTCTCTCCTCCCCTCGCACTCCCATTGTCCTTCTCTCTCTCTCTCCTTATCTACTCTCCCCTTCTCCTTCTCTCTGTGTGCCCTTATTCTTCTCTCCGTCGTTCTCCTTCTCTCTACTTGTCCTCTCTCTTTTTCTCCTTCCCATCTCCTTCTTCTCCTCTTCTTTCCTTCTTCTCCCTCCTCCTCCTCTCCCTCATTCTCTTTCTCTCATCTCTTCCCTTCTGCTTCACTTGTCCTTCTCTCTCCTCCTCTCGTTCTCCTTCTATCTTTTGTCTCTCCCTTTCTCCTTCTCTCTATTTCTCTCTCCTTACTGTTTAATCGCTTTAAATACCGCAAGTGCACGGCCGCGTTGAAGCGGTGGAAAGTACGGGTCGATCCTCAGGGAGGTGAGTAGCCTCTGGTTTGTCAGAAATCAAGTGGCAACAAATAGGGAGAAGAGTTGTCTTATGCTAATCTACGCTACACTAAACTACTAGAACAAAATGCAAAGGAAAGCGACTAATGTTTACTTCGAGTCAAAACTAAGAGAACTTAAAACTACACTTGAATCAGGAAGAGAAAGACCCCTAGGCGCTGGAATTAGGAAGAGAAAGACCCCTAGGCGCTGGAATTAGGAAGAGAAAGACCCCTAGCGGTGGAGTGTGTGCACACATTTAAAAAGATAGTGACGAATGCATTCTATAGGCACAAATGTAGGTAGTGTTTTGATGCATAAGAAGTGTCTAAAGGTTTTGGCAAAACCTATCAATCCATTCACTAACCTAGTTGATTAACATTCATATACACAAGCTGGTTATTTCATAACCTAAACAAGCATGGGAGGTGTCTAAGATGTGTGGAAAAACCCATCAATTGTAGTCTTCTATTCTCCACCTCCAAAGGGGATAGATCTACTCACTACACATTATTCTAACAATTAAACTAAAGACGAAGGAGACATTCTAACTAATTTAGCCTAAGATCGAAGAAATAAGACTAAGCTAAGCATGCATAAAAAAGAAACAACATGAGAACAAAACAATGAAAAATTATTTTATTAAATGACTCACATCACTAGCAGCATTCTTCTCCACCTTGAGATTTTGCTCCAAAGCTTACTGTTGAATGTTTTAATTAAACCGCAAGTGCACGACCTCGTTGAAGCGGTGGCAAATACGACCTCAGGTAGGTGAGCAGCCTCTCGTTTGCACGAAATCAAGTGGCAAAAATATGGAGAAGAGAGTTGTTTATGCTACTCTACGCTACACTACACTACACTACGAAATGCGAAATGCGAAAGAAAGCAATAAACGATTAACTAAAACTAAACTAAGAACGAAAGACGAGTGCTGGAATTCAGAAATGGAAAACCCCTAATGGTGGAGTGAGTGCACACATGCAAAGAGGTGGGTGTTGAACACATTCTTTAAGCACAAATGAAGGTGGTGTTATCATGCATAGGAAGTGTCTAAATGTTATGGCAAAACCTATCAATCTATTCACCAACCTAGTTGATTAACATTTACATATACAAGTTACTTATTTCAGAACCTAAACAAGCATTAGAGGTGTCTAATCATTTTGGCAAAACTTATCAAGTTATAAATTCTATCCTAAACAAGCAAGCATACATTCATGTTTTATCAACACATTGGAAATAAAGCATTCATTCCATTCTCTAATGCATGTATGAACATCTACTACACCCCCCAAAGGGGATGAAACTACTCAATACACATTACACTAATTATTAAACTAAGCAAGGAAAGCATATTAACTAAGCTACTAAAACTAATGAAAAGAAATTAAACAAAGTAAAGCAAGAAATATGAAACAAAGTAAAACAAGCAAAATGAAACTAATAACATAACAAAGAAACTTTTATTAACAAATGACTCACATTTCAAGTAGCATCCTCCTACTTTAGTGTGTGCTTCAAGGCCTCACTTCCAGTAGGAAGAATAGCCACTCAAAATATGGAGTGATTACAATAGAAGGTGAAGAGTTCTATTTATAGCCAAAGAAAAAGGCAATCCGGGACCATACCCCGATGTGGGACTAAACAAATACCAGAAATGGACTAAATACACACTAATACGCAACCTACCAAAATCTTAGCGGATTTGGGCCAAAACGGACTGCCAATTAGCGGTCTTGGACCGCCAATTGGCCGTTAATATGGTTTGGATCTCGCTACGTTTTCTTCTGGGCTTTTCTGGATGTCTTTGGTGATCTTTGATGCATCTACTTTGCTTGCTGGAGCTCCGAGCTGAATAGAATTGCCAAAATACTCCCCATGATGGTGTGGAGTATTTTGTTTTGCACTTTGGTCCTTTGGTCTTACATTCAGGTCCTTCTCCCTTGCATCTTAGTCCACAGATTTCACAATTCAGTACTTTTTCCCTGCTTTTGTGTCCTTTTATGCTTCATCTCTTCAAACCTATTTATTCCTGAAAACTAAACATAAAACTCGTTACATAGCATTGTTTAGGTGAAAGATAATGGATATAAGATACAAATATAAGCATGAAATGATGTCAATCACTTACTCCAAGTAGAGAGAATGCCACCAAGCAATGGGTGATTACAATAGAAGGTGAAGAGTTCTATTTACAGCCATTGAAAAAGGTACTCGGGGACAATCCCCCGGTATGGGACTAAACAAATACCAAAAATAGACTAAATACGCTCTAATACACGACTCACATAAATCTTAGCGTATCCGGAGCAACCCGGACCGCCAATCAGCGGTCCCAGACCGCTAATTGGCGGTCTACAGGGTTTGGATCACTCTGGATTTTCTTCTGGGCTTTTCTGGATGCCTTTGTTTGTCTTTGATGCATCTACGTAGCTTGTTGGAGCCCCGACCCGAATAGAATTGCCAAAATACTCCCCATGATGGTGTGGAGTATTCTTGTTTGCTCATTGGTCCTTCGATCTTACATTCAGGTCCTTCGATCTTGCATCTTAGTCCTCGAGTCTCTCAACTCAGTCCTTTTTCATGCTTTCAGGTCCTTTTATGCCTCTTCTCTTCGAACCTATTTATTTCTGACATTCAAACATAAAACTCGTCACGTAGCATTGTTTAGGTGAAAGATAATGGATATAAGATACAAATGTAAGCATGAAATTATGTGAATGAAATACCCCCACACCTAACTTGTGCTAGTCCCGAGCAAAACAAAAAGAGAAAAGCATACGAAAAACAAGAAATCCTAACACACTTCCGTAGGAATCACGGTTAGCACGTGCAACAAGTCATTAATCCTCCTTGTCGCCAAGGAGGAGGAGTGATGTCTCCTGAGGGTTTTCAACGGATACACCCACAAAATCCAAACAAAGATGTATTATTCAATCTAGACACTTGACTTGCTGGACTTGTTTTATCGATCATTTGACGCGGTAATACTACGGGCCGACTCTATAAATGTAATCAGTCCACACACCTAACCTAATGAATCATTCCTGAAAGTTAATTAAGTACTTAAGTGAAAGACATGGAAAACCTCAACATCCTCAAGTGATACAAAGTGTAAAGTCAATTAAGGTTCTGATTTGCATTACCATTTTATTTTATTTTTTCTTTTCTTACTTTTTTTTTCTTACTAGTTGGAGTTTCATTCTCCCAGGGTCAGGTTTCGTGCATCATTGCCTACAAGGACTTTACACTATCACATACACCTTTCCCCAAATCTCCACATAGGGCAATCCCTACTACCCGAGTAACGAGAGTTCAGTCGATGCATCCCAAGTCAGATGACTCGAAAGCACTAGGCACAAAGTCCCCTCAGACCTAATTTCCCAACTGATAGGAGCCGTGCGAGAAGAGAGAACACATACTCACTTATTTCTTATCTACACATGAACCAAAACCCCTACACTAATGTCTCACAACAAGATTTAAAGGGTCCTTGACTAGAACAAATTTCCTTATATTAACCGACACGAATTATTGACTCACTAGGTTCAGGGTGAACTTCTTTAAATGTTTGTTTGAAACCCTATGATAACTCGCCCCCCGAGGGAAAACCGGGGTGCACCCTAACGACTCGATAAGACCTAAAGTCGGTATACTAGGTATCCTAATGCATCAAGTTCAAGACAATTTTGGGACCTTTCATTTTACTTTGCCTCTCAACGGTTTTGCACATGCTGAACACACGCAAAACCCATAAAACATTTTCTTTCGCAAACACATGAAGATTTTGAAAGAATTGTGAAAATTTTAAAGCACTTGGCAAGCAAAAGAAGACAACTCACCCAAGGATCATGACAAGTAGATATATTGATATTAAATGCAGCATACTAACATGACGTTATCAATACACACGAAAGAAAAAAACAAAATCAAAGGAAAAATGACTCGACTATGTACACACGTAAAACACTCCCCCACACCTACTTCATGCGTTGTCCTCAATGAATGTTAGCAAGATACTATATGGATTTATGCATGAAAAAGAAAAGATCTCACCAACGTGAAGTACAAAGGGAAGTTCGTGGTTATGTTGATGGACACAAACACGAATTCCCTCAAAACCTGTGAGATGCTAAAGAAGGGATACAAATACATGAAAGAAATGGGGTCCAAGTACACAAGGTTGGGACCCACAACAATCATTGCTCACTAGAGGAGTCTTTTATGACTTCTTATTTTTGTTTTTGTTTTGGTTTTTTTCAACAATATATATACATCAACAAAGATATTCTCATAATTATTTGGTCAAGGAACATGAAATGAGAACATCGAGTTATGGGGACCAAAGACTTGCCTAGATGGGCAAACTTCACTGATACTCTGAGGTGTCATGAGGGGTGAAAGGTCAAAACTGAAAGGCTCGAACCCCTCATGATATTGGTTGGGTGTAGGCAACATGAATGAGTGAAGTTGTGTTGCCTCACTAGGGTTTAGTTGCTCATCGAACAAAACTCTTCAACCAATAGGTTGGTTCATCGGGATGAGTTCCTCAAGCTCATTCGATGGATGCAACAGACCTGCATCACTAAAAATGGGGCTTCTCCCCAAGTCATCCAACAAAGACCTCCCACCATCATTTATATCATCAAGCATAAGCTCAGTCGTAGGTGGGTGCTTGTTGGAGTCAATCTGAAGCTCAAAAGGGCTCAATAGCCCTAGGACACGAGGTGTTGACACCTTCTGGAATGGGCATATGCTGAGGTCTGTCCCCCTCAATAATGGTCTCAACTGAATCATTCAACGAACACTCCCTTTGTAAATTCTTGTTTGAGGCCATCTCACGCTGTTGCATTGCAAAGACAGGTAATGAGTTTTTGCTGGGCCCACAAACATTCTCAATGGGTTGCATTGGTGTTAGGGGTGTTCGTTGATTTTGCGGTGCTTTCTCTAATTGGCGGATGAGATTGAGATTTAAAGGTTGATCCATGGGATCTTGTTGCCTACCAGAGTTTAACACATGAAACTTGGCACTCATGTTACCGAATGAGAGCTTCATGAGACCATTTCTACAATTAATTGAGGCATTGGATGTTGCCAGAAATTGTCTACCCAAAATTAATGGTATTTGAGAGTGGGTGTGCACAACAAGATTGGTATCGAGGAAGACAAAATCGACTGGAAATATAAAATCTCCAACTTTGATAAGCACGTCCTCGATAATCCCTTTTGGAATACAAATGGATCTATCCACCAATTGGAGAGTGATCGTAGGTTGTTTCAATTCTCCCAAGTTCAACTGTTGATAAATAGAAAATGGGAGGAGGTTGACCGCCGATCCTAAATCAAGCAATACATTACTCATGCTAGTGTCCCCTATCGTACACTGAATAGTAGAACAACCAGGGTCCTTGTATTTTGTGTAGGCGGGATTGGACAAAAGTGAGCTTACATTTGCAGCCAAGAATGCTTTCTTAGGAACATTGATCTTCCTCTTGGTTGTGCAGAGATTTTTTTATCACTTTGGCATATTGAGGTATTTGTTGGATGACATCCAACAATGGGATGTTAACCTTCACTTCCTTAAACACCTCTAATATCTTGTCCATTGTGTCACTCTGCCTTTTGGTTAACCTACTGGGATAGGGAGTGTTTGGCAGGTAGGTTTTCTGTGGTGCCTGAGAAGGAGGCGTTGGTGTATTACCCTCGCCCTCAGCCTCTTCTTCACCACCATTCCCACTGAGGGGCTGCATAGATGGTGGTGGTGGCAAGGAAATGTGATTGTCAACCTGCTTTCCATTCCTTAAGGTTACAATGGCATTGACATGGTGAACAGGTGCCTCCACATGGTTCACTTGCCACCACTGAGGTACCACATTCTCATTTTGCATGTGTTGTTTCTGGTACATGCGGGGGTTAGCGTCAGGCTGGCTAGGCAGAAACCGTCTCTCTCTTTCATGTACAGACTGAGCAAATTGGTCCATCTGAAGCTCTAGATATTTGATGGTCTGCTGATTTGAAGTGAGAACTTGACTTGTGGTTGACACAAAAAAATTCATTGAGTTTTAAAGTCAACGAGTCAAGGTCTCAAGCAAATTGAATCAGGTTTCCATATTGTTGGAATTCGGGAAACCCGATTGATTGGTGATTTGAGCTTGGGGTGAGTGATAAGATTGTGCATGCATGGGAGGTTGGTGTGGTTGGTTAGGTGGTTGACAGGAGTTTAAAGGACCACCCGGGGCATTTGGGTGCTTCCTCCATCCGGGATTATAAGATGATGAGTATGGGTCATTCCTAGTCCTATCATAGATGGCGTTGTCATGTTCCATCTGAGGAGGAATGGACGCGCACTCGCTTCCTACATGACCTATCCTACCACATGAATGACAGGAAACTGGATCAGATGTGGACATGTGAGGCGCACCTTGTTCGTTTTGGAGCTCAATCGAATCCATACGGTGCATTAAGGCCGCTATGCGCGTCTCGGTGGCCGTAATGGTATCGACAGCAAATACGGCACCCGATCTAGTGGAGTTTGCATTCGCGATCCTAGCTCCTATGCTGGATGATGCTGGGAGTTCCCTCACACTCTCCCACTGCATGGTTTTCTCAGCGAGGTCTTCCAGGAAAGGCCATGCCTCCCTTTCATCCTTTCCTAAGAACTCTCCTTGACACATGGACTCAAGGAGCGTTCGGGACGGGATGTGAAGACCCTCATAGACAATCTGACAAAGGCACCACAACTTGAGGCCATGGTGAGGGCATGGGGATAGTAGCTCCTTGAATCTCTCTAAATATGCATGAAATGTTTCAGTCTCAAGTTGATAGAACGAATTGATTTCGTTCCTCAATTTTTGAGTCTGATGATTTGGAAAGTACTTTTAGAGAAATGCAGATTGAAATTCATCCCAAGTCCTAAAGGCATTCGCCTGGTTGCTGTACAACCACTTCTTCACATCATCCTTTAGTGCAAATGGGACAAGATGGATGGAGTTTGTGCTAAGTTATTGCAGCTGGAACATAGCACAGACCTCCTCAAATTCCTTGGCAAAGATATAGGGGTCACCCTTCCTAGTGAAGCGAGGGAGCATGGAAATGAATTGAGGCTTAACCTCAAAGTGCTTCCCATTCACCTCTAGTAATACGATGTGTGAGGGTAGAGCGGTATAGCTCGGGTAGCATCGATCACGTAGACGTATGGGAGCCAGGTGGGTCCAGCAACTTCTCCCCCACGCGGAAATTAGCAGCCATTGAACCCGGACTGTGTGCGACACGATAGGAGGGAGGGTCGAGAAATCGACTACCGAAGCAGGTTTGACGAAACGCCTCGTAAAACGGTCACTCTCGTCTCGTGCCCACACAAGCATGCACAAACGTGGACACACAAAACCAAAACTCTATTTTTTTTTTCTTTTTTTTAAACAAAGAATATGCGTAGAGGAGAAGACGGGAGAACACAGAAGAGAGAGAATGACTCTGGAGAGAAGGGAAGAGGTCCTTAGGCTATGGCGGGTGGGTACAGGTAGAAGCACACAAGCAAACAAGGCTCAAACAGTCGTAAGGTTGCTATAGGTCCTTATAGCTAGACGACGCCTAACTGCGAGGTCGCACGACCTCAACACGCCTCACCTCGCTAGGATGAGGACCATAAAGCCCAGCAAGTGAGTCAAGATCCGGAGATATCGTCTCTCCTACTATCGACAGAGTGGGCAACGCCGATCAGGCCATGACGGTCGGGACCGAATCACTCTCCTAATGCGCCCGAAATCCTTAGGGTCGATGTCTACTTGATTTTAAAATTAGGTTCTTGTTTAGTGTGGTTTTTGGGGCGAAGGAAAGGGTGATGAAATCCCCCACCTTATCTTATATGGGACAGCCTCTCAGTAGCATTTTGGAGTCTTAGTCTAACAATCAACTCTCCAAACAAACGCTCAACTCACACTTGTTGCGATGCAATTCCTACTAACTAATGCATGTTCATACGAAATGCATGAATGAGAGTAGGAAATGCGTACTCACGCTGGCACTCAGCAACTGAAAGTAAAGCTAAAAGAAAAGACAATCTACGTGTCTAAGTCGAGTACATGATGCATGACCTAAACAAGAAAGAATGCCTAATCTTTTGCCTTGGGTTTTAAGGTCCAAGTTGCTTAAAGGGAGATGGATTATTGATCTGGGAACAAACTATAAATCAAAAAACATGCCAAATCGAGTCCTTGATCACTAATCAGATAATACAACAAGCCAAAGAAAAAAACGAAGGAAACGGAGCTCACCAGACCGCCAGTTGGCAGTCTTAGGACGCTGATTGGCGAACCAAGCTGCTTTGTTTCGCTCCAAATTTCTCCTGGTTCTTTCCCTTTAGCCTCAGAGTCTCCGAAAACAAAGAAAACTACAAAACAAAAATTAAATCCACTCGAATCGTCCGAACCAGAGTCTGGACTGGCACCTCCGCGGCAATGGCGCCAAAAACATGTTTAATCATTTTAAATACCGCAACTGCACGACCGCGTTGAAGCGGTGGCAAGTACGGGTCGATCCTTAGGGAGGTGAGTAGCCTCTGGTTTTTCAGAAATCATGTGGCAACAAAAAGGGAGAAGAGTTTGTCTTATGCTAATCTACGTTACACTAAACTACTAGAAGAAAATGCAAAGCAAAGCGACTAAAGTTTACTTCGAATCAAAACTAAGAGAACTTAAAACTACGCTGGAATCAGGAAGAGAAAGACCCCTAGGGGTGGAGTGTGTGCACACATGTAAAAATATGGTGACAAATGCATTCTATAGGAACAAATGTAGGTAGTGTTTTCATGCATAGGAAGTGTCTAAAGGTTATGGCAAAACCTATCAATCCATTCACTAACCTAGTTGATTAACATTCATATACAAAAGCTGGTTATTTCAGAACCTAAACAAGCATGGGAGGTGTCTAAGATGTGTGGCAAAACCCATCAAGTGTAGTCTTCTATTCTAACAAGCAAGCATACATTCACATTTATCAACACAATCAAAATATAAAGCATTCATATCCATTCTTTAATGCATGTATGAGCATCATCTCCACCCCCAAAGGGGGATGGATCTACTCACTACACATTATTCTAACAATTAAACTAAAGAAGAAAGGAAACATTCTAACTACATTAGCCTACAATCAAAGAAATAAAACTAAGCTAAGCATGCATAAAGAAACAACATAAGAACAAAACAATGGAAAAATTCTTTTATTAAATGACTCACATCACTACCAGCATTCTTCTCCACCTTGAGATTTTGCTCCAAGGCTTACTCCAAGTAGAGAGAATGCCACCAAGCAATGGGTGATTACAATAGAAGGTGAAGAGTTCTATTCATAGCCATAGAAAAAGTACTCCAGGACAATCCCCCAGTATCGGACTAAACAAATACCAAAAATAGACTAAATACGCTCTAATACATGACCCACGTAAATCTTTGCGTATCCGGAGCAACCCGGACCGCCAATCAGCGGTCCGAGACCGCTAATTGGCAGTCTACAGGGTTTGGATCGCTCTGGATTTTCCTGTGGTCTTTTCTGGATGGCATTCTTTGTCTTTGATGCATCTGCGTAGCTTATTGGAGTTCCGACCCGAATAGAATTGCCAAAATACTCCCCATGATGGTGTGGAGTATTCTTGTTTGCTCATTGGTCCTTTGATCTTACACTCAGGTCCTTCGATCTTGCATCTTAGTCCTTGAGTCCATCAACTCTGTCCTTTTTCATGCTTTTAGGTCCTTTTATGCCTCTTCTCTTCGAACCTATTTATTTATGACATTCAAACATAAAACTCGTCCCGTAGCATTGTTTAGGTGAAAGATAATTGATATAAGATACAAATGTAAGCATTAAATTTTGTCAATCACATACCTTTTGTCTCTACTTCTCCTTCTCCCTCCCACTTTCCTTCTCTCTTTCCCTTGCAGTCTGCTCTTCTTTCTTTCTCTCCTTCCCCTTGTCTTTCTCCGTTTAGCTCACTTACCGACTCCCTCACTCTTTCTCCCTCTCTCCTTTATTTTGTCTCTCTCCTTTTCTTTCATTCACAGTCTCCTCCTCTCTCCTCTCTCCACTTCTCGCTCTAATTCACTCTCCCCTGCTCTGTTTCACTCATTATCGCTCTCCTTCTCCCTCTCTCTCCTTTTCTATTGTTCTCTCTACTTCTCCATCTCTCCTCCCTCTCCTTTCCTTCTCACTCTCTCCCCCTCTGTCCACCTCTCCTCTCTCTCCTTCTCCTTCTAGCTCTCTCTCTCCATCTATCCCTCTCTCGTTGTTTCCCCATTTCCTTCTCTCTCGTCCTACATGTTGACTTTTTGGCCTTAAACTATATTAATTTTGATGATTAATTAAACTAATCTTAATCAATCAAAGTGAGCAAACACGATTACATGCATTGCATATATATTTGTATACTTGCAATCATCTTAATAGGTTGATCAAGACAATCAAGGAAATGAGCATTGGGACCAAGACATCAAGACTCAAGACTTGTAATCAAAGCGTTGGATCAAGACATGTAACTTTATATTTATTGAGTCCATATGGTTTTATGTAAACTTGTGCACTAGGATTCTGTCCAGTCATTTATCGGTAAACCGAACCTATTTCGGTCAACCGAATCTTGCGTAGTTCGGTCCACCGAACACCTGTCGGATACCCGAAAACTTCCCACCACTAAAACTTTGGTGTTCTCTGCAATTGCCCTAACGGACGACCGAACTACCTTCGGTCGACCGAATAGCCCTGGACCGGTTTAGGACTTTGCTCCAACGGTTGCTTTTGAATTAAGTCCCTAGAGCCCAATTGACTTATCCCAGTTCAGACGACCGAATGACTATCGGTCAACCGATTCCTTATTGGCTTTAGGAGCCCAACAACTATTTTACACCTGGCACTTGACCGTTACCATAAACCAACTTCCCACTCAATGTCAGCGCAAAACCCGTGCTACTTCGGTCTACCGAAGTATACACGGTCAACCAAACTTGACACGATTAGAGCCCAATCAATTCTACTGTCCACCTTGGAACGGTGAACCAAATGGACTTCGATTAACCTAACTTAATTAGGGCTAAATAGATTAAAGCTACTGGAGCTTGGTGAACGGTGATCCAATACATAATCGGTCAACCGAGTTCTTCATGCAGACTAATTCTTCGGACTATCATTTGAACAACGGTCGACCGAATATGCCACGATTTCTGTCCGAGCTTAAGTCACATCTTGCATTCGTATTGGTCCATTTCCCCACCAACTCCCAAACGGCTAGTTGAGCTTGAAGGCTTATAAATAGGACCTCATTTGGTTGTTTTGGACATCTTGAACACTTCCTATCTATCAAATACTCAAAGACAAATCCTCTCCATCTTCAAGCTCTCAATCCACAACACTCAAGCCTAAACTTTTCCACTTGCATATCCAATTCTATATCAATATCCAAGTGTGCTCAAGTATAGAGTGTTAGTTAAATTGTGATTCAAATTCCTTATTCAAGAATCACCAAGTTGTAAAGCTTCGAGGAAGCTCCCCTCTCGGGTTGTGAGAGGAGACTGAGTGAGGCGAGGTTGTTCGTGAGGCTCAGAGTTGTAAACGCCGTTGGTCTCGGCCCGGAACGGAGATCGGTTAGTGGAACTGTAGGCGAGGCTCGGGGGATCGAGCGAGGCTTGGGAGAAGGACTAGGACCCGGGTGTGGGTGCCGAACCTCTCTAAACTCCGGTGTCGACGAATTTGTGGTTTGCAATTGTCTCTTCCTTAATCCTTCGATAATTATTTTTAATTCCGCATTTATCTATCGTTTAGAGGGCCATAGATCCTAACACTACACTCTCCTTCTCTGTCGTCCCTTCTCCTTGTTTTTCATTCTCTTCTTGCCCCGCGCTCTCTCCTTCTCACTCCTCTCTCTAATTCTCTCTTCCCTTTTATCTTCTATCTACTCTCTCCTTATCCTTCACTCTTCATCTTCAATCTCATTCCCTCTCTCTCCTTATCCTCTACTTCAATGCCTGTCCTTCCCTTTCCCCTTTTCCTTCTCCTTCTCTCTCTTCTTCTTATCTCTCTCCCTCGCTTGCCTTCTCCTTCTCCTTTTGCTTCTCTCCCTCTCTCTCCTTCTCCTTCCCAATGATCGAGATCGTGTGGAATTCCATTGGCTTAACACTTTCCCGCTGTCCAAACAAGAGCTAATGGCCTTAAACATGTCCCTTTTGATAATGTCCCATGTGGTCTCGAAGAATTTTGCAATGAATTCATCGGGTCCCGGCACCTTATCTACATTGGCATGTAACAACACATTTTCTAGGTCCTTCAACTCCAACTTGGATATTAATTCTCTCCCTTCCGCCGGCAGGAGTTGTGGTAAGACAATGGAGGGATTAAGAGGTTGTACCTGAAAATCATTAGCAAACAAGTTAGCATAACAGTGCCGGAAGGCGGCCTGGATTTCTCCCTCCTCCTCCACGAGGTTAGCTCCCCCACATAGTCTTCGCACTTGGTTGGTGGCTATCCTCACTCGAAGTTGCGCATGGAAGAACCTAGTGTTCCGGTCCACCTCTTTGAACCACTTCACCCTTGATTTTTGTCGGATGAGAGACTCCTCCCAAGCTAGGGCTCGCTCAAAGTCCCCCTTTGCGCTTCAGCAGCCACTAGAGCACTATCAGATGGGAGGTGTAGCCTTTGCTTCCTCACCTCCTCAAGGGCTGCATGGGCCTCCCCTACCTTGTGGGTATCATTTCCAAAGGTACTACGACTCCATCCTATGAATGCCTTCTTAACTTCATTTAATTTTTCCGCCACACGAAACATGGGCATGCCCATAACGAAAGTTCCTTCTTCATCCTCCTCTCCCTCATTCTCTTTCTCTCATCTCTCTCCTTCTGCTTCGCTTGTCCTTCTCTCTCCTCCTCCCTTTTCTTTTCCTCTCCGTCACGTTCACTCTCTCTCACTCCTCTCGTTCTCCTTCTCTCTTTCTCTCCCCATTCTCCTTCCCTCTTTCACTCCCCGTCATGTATCATGGCATTAAGCACCCATCTTCTCAAGACTCTATCAACCCGCCCTCCTCTCGCATGAGGAACGCGATTTGCTTCACCTTCTAGAGTTCTTGCTAGGTTTGGGATGATATTCATGATTTCAAGAAGCCTTCTCCACACCTCTTTCGTGTGTGCACAACCCCATAATAGGTGCTCGATGTCCTCCTCCATTTCTTCAGAAAGCACACATGTCGGGTCATGGGCTGCTCCTATTTGATTCATAAGCTTTTTGGTTGTTAGCCGGCCCCTCATTGCTCTCCATGCCATAAGTGCATGCTTAGGAATAACGTGTTTGTGTCGTACGATATCGTCCCAATCTACTTTTGTATCTAGTGCTCGTACCCATCTCCATAGTTCCTTCATCCCAAGTGCTTGCTCCCAGATCATTAATCACTCCCCCATTAATCAACTTGGTCATTAAAATCCAAAGCAAAAGATTAGACATTCTTACATGTTTAGGTCATGCATCATATACTTGACTTAGGCACGTAGTTGTCTTTTATTTTAGCTTTATTTTCAGTTGTTGAGCGCTTCGTGAGGTACACATTTCCTACACTCATTCATGCATTTTTGTATGACCATGCATTAGTTAGTAGGAATTGCATTACGACAAGAGTGAGGTGAGTGCTTGTTTTGTGAGTTGCTTGCCAGCCTAAGATTTCAAAATATCTTTAAGGGGCATCACCTATAGTCTTCAAAGATAAGGTGGGGGATTTCATCACCCCTCTCTTAGCCACAAAAAGCACACTCAAGTAAGGACTTAATCTAAAAGCAAGTAGACAATGGCCATTAGGACTCAGGAGCATTAGGAGAGTGATCTGCTCACGACCGTAAAAGCCCGATTGGCGTCGCCCACTTTGTCGATAGTAGGACACACGAGATCTCCAGATCTTGGCTCACTTGCTGGGCATTGTGGTCTTCGTCGTACGGAGTTGAGGCGTGTTGAGGCTGTGTGACCTTGCAGTTAGGCGTCGTCTAGCTGTAAGGACCCATAGGTAGCCTAAACTTATTTGAGCCGTGTTTGCTAGACTAGGCTTCTATCCTCACCCTTTACCCACGCTAGCTTTAGGGATTCTTCCCTTCTCCTCTGAGTCATCTTCTTCTCACCTACTTCTACGTTCTAGTCTCCTCCCATTTACACTCTCTGGTAGAGTTTTAGGGTCGAGTCGAGCACTTTTTGCGAGCTTAGCCTCGTGGTTGTGAGAGTGCTCGACTCAAGAGTTTTTTGTTGAGATGGATGGTTACATGGGTAACCAGCCATATCATTGTTGGGAGCAGGACAATTCTTCCTGGTATTCCGGACCCATGCAACCTAGGGTGGCTCAGACTAACACCCCGTATGGTTGGGACAATCTTAATTGTGTGACTAGGCAATCTTCATATTGGGGTAGTATGAGAGAGGCACCGACTGCTAGACCATCTTTCAGTTACGTCGGATCATACGCTGGTCAACAAACTGAGACATTACAATAACCTTTGGCCTCTTTCATGCATGTGGTAGAAGACATGAGTGCACCGGTAGCTCCAGTATTCGTGCCGTGCGACTGTTGTGGGTTGAGTGGTCATGTTATCAGGGAATGTCCTTATGTTCCCCGAGAGCCTGAGTATGAGCATATATTTTCCCAAAATGATCAATAAGACCATTACGCATCCGCGTACAACCCGAGAGGGATGGATTCGTGGGGAGACAATTCTTATTCAAATCCTTATACATCATTTCCACCCCAGTATCCTCCTCCCGAATACCCATAATTCTACCAACACCGCATTTCAAATCATTGGACTCATTCTCAGCCCATCAACACCCAACCCCAATAATTCCCAAGCATTGACTTGGACCCCATAGTTGACCGCATACCTCATTCCTTGAAACAAACTTTCCTTACGTTCATGGAAACCACGCAACAGTCCATAAAAAATATGGCACTGCAAGTGAGTCAAATGACGCAACAATTACGTGAGCATGAGGAGAGTAACTTTTCTTGTCAACATGAGGATTCATGTTTTAATATCGAACCACCACCACCACATCCACAAATGCAAAGCACAATCTTTCAAAGTCAAACTCCTAGTCAGTCTGAGGGACTTGGGATTTCAATACACGATCACTTAGTGGAGGATTCGATTCAAATTGAGAATAACATGGACCAGCTTCATTATGAGTTGGCACAAGATTGTGCTGTATCTTTTTGTCCTGTGGCCCATGAGCCACATGATATTCATGTTGTGCCTCTTAAGGACTCACCTCTGATGGAGCAAGAGCTCCCTAGTACCCCTAATTTCAAACGACCTGATGAGAGTTTTCCTCTCACTATTGTTCCTGATCTTCTTGGAAATGATGGAACATCAAACAACTACATTGCTAATGAGGGTATTAGGTGTTCCTTGGAGGATACCTTGGGTATGAGACCCACATTCTGTTCGCCTGGTGAGTCGGACATGCATAACAAGGTTCTTGAACTCGTTCTGACCCACCAGCCTGTTGGATGGAGAGTTTGGAATGACGATCATAACTTCAATTCTGCAACAGGAGAACCTCTTCTTCCGTTGCACAGTGTGTCCCAAACTCCTGAGAGGTTCAAGCTCTTTGATCCTTTGAATGAGATGCATTTGTGTCTAATTCATGAACCTCTCCTTTCATCTTGTGCTCTCTGTGAAGGGGGCCCAAACATGAGTATTTTCGCCTCGCGTGGTGTCATGTTCCCTTTCCAAGTGCATTGACCCACTTTTGAGGTTCCTATTTGATGTCCTTTGAGAAATGAAGATGAGAACTTATTTTTGTACATAGCTATATTAAAAAAAAATATAAAAACAAAAAGTACAATAAAAACTCCTTCAGCGATCATTGATTGTTGTGGGCCCCAACCCTTATGTATTTGGGCCCCATTTGTTTCACGTATTTGTATCCCTTCTTTAGCATCTCATAGGTTTTGAGGAAATTAGGGTTTGTGTCCATCAACATGACCATGAACTTCCCTTTGTACTTCACGTTGGTGAGATCTCTTCTTTTTCTTGCATAAATCCATGTAGTATTTTGCTCACATTCATTGATGACAATGCATGAAGTAGGTGTGGGGGTGTTTTACGTGTGTACATAGTCGAATTTTTTTCCTTTGATTTTGTTTTGTTATGTATGTATTGATAGGGTCATGTTATTGTGCTGCATTTAATATTGATATATCTGCTTGTCATGATCCTTGAGTGACTTGTCTTCTTTTGCTTGCCTAGTGCTTTTAAATTTTCACATTTCTTTCAAAATCTTCATGTGTTTGCGAAAGAAAATGTTTTATGGGTTTTGCGTGTGTTCAGCATGTGCAAAACCGTTAAGAGGCAAAGTAAAATGAAAGCTCCCAAAATTGTCTTGAACTTGATGCATTAGGATATCTAGTTTACTGGCTTTAGATCTTATCGAGTCGTAAGGATGCACCCCTATCTTCCCTCGGGGGTCGTGTAGTCATAGGGTTTCAGTACTCACGTTTAAAGAAGTCCACCCTGAACCTAGTGAGGCAATAATTCGTGTATGTTAGTATAAGGAAGTTTGTCGTAGTCAAGGGCCCTTAAACTCTTTTTGTGAAACTGTAAGTGTAGGGGTTTTGGTTCCCATGTAGATAAGTGAATAAGTGGTGTTCTCTCTTCTCGCATGGCTCCTATCACTCGGGAGGTCTGAGGGGACTTTGTGCCTAATACTTTCGAGTCATATGACTTGGGATGCGCCGACCGAACTCCCGTTACACGGGTGGTAGGGATTGCCCTATGTGGAGATTTGGGGAAAGGTGTACGTGATAGTGTAAGTCCTCATAGGCAATGATGCACGAAACCTGACCCTGGGAGAATGAAACTCCAACTAATAAAAGAAAAGGAAAAAGAAAAAAAATGGTAATGCAAATAAGAACCTTAATGGACTTTACACTTTGTATCACTTGAGGATGTTGATGTTGTCCTTGTCTTTCACTTGAGTCCTTATTTAACTGGCATGAATGGTTCATTAGGCTAGGTGTGTGCACTGATTACCTATATAGATTCAGCCTGTAGGATTACCACATCCAATGATCGATAAAAATGAGTCCATCGAGTCGAGTGTCTAGATTGGATAATGCATCAATGTTCGGATTTCATGGGGATATTCGCTGAAAACCCTCAGGAGACACCACTCCTCCCCCTTGGATACAAGGAGGTTTAACGGCTTGTTGCACATGTTAAGTGCAACCGTGATTCCTGCGAAAGTGAGTTAGGATTTTGTGTTTTTCGTATGCTTTCATTTCTTCCAAATTTCTCTTTCTTTGTTTTGCTCGGGACTAGCAAAAGTTAGGTGTGGGGGTATTTGATTGACATCATTTCATTCATACATTTGTCTCTTATATCCATTGTCATTCACCTAAACAATGCTACGTAATTAGTTTTATGTTTAAGTTTCAGGAATAAGCAAGTTAAGGAGAAGAGGCACAAAAAGGACTCAAAAGCAAGGAAAATGATTGAGTTGCAAGACTTGGGGACTGATATGCAAGAGGGAAGGACCCAGAATATCTTAGCTGTCTTTTTTATGCATGCTTAGCTTAGTCTTTTTTCTTTGATCTTAGGCTAAATTAGTTAGAATATCTCTTTTCTTCTTTAGTTTGATTGATAGCATAATGTATAATGAGTAGATCCAACCCCTTTGGGGGATGGAGATGTTGTTCATATATATTGTGAAGTTTGGATGTTTGATGAATTTTTGATTGTGTGGACTTGCATGTTTTGTATGATCATTGGGGGTATTTTAATCATCCACATGTTGAGGAAATTTTATGGGTTTTGCCATTATATTTAGACACTTCCCATGCTTAGTTTTCTCTTGTTTATTGACTGAAATTTCCTGTTGAATATGCTACATGTTAGTTATGTGTTTAGATTGGTGTTTGCTTGCTTGATTTGTTGAAGAAACTTTGTGTTGATGGGTTTTGTAATAACATTAGACACCTCACATGCTTACCTTTGTTCTTCACATGAGTTTATCGTTTTTGATGAGTCTTGCCATATCGTAGACACTTTTCAGGCTGAGCCTAATCTTATGTTAATCAAGTAGTAATTGCCGATACGTTGTGTGAATGGATTGAGAGGTTTTGCCACATCTTTAGACACTTCCTATGCATGAACACACACACATGAAACATACACACGTACATACATGCTTACATGCATCACTCATCACTTATTTCACTTCATATGTTCACACACTCCACTCCTTATGGGTTTCTCTTCTTGATTTCTAATCTTTCCTACTTTCTTTCATATTTGTTACTTACTAGTTTAGTGTAGTTAGCTTTACCATAATCACATATTTTCTCCCTTTATTTTCCACTTGATTTCTGACATACCAGAGGCTACTCACCTCCCTGTTGATCGACCCGTACTTGCCACCGCTTCATTGCGGTCGTGCACTTGCAGTAATTAATTAAAATGACTAAACAACCACACCATGGATTTTGGAAGAATCTAATATCCTCTCCATTCCCAACTTTATATTGAACATGTCGCCTTGCAATATCACGGATTCTAATGAACCCTCGCCATGCCCATGAGGATGTGGAAGGTGGCCTTGCAAGCCAAATGGATCGAGTCTTCAAATATTTTTGCCGAATGCATTTCACCCAAAGGGATTTCCCAACTTCCACCACAAGCCAAAACAATCTAAGGAGACCAACATCATTCTACTCTGTTAGGCGTCTTAGTCCAAGTAGTCCTTCATTCTTCGGTGTACACACCTCTTTCCATGCTACCACCACCCACTTCTTTGCCACCCCCCAAATGAGTCTACAAATAAGACTTTCTATTTCTTGTAGGGCTTTCCTTGGGATGAGGAAAGCGGATGTCCAATATATGCTAAGGGAGACGAGAATACTTTGTACGAGTTCCACTCGCCCGACTATGGATAAGAAGTTTTGCATCCATGTGCTCAATCGTGCATTAACTTTGTTTACAAGGGGTGTGCAAAGGCTTCTTCCCATTCTCCCGGAGAATAGTGGTAAGCCAAGGTAGACCACCGGGAACTCCTTCCTCTCCATTCCGAGATGCTCTTCAATCCATTGTCCATGTGGGAGATCACCCCCATAAAGATTTGGCTCTTGGACGTATTGAATTTCAGCCCCGAACATGTCGTGAACTCCTCAAGGACATTTTTGATGGCTTGGGCGTTCTCTTTTATGGCCTTTGCAAATAAAATTACATCATCTGCGAACAACAAATGGGAGACAGTTTGATCTCTGATTGACATCATTTCATGCTTATATTTGTACCTTATATCCATTATGTTACACCTAAGTAATGCTACGTGACGAGTTTTATGTTTAGTTTTCAGGAATAAAGAGGTTTGAAGAGAAGAGCCATGAAAGGACCCAAAAGTAGGAAAAAGGACTTAATTGTGAGACCTGAGGACCAAGATGCAATGGAGAAGGACCTGATCGTAAGACCGAAGGATGTAAGAGCAAAACAGGAAACTCCACACCATCATGAGGAGTATTTTGGCAATTCGATTCGGGTCGGAGCTCCAATAAACAAAGTAGATGCATCAAAGACCAACAAAGACCACCAGGAAAGCCCACAACCAAAACCAACTTGATCTGGATCATATAGACCGCCAATTGGCGGTCTTGGACCGCTAATTGGCGGTCCATATGTCTCCAGATCCGCTAAGATTTGTGTTGGGCTTGTATTAGTGTATTCTTAGTCTATTTTTGGTATTGGTTTAGTCCCACATCGGGGGATTGTCCTGGATTAGCTTTTTCCATGCTTATAAATAGAACTCTTCACCTTCCATTGTAATTACCCATTGCTTGGTGGCATTCTCTCTACTAAGGAGTGAGCCTTGAAGCAAAAACTCAAGGTGGAGAAGAATGCTACCTTCAATGTGAGTCATTTGTTAATAAAATAATTCTTCTAGTTTCTTTTAATCTTGTCTTTTAATTTGTGCATGTTTGTTTAGTCTTTCCTTTCCTTTTATGTTTCTTTAATGCTTCTTGCCTTCTTAGTTAACTTTCATTTCAGTATTATGCTTTCTTTTGCTAATATAGTTAGTGTAATGAGTAGTGAGTAGTTCCATCCCCATTTGGGGGGGTGGAGAAATATGTGATATAATCATGTAGTGTATTAAGTGTGTGTTATCTTTATCCCTTGAGCTTTATATGATTTCCATAACCATCTAATGGGTTTTCACTCTTATCTTTGATATGCTAATGCTCTTGAATGAAGCTTAGTTTATGCTTTGATTAGTGGACCTATTTTATGGGGAATGATAAGGTTAGGATATGGATGAAGTTAATATTGGAAACACAATTTGTAGTGTATGTGCTCTTGTTGCCTTTACCTTAGCTAATGTCTTGTATGTTTTAATGATGTAGTGAAATCTTAATTCATGTGGAGGCATAGTAGGGTATAGTCTTTATACTTGAGGTCATGTAGCTTCATTCCAATTATTGTCTTGTATGTTTTAATGATGTAGTCTTATCTTAATTCATGTGGAGGCAAAGTTGGATGTAGTTTTATGATTTCATGCACTACATGTTGTGAGGAGCTTAATGAACACACACACACTTCTTTATGTTCACATTATTTCTCTACCCCCTTTGGGGTTTAGTTTTCTTGCTTCTTTTCCATTTCCATTTGCGTGTTAGTGTAGTTTAGTGTAACCAACCTTTCTTCCCTTTCTTTACCTCTCGCCTTCGCACAAACCAAGTGTCGACACACCTCCCAGTGAACGACCCCGTATTTGCCACCGCGTCAACGCGGCCGTGCACTTGCGGTTAAATATAAAACGATCAATCAATCTCCAAATACTAGAGACTCAGTCTTTCTTTCCTCCACCGCCATGTTCACCATCTTACTCAAAACCTCCATGCACATCACAAACAAGTAGGGGGCTAAGCGGTCACCTTGCCACAAACCGTTTCTAGCTTTAAAAGGAGTGGAGTTGGCCCCATTAACTGTTACTACAAACGAAGCTCGAACACAAGCCATGATGATCTTCCTCCACTTGTCCGGGAACCAAAATTTCTTCATTACTTGATCAATGAGGTCCCATGATATAGAATCGTAGGCCCTTCGGATATCTAGCTTGATGCACTTTTTTCCTCTCCCTTTCCCTAGGTGAAGGTTGTGAAAAAGTTCATGAGCGAGAAGTATGTTGTCACTAATTCTTCTTCCTTGTACAAATGCCCTTTGATTCTCCAGAACTAGTCTCGGTAGCAGCCCTTTCAACCAATTAGGAAACACTTTCTATGTGAAGCGTTACGTCATATTACATAAAGCAATGGGTCGATAGTTACCAAAATGGATACCTTCTTCTTTCGGATGAGTGTGATGTATGTTTAATTCCATTGTTCCAACATCTTTCCACTATTCAAGCAAGAGTCCACGGCGTTGAACATATCCTTCTTCACTATTCCCCATGCCACCTTGAAGAACTTAGCGTTGAACCCATCGGGTCCCGACACTTTCTATACATTTGCATTCAACACTACCTCTTCTAGCTCCTTCATTTCCAACTTACTCGTTTACTCCACCCCCTCCAAATGCGCGATTTGTGGTGGAGTTATCGAAGGCTTAATAGGGTGTACCTGAAAATCATTTGCAAACAAGTTAGCAAAAAAAGCGTCGGAACGCTTCACAAATTTCACATTCCTCCACCATTGTGTGGTCACCCTCACGCACTCTTCTCACTTGATTGGTGAGTCTCCTCACTCGAAGTTGCGCATGAAAGAGCCGGGTATTCCGATCTCCCTCGTTTAACAACTTCACTCTCGATTTTTGCCAAATAATGGATTCTTCCCTAGGAAGAACACGAGCAAGCTCCTCCTTTGCATCCTCCTCAGCCCTTTCAAGTGATGTATCCACAAGGGAGTTCCTAGCTTCCTCCACCTTTTGCACTACATTCCCAAATTTTCGGACACTCCACTCCTTTAGAGGTTTCTTCACTTCATCTAACTTGGCCACCACACGATACATTGGGGTGCCCTCAACGAAAGTGGATCAATCCCCTTCGATCACCTCGTTGAACCCTTCATGATCCCCCAATGATTTTCAAACCGAAATATTTTCTTTTTCCGCCTCTCATTTCCTTCGGTGTACATGGTGAGCATCGCATGGTCGCTCAAAACCTTATCCCCTATCACATAGAACAATTCCGGAAATGTTTCTAACCATGCATTATTCATCAAAATACGGTCAATTCTAGTTTCAATACATGCGCTTCCTTCAGATGAGTTGGACCAAGTAAATTCCTCCCCGTAGATGGCATCTCCAAAAGTTGAAGACCATCAATACAGTCGTTGAAATCCAAAATGGCAGCCTCATTCACACCACTCCCTCCTCGCTTTTCACTTGCTTTCTCAATGCAATTAAAATCGCCACCCACAATCCAAGGCCGAGAATCACTTGGCGCCACAGTTACTAACTCCTCCCATAATACCCTTCTTTCCATCTACACATTCACTCCATATATGGCCATGAGCTCCAAAGGTAGTGCGTCCTAACGCAAGCATCCTTTGAAGTGTAGCAATTGCAAACGTGACCCTAAGGTCCACCACTTGATCAGTCCATAGAACTAGAATTCTCCTAGAATTTGTGATCATACTATTTGCCGCCCATTCATGTGGCCAAATCGCATGCTTAAACTTGGTAGCTTCTTCAATTTAACTATGTGCTCCACGAGACAAACTATATCCAACCTCTCCTCCCATGATAAACTAATCATTAGCGCACGGCTGGGCCCATTTGCACCGTGCACATTCCACACTAAGAGATTCATGGGTTCAAGGTATGGGGACGTGCCCCTTGACCTCCTCTCAATTGCGTTTGTTGCTTCAAGCCCTTCTCCCAGATGGCCTTGAAAGTTTTGGATTGTGGTGAAAGTACTTCCAAGTTTACCGGTGGTGGAGGAGAACATTTTCTCCTTTGCTTCAAGATGCTCTTCTCATTTTGTGAATTTTCCGCTCCTTGCATGCCCTCCTTCAATGCCCAACCCATTCTCCATGTCGTGCTCACGTTCTTGCTCATCAAGCACCTTAAACATTCCACTACTTAGCTTCATCCACGAGATATTCCAAGCTTTCTCCGTCTCCTTGGCCACTCTCCGAGGTGATGCCCATCCTTTCTCTTTATGGCCCCAAGATATCACCCCATGCAACTTTCCACTTGCACCCTGCTTTTCTAATTTATCCTTCTTATTTCCCACGTTTCCTTCCACTTGATCTCCCATCGTTTTTCCTATTGGACCATGCGTGCTTTCCCCATGCAAAGCTTTCCCCACGAAGAAATGCACATAGCCTCTTCAGTCACGTGCATGCCTTGTTCCATTTGGTTCTTTTGTTTGGTCCTCCATAAAGTAGCCATGGTCCCCCTCTAATTCTTCACTTGCCCTCTCCTCATTGACCCATTCAAATCTAGAGCACTCAACCCTCTACTCATTGGTTCTTACAAAAGTGGAGCAAACATCTTTCTTTTTGCTTTCCATGGTATCCACATGGCACCATTCCATTTGTTTCTTTAGCTAAAACCGTTAGCCCGCCTAAACACACCTCATTTTTGTATTCACTCCCCCCTCCTCCGGGCCATGTGTCACCTTCTCATATGCTCCTACTAAAGTGGAGCAAAGGGAGTTTCCTTCCTTTGGATCAAGGTTTCCCGCCCCTATTTCCCTCTCATTTGCCATGCAATGTGGCACCCCTTCATTTGTCACCGGTGCCACATCATCTCCTCTTCCCTCCATGTCATCATCCCTACCACCAACCCTTCCATCTCCTCCCTTGTCAGTGCCGGCCTCCCCCTCCACCGTTTCATCGAGCTTGCATGCTTTTCCTTGTTCCTCTTCATTTATTTTTTCCCTTTGCATGTCACGCACCTCCTTGGCTTCATTTCCTATGAGATTCTTCTTATTGACCACAACCCATTGCTCGGAATTTTTTTGTGAAGCTTCTTGCTTGCTAGCTACCGTCCTCTTCCTCGGGCACCTCTCCAAGTCATGCACAAATTCTAGGCATTCGTTACAATAACTGGGTCTCCACTCGTATTCCACATTTACCTTATGCGTCTCGCCTTGCTCCACTTGAACATCAACCAAACTAGGATGGTGAAAATCGTGGTTTACCTCAATGCACTCTAGCATAAGGCAATCGTCTCCCGGATGCGGTGTGTTCGTCCATGTAGAGAGGGCTTCTGAGGACACTTGCAATGTTACTTAGTGTTTTCGGTGACCAAAAACGGAGGTCATGCTCCGGCAAGCGAACCCAAATGGGAACCGTGGCAATGTTTGCTTTCTTTAATACCATCTCCAACACCCATCTTGAACCACTAGTGGCGATCCCCGAATGAACCATGCCCTCCCTCGAGCACACGTTTTCTATCCTCTCCAACTGTAAACCTAAATAACATGAAACCTTGATTCCTTCGAAAGATTTCCATGCAACCCACTAAGCCCCACACCTTGTGAAGATGCTTCTCTAATGTCGGCAAATGGGCCTTGAAAGAAATGAAGTGCCGAACCAAAACCTTGTCCCATCGTTTCAATGCTTCGACAACTTCTTGCTTTGAACAAATGGCCACGTTCTCCCCTCCTTGAATGGCCGGCGGCAGAAATTCTAGAGCCGTAGATACTCTTGGGTTAGCCGTGAAGAGGTTCATCCACTTCCTTGGGGAGTTTTGTCACTCCCTAGAGGTGGTGTGTGAGGATCACCCTCCAAAACCGAGGGTGTCCCACGAGATGTGGCAAGATAGAGACCCTTTCCAACGCCACAATCTCCATCTTGTTGTTGCGAACGTTGAGAGCTATTGTTAGGCTCCATTTTGGTGGAAAAATCGAGAGATTTGGTGGTAAAAGGAGGTTGGAGACCCTAGAAAATACTAGGTTCCCCATGCGCAACTGCAGAGCCTCTCTCTCCTCTCATTCTCGCACTCCTCTCCCCCTCTCTCTGCTTCTCTATATTTCTCTCTACTTCTCCATCTCTCCTCCCTCTCCTTTCCCTTCTCACTCTCTCTCCCTCTGTCCGCCTCTCAAGTTACAAGTTACAAGTTCTATCCTAAACAAGCAAGCATACATTCATATTTATCAACACATTTCATACAATGCATTCATTTCCATTTTCTTTTGCATGTATAAAACATCAACTCCACCCCCCAAAGGCGATGGAACTACTCATTACACATTAAACTAAATGTTATCCTAAGAATGGAAAACATATTAACTAAGTTACTAAGACTAATGAAATGAAATTCAACTAAGTATGCAAGTAACATGAAAAAAGCAACATAACAAAGAAACTTTTATTAAATTCAGACTCACAATACAAGTAGCATCTTCCTACTTTAGTATTTGCTCCAAGGATCCATTTCAAGTAGGAAGAATAGCCACTAAGTATGTAGTAGATTACAAGGGAAGGTGAGGAGTTCTATTTATAGTCATTGAAAAAGGTAATCAGGGACAATCCCTCGATGTGGGACTAATACAACACCAGACATAGATAAAAACAACCCTAATACATGTTCTGCCCGAAGCGTGTTGGATCCAGAGCTGACCCGACCGGCAATCAAAGGTCTACAGAGTTCAGATCCAGTCTGGATTTTTGGTGGGCTTTGCTGGAGTGATTTCTTCATGTGTGATGCACCGAAGTTGGTTTTTGGAGTTTAGGCCCGAATCGAATTCCTAAAATACTCCTCATGATGGTGTGAAGTATTTTCATTTCTTTATTGGTCCTTTGGCCTTCCATTCCGGTCATTCTCCCTGGCATCTCAGTCCCCAATTCTCACAACTCATTCCTTTTCCCTGCTCTTACGTCCTTTATGCTTCTTCTCCTCAAACCTATTTACTCCTGAAACTCAAACATAAAACTCGTTACGTAGCATTGTTTAGGTTCAAGATAATTGATATAAGACATAAATGAAGGCATGAAATGTTGTCAATCAAATACCCCCACACCTAACTTTTGCTAGTCCCGAGCAAAACAATGAAAGAGAAAAATGAAAGAAAGGACAAAGCATACGTAAAACAGGGAAATCCTAACTCACTTTCATAGGAATCGCGGTTGCACTTAGTATGTGCCAGAAGCAGTTAAACCTCCTTGTCGCCAAGGAGGAGTGTTGTCTCCTAAGGGTTTTCAGCGGAAATACCCACAAAATCCAAACAAAGATGCATTATTCAACCTACCAACACGACTCGATTGGCTTATTTTTGTCGATCATTGGACGCGGTAATGCTACGGGCCGACTGTATATATGTAATCAATCAACACACCTAGCCTAGTGAGTCATTCGTGAAAGTAAATTAGGGACTTAAGTGAAAGACATGGGCAACCTTAACTTCTTAAAGTGATACATTGTGTAAAGTCCATTGTGTAAAGTCCATTGTGATACATTGTATACCCCGAATAACCATCAAGGAAACAGTAATAGGCATCCCAGCGAGTCTCTACAACATTTGGTCGTTGAAAGGTAGAGGGAAGTGGTCCTGACGCGTGACCGCGTTCAATTTCCTAGAGTCATTGCAATCGTATGGAACAAGCTCATTGTTGTCATTCTGGAGAACAGTGATACCTGATTGACATCATATCATGCATATATATGTGTCATATATCCATTATCTTGAACCTAAACAATGCTACGTAACGAGTTTTATGTTTGAGTTTTAGGAATAAACAAGATTGAGGAGAAGAGGCATAAAAGGACCTAGAAGCAAGGAAAACGACTGAGGTGCAAGACTTGGGGACTGAGATGCAAGAGGAAAGGACCCGGGTGTAAGTCTAAAGGACCAATGAGCAAATCAAGAAACTCCACACCATCATGAGGAGTAATTTGGAAATTCGATTCGGTCTTGAGCTCCAACAACCTACTCGGATGCATCAAACATGAAGACATGAAGCCAGACAACACACACAAAAACCAGTCTGGGTCCGCTAAGACTTTGGCGGGTCATGTATTAGGTTGTGTTTAGTCTATTTTTGGTATACATTTAGTCCCATACCGGGGGATTGTCCCAGATTATTTTTTTCCATGCCTATAAATAGAACTCTTCACCTTCCTTTGTATTCACCCATTGCTTGGTGGCATTCTCCCTACATGAAGTAAAAGACTTGAAGCAAAAAACTGAAGGTGGAGAAGAATGTCACTTGCAATGTGAGTCTTGTTAATAAAATAATTTTTCTTAGTTTCTTTTTATATTGTCTTTATTTTGATGCTTGCATGCTTCTTCAATTTAATTTCCTTTCATTTTGTTTCATTAGTATTTCTTGCTTGCTTAGTTTAATTTCCTTTCAGTAGAATGTTTCATTTTGTTAATGTAGTTTGTAGTGTAATGATTAGTGAGTAGTTTCATCCCCATTTGGGGGGTGGAGAATAATGTGATGTGGTTATGGGATGTATCGGGTGTGTGTGTTATCTTAATCCTTTGAGCATTATATAATTTCCATAACCATCTAATGGGATTTCACTCTTGTCTTTGATATGCCAATGCTCTTGAATGAAGTTTAGCATATACCTAGATTAGTGGACCTATTTTATGGGGAATGATGAGGTGAGGACAAGGATGGAGTTTATAAAGGAAACATGGCTTGTAGTTGCATGTGCTCTTGTTGCCCTTACCTTGATTAATATCATGTATGTTTTAATGATATGGTGTTATCTTATTTCATGTGGAGACATAGTAGGGTTTGGTCTTTATACATGAGTTCATTTAGCTTCATTCCAAGTATTGTCTTCTATGTTTTAATGATATTATGTTATCTTATTCATGTGGAGGCAAAGTTGGATTTAGTTTTATGATTTTCATGCACTAGATGTTGTGATGAGCACAATTGAACACACACATACACATATTTTTGTATTCACATTCTTTCTCTACCCCTTATGAGGTTTAGTTTTTTTGTTGATTTTTCAATTCCTTTCACATTCTAGTGTAATTTCGATCATAACTCCTTTCTCTCCTTTCTTTCCCACCCACCTTCGAAATAACCATAGTCGACACACCTCCCTATGGATCAACTTATATTTTCCACCACTTAAACGTGGCCATGCACTTGCGGTTATTATAACTGCTCAATCAAGTTTTGGGCGCCGTTGCCGGGGAGGTGCTCTGTCCAGACTTTGGTTTGGACGATTCGAGTGGGTGTAATTTTTTATTTTATTTTGTATTTATTTCAGGGATATCTTTCCATCAAGGGGAGGCAACTGGAGAAATTGGAGGAAGAAGGACACCAAAGTGACCACCAATTAGCGGTCTAGGACCGCCAATTGGTGGCCTGGTGCGCTGACTTTGCTCCAAATTTTGTTCTGGTTGTTTGTTCGTCAATTTAGTAGTCTCGGAGTTCAATTTTCCATGTTTCAACCTGTAGTTAGCTCCCAGATTAATCAATTCCCCTTTTAAGACAACTTGGACCATAAAACTCAAAGCAAAAGATTAGACTTCTTGTCATCTAGGTCATGCATCATTTGTAGACCTTGCACGCATTTGTCTTTTATTTTCTTTACATTCTTGTCGTCGATTGCTGGCGTGAGGTACGTGCACCCATTCTCTCATTCGTGCATGGTTAAAGAATGCATTAGTTAGTAAGGTGCAAAGGGACAAGTATGAGGTGAGTGCTTGTTTGGTGAGTTGCTTGCTAGCCTAAGATTTCAAAACATCTTTAAGGGGCATCACCTATAGTCTTCAAAGATAAGGTGGGGGATTTCATCACCTCTCCCATAACCCCAAAAGGTACACTCAAGTAAAGCCTTAATCTAAAAGCAAGTAGACATTGGCCCTAAGGAATTCAGACGCACTAGGAGAGTGATCGAGTTGAGACCGTCATGACATGATCGACGTCACCTGCCTTGTCGCTAGTAGGAGGTAATGGATCTACGGATTTGGTATCACTTGCTGGGCATTGTGGTCTTCGTTGTAGGGAGGTGAAGCGTCTCGAGACTACTGACATCGAAGTTAGGCGTCGTCTAGCCTAAGGACGCATAGCCATAAGTTGTTTGAGCTGTGCTTGCTAGATTAGGCTTCTACCCTCTCCCACTACCCACGCTAGTTTCAAGGGATTCTTCCCTTCTCCTTTGAGTCATCTTTTTCTCACCTACTTCTACATTCTATTCTCCTCCCGTTTACACTCTCTGGTAGCGTTTTATGGTCGAGTCGAGCACTTTTTGCGAGCTTAGCCTCGTGGTGGTGAGAGTGGTCGACTCGAGAGTTTTTTGTTAAGATGGATGGTTACATGAGCGACCATTCATATCATTGTTGGGACCAGCACAATTCTCCCTGGTATTCCAGACCCATGCAACCTGGAGCGGCTCAGACTAACTCCCCGTATGGTTGGGACAATCTTAATTGTGTGGCTGAGCAATCTTCAGATTGGGATAATATGAGAGAGGCACCGACTGCTAGACCACATCTAGTTATGTCAGATCATATGCTGGTCAACAAACTGAGACATTACAACAAACTTTGGCCTCTTTCATGCGTGCGGTAGACGACATGAGTGCACTGGTGCCTCTAGTAGCCGTACCGTGCGATTGTTGTGGGTTGAGTGCTCATGTTATCAGGGAATGTCCTTATGTTCCCCCAGAGCCTGAGTATGAGCATATATATTCCCA
Organism: Triglochin maritima; assembly: GCA_963682175.1. Lineage (NCBI taxonomy): Eukaryota > Viridiplantae > Streptophyta > Magnoliopsida > Alismatales > Juncaginaceae > Triglochin > Triglochin maritima. The sequence continues at coordinate 11,675,740 of OY821790.1, read as the reverse complement.
AAATGCTCAATAAGACCATTACGCATCCGCGTACAACCCGAGAGGGATGGATTCGTGGGGAGACAATTCTTATTCAAATTCTTATACATCAATTTCACCCAGTATCCTCCTCCCGAATACCCAGAATTCTACCAACACCCTACTCCAAATCATTGGCCTCATTCTCAGCCCATCAACACCCAACCCCAAAATTTCCCAAATTCTAACATGAACCTCACTATTGACCCCAAACTTGATTCCTTAAAACAAACCCTCCAAACGTTCATGGAAACCACTCAAACTTTATTGAAGTCCAACTTGAATTCCTTGCAAACTATGGAAATGCAAGTGAACCAAATAATACAACAATTCCATGAACGTGAGGAGGGTAACCTTTCTTGTCAACATGAGGATTTATCTTCTGATATCTAACCACCACCACATCCACAAATTCAAAGCACAATCTTTCAAAGTCAAACTCCTATTCAGTCTGAGGGACTTGGGGTTTCAATTCACTATCACTTGGTGGAGGATTCGATTCAAATTGATAATAACATGGACCAACTTCATTATGAGTCGGCACAGTATTGTGCCTTATCTTTTTGTCCCGTGACCCTTGAGCCACATGATCTTCATGTTGTGCCTCTTAAGGACTCACCTCTGGTGGAGCAAGAGCTCCCTAGTACCCTCAATTTCAAACAACCTGATGAGAGTTTGCCTCTCACTATTGTTCCTGATCATCTTGGAAATGGTGGAACATCAAACAACTACATTGCTAATGAGGGTATTAGGAGTTCCTTGGAGGATACCTTGGGTATGAGACCCACTTTTTGTTCGCCTGGTGTGTCGGACATGCCTAACGAGGTTCTTGACCTCGTTCCGACGCACCAGCCTATTGGTTGGAGAGTTTGGATTGACGATCATAACTTCAACACCGCAATGGGAGAAACTCTTCTTCCATTGCCCCATATTTCCCAAAATCTTGAGAGGTTCAAGCTCTTTCAATTTGATCCTTTGAATGAGACGCCTTTGCATCCAATTCATGAACCTCTCCTTTCATCTTGTGCTCTTTGTGAGGGGGGGCCAAACATGAGTATTCTGGCCCCACGTGGTGTCATGTTCCCTTTCCAAGTGCATTGACCCACTTTTGAGGTTCCCATTTGATGTCATTTGACAAATGAAGATGAGAATTTTTTTTTGTACGTAGTTTTATTTAAAAAGAAAAAAAAATAAAAAATAAAAAAGTATAATAAAAGACTCCTTCAGTGACCATCGATTGTTGTGGGCTCCAACCTTTGAGTATTTGGGTCCCATTTCTTTCACGTATTTGTATCCCTTCTTTAACATCTCACAGGTTTTTAGGGAATTCAGGTTTGTGTCCATCGACATAACCATGAACTTCCTTTTGCGCTTCACGTTGGTGAGATCTTTCCTTTTTCATGCATAAATCCATGTAGTATAATGCTCACATTCATTGAGGACAATGCATGAAGTAAGTGTAGGGGTGTTTTACGTGTGTACAGAGTCGAGTCGTTTTCCTTTGATTTTGTTTTCTTTTGTGTGTATTGATAAGGTCATGTTAGTGTGCTGCATTTAATATCGATATATCTGCTTGCCATAATCCTTTGGTGACTTGTCTTCTTTTGCTTGCCTAGTGCTTTAAAATTTTCACATTTCTTTAAAAAACTTCATGGGTTTGCGAAAGAAAAAGTTTTGTGGGTTTTTGTGTGTTTAGCATGTGCAAAACCGCCGAGAGACAAAGTAAAAAGAAAGCTCCCAAAATTGTCTTGAACTTGATGCGTTAGGATATCTAGTACAGTGGCCTAGGACTTATCTAGTCGTTAGGATGCGCCCCCGTGTTCCCACGGTGGGCGAGTAATCATAGGGTTTCTGTACTCAAACATTTTAAGAAGTCCACCCTGAACTTTGTCAGTCAATAATTTGTGTCTGTTAATATAATGAAGTTTGTTGTAGTCAAGGACCCTTAAATCTTGTTGTGAGACATTAAGTGTAGGGGTTTTGTTTCATGTGTAGATAAGAAATAAGTGAGTAGGTGTTCTCTCTTCTCGCACGGGTCCTATCACTCGGGAAATTAGGTCTGTGGGAACTTTGTGCCTGGTGCTTTCAAGTCATCTGACTTGGGATGCACCGACCGAACTCCCGTTACACGGGTGGTAGGGATTGCCCTCTGTGGAGCTTTGGGGAAATGTGTAAGTGATAATATAAGTCCTCATAGGAAATGATGCACGAGACCTGACCATGGGAGAAAGAACCTCCAACTAGTAAGGAAAAAAAAACATACAAACAAAAAGAAGAGGAAAAAAGTAATGCAAATAAGAACCTTAATGGACTTTACACTTTGTATCACTTGAGGATGTTGAGATTGTCCATATCTTTCACTTAAGTCCTTATTTAACTTGCACGAATGGTTCATTAAGCTAGGTGTGTGGACTAATACCTATATAGCGTCGGCCCGTAGGATTACCGTGTCCAATGATCGACAAAATATGTCCAACGAGTCGAGTGTCTAGATTAAATAATGCATCTATGTTCGGATTTTGTGGGTATATCCGCTGAAAACCCTTAGGAGACAACACTCCTCCTCCTTGGTGACAAGGAGGTTTAAGGGCTTGTTGCACGTGCTAAGTGCAATCGTGATTCCTACGAAAGTGAGTTAGGATTTCCATGTTTTATGTGTGCTTTTTCCTTTCTTTCATTTTTTTCCTTTCTTTGTTTTGCTCGAGGCTAGCAAAAGTTAGGTGTGGGGGTATTCGATTGACATCATGTCATACATATATTTGTGTCTTATATCCATTATCTTGAACCTAAACAATGCTACGTAATGAGTTTTATGTTTGAGTTTTAGGAATAAACAAGATTGAGGAGAAGAGGCATAAAAGGACCTAGAAGCAAGGAAAAAGACTTAGTTGCAAGACTTGGGGACTGAGATGCAAGAGGGAAGGACCCGGATGTAAGCCCAAAGGACCAATGAGAAAATCAAAAAACTCCACACCAACATGAGGAGTAATTTGGCAATTTGATTCGGTCCTGAGCTCCAACAACCTACTCGGATGCATCAAACATGAAGACATGAAGCCAGACAACACACACCAAAACCAGGCCAGATCCAGACAATATAGACAACCAATTGGCAGTCCAAGACCGCTGATTGGTGGTAGGTTTTGGTCTGGATCCGCTAAGACTTTGGCGGGTCATGTATTAGGTTGTGTTTAGTCTATTTTTGGTATACATTTAGTCCCATACCGGGGCATTGTCCCGGATTAGCTTTTTCCATGCCTATAAATAGAACTCTTCACCTTCCTTTGTATTCACCCATTGCTTGCTGGCATTCTCTCTACTTGGAGTAAAAGCCTTGAACCAAAAACTCAAGGTGGAGAAGAATGCCACTCGCAATGTGAGTCATGTTAATAAAAAAAAATTCTAAGTTTCTTTTTATATTTTCTTTATTTTGATGCTTGCATGCTTCTTCAGTTTAATTTACTTTCATTTCGTTTCTTTAGTATTTCTTGCTTGGTTAGTTTAATTTCCTTTCAGTAGAATGTTTCATTTTGTTAGTGTAGTTTTTAGTGTAATGATTAGTGAGTGGTTTCATCCCCATTTGGGGGATGGAGAATAATGTGATGTGATTAGGTGATGTATCGGGTGTATGTTTATCTTAATCCTTTGAGCATTATATGATTTTGATAACCATCTAATGGGATTTTACTCTTATCTTTGATATGCTAATGCTCTTGAATGAAGCTTAGCATATACTTACATTAGTGGAACTATTTCAAGGGGAATGATGAGGTGGGGACAAGGATGGAGTTGATAAAGGAAACAAGGCTTGTAGTTGCATGTGCTCTTGTTGCCCTTACCTTGTTTAATGTCTTGTATGTTTTAGTGATATTGTGTTATCTTATTTCATGTGGAGACATAGTGGGGTTTGGTCTTTATACATGAGTTCATTTAGCTTCATTACAAGTATTGTCTTGTATGTTTTAATGATATTGTGTTATCTTATTTCATGTGGTGGCAAAGTTGGATTTAGTTTTATGATTTTCATGCACTACTTGTTGTGATGAGCACAATTGAACACACACACATACACATATTTTTGTATTCACATTCTTTCTCTACCCCCTATGAGGTTTAGTTATATTGTTGTTTTTTCAATTCCTTTCACATTCTAGTGTAGTTTCGATAATAACTCATTTCTCTCCTTTCTTGCCCACTTGCCTTCGAACTAACCATAGTAGAGACACCTCCCTGTGGATCGACCCGTATTTGCTACCGCTTCAACGCGGTCGTGCACTTGCGGTTGTTATAACATATTCAATCAATACCCGACTTCTTGGGCACAACCTCGACAAGACTTACCTAAGCACTGTCCAAAATGGGAAAATGATGCCATGATCTAAACATTTGATGATCTCTTTCTTAACTATTTCTGTCGTGGTTGGATTTAAAGGCCTCTGCGGGTCATGAGGTGGTCATGCCTCGTCCTCCATAAAGATGTGGTGCTGCATGACGTTGGGACTTATCCCGTTAATGTCCTTCAAGGACCACCCAATGGCTGATTTGAGCACCTTTAGGACTTGTATCAGACGTTCTTCATGATCACTAGTCAACGTAGACGAAATAATCACCGGAAAAGACCAATCGGGACCAAGTAAAACGTATTTCAGTTCCTTAGGGAGTTCTTTAAGTTCAATTGTGGGTGGGACCTCAAGGCGAGGCATGATATCTAGCTTGACATGTATGATAGGAGGAGCTCACATGTACTGAATAACATATACATCATTGCTCAACATGCCCCCATCCTCTTCATGATCGAAATCATCCATGGTGTAAGCATTTAGATTTTCATGAATCAGGGGGCACTCTTCTTCTATTTCTTCTTCCACGTCCGGGATAAGATTGATTTCCATGGGGTCCTCAAATGATGTCGGCTGCCTAGCCATATTGAACACATGGCATGTTGCGGTCAAGTTCCCGAACGACAATTTCATGAGTCCAGTTCGACAATTGATCAAGGCATTTGACGTTGCCCAAATGGTCTATCCAAAATCAGTGGAATCTGAGAGTGGGTAGTGTTGATTGGTGCAGTCTCAAGGGCGAAGAAGTCAACCGGAAATATGAAATCACTGACATTGATCACGACATCTTCAATGATCCCCATCGGGACTTTGATCGAACGACCAGCAAACTTTAAAGTTGTTTTCCTAGGCTTGAGCTCGCCTAGGCTTAATCGTTGATACATAGAAGCTGGTAAGAGGTTAACCTCTAACCCTAGATCTAGCAAGACATTATTAATTCGAGAGTCCCCAATGACACATGAAATTGTTGGACTACCTGGGTCCTTCAATTTACGTACGTTGGGTTCAAAATGATCGAGCTCACATTAACCGCCAAAAGGCTTTGCTAGGGACGTTGGTTTTCCGGTTAGTCGTATAGAGATCCTTTAGTAATTTTGCATAGGGAGGTATTTGTTGAATCATGTCTAACAAAGGAATGTTGACATTCACTTTCTTGAATATCTCCAGCATTTTATCCACACTGTCACTCTGTTTCTTCGACAACCTACTAGGATAAGGCGCTTTTGATAGGTATCTCTTCTGCGGTGCCTGAGAAGGTGGTGTTGGTGTATTACCCTCACCCTCAGCCTCTATCTCACAATCATTCCAATAAAGGGGCTGTATAGATGGATTTAGTGGCAGGAAACATGGTTGTTGACCTGCTTCCCATTTCTCAGGGTCACAATGGCATTGACATGGTCCACAGGTTCTTCCACGTAGTTCACTTGCCCCCTTGCGGTCTTGAACTTGCATTTTTCATGTTCGAGTGATGTTGAGCACGGGGGTTAGCCACAGGTTGGATAGGCAGACTCCCTCTCTCTCTCTTATGCACAGACTGATTGAGTTGGCCCATCTGAAACTCGAGAGATTTGATGGTGTGTTGGTTCGAAGTGAGGACTTGACTCGTAGACGACATAAAGTTTTTTACAAAGTTCTCAAGTTCACGAGTTAAGTTCTCCAGTGAATTAAACTGTGTTTCCAAGTTGTTAGAATTTGGGAAACGTGGTGGGTTGGTGCTTTGAGCCTGGGGTTGGTGATGAGACTGTGAATGCATGGGAGGTTGGTGTGGTGGGTTAGGTGGTCGAGAGAAGTTTCGAGGTCTACCTGGGGCATTGTTATGGTTCCATGAAAATTACGGTGGTTCCACCATCCACGGTTACATGATGATGAATATGTGTCATTCCTGGATCTATCATAGATGACATTGACATGTTCCATCTCAGGAGGAATGGATGCACACTCACCTCCTATATGACCTATCCAACCACATAGATGATAGGGAACTAGACCAGATGCAAACACATGTCACACATCGTGCTGGTTTTGGAGCTCAATCGAATCTATACGGCGCATTAAGGCCGCCATGCGCGCCTCAGTGGCCGTAGTGGTATCGACCGCAAATGCGGCACCTGATCTAGTCAAGTTTGCGTTTGCGATCCTCGCTCATATGCTAGATGATGCTGGTGGTTCACTCACACTCTCCCACTGCATGGTTTTCTCAGCGAGGTCTTCTAGGAAAGCCCATGCCCTTTCATCCTTTCCTACGAACTCTCCTTGGCACAAGGACTCAAGAAGCGATCAGGACGGGATGTGAAGACCCTCGTAAACAATCTGACACAGGTGCCACAACTCGATGCTATGGTGAGGGCATGAGCATAGTAGCTCCTTGAACCTCTCTAAGTATGCATGGAATGATTCAGTCTCATGCTGATAAAATGAATTGATTTCGTTCCTCAGTTTTTGAGTCCGATGATTTGGAAAGTACTTCTTGAGGAATGCAGATTCAAACTCATCCCAAGTCCTAAAGGCATTAGCCTGGTTGCTGTACAACCACTTCTTGGCATCATCCCTCAGTGCAAAGGGGACAAGCCTAATATGGATGGAGTCTATGCTAAGTTGTTGCAACTTGAACATAGCATAGACCTCCTCAAATTCCTTGAGAAAGATATAAGGGTCACATTTCCCAGTAAAGTGAGGGAGAATGTATATAAACTGAGGCTTAACCTCAAAGTGGTTCCCATTCGCCTCAAGGGTAGAGCAGTACGGCTCGGGTAGCATCGATCACGGAGAGGTATTGGAGCAAGAACAGGTGGAATGGGTAGGATAGGTGGGACAGGTGGGTCTGGCAAACTGCTCCTCCTTGCGGTATTGAGCAGCCATGGAACCCAGACCTTGTGCAACACGAGAAGATGAAGGCGTCAAGAAATTGACTACCGAGGCAGGATTGATGATGCACCTCGTCAAATAGCCACTCTTGTCTCGTGCTCACACAAGCATGCACAAAGGTGCACACACAAACCAAAACATTTTTTTGGACAACTAAAATAGACTGTGCGTAGAGGAGAAGACGGGAGGACACAAAAGAGAGAATGACTCAGGAGAGAAGGGAGAAAGTCCTCATGCTACGACGGCTGGGTACAGGTAGAGAAGCACACAAGCAAGCAAGGCTCAAACAACCTAAGGTCGCTATAGGTCCTTACAGCTAGACGACGCCTAACTGCGAGGTCACACGGCCTCAACACGCCTCACCTCCCTACGACGAGGACCACAAAGCCCAACAAGTGAGCCAAGATCCAGAGATCTCATCTCTCCTACAATCGACAGAGTGGGCGACGCCGATCAGGCCATGATGGTCGTGACCAGATCACTCTCCTAATGCACCCGAGATTCTTAGGGCCAATGTCTACTTCATGTTAAAATTACGCTATTAATTAGTGTGGTTTTTTGGGCGAAGGAAAGGGTGATGAAATCCCCCACCTTATCTTATATGGGACAACCCCTCCTTAGTAGTGTTTTGGAGTTTTAATCTAGCAATCAACTCTCCAAACAAACACTCAACTCACACTTGTTGCAATGCAATTCCTACTAACTAATGCATGTTCATACGAAATGCATGAATGAGAGTAGGAAATGCGTACCTCACGCCAGCACTCAGCAACTGAAAGTAAAGCTAAAATAAAAGACAATCTACGTGCCTAAGTCAAGTACATGATGCATGTCCTAAACAAGAAAGAATGCATAATCTTTTGCTTTGGGTGTTAGGGTCGAAGTTGCTTAAAGGGAGATTGATTATTGATCTGGGGACAAAGTAAATGTTAGAACATACCAAATTAATCCCCAGACCTTAATATTTGATAAAGAAACAAGACACAGAAAGAAGAAGTGGAGAGGGGCTTACCAGAGCGCCAGTTGGCGGTCTTAGGCCGTTGACAAGCTCCGTTTGCCTCCAAACTTCTCCAGCTGCGTCCCCTTGTATCTCCAAGTGTCCTGAAACATAGAAAAACTACAAACAAAAAATTAAATCCACCCGAATCGTCCAAACCAGAGTTTGGACTGGCACCTCCCCGGCAACAGGGCCAAAAACGTGTTTAAACGTTTTAAATTTAGACCGCAAGGGCACAGCCGTTAGTGAAGACGGGGCAAGTACGGGTCGTCCGCAGGGAGGTGAGCAGCCTCTGGTATGACCGAAATTGGATGGAAAAAAGGGAGAAGAGTTGTACATTACGCTAAGCTACACTACTCTAGACTAGTAAGTAACACATGCAAAAGAAAACAACAAACAATGGACAAAAATTAAACTAAGAAACTTGAAAAGTAAGCTGGAAATCAGAGATTAAAAACCCCAAAGGGGTGGAGTGAGTGCACACATGCAAAGAGATGGCGAAGAATACATTCATTAAGCACAAATGAAGGTTGTATTTTCATGTATAGGAAATGTCTAATGCTTATGGCAAAACCTATCAATCACATCACTAACCTAGTTGACTAACATTAACATACACAAGTTCGTTATTTGAGAACCTAAACAACTATGGGATATGTCTAAGAGTTAAGGCAAAACCCCATCAAGTTACAAGTTCTATCCTAAATAAGCAAGCATACATTCATATTTATCAACACATTTCATACAAAGCATTCATTTACATTCTCTTTTGCATGTATAAAACATCAACTCCACCCCCCAAAGGCGATGGAACTACTCACTACACATTAAACTAAATGTTATCCTAAGAAAGGAAAACATATTAACTAAGTTACTAAGACTAATGAAATGAAATTAAACTAAGTATGCAAGTAACATGAAACAAGCAACATAACAAAGAAACTTTTATTAAATTCAGACTCATAATACAAGTAGCATCTTCCTACTTTAGTATTTGCTCCAAGGCTCCATTTCAAGTAGGAATAATAGCCACTAAGTACGTAGTAGATTACAAGGGAAGGTGAGGAGTTCTAATTATAGTCATTGAAAAAGGTTATTGGCGGTCTACAGAGTTCGGATCCGGTCTAGATTTTGGGTGGGCTTTGCTGCAGTGATTTCTTCATGTGTGGTGCACCCAAGTCAGTTTTTGGAGTTTAGGCCTGAATCAAATTGCTAAAATACTCCTCATGATGGTGTGAAGTATTTCCATTTGCTTAGTGGTCCTTTGGGCTTACATTTGGGTCCTTCTCACTTGCATCTCAGTCCCCATGTCTCACAACTCAGTCATTTTTCCTGCCTTTAGGTCCTTTTATGCTTCTTCTCCTCAAACCCATTTATTCCTGAAACTCAAACATAAAACTCGTTACGTCGCATTATTTAGGTTCAAGATAATGATATAAGACACAAATGAATGCATCAAATGATGTCAATCACCCTCTCCCCGTCTCCTACTTCCTCCTTCACTCCTCCATCTCCCTCTACTTCTCTCTCCTTGTCCATCTCTCTCTCCCCTCCTCTCTCACTCTATCATACTCTCTCGCTCTCCTCCTTCTTCTCTCTCTTTCCAACTCTCTCCTCCTCGTTATCTATCTCTCCTCTCCTCGTCTCCTTCTCGCTCTCCTCCCCTTTCACTCCCATTGTCCGTCTCTCTCTCTTCTTATGTACTCTCCCCTTATCCTTCTCTCTGTATGCCCTTGTTCTTCTCTTGTTCTCCTTCTCATCTCCTTCTTCTACTCCTCTCTCCTTCTTCTCCCTCCTCCTCTCCCTCCTTCTCTTTCTCTCATCTCTCTCCTGTTGCTTTGCTTGTCCTTCTCTCTCCTCCTCCATTTCCTTTTCCTCTCAGTCACCTTCACACTCTCTCACTCCTCTCGTTCTCCTCCCCTCTTTCCCTCTCCCCTTCTCCTTCTCTCCATTTCTTTCTTTCCTTACCTTCTGTCTATACTTCTCCTTCTCCCTCCCTCTATCCTTCTCTCCTTCCCTTCCAGTCTCCTCTTCCTTCTTTCTCTCCCCTCTCCTTACCTTTTGTCTCTACTTCTCCTTCTCCCTCCCTCTTTCCTTCTCTCTATCCCTTCCGGTCTCTTTCTCTCTCCTCTCACCACTCCTAGCCCTAATTCACTCTCTCCTATTCTCTTTTTCACCCCCTCCTTCTTGCTCTCCTTCTCCCTCTCTCTACTTCTCTATTGTTCTCTATACTTCTCCATCTCTCCTCCCTCTCTTGCCCTTCTCACTCTCTCCCCCTCTTTCCACCTCTCCTCCCTCTCCTTCTAGATCTCTCTGTCTCTCCATTTTTTTGCAAGAGCGAAGGGAGGCTTGGCCTCTAATTTTTATTAAGGTAAAAACTGTTTACAACCTACAAAATAATGTAAAGATAAGTTTGCGGGTTTATGCGACATGCATAACCGGCCTCTACACTACAGGTACATAAATGGCATTCGGCGTTGTAGTTTGATTTTGGGGTCATGGCTGCAGCCAAGAGTCGCGCAAGCTAGGCTATCTCTATCTCTATCTCTAGGTGTTAAGAAATTGCTGCACTTCAGCTTCATCCGTTGCAAGCTTTATGGCCTTGTCCTTCAAGCATCGAACGATATCCTTAACAATTGCCACAATGTCTACCGACTTCTTTCTTTCGTTCTCAAATATCCTTCGGTTCCGTTCCAGCCAGCACTCATGGATCATAGCATTAAAAACCCACCGTCTTACTACCTTTCCAAGTTTGCTTCCGCGTGCATGTGATAGACGAATGGCCTCACCCTCTAAATTTCGTGCCACGCGCGGGTCTAGCTGCAAGTATCCAAGGAGGGATCTCCACACGTCCTTTATGTATGGACATCCCCAGAAGAGGTGCTCCATGTCCTCTTCCTTGCCGTTACACAACACACAAGTTGGGTCATTCATTGCTCCTCACTATAGCATGAGATCTTTGTAAGTAAGCGTCCTTTCATTGCTCTCCATGTCGTGAGTGCATGTTTGGGGACAGAAAATTTGTGCCAAACGATGCCTGCCCAAGACACCTTTCTACCCGGTTCTCTCACCCAACTCCACACTTCTTTCATGCCTAGTGCAGCACCCTTTCCATTCGGTCTAAAGGGTCTATCCATGCCTCCAAAAATCCTAGTGTGCCGCACCCTCGAGCAGATTTCTTCCATCACGCTAGATCGTGGGGGTGGGAGGCTCCAAGCCCCCTCTCGTATGAAATATGAGACCCTAGTGTCCCAAGGTACTCCCATCTCATAGTGGAGCTGGTCACCCGAAGCCTCGCATAGGAACGGCTCTCCACACTTTGGGTGTTGGAAGAATCGTATGTCTTCCCCGTTTCCCACCTCATACTGGATGTGCTTCCGAGCAATGTCTCAAACTCGAAGCAAGCCACGCCATGCCCAGGAGGAGGTAGATGGTTGTTGTGCAAGCCAAATGGAGCGATTTTTTAAGTACTTCCGGCGAACACATTTAGCCCATAGCGAATTGTTGTCCGCCACCACAAGCCAAAACAACCGGAGGAGGCCCACATCATTCCACTCCGTTAGTCTCTTGAGTCCAAGGCCTCCCTCTTCTTTAGGTGTGCACACCTCCTTCCATGCCACCGCGACACACTTCTTCTCCCCTCCCCAAATGAAATGACACATGATGTTGTCCAATTCTTTCAAAGTTTTCCTTGGTAGTAGGAAAGCCGATGTCCAGTAGATGCTGAGGGATGTAAGGACACTGCGCACAAGTTCCACTCTTCCAGCCATAGATAGGAGAGTTTGCTTCGAGGTGGTGAGTCGTGCCCTTACTTTGTTCAGCAAAGGTGCACAATGGCTCCGTCCCATCCTCCCGGAGAACAAAGGCAGCCCAAGGTAGACAACCGGGAAAGCCTTTCGCTCTATCCGAAGATGTGCTTCGATCCATGCTCCATGCACCACGTCACCTCCCATGAAGACTTGACTTTTCGAAGAATTGAATCTCAGCCCCAACTTGCTGTGAACTCCTCAAGAACCCTTCTAATGGCCCTCGTATTTTCCTTTGTAGCCTTGGCGAATAGCAAAACATCATCCGCAAAGAATAGATGTGACATGTGAATATCTCCACAAGTTAATGGCTCAATTTTTTTCTCTAAGACCGCCATCCACACCATCTCACTCACCACTTCCATGCACAACACAAATAGGTAGGGGGCCAAAGGGTCACCTTGACTCAACCCATTTCGGGCTCAGAATGGGGCTGAGTTTGCTCCATTTACGGTCACCACGAACGAGGCCTCTACACATGCCAAAATCAGCCGTCGCCACTTGTCCGGAAAGGTGAACCTCTCCATTACATGGTCAAGAAACTCCCAAGAAATGGAGTCATACACTTTCCTTATGTCCAGCTTTATGCACATACGGCCATTCCCTTTCTCAAGAGGAAGGTTGTGATAAAGCTGATGTGCTAGTAAAATGTTATCACCGATTCTCTGACCTTTGACAAAAGCACTCTGATTTTCCCCCACCAACCGTGGTAACATCCCCTTCAAGCGATTTGCAAGCACTTTGGAGGTGAATCTATACGTCATGTTGCATAGAGCTATGGGTCGAAAGTCCTCTTCCAAAGTTGGGGTCTTTTTTCTCGGGATGATCGTGATGGACGTGTTGTTCCACTGAGTTAGAACCCTCCCACTCTCGAGGCATGAGGCAACAACCTTAATAAGGTCTTTCTTGATAATATCCCATGTGGCTTTGAAGAACTTGGCATTGAATCCATCGGGCCGTGGTGCCTTGTCCACATTTGCATTGAACACCACGTCTTGGAGTTCTTTAGGGTCTAGCTTTCGAATTAAAGTTGCCCCCTCTTCTTGCGTGAGTCGTGGTAAGACAATGGTTTGGTTGAATGGTTGTACCTGAAAATCATTAGCAAACAAGTTAGCATAAAAGAGCCGAAAAGCTTCCCGGATGTCAGCCTCATCCTCCACTCTATTTGGTCCCTCCCCCACTCGCCTCACTTGATTGGTGGCTCTTCCCACTCTATGTTGTGCATGGAAAAACCTAGTGTTTCAATCTCCCTCCTTTAACCACTTTACTCTTGATTTTTGTCGAATGATGGAATCCTCGCAAACGACGACTCGAGCAAGCGTATCCTTTGCGTCCCATGTGGCCAGAGCCAGCCCTACATCAGATGGGTGGCTGAGTAGTTTCGTTCTCGCCTCCTCAAGTGTCTCTCGTGCCTCTCCGACCTTGTTTGTAATGTTGCCAAAGGTGTGCCCACTCCAGCTTATAAGGGCCTTCCTCACTTCGTTTAGCTTGCCCACCACACGATACATGGGGGTGCCTTCAACATACGTGGTCCAAGCTCGTTGAACAACTCCCCCAAACTCCTCATGATCCACCCAATAATTTGAAAATCTGAACATCTTCTTCTTCCGTCTTTCATTTCCTTCCGTCTTCATAACAAGCATGGCATGGTCCCTTAGGTCCTTTGCACCGACAACATAGAACGAGTGGGGAAATACCTCCAGCCATGCGTGGTTCATCAGAAGTCTATCTATCCTCGTCTCAATGCACACACTTCCCTCAGAAGAGTTTGACCACGTAAATTCACCTTTCGTAGACGGCATCTCTAGGAGCTGGAGAGCATCAACGCAATCATTGAATTCCTGAATGGCAATCTCATTTCCAGCAGACCCTCCACGTTTTTCACTAGGTGACCTAATGCAACTAAAGTCTCCCCCAACCAGCCAAGGTCTTGATTCATGTGGTGCAACATCTAGTAGGTCCCTCCATAATGCTTGCCGACCCACGTGCCCATTTTCTCCGTAGATGGTCGTAAGGTCAAAATCGATGCCATCCTTTCTCAAATGCCCATGGAAGTGAAGAAGTTGTGTTGATTCGAACCTAACCCCCAAGCTTACTCTCTGATCATTCCACAGCACCAAAATCATCCCGGAGTCCACAATCATACTATTTCACGTCCATTCGTTGGGCCAAATCGCACGCTTAAATCGTTCAAGTTTTTTATACTTGACCTTGTGCTCCATAAGACACACCACATGCGGGTTTACCTCCTTTATTCGACCCCTATTCATGAGTGCACGGCCGGGTCCACTTGCGTCGCGCACATTCCACACTAAGATATTCATGGATTCAAGGTGCGTCGTGCAAACCCCTTCCCTCCACATGACCTCCTTTGGTCCAACTACTCTTTCTCCCGGATCTCCTAAGTAGGGGTGGTGGGGAGGCTACCCGTTTTTTTGTATTTCCTCACGCCCTTCTTCCTTCCTCTCTTCTACGCTCTCCATGAGTTTGTCCTCCGAGGATCCACGTACTTCAAACCCTTCCCCACTCGGTTCTTCCACTTTCTTTCCATGCTCATTTCCTCGTGCCACACTTCTGGTTAAATCCCATCGTGCCTCAATAGAAGCTCATCCATTTTCCTCTTCCTCCTCTCCTTTGGAGATGTTTCTCCTTCTCTCACATATTTTTGGATCCATCTCCTTTGTTTGCTGCGATTTCCCTTGTGGGGATATCTCTGAAATTTCCAATGTGTCCAAAGTGCACTCCGCCACCCCACAAGTTGCACGTGCGAAATTCCCATGCATGAGGTCATGGGCATGTCCCCCTTGGCAACCAAGAGAATATTGTCCCAATCTATGGTCTTTTGGAGGAGTCTTGTGATACCCCATTTTGTCTTCTTCATGTCCACTTCTCCTCTCCTTATTTGCCCATGCAGCACTAGAGCACTCAAGCCCCTTGTCATTGGTTTGTCCCAAAATGGAACACACACTTTCCCTCCACACTAACCTTTGCTCCTTTTGGCCACCAATAGACTCCTTTGCTTTTGCACCCCTGTTTGAATCCGTTAGAGGGCTTGGGAGGACTGGCAAGTTGTCTCCCAAGTTTGTTCCCATGGTGTGATGTGGAGGCTCCCCATTTGTTCCTTCCAAAGTTTGGGGGGAGCAAAAATGTGCCAAGACCTTGTTTATTTTCCTTGCTCCTATCTCTCCCACCTGGCCCTCCACGTGTCCCCTCCTCATTTGCACTCACATCCACGTCAGCCCCCCTAACATCCATGTCATCATCTCTTTCACCCTCCTCTCCCTCTCTATCTCTCCGGCCAGCCTCTCCCCTTACCACCTCGCCTATGGTACTTGGTGTTCCAGCATGCTCTAGGTTTGCCTCCTCAATGTATGTGTTCCCCACCTTTCCAGCCCCATATCCAACCTTCCTTCGAGATACCACTACCCACTTCTCAGCCTTCTCCTTTGGCACCACCTCTTGTTTTCTTGTTGCTTGCTTCCCTGGGCACTTCCAATTTCGTGGCCAAACTCCATACACTCTATGCAATACCCGGGCCTCCATTCATACTCCACAAGGACTCTATGTATGTCGGTGCCTTCCACTTGAACTTCCACCCAACTTGGGTATTCAAAATCATGGGCTACTTCCACGTACACCCTCACAAAGGCCAGTCGTCTCCCCGAGGCGGTATGCTCGTCCATATATAGTGGCCTCCCTAGGACACTAGTGATGTTGCTCAACGTTTTTTGAGACAAAAATCGAAGGTCGAGTTCCGGAAGTCAAACCCATATGGGGACCGTGGTGATGCTGGCCCTTTTCATGACCACATCTGGTGCCCATTCTTGGACCACGAGTGGGGAACCTCGGACAAACCATGGGCCTCCCTCAAACACCTTCTTCCTATTTTCTCCAAGGGTGAAACGGAAGAGGAGGAAACCTTGACTTGTTTTTATGACATCCACGCCTCCAACCAAACCCCACAACTTGTGGAGGTGTTTTTCTAATGTTGGTAGATGTGGTCTGAAACCAATGAAATATCCGACTAGAATCTTATCCCACTTCTTCAAGGCATCGACAACCTCTTGCTTAGAGCACATAGCTAGCTTCTCTCCTCCTTTCATGGCCGACTGGATGAACTCAAGGGCTGTAGAGATCCTTTGGCCAACCGTGAAGAAGTCACTCCACTTCTTTGAGGGTGTTTTAGTACTCCCTAGATGTGGTGCAACATCTTGACCTTCCAAACTTTGGGAAGAAACGTGTAATGGTGGTGTTGGTGGTGGATGGAGACCCTCCCTTGCGTCACTATCTCCATCCTTTTATTGTTCCCGAGTAGGTCTTGTATTTGGCTCCATTTTGCTTCGAAAACAAAGAGATTTGGAGATGAAAAGAGGGAGAAAACTAGAGAACCCTAGGTTTCCCATGCTTGTCGCCACTCCCTCTCTCTCCTCCCATTTTTCGTCTCCTCTTCCTTCTCTCTCACCTTCTCCTTGTCTTTGTCCGTCTAGCTCACTTACCGACTCTCTGTCTCTCCCTCTCTCCTTCTTTCCCCATTTCTGTCTCTCTCGTCCTACACTCCTTCTCTCCCTCTCCCTTCCATGTCCTTGTTTTTCACTCTCTTGTTACCCTGCGCTCTCTCCTTCTCACTCTTCTCGATGATTATCTCTTCCCATCTACCTTAGACCTTCTCCCTCTTTATCCTTCACTCTTCGTCTTCAATCTCTTTCCCCCTCTCTCCTTCTCCTTTACTTCAATACCTCTCCTTGTCTTTCCCTTTTTCCTTCTCCTTTTCTCTCTTCTTCCTATCTCTCTCTCCCTCGTTTGCCTTCTCCTCTTGCTTCTCTCCCTCCCTCTCCTTCTCCTTCCCACCTCCGCTCTTCTCCCTCTCTCCTTGGCCTCTTTCTTGTTCCCCTACTCATCTCCTTCTTCTCCTCCTCTCTCTTTCTTCTCCTCCTTCACTTGCTCTCGTCTCTCTCCTTCTGCTTCGTTTGTCCTTCTCTCTCCTCCTCCATTTTCTTTTCCTCTCTGTCACCTTCCCTCTTTCTCACTCCTCTAGTTCTCCTTCTCTCTTTCTCTATCCCCCGTCTACTTCTCACTATTTCTCTCTCTCCTTACCTTTTGTCTCTACTTCTCCCTCCATCTTTCCTTCTCTCCTTCCCTTCATGTCTCCTCTTCCTTCTATCTCTCCTTCTCCTTGTCTTTCTCTGTCTAGCTCACTTACTGACTCCCTCCCTCTTTCTCCGTCTCTTCTTCTCTTTGTCTCTCTCTTTTTCCTTCATTCACAATCTCCTTCTCTCTCATCTCTCCACTTCTCGCTCTAATTCACTCTCTCCCCTTCTCCGTTTCACACCCCCTCATCCTCTCCTTCTCCCTCTCTCTCATTCTCTATTGTTCTCCCTACTTTTCCGTCTCTCCTCCCTCTCATTGCCCTTCTCACTCTCTCCCCCTCTATCCACCACTCCTCTCTCCTTCTCCTTCTAGCTCTCTCTCTCTGTCTATCCCTCTCTCCTTGTTTCCCCATTTCCTTCTCTCTCGTCCTACACTATCCTTCTCTCTCTCCCCCTACTTCTACTTGTTTTTCACTCTCTTGTTAACCCGCGCTCTCTCCTTCTCACTCCTCGCTTTGATTCTCTCTTCCCTTTTATCTTCTCTCTTCTTATCCTTCACTCTTCGTCTTCAATCTCCTTCCCTCTCTCTCCTTCTCCTCTACTTCAATATCTCTCCTCCTCCTTCCCTTTTTCCTTCTCCTTCTCGCTCTTCTTCCTGTCTTTCTCTCTCTCGCTTGCCCTCTCCGCTTGATTCTCTCCCTCTCTCCCCTTCCTTCCCATCTCCGCTCTTCTTCCTCTATCCGTCTCCTTCTCCCTCTTTCTTCCTGCTTCCCTCCTCTATCTCCCTCTACTTCTCTCTTCTTGTCCATCTCTCTCGTCTCCTCTCTCACTCTATCGTACTCTCTCGCTCTCCTCCTTCTTTCTCTTTCCTTCTCTCTCCTCCTCCTCTATCTCTCCTCTCCTCGTCTCCTTCTTGCTCTCCTCGCCTCTCATTCCCATTGTCCTTCTCTCTCTCTCCTTATCTACTATCCCCTTCTCCTTCTCTCTGTGTGTCCTTATTCTTCTCTCTCATTGTCGTCTCTCTTCTTCTCCTTCTCATCACCTTCTCCTCCTCTCCCCTTCTTCTCCCTCTTCCTCCTCCTCTTCCTCCTCTCCCTCCTTCTCTTTCTCTCATCTGTCTCGTCCTGCTTTGCTTGTCCTTCTCTCTCCTCTGCCCTTTTCTTTTCCTCTCTGTCAGCTTCACTCTCTCTCACTCCTCTCGTTCTCCTTCTCTTTTTCTCTCTCCCCTTATCCTTCTCTCTATTTCTCACTCTCCTTACCTTTTGTCTCTACTTCTCCTTCTCCCTCCCTCTTTCCTTCTCTCCTTACCTTCAAGTCTCCTCTTCCTTCTCTATCTCCTTCTCCCTCCCTCTTTCCTTCTCTCCTTCCCTTCAAGTCTCCTCTTCCTTCTCTATCTCCTTCTCCTTGTCTTTCTCCGTCTAGCTCACTTACTGACTCCCTCACTCTTTCTCCCTTTCTCTTTCTCTTTGCCTCTCTCCTTTTCCTCCATTAACAGCCTCCTTCTCTCTCCTCTCAACTTCTCGCTCTAACTCACTCTCTCCCCTTCTCCGTTTCACTCCCTCCTTCTCACTCTCCTTCTCTATTGTTCTCTCTACTTCTCCATCTTTCCAACCTCTCCTTGCACTTCTCACTCGCTCCCCTCTGTGCACCTCTCCTCTCTCTCTCTCCTTCTCCTTCTACCTCTTTCTTTCTCCGTTTCTCCCTCTCTCCATGTTTCCCCATTTCCTTCTCTCCGTCCTACACTCACCTTCTCTCTCTCTTCCCGCCTTCTCCTTATTTTTCACTCTCATGTTGCCCCGCTCTCTCCTTCTCACCCCTCTCTCTGATTCTCTCTTCCCTTCTATCTTCTATCTTCTCTCTCCTTATCCTTCACTCTTTGTCCTCAATGTCGTTCCGTCCCTATCCTTCTCCTCTCCTTCACATTCCTATTTTCCTTCTCTCTATTCTTCATGTCTCTCTCTCTCCCTTGCTTGCCTTCTCCTCTTGCTTGTCACCCTCTCCTTCTCCTTCCCATCTTTGCTATACTCTCTCTGTCTCCTTCTCCCTCCATCTTCCTCCTTCCCTCCACCATCTCCTTCTTCTTCTCTCTCCCTGTCATCTCTCTCTCCTCCTCCTCTATCTCTCCTCTCCTCGTATCCTCCTTGCTCTCCTCCCCTATCACTCCCATTGTCCTTCTCCTTTTCTACTTATCTACTCTCCCGTTCTCCTTGCATCTGTGTGCCCTTATTATTCTCTCCGTCGTTCTCCTCCTCTCTCATTGTCCTCTCTCTTGTTCTCCTTCTCATCACATTTCTTCTACTCCCCTCTCCATCTTCTCTCTGCTCCTTTTCCTCCTCTCCCTCCCTCTCATTTCTCTCCTTCTGCTTCGCTTGTCCTTCTCTCCTCCTCCCTCTTCTTTTCCTCTCCGTCACCTTCACTCTCTGTCACTACTATCTTTCTCCTTCTCTCTTTCTCTCTCCCCTTCTCCTTCTCTCTATTTCTCTCTCCTTACCTTTTCTCTCTACTTCTCCTTCTCCCTCCCTTTTTCCTTCTCTCCTTCCATTCCAGTCTCCTCTTCCGTCTATCTCTCCTTCTCCTTGTCTTTCGCCGTCTAGCTCACTTACCGACTCCCTCGCACTTTCTCCCTCTCTCTTTCTCTCTCTCCTTTTCCTTCATTCACAGTCTCCTTCTCTCTCCTCTCTCGACTTCTCGTTCTAATTCACTCTCTCCACTTCTCCGTTTCACACCCCCTCATCGCTCTCCTTCTCCCTCTCTCTCATTCTCTATTGTTCTCTCTACTTCTCCTTCTCTCCACCCTCTCCTTGCCCTTCTCACTCTCTCCCCCTCTGTCCACCTCTCCTCTCTCTCCTTCTTCTTCTAGCTCTCTCTCTTTGTCTATTCCCCTCTCCTTGTTTCCCATTTCCTTCTCTCTCATCCTACACTCTCCTTCTCTCTCTCCCCTCCTTCTACTTGTTTTTCACTCTCTTGTTGACCCGTGCTCTCTCCTTCTCACTCCTCTCTTTGACTCTCTCTTCCCTTCTATCTTATCCTTCAATCTTCTTCTTCAATCTTCTTCCCTCTCGCTCCTACTCCTATAATCAATTTCTCTCCTTCTCCTTCCGTTTTTCCTTCTCCTATAGTATCTTTTTCCCATCCTTCTCTCTCTTGCTTACCCTCTCCGCTTGCTTCTCTCCCGCTCTCCCCTTCTCCTTCCCATCTCCGCTCTTCTCCCACTCTCCGTCTCCTTCTTCCTGCTTCCCTCCTCCATCTCCCTCTACTTCTCTCTTCTTGTCCATCTCTCTCCCCTGCTCTCACACTCTATCGTACTCTCTCGCTCTCCTCCTTCTTTCTCTTTCCTTCTCTCTCCTCTTCCTCCTTTATCTCTCCTCCCCTCGTCTCCTTCTCGCTCTCCTCCCCTCTCATTCCCAATGTCCTTCTCTCTCTCTCCTTATCTTCTATCCGCTTCTCCTTCTCTCTGTGTGTCCTTATTCTTCTCTCCGTTGTTCTCCTTCTCTCTCCTTGTCGTCTCTCTTCTTGTCCTTCTCATCTCCTTCTTCTCCTCCTCTCTCCTTCTTCTCCCTCCTCCTCTTCCTCCTCTCCCTCGTTCTGTTTCTCTCATCTCTCTCCTACTCCCTTTTCTTTGCATTTCCGTCACCTTCACTCTCTCTCACTCCTCTCTTTCTCTCTCCCCCTTCTCCTTCTCTCGATTTCTCTATCTCCTTACCTTTTGTCTCTAGTTCTCCTACTCCCTCCCTCTTTCATTCCCTCCTTCCCTTCCAGTCTCCTCTTCCTTCTCTCTCTCTCTCTCCTTCCCTTTGTCTTTCTCTGTCTAGGTCACTTGCCGACTCTCTCACTCTTTCTCCCTCTCTCCTTCTCTTTGTCTCTCTGCCTTTCCATCATTCACAGTCTCCTTCTCTCTCCTCTCTCCACTTCTCACTCTAATTCACTCTCTCCGCTTCTTTGTTTCACTCCCCCTCCATATCTCTTTCCTTCTCTATTGTTCTCTCTACTTCTCCATCTCTCCTCCCTCTCCTTGCCCTTCTCACTCTCTCCCCCTCTCGTATCTCTCCTTCTCCTTCTAGCTCTCTCTCTCCGTGTCTCCCTCTCTCTTTCTTTCCCCATTTTCTTCTCTCTCGTCCTACACTCTCCTTCTCTCTCCCCCCTACTACTCCTATTTCACTCTCTTGTTGCCCCATGCTCTCTCCTTCTTACTCCTCTCTTTGATTCTCTTTTCCCTTCTTTTTCTACCTTCTTACTCCTTATCTTTCACTCTTCATCTTCAATCTCCTTCCCTCTCTCTCCTTGTCCTCTACTTCAATACCTCTCCTTCACCTCAACAAGGAAGCACCCCAAGATGGAGTCATACGCATTCCGAATATCAAGCTTTAGGCACATGCGTCCCCTCCCTTTGTCAAGGTGGAGATTGTGGTAAAGTGCATGTGCGAGAAGAATATTATCACCAATTCGCCTTTCTTTGACAAAAGCACATCGGTTTTACAAAATCAACCTTGGTAGCAGCCCTCTTAAGCGGTTTGCAAGCACTTTGGATGTGAATCTATAGGTCATGTTGTATAGAGCGATGGGGCGGTAATCATCTACCACGTTCGGTGCCTTCTTCTTCAGGATAATCGTAATGGAAGTAGAGTTCCATTGGGTTAACACTCTTCCGCTATCGAAACAAGAGTTCATGGCCTGTAATACGTCTCCTTTGATGGTGTCCCACGTGGTCTTGAAGAACTTTGCGTTGAAGCCATCGGGGCCCGGTGCCTTGTCCACATTCGCATGTTACACCACCTCTTCGATTTCTCTTAATTCCATATTTTCTGTGAGGTCCCTCCCCTCCTCCAGCAGGAGCTGTGGGAAAAGGAGCAAAGGATCAAGTGGTTGTACCTGAAAATCATTAGCAAACAAGTTAGCATAAAACCGCCGAAAGGAGCGAAGGATCATGTGGTTGTCCCGAATTTCTCCCTCCTCCACGATATTAGCTCCCTCACACACTCTCCTCACTTGAATGGTGGCTCTCCTCACACGGAGTTGCGCATGGAAAAACCTAGTAATCCGGTCCCCCTCTTTAAACCACTTTACCCTTGATTTTTGACGGATAAGAGACTCCTCCGAAGCAAGGGCACGCTCAAGCTCCCCCTTTGCTGCCCCTTCGGCAGCGGCTAGAGCATCATCATTTGGTAGACTTAGCCTTTCCTTCCTCACGTCCTCAAGGGCTGTCCGGGCCTCACACACCTTGTTTGTAACATTTCGAAAGGTGCTTCCACTCGATCCTATAAGTGCCTTCTTGACTTCTTTCAACTTTTCAGCAACACGAAACATGGACGTGCCGATCACAAAGGTAGACCAAGCTCGATCCACTATGGCTCGAAATTCCTCGTGCTCCGCCAAATGGTTTTCAAAATGAAACAACTTCTTTTTCCATCTCTCATTTACCTCCGTCTTCATTACTAACATGGCATGGTCACTCAGATCCTTTCCACCAACGATGTAGTCGGATTTCGGAAACATCTCGAGCCACGCATTGTTCATCAGTATCCGGTCAATCCTCGTCTCAATACAAGCACTTCCTTCGGGGGAATTTGACCACGTGAAGTCCCCTCCCGCAGAGGGCACCTCAAGTAGCTGAAGTGCATCAATACACTAACTAAAGTCTTTCATCGCTATCTCATTTCCAGCAGCACCACTACGCTTCTCACTAGCAAAACGAATACAATTGAAGTCATCTCCTACAATCCACGGCCTCGAAACCTCCGGAGCCACAATGTGAAGATCAGTCCACAAAGCTCTCCAATCCACATGCCCATTTTCACCATACACCGCCATGATATCAAACTCGGTCCCATCCTTCTTGTGACAACCCTTGAAGTGGAGTAATTATGGTGTTTCGAAAGTAACTTGAAGATCCATAACGTGGTCATTCCACAACACCAATAGCCGCCCAGTCCACGATCAAGATATTTGCAATCCATGTATGAGGCCAAATCGCTCGTTTGAATCGTTCCATCTTTTTGTGTTTCACCTTGCGTTCCATAAGACATAGCACGTCCGGATTTGTCTCCTTTATTCGAACCCTAATCATGAGTGCACGGCCGGGTCCATTTGCTCCGCACACATTCCACATTAACACATTCATGGGTTAAAGGTGCTGGGTGACACCCATAACCTCCACGTGAACTTTTGTTGTTAATCTTCCTCCCGGATCGCCGAAGTGTGGATGGTAGCGAGGCCCCTTTCTTTAAACCCAGTTCTACAACTCCCACACCCTCTCTCTCCTCTTCCCCCTCCTCCACAATATCTTTGTTTCCAAGAATGTCATACCTTCCTCCACTAGTGTGTGTCATGAGGCTCGTGAAGTCCTTGCTCTTTGCTACTAGCACGATTCCACGCCACCTCCTCATTTACCAAAGAAGCTAGCCCACTAGCACGATTCTCACCTTGTGGGCTGGTCCTCTTGCTTCCTTCCATGCCTCAAATTTCGTGACCCCCATCTCCATGACCTCTTGTTAGCATGTTTGCCCTCACTGTCTCCTGTTGAGCATTTCGGCCCCCATGCTGCCCCTAGTATTGTCTTCTAGACTTGCCTCTCCCAACGAAACCAACTCTTCTCCACCTATAATTCGTGATGACCTCTCTTGCAAAAGTCCCTCTTCCTTTTCACTCCTCTTCTTGCTTCCTGAAATTTGTCCCCCAAAAGGAGGAGAATTTTCTACCTCCCTCTCAATTCGTGGGGGCCTTTCTTGCAAATGTTCCTCTTACTCTTCACTCCTCTTCTTTCCTCTAAGTTGGGTGCTTTCTGAAATTTGTTCCCCAAGAGGAGTCAAGTGGTCCAACTCCATCTCTTTTGCAAACAAAATTGGTGCCTCCTCATTTGCCCATTCAAACCTTGAGCAGTCAACTCTCTTCCCATTGGCTCTTCCCGAAATAGAAGAACCACTTTTCTCCCCCACTTCCCTTCGCTCTTTTTGTCCACCAATAGGCTCACTCTCTTGTGCACCCAAGGGGGAATCCGTCAGGAGCTCATCCAACATGTCTCCCATCTTGACCACAAGGCAATGGTGGTCCTCCTCACATGCAACTTGTACAAGTTGGCTCCCTCTCTCAAGAGAGAAAAACTCACCCTTCATTTCTTTGAAATTTCCCTCCATTTGTGCACCCTCACATACCTCTCCACATGGCAATCCATGACTTCCTCCCTCATCCACGTCCTCACTCCTTGCCTCCACGTCATCATCTCTTCCACCATCTCCTTTCTTCTCTTCCCTTCTAGCATCAAACCCCTCCAAGCAAGTGTGAATGCCATGGCTAAATACCTTCAAATTGTCTTCCTTTCCATTGCCATTTCCAACCTTTCTCCTATTAACAATGACCCACCTCTCCTCCTTTCCCTTTTGAGTCTCACTAACCTTGTTTATGGCCCCTCTCCTCAGCTTGCAACATTCCAAGTCATGGCCAAACTCGCTGCAATCCGTGCAATAACCGGGACTCCATTCATACTCCACGTTTACTCTATGTATGCCGACTTCTTCTACTTTCACCTCCACACAACTTGGGTAGGTAAAATCATGGGCCACTTCCACGCACACCCTAGCATAGGCTAGTCTTCTCCCCGATCCGGTTTGCTCATCCATGTATAACGGCCTCCCAAGAACACTCACAATGTTGCTCAACATTTTTGGAGACCAAAAACGAAGGTCTAACTCTGGTAGACGAATCCAAATGGGAACCGTGGTGATGCTCGCCCTTTGCAAAGCCACTTCCGGAGCCCATTCTAGAACCACAAGGGGACATCCACGAATGAACCAAGGGCCCCCTTCCAGCACACGTTTCCTATCTTCAGCAAGGGTGAAACGAAAAAGGAGGAAACCTTGGCTCCTCTTTATGACCTCCATTGCTCCAGGCAAGCCCACATCTTGTGGAGGTGCTTCTCAAGTGTAGGCAAGTGTGGTTTAAATGCAATGAAATAACCAACAAGTACCTTATCCCATCTCTTCAACACCTCAACCAGCTCTTGCTTGGAGCATATAGCCATCTTCTCTCCTCCCTTCTAAGTCGGAGGGACATACTCTAGGGTCGTGGAAACCCTTTCTCCAACTTTGAATAATTCACTCCACTTCCTTGGGGGAGCAAGAACACTCCCTAGAGGTGGTGCGGAACCTTCATCTCCTTCATCTCCTAGAGATGAGGATGAAACTTTCAATGGTGGTGGATGGAGAACCTTAAACGTGCCACAACCTCCATCTTCTAAAAACAAATGAGGAGACCTAGGCTTGGGATCCATTTTGGTGCAAAAACCAAGAGATTTGGTGGAGGACAAAAAGTCGGAAACCCTAGAAACACCTAGGTTTTCCATGTTCGCTTGTCCTTGTCCTCTCTCTTGTTCTCTCTTGTTCTCCTTGTCCTCTCTCTTGTTCTCCTTCTCATCTCCATCTCCTCCTGCTCTTTACTTCTTCTCTCTCCTCCTCTTCCTCCTCTCCCTACTTCGTTTGTCCTTCTCTCTCCTCCCTTTTCTTTTCCTCTATGTCACCTTCACTCTCTCACACTCCTCTCGTTCTCCTTTTCTCTTTCTCCCTCCCCCTTCTCCTTCTCTCTATTTCTCTCCCTCCTTACCTTTTATCTCTACTTCTCATTCTTCCTCCCTCCTTCCTTCTCTCCTTGCCTTCCAGTCTCCTCTTCCTTCTCTCTCTCCTTCTCCTTGTCTTTCTCTATCTAGCTCACTTACCGACTCCCCCACTCTTTCTCCCTCTCTCCTTCTCTTTGTCTCTCTCATTTTCCATCATTCACAGTCTCCTTCTGTCTCCTCTCTCCACTTCTTTCTCTAATTCACTCTCTCCCCTTCTCCGTTTCACTCCCCGTCCATATCTCTCTCCTTCTATATTGTTCTCTCTAGTTCTCTATCTCTCCTCCCACTCCTTTCCCTTCTCACTCTCTCCCCCTCTGTCCACCTCTCCTCTCTCTCCTTCTCCTTCTAGCTCTTTTTTTTGCAAAGCAAAAAGGGAGGCATAGCCTCTTGTATTGATGTATTGTAAAATTTACAACCTACAAAAAAGTGTCTTTTACAGCCCTCGAGTTATGCTAAGTACATAACAAGACTCTACTCTAAGCTACCATGTTCCCGTGACTATCTAACAAACGTCACACCTTAGTCCACCTAATCTCATACAACCTCAAAGCTTCGGGATCCTCTCGAATTTCTGAAGTCTTGTGTCCAATTTTCGCACTGCCTCCTTGATGGTCATGCTTACAACTCTGGGTTGGAGCTTCGCATTATAAAATATCCTTCGATTTCTCTCTTGCCAACACTCATAAACGATTGCAGCAAGAGCTAGTTGAATGGTGGTTCGTTGTGCCATATCTCCCCTGATTGCCTTCAGCCTCATCACCTCCACGTCAAGTCTTCTTCCCATTCTCGTGTCCAGCTCTAGACTTTGTAACATTTGCTCCATATATGCGTAGTGAACTTGCATTCCCAGAAGAGGTCCAACATATCCACTTCCTTCTCTTCGCATAATGCACAGTTGGGGTCATGAGCTGCACCCCTAGCTTGCATGAAGGCCTTGATCAGCAGCCTACCTCGCAATGCTCTCCATAGTGTGAGAGTGTGTTTCGGGACATGGTACTTATGCCACACCAAATCTGACCAGCGCACTTGCCTACGCCCAGTTACCACCCAAGTCCATGCTTCCTTAATTGAAAAAAACTCACTCTTCACTCCCACCCTTACTGGGGTGTCTCGCCCTCCATGTATGTTGATTTGTAGTATGCGGGGCCACAATACCGCCATCTCTAAGGACCTTGGTTCAGGAAGAAGCTACGTCCCCTCATGGATAAATTACGATACAAATGTATCCTTTGGAACTCCTATGTCATAGTGAAGGTGTTCTCCCCCCGGTGATGATAGTAACGGTTGTCCACACCATGGATAGGTGAAGAACTTAATTTCTGTCCTATTTCACACCTTGTATTGGATCTTATCCTTTGCCAATTCCTGGACACTCAAGATGCCTCTCCATTTCCATGAACACACCGAAGGTGGCCTTGCTAGCCATATATTTTGAGTCCTTAAATACTTTCTTCTCACGCAGTTAACCCAAAGTGAGCCACCATCCTCCACTACTAACCAAAGGAGACGCAATAGCCCGACATCGTTCCAATCCTAAAGTCTCCGCAACTCCTATCCACCCTCCTTCTTTGGTGTGCAAATATCCTTCCAAGCTACAACCACCGACTTGGTAGCTCCTCCCCATACAAAGTGGGTCATGATGCTCTCTACTTCCTTCAGGACTTTCCGTAGGATGAGAAAAGCCGAAGTCCAATAGATTCTCATAGACACAAGCATAGTTCTCCCCAACTCTACACGACCCACCATCGAAAGAAAGTTCCTTTTCCACGTGCTAAGTCGTTGTTGGACCTTGTTGATATATGGCTAGCATGCTCTACCTAAACGTGAGGAGAATAGAGGAAGGCCCAAGTATGTGACCGGGAAAGTACCTCTTTCCATGTCTAGGTGTGCACAAATCCAGGTGCCCTCATGAACTTCGCCTCCCATGAATATTTGACTCTTTGATGCATTCAACTGCACCCGGAAGTAGAAGAGAACCCCGTAAGGTTGTGTTTGATTGTCCTCGCATTAGCTCTAGTAGCAGCAACAAACACCATGACATTGTTGGCTTTTTGGCCGTAATCTATGTTTAGATGATTTAATCAACCTGATCTTAGTTGTGATCATATAGAGTAGCACACTTGTTGCATTGCATACATATTGCGTTTGTGCTAACCTCTACAGGTGATCAAGACTCAAGGGCGAAAGGAAATCAAGTGAAGACATGTAATCAGGCTCATTTGAAGACATGTAATTTGTATTTCTTTGAGTCTTAGGAACTTTGTGTAATTGAGCATACTTGAGCTAAAAACTACTCAAACACACACTAGGTTCCTTATAGAAGTCACACACGAAATTTCATATAATTTGGACTTCAATAGATCACCCAAACTTAGACCGGAAAAGAGTAAACCAAAACCTGAACAATCTGCTCAAATTCGGTCGAACGAAACAGACCGTTCGGTCGACCGAGTTATCATATATCCTGTTAGCGTTTAACTGCCTAAGTACGGTCATATTCGTATTATCTCCAAATATCCAAAAAACATTTTGTGTATCAGTCGACCAAGGACCTTGTTCGGTCGACTGAACTTAGAAGACTTGACAAACCCAAAGTGCATGTCGGTTTTTGGTCGACTGTGGACCATGTTTCGGTCAACCGAACATAATCTTGTTTGTCAACCCCAAAGTGCCTGGTGTGAATCGGTCGACCGAACCTAACTCGGTGTTCGATCAATCACTTAAGTGTACCTAGATTATAGCGTTTGGCGGTCGACCGTTCCTTAACCGGTCGACCGAAACTTAATCAAAATTGCCAAACGGTTGACCGTTCAACCCGATCCCATCGACCAAACTTACTCAGAATTGGGTCCTGTCAGTTTCTGTTTTTGTATCTTACACAATCTTTACCCAATTCATCCCCAACAACTTAACTCTTTTGGAGCTTATAAATAGAGTTGTAAAACACAATTTAACACAACTCTCTCAGTACTATTTGTCCAATACATTAGAGAGGAAGCTCCACACACTCCAAGCCTCAAAACCTTCCACACTTAGTAATCAATTCCATATTCTACTCAAGTGTGCTCAAGATTAGAGAGTTTTGTTCCACTCATTGATTGTCAAAGAAGCAAGGGTCTTGGTGAAAGGTGAGAGCCCGAAGTGACCCTCTCGGATTGTTAGAGGAGGAGCCAAGCTCGGCGAGGGTTGTTGGCGAGTTTGAAGATTGTAAAGGCATTCTCGCCTGTCCCGGAACTGGGAGTGGTTAGTGAAGTCGTGAGCGGAGCTCGGTGATCCGAACAGAGCTTGCAATTGTGAACTTGGACCCGGGTGGGGTGCCGAACCTCTATAAAAATCCTTCGACTCCTTGTGGTTTGTATTTTCCATTCCTTTACTTGCTTGTTTAGTTTAAAATTCTGCTACATATCTTTGATCGTTAAACAAGTAGGTAATTAGGGTTAAAAGTTATTAGAATTGTAGACCGTCACCATCTCACAAACATCATCCGCAAATAGAAGATGAGAAACTTGTACATCCCCGCACCTTACTGGTTCGAGGTTGCCCCTCTCCACCTCCCTTCTAAACATAGAGCTAAGCACCTCCATAATAAGGACAAAAAGGTAGGGGGCAAGTGGGTCCCCTTGCCTTAATCCATTTGTTGCGTGGAACGGTTGTGAGTTTGCTCCATTCACCGTGACCACGAAAGATGCTCGGACGCATGCCAACATAAGCTTAAACCAATGGGCTGGGAATCCAAAACGTTGTAGCACTTCCTCGAGGAATTGCCATGATATAGAGTCATAGGACTTTCGAAGGTCCAACTTCAAACACATCCGCCCTCTTCCTCATCCCAAGCGCATATTATGGCATATCTCATGAGCAAGCAAAATGTTATCGTTGATCTGCCTTCCACTCACAAATGCGCTTTGCATTTCCGCAACCAAACTCGGGAGAAGCACCTTCAATCTATTTGCCAAAATCTTCGATAAGAACCTGTACACCATATTACAGAGGGAGATGGGCCTATAATCATCAAACGTGGTTGGTGCCGTCTTCTTTGGAACGACGGTGATAGATGTATAGTTGACCTGCTTCAGTAGCATTCCACTCCTCCTGAAAGAGTCAATAGATTTGAATAAGTCCCTCTTCACACACTCCCAAACGACTTTGAAATTTTTTGCATTAAACCCATCCGGTCCCGGGGCTTTGTCAACATTTGAATGCAACACCACGTTCTCAAGTTCCTTCATATCCAACGGTTGGATTAGTGCCATCTTCTCGTCCTCTCCCAACCGAGGAAGACATAACATGGGGTCGATATGTTGTACCTGAAAACCACTAGCAAACAAGTTAGAAAAGCACCTTGGAAAGGCCTCCCAGATAGCCTCCTCTTCCTCAATAAGCACCCCCTCCTCACTCACACTCCTCATAGTGTTGGTGGCTCTCCTCACTCTAAGAGAAGCATGGAAAAACCTCGAGTTTTGGTCACCTTCACGTAGCCATCGTACCCTCGATTTCTGCCTCGAAAGAGCCTCCTCCCTCACCAAGGCTCGGTCAATCTCCATCTTACAAGAACCATCACGCTGAATAAGCATCTCATTGATCAAGAATTCCTCCATTTGTTTCCTGATTTCAGCAACCGAGAGTTGGGCTTCGCTTACTCTCCTCTCAACGTTGCCAAATGTCTCCACACTCCACTTCATTAATGCCTCCTTTGCCTCACTTAACTTTCCCATCAATCTAAACCTGGGAGTTCCTACAACCCTTATAGCCCACGCCTCCTTCACAACATCCTTAAGCTTCTCATGCTCAACCCAGAAATTAACGAACCTACACACCCGCTTCTTTTGATGTCCCTCTTTCTCCATGGCCATGATGAGCATCAAGTGATCGCTCAAATCCCTATCCCCCACAACATAGAACGAGTCGGGGAAAGCCTCAAGTAATGCATGAGACATGAGAATTCTATCAATGTGTGTCTCAATGCATGCCTCCCCGTGCGAAGAATCTGACCATGTAAACTCTCCACCCGTTGAAGGAACCTCCAAAAGCTGAAGTCGGTCTACACAAGCATTGACTTCAACCATAGCCACAACGTTTAGACCCCCCCCCCCTTCTCATGTGAATTCCTAATGCCAATGAATTCACCACAAACCATCCAAAGTGTCGAGTCCGGAGGTGCTGCTCGGATAAGATCATCCCAAAGCGCAAGCCTCTCCAAATGCCCATTTTCAGCATAGACCGCCGTGATAACCAAGTTCTTCCCGTTTCTTTTCTTACTACCCTCCAGCTGTAACATTTGTGTGGTTTCACCTTCAGCTCATTCCACAAGACCAGAATTCTCCTGGAGTTTATTACCAAATTGTTCGATGCGCACTCATGCCCCCAAATTGCTTTCCAGAAGCACTCCATCTTCTTAAGCTTCTCCTTATGTTCGAGGAGGCACACAATGTCCGCCTTTGCCTCCTTTATTCAACCCCTAATCATGTGTGCACGGCCGGGGAGATTTTCACCGCCTACATTCCACACGAGTACATTCATGGTTTTGTAATATGGGACTTTCATCCCTTACCGCCTCGGTTTGCTTTTTGTTGTTCCAACGCCTTCTCTATTATGAGCTCCACTTCCATTATGGCCTTCCCTTGTGCCGCCAAACCATCTTCCCCTTCCTCCCCAGCCTCGCCCTACTCAAGCTCATGTACCATTTTTTCAGGGCTCTCTCCGCCCCTTGCCTCCAACAAAGAATCTCACTTTCCTTTGTCAAGCTTGTTTGGCCCTCCTGTCCGACCTACTTTCACCCATTCATGGGTCTTTGGTATATATTTTGCTATCACTTTCTCAACCACTACATTCTTCTCCCTCAGCCTTCGTGGGCATTGGGCTAGCTTGTGTCCAAACTCCAAGCAAGTTTCGCAATACCCCTGTTTCCACTCACACTCGATGTCCACCATCGTCGAAGCACCATCTTCAATTTGAATCTACACAAAGTCAGGAAGTTCGAAAGTTCGTTCAACCTCCACGCAAACTCTTGCAAAGGATAACCTCCTTCCTGTAGCCATATTATCATCCATGTATAATGGCTTTCCAAGAACACTAGCAATTGGCTCAAGATCTCCGACGACCAAAATCAAAGCTCCGACTACCTTATCCATATGGGAATGGATGAGATTTTACTTCTCTCCATGACCATATCATGCGTCCATTGCCGGAACACTAAGGGGGTTCCCCTCACGAACCAAGCTCCACGGTCAAGCACATGTCGTCGGTCATCTTCAAGTGAGAACCTAAAAAGTAGCAACCCATTCCGGCGGTGAATCACTTCTACTCCCCCATGTACCTCCCAAAGATTGTGGAGTTACCTTTCAAGAATTCTCTCCCCTCCTCTCTCACTCTATCGCACTCTCTCGCTCTCCTCCTTCTGCTCTCTCTTTCCTTCTCTCTCCTCCTCTATCTCTCCTCTACTTGTCTCCTTCTCACTCTCCTCCCCTCTCACTCCCATTGTCCTTCTCTCTCTCTCCTTATCTACTTTCCCCTTCTATTTCTCTGTCTATGCCATTATTCTTCTCTCCGTCATTCTCCTTCTCTCTCCTTGTCCTCTCTCTTGTTCTCCTTCTCATCTCCTTCTTCTCCTCCTCTCTCCTTCTTCCCCCTCCTCCTCTCCCTCCTCCCTCTTTCTCTCATCTCTCTCCTTCTGCGTCGCTTGTCCTTATCTCTCCTTCTCCATTTTATTTTCCTCTCCGTCACGTTCACTCTCTCTCACTCTTCTCGTTCTCCTTCTCTCTTTCTCTCTCCCCCTTCCCCTCTTTCCTCTTCTCCTTCCCTTCCAGTCTTCTCTTCTTTCTCTCTCCCCTTCTCCTTGTCTTTCTCCGTCTAGCTCACTTACCCACTCCCTCTCTCCTTCTCTTTGTCTCTCTCATTTCCTTCATTCATAGTCTCCTTCTCTCTCCACTCTCCTCTCTCCACTTCTCGCTCTAATTCACTCTCTCCCCTTCCCCCTCCTTATCGCTCTCCTTCTGTATTGTTCTCTCTACTTCTCCGTCACTCCTCCCTCTCCTTTCCCTTCTCACTCTCTCCCCCTCTCTCCCCCTCTCCTATCTCTCCTTCTCATTCTAGCTCTCTCTCTGTCTCTCCTTGTTTCCCCATTTCCTTCTCTCTCGTCCTACACTCTCCTTCTCTCTCCCCCCTCCTTCTCCTTTTTTTCACTCACTTGTTGCTCCACGCTCTCTCCTTCTTACTGATCTCTCTGATTCTCTCTTCCCTTCTATCTTCTATCTTCTCTCTCCTTATCCTTCACTCTTCGTCTTCAATCTCCTTCCCTCTCTCTCCTTCCCCTCTACTTCAATACCTCTCCTTTTTTTTGCAAAGCAGAAGGGAGGCTTGGCCTCTAATATTATTAAATGATAAAGTTTACAACCTACTAGAAACAAGAACCAAAAAAGTTAAGTCCACGGGGTATGCTAACATGCATATCCGGCCTCGACACTACATAAGAGTATTACATCACTATAGGGCATAGTATTTATATTACATTATCAGGCCTCCTCAAGTAACACCACGTCGTCTGAAATTTCTTCTCCTCGTTGTCATCTTTCGCAAGTTTCTTGACATTATCCCAAAGACATCCGACCAAATATTTGATTGCAAGCACTATGTCCTCTGGCTTCTTCTTCTCTCCCTCAAAGATCCTCTAGTTTCGTTCCAACCAGCACTCATGGATCGTGGCACTAAAGGCCCACCTTCGCACCACCCTTTCAACTCCGCTTCCTCATGCGTGGGAGATGCGTGTAGCTTCGCCTTCTAGGGATCTTGCTAGACGAGTGCTCAGCTGCATGCAAAGGAGGAGTGTTGTCCACACCTCCTTAATGTACGTACACCTCTTAAATAGATTCTCCATGTCCTCTTCCGCCCCCTCGCATAGGCTCCATACCGGGTCGTGCTTTGCCCCTCTTTGATTCATAAGCTTCTTCGTGAGGAGGCGCCCCTCATTGCTCTCCAAACTTTGATAGCATGCTTGGGAATAGCATGCTTATGCCATACCATACCAGCCCAAGGTACCTTTCTCCCCAGTTGCTTCACCCACTTCCACACTTCTTTGATTCCTAATGTAACACCCTTCCCGTCTATGCATTTTGGCTGGTCCATGCCTCCATGGATGCGCGTATTTGTGATCCTGAAGTGAACTTCCTTCGTTATGGTCGATCGTGTGGGGGGGAGGGGGAAGGTTCCACTCCCCTCTCTTATGAAGTAAGAAACTCTAGTGTTCCAAGGTACTCCCAATTCATGGTGAAGGCGATCCCCCAACTTTGACATTGAAACGGTTCTCTACACCACGGATTTTGGAAGAAACGTATTTCTTACCCACTTTCCACCTCATATTGGTTGTGCCATCTAGCAATGTCACGAACTCGAAGAAGCCCTCTCCATGCCCACGATGATGTTGATGGTGGTCTTGCAAGCCAAATAGAATGGTTTCGAAGGTATTTCCTTCGCACACATTTCACCCAAAGGGACATTCTTTCCGCCACCACAAGCCATAATAATCGAAGGAGGCCCACATCATTCCAGTCCTTTAGACGTTTAGACCGAGTCCCCCTTCATCGTTCGGTCTGCACACATCTTTCCACGCCACCACAGTCCACTTCTTCGTCCCTCCCTAGATGAAGTGACATATGAGACTCTCCATCTCTTGCAACACCTTGCGAGGGATGAGGAAGGCTGATGTCCAATATATACTAAGGGAGACAAGCACACTTCTCACAAGTTCCACTCGACTGGCAATGGATAAAAAATTCTGCTTCCAAGTGCTGAGACGTGTCTTTACCTTATTGACAAGTGACATGCAATGCGTTCTCCCCATCCTCCCGGAGAATAATGGCAGCCTGAGGAGACCACCGGGAACTCCTTTCGTTTCATACCAAGGTGGGCTGCAATCCAAGCTTCATGTGGCACGTCCCCTCCCTTGAACACTTGGCTTTTCGAGGTGCTAAATTGCAGCCCCGACCAAGCCGTGAAATCCTCTAGGAGAGCCTTTATAGAACGAACGTTTGCCTTGGTTGTGCTTGCAAATAATAGTACATCATCAGCGAAAAGCAAATAGGAAATGGGCACAAGTTAAGGGCTCCATGGTCACTCAGATCCTTGCACCCAACTATGTAGAAGGATTTCGGAAACATCTGAAACCACGCATTATTCATAAGTATCCGGTCAATCCTCGTCTCAATACATGCACTTCCATCCGAAGAATTTGACCATGTGAACTCCCCTCCCGTAGAAGGCACCTGAAGAAGCTAAATCCCATCAAGGCACTCATTAAATTCCTTCATCGCAATCTCATTTCCAGCACTACCACCACGCTTCATACCAACAAACCGAATGCAATTAAAGTCACCCCTACTATCCATGGCCTCGAGGCCTCCGGTGTCACTAGATGAAGATCTCTCCACAAAGCACTCCTATCCACATGCCATTTTTCTCCATACACCGCCGTGATATCAAACTCGGTCCCATCCTTCTTGTGGCAACCCTTGAAATGGAGCAATTGTGATGTTTCGATGGTAACACGTAGGTCCATTATGTGGTCATTCCATAGCACCAAGAGCCGCCCAGAATCCACGATCATGTTGTTTGCTATCCATGAATGAGGCCAAATTGCTTGTTTGAATCGTTCCACCTTCTTGTGCTAAACCTTGTGCTCCGCAAGTCATACGACATCTGGGTTTGTGTCCTTTATTCTACCCCTAAGCATGAGTTCACAACCGGATCCATTTTCTCCATGCACAATCCAGATTAGCACATTCATAGGTTAAATGTGTGGGATGGCCCTCATGACCTCCACGTGAACAATTGTTGTTAATCTTTCTCCCGGATCGCCGAAGTGTGGGTGGTGGTAAGTTCACTTTCTTTAGGCACGGTTCTACATTCCCCACACCCTCTCTCTCATCTTCCCCCTCCTCCACAATCTTGATTTCCGAGAACATCATACCTTGCCCACTAGGTTGTGTCATGAGTTTCAGGAGGTCCTTGCCAATTGTAACTCTCGTGGGCGCAACCCGTTCCACCTCCACATTCACCAAATAAGCTAGCCCACTTGCACTTTGGTCATCATTTCATGCTTACATTTGTATCTTATATCCATTATCTTTCACCTAAGCAATGCTACATGACGAGTTTTATGTTTGAATTTCAGAAATAAATTGGTTTCAAGAGAAGAAGCATAAAAGGACCTAAAAGTAGGAAAAAGACTGAGTTGAAAGACTTGAGGACTAAGATGCAAGATCAAAGGACCTGAATGTCAGATCGAAGGACCAATGAGCAAACAAGATAACTCCACACTATCATGGGGAGTATTTTAGCAATTCTATTTGGGTCGGAGCTCCAGCAAGCGAACTAGATGCATCAAAGACAAACAAAGACATCCAGAAAAGCCAAGAAGAAAACCCAGCGTGATCAAAACCATGTAGACCGCCAATTAGCGGTCTGGGACCGCTGATTGGTTGTCCGAGTTGCTCCGGATCGACTAAGATTTATGTGGGCCGTGTATTAGAGCGTATTTAGTCTATTTCTGGTTTTTGTTTACTCCAACATCGGGGGATTGTCCCCGATTACCTTTTTCTATGGCTATAAATAGAACTCTTCACCTTCTATTGTAATGACCCATTGCTTGTTGGAATTCTCTCTACTTGGAGTAAGCCTTGGAGAAAAATCTCAAGGTGGAGAAGAATGCTGCTAGTGATGTGAGTCATTTAATAAAATAAATTTTCCATTGTTTTGTTCTTATGTTGTTTCTTTATGCATGCTTAGCTTAGTCTCATTTCTTTGATTGTAGGCTAAAGTAGTTAGAATGTTTCCTTTCTTCTTTAGTTTAATAATTAGAATAATGTGTAGTGAGTAGATCCATCCCCCTTTGAGGGGTGGAGATAATGTTCATACATGCATTAAAGAATCGATATGAATGCTTTATTTTGATTGTGTTGATAAATGTGAATGTATGCTTCCTTGTTAGAGTAGAATACTACACTTGATGGGTTTTGCCACACATCTTAGACACCTCCCATGGTTGTTTAGGTTCTGAAATAAGCAGCTTGTGTATATGAATATTAATCAACTAGGTTAGTGAATGGATTGATAGGTTTTGCCATAACCTTTAGACACTTCTTATGCATGAAAACACTACCTCCATTTGTGTGCACACACTCCACCCTAGGGGTCTTCCTCTTCCTGATTCCAGTTTAGTTTTAAATTCTCTTAGTTTAGTTCTCGTTAGTCGCTTTACTTTGCATTTTCTTCTTAGTAGTTTAGTGTAGCGTAGAATAGCATAGACAAACTCTTCTTACTTTTTGTTGCCACTTGACTTTGTGCAAACCAAAGATTGCTCTCCTCCTCATGGATCGACCCGTATTTGCCACGTCTTCACCGACGTTGTGCACTTGCGGTAGTTTAAACGATTAAACAAGTTTTTGGCGCCGTTGCTGTGGAGGTGTCAGTCCAGAAACTGGTTTGGACGATTCAAGTGGATTTAATTTGTGTTTTGTAGTTTTCTTTGTTTCAGGAAACTCTGAGGCTAAGGAAAAAATCAATCAGCGGAATGAGACCGCCTACTGGCGGTCTGGTGAGCTCTGTTTCCTTCGCTTTTCTTTGGCTTGTTGTAATATCTGATATAGTGATCTGAGGCTCGATTTAGTATGTTTTGACCTGTAGTTTGTTCCTAGATCAATAATCAATCTCCCTTTAAGCAACTTGGACCTTAAAACCCAAAGCAAAAGTTTAGGCATTCTTTCTTGTTTAGGTCATGCATCATGTACTCGACTTAGACACGTAGATTGTCTTGTATTTTAGCTTTACTTTCAGTTATTGAGTGTTGCCGTAAGGTACGCATTTCCTACTCTCATTCATACATTTCGTATGAACATGCATTAGTTAGTAGGAAGTGCATTTCAACAAGTTTGAGTTCAGCATTTGTTTGGAGAGTTGATTGCTAGATTAAGACTCCAAAACGCTACTAAGGAGGGGCTGTCCCATATAAGATAAGGTGGGGGATTTCATCACCCTTTCCTTCGCCCCCAAAAACCACACTAATCAAGATCCTAATTTTAAAATCAAGTACACATTTGCGCTAAGGATTTCAGGCCCATTAGGAGAGTGATCCTGTCCCGACCGTCATGGCCTGATCGGCGTGGCCCACTCCGTCGATAGTTGGAGAGCCGAGATCCCCAGATCTTGACTCACTTGCTGGGCTTTCTGGTTTGTCGTAGCGAGGTGAGGCATGTTGAGGCCGTGTGACCTCCCAGTTTTGGCGTCGTCTAGCTGTAAGAACCTATAGTGACCATCGGACTGTTTGAGCCTTGTTTGCTTGGGTGCTTCTACCTGTACCCACCCGTCGTAGCATAAAGACTTCTTCCTTCTCTCCTGATTCATTCTCTCTATCTTCTATGTCCTCCCGTCTTCTCCTTTGCGGTACATTCTTTATTTTGAAAAAAATAAAAAAAGAAGAAGAAGAAAATTGGTTTATGTATGCACCTTTGTGCATGCTTGTGTGGGCACGAGATGAGAGTGTCCATTTGACGAGGCGTGTCGTCAACCCTGCTTCGGTAGTCGATTTCTCAACGCTTCCCTCCTCTCGTGTTGCACACAGTCCGGGTTCAATGGCTTCTCATTACCGCGAGGAGGAGCAGTTGCTGGACCCACCTGTTCCACATGTGCTTCCTGTTCTTCCTGTTGTGGCTCCAATACCTCTCCGTGATCGATGCTACCCGAGCCGTACCGCTCTACCCTCATGCATCGTATTACCAGAGGCGAATGGGAACCACTTTGAGGTTAAGCCTCAATTCATTTCCATGCTCCCTCACTTCACTAGGAGGGGTGACCCCTACATCTTTCTCTGGGAATTTGAGGAGGTCTGTGGTATGTTCAAGTTGCAACAACTAAGCACAGACTCCATCCATCTTAGGGTACTCCCTTTCGCACTAAAGGATGATGCCAAGAAGTGATTGTACAGCAACCAGGCGAATCCTTTAGGACTTCGGATGAATTTCAATCTGCATTCCTCAAGAAGTACTTTCCAAATCATCGGACTCAAAAATTGAGGAACGAAATCAATTCGTTCTATGAACTTCAGACCGAAACATTTCATGCATATTTAGAGAGGTTCCAGGAGCTACTCTGCTCATGCCCTCACCATGGCATCGAGTTGTGGTGTCTTTGTCAGATTGTCTATGAGGGTCTTCACATCTCGTCCCGAACGCTCCTTGAGTCCATGTGTCAAGGAGAGTTCTTAGGAAAGGATGAATGGGAGGCATGGGCTTTCCTAGAAGACCTCGCTGAAAAAAACCATGCAGTGGGAGAGTGTGATGAAATCCCCAGCATCTTCTAGCATAGGGGCGAGGATCGCAAATGCAAACTCAACTAGACCGGGTGCCGCATTTGTTGTCGATACCACTACGACCTCCGAGGCACGCATGGCGGCCTTAATGCGCCATATGGATTCGATTGAGCTCCAAAACCAACAAGGTGCACCTCATGTGTACACATCTGGTCTAGTTCCCTGTCATTCATGTAGTAGGATAGGTCATGTAGGAATCGAGTGTCAGTCTACTCCTCCTGAGATGGAATGTGTCAACGCCATCTATGATAGGGCTAGGAATGACCCATACTCATCATCTTATAATCCCGGATGGAGGAACTACCCTAATTTTTCATGGAACCAAAATAATGCCCCGGGTGGTCCTTCAAACTCCTCTCGACCACCTAACCAAACACACCAACCTCCCATGCATGCACAATCTTTTCAGCCATCCCAAGCTCAATCACCAATCAATCGGGTTTCCCAAATTCCAATAATATGGAAACCCAATTCAATTCGCTTCAGACCATGACTCGTGGACTTAAAAACTCAATGAATTTTTTTATGTCAACCACAAGTCAAGTTCTCACTTCAAATCAGCAGACCATCAAATCTCTAGAGCTTCAGATGGGCCAATTGGCTCAGTCTGTAAATGAAAGTGAGAGAGGGACTCTGCCTAGCCAGCCTGAGGCTAACCCCCACATGTACCAGCAACAACAAATGAAAAATGAGAATGTGGTACCTCGGGGGCGGCAAGTGAACCATGTGGAGGAACTTGTTCACCATGTCAATGCCATTGTAACCTTAAGAAATGGAAAGCAGGTCGACAATCACATTTCCTTGCCAACACCACCATCTATGCAGCCCCTCAGTGGGAATGGTGGTGAAGAAGAGGCTGAGGGTGAGGGTAATACACCAACGCCTCCTTCTCGGGCACCACAGAAAATCTACCTGCCAAAAGCTCTCTATCCTAGTAGGTTAACCGAATAGCAGAGTGACACAATGGTTAACATATTAGAGGTGTTTAAGCAAGTGAAGGTTAACATCTCCTTGTTGGATGTCATCCAACAAATACCTCAATATCTCAAAGTGTTAAAAGATCTCTACACAACCAAGAGGAAGACAAATGTTCCTAAGAAAGCATTCTTGGCTGCAAATGTAATCTCACTTTTGTCCAATCGCATCTACACAAAATACAAGGACCATGGGTGTCCTAATATTCAGTGTACGATAAGGGACACTAGCATGAGTAATGTATTGTTTGATTTAGGATCGGCGGTGAACCTCCTCCCATTTTCTGTTTATCAACTGTTGAACTTGGGAGAATTGAAACCAACTAAGATCACCCTCCAATAGGTGGATAGATCCATTCGTATTCCAAAGAGGATTGTCGAGGACGTGCTTATCAAAGTTGGAGATTTTATATTTCCAATCGATTTTGTCATTCTCGATACCAATCCTGTTGCAAACACCCACTCTCAAATACCTTTGATTTTGGGTAGACCATTTCTAGCAACCTCCAACGCCTTAATTAATTGTAGAAATGGTCTCATGAAGCTTTCATTGGGTAACATGAGTGCCAAGTTTCATGTGTTCAACTCTGGTAGGCAACAGGAGCCCAAGGACCAACCTTTAAATCTCAATCTCATCCGCCAATTAGACAAAGCACCACAAAAACAACGAAGACCCCTAACACCCATGCAACCCATTGAGAATGTTTGTGGGCCCAGCGAAAACTCATTGTCTGTCTTTGCAATGCAACAGAGTGAGCTGGGATCAAACATGAATGTCCAATGGGAGTGTTCGTTGCATGATTCAGTTGAGACCATTAGTGAGGGGGACACACCTCAGCATATGCCCATTCCAGAAGGTGTTGTCACCCCGTGTCCTAGGGCTATTGAGCCCTTTGAGCTTCAAATTGACACCAACAAGGACCCACCTACGACCGATCTTATGCTTGATTATATAAAGGATGGTGGGAGGTCCTTGTTGGATGACCTGGGGAGAAGCCCCACTCTTAGTGATGCAGGTGTGCTACATGCATCGAATGAGCCTGAGGAACTCATTCCGATGCACCCACCTATGGGTTGGAGGATTTTGTTTAATGAGCAACTAAACCCTAATGAGGCAACCCAACTTCACTCATTCATGTTGCCTACACCCAACCAATATCATGAGGGGTTCGAGCCTTTCAGCTTTGACCTTTCACCCCTCATGACACCTAAGAGTACCAGTGAAGTTTGCCCATCTTGGCAAGTCTCTTGTCCATATAAGTCGATGTTCTCATTTGATCTTCCTTTGCCAAATGATTCTGAGAATATCTTTGTTTGTACATATCTTTGTTCTAAAAAAAGTGAAAATTGAAGGAAAACAAAACTTGAAGTGGCTTTTGGATATTTTCCCTTTTCATTGTTAAAAACGCGTGATGCCTTGCCCTTCTCATTCTTCACCAGAAGAAAAATGCGTCTTCCTCTTTTGTTCCGCCACCATCGAAATCCCACCCCTAGATCTCACCAACAGAGTGGTAATCAGCGGTTTTACACCGCCAATTAGCGGTCCGTTGTTGTTTGTTTGTCTTCTGTCTTCGTCGGGTTGTTGAATTTGGTGTCTTCGATTGGTTGCGTTGGTGGAGTGTTCGTTTGTTGCTGGTGTCTACGTGCGGTGATCTCCACCCCTCTCGAACCGTGTTCGTCTTCGCCGTCGCGTGCTCCACCATTAAAGCTCTCCAAGGTAGATGCAGGTATGGCCAGCCACCATTTAATTCCAGAACTTAATTTTGCCTCCCTGATTCATGAATTTGGAGAACCCTTCTACGATAGCATCGTAGCTAAAGGGTGGTACCATTTGTTGTACGAGGGCGACAAAACCATGTATGTAGAGCCTCTCGTACATGAGTTCTTTACTAAACTCGAGTGTGACCAGACCGGACTACTCAAGTTTAGTGTCACTCTCAGAGGGGTGAAGCACACCGTGACACCCAAATTTATCTCCGACGCGACTGGGATCCCCTTAGTCGAGGATCTCACCCCCACCCACGACATTAATTTTTACAGATCTATGCTTAGGTGCGGACAACCTATATCATTGCATGGGGGAGTACCTCATGCGCACATTTACTCCAACATGCACATTGTAGCTAGGTGAGTGTGTAGGAATGTGTTGGGTCAAGAGCGGACCTCCACATTATTCACACCTAGTTTGCGAATCGTGTATAGTCTTATGGATGGTTCACCTCAATGCATTTGTCGAACGTTGTCCGACGTTTTGGTGAACGCTAAGCTGAAAGAAATACACTATTTGCCTACTCTGGTTACCAAATTGTGTGGCATGTTGGATATCCCACGATTTGAGCACATGCTGAGGCGCCAAGGCACCGACCTCGAGGTAGCGAAGATGACCCCGTCATTTCGACATTGCCTTCCTGACGCATGGGTTCCTGATTACATGGAGGGGATGTTAGAGCCAGTTCCTCAAGCTCATCT
The DNA here is from genome assembly GCA_963682175.1 of Triglochin maritima. NCBI lineage: Eukaryota > Viridiplantae > Streptophyta > Magnoliopsida > Alismatales > Juncaginaceae > Triglochin > Triglochin maritima. The sequence goes on along the minus strand of OY821790.1, from coordinate 11,633,222 downwards.
GTGAGCTTAGGAATGCTCTTTAACACCGACATTTAAGAGATGGCGGTTGAGCAGCAAAACGTCATCTTTGAGAAACAAAATCGGAAGATCTATAGGAAATTGTCGGCTCTTGAGAGAGGTGCCTCTTCGGGCACCTCTAGCCGTCGTCATTAGTCTGGTACACCCTATCCATGCATTGGCACCATTTTGCCATACATTGAGGACAATGAATAAATTTGGTGTGGGGGGTATCTTTTCACGTTTGTACAAGGTTTATGTCTTTTTGTTTTTTATTTCGTTTTGTTTTGTGTGTACTGCTAGGGTCAAGTTAGTGTGTTGTATTTAATATTGATATATTTGCTTGTCATGATCCTTGGGTGACTTGTCTTCTTTTCTTTCCTAGTATTTTAAAATTTTCACATTTCTTTCAAAATCTTCATGTGTTTGCGAATGAAAATGTTTCGTGGGTTTTTGTGTGTTTAGCATGTCCAAAACCGTTGAGTGGCAAAGTAAAAAGAAAGTTCCCAAAATTGTCTTGAACACGATGCATTAGGAGATCTAGTTTACTGGCTTTAGGTTTTATCAAGTCGTTAGGATGCACCCCGGTTTTCCCTCGGGGGCGAGTAATCATAGGATTTCAGTACTCAAACATTTAAAGAAGTCCGCCCTGAAACTAGTGAGTCAATAATTCGCGTCTGTTAGTATAAGGTAGTTTGTCGTAGTAAAGGACCCTTAAACTCTTTTTGTGAAACTGTAAGTGTAGTGGTTTTGGTTCCCATGTAGATAGGTGAATAAGTGGTGTTATCTCTTCTCGCACGACTACTATCACTCGGGAAATTAGGTCCGAGGGGACTTAGTGCACGGTGCTCTCGAGTCATCTGACATGGGATGCACCGACCGAACTCTCGTTACACGGGTGGTAGGGATCACCCTATGAGGATGTTTGGGGGAAGGTGTACGTGATAGTGTAAGTCCTTACAGGCAACGATGCACGAAACCCAACCCTGGGAGAATCAAGCACCAACCAATATAATGCTCAAAAAAAAGAAAAAAAAGAGTCAAATAAGAACCTTAATGGACTTTACAAAATGTATCACTTTCAGAAGTTAAGGTTGCTCATGTCTTTCACTTAAGTCCTTAATTAACTTTCATGAATGATTCATTAGGCTAGGTGTGTGAACTGATTACATATATAGAGTCGGCCGGTAGCATTACCGCGTCCAATGATCGACAAATATGAGCCGTCGAGTCATGTAGCTAGGTTGAATAATGCATCTTTGTTCAGATTTTGTGGGTGTATTCGCTGAAAACCCTCAGGAGACAACACTCCTCCTCCTTGGCGACGAGGAGGTTGAACGGCTTGTTGAACGTGCTAAGTGCAACCGTGATTCCTACGAAAGTGAGTTACGATTTCTTGTTTTTCGTATGCTTTTCTCTTTCCTTGTTTTGCTCGGGACTTGCAAAAGTTAGGTGTGGGGGCATTTGATCGTCATCATTTCATGCTTACATTTGTATCTAACATCTATTATCTTTCACCTAAACAATGCTACGTGATGAGTTTTATGTTTGAATTTCAGAAATAAATGGGTTTGAAGAGAAGAAGCATACATAGACCTAAAAGCAGGAAAAAAGACTGAGTTGGAAGTCTCGAGGGCTAAGATGCAAGATCAAAGGACCTGAATTTAAGATCGAAGGGCCAATGAGAAAACAAGAATACTCCACACCATCATGGGGCGTATTTTAGCAATTCTATTCGGGTCGGAGCTCCAGCAAGTGAAGTAGATGCATCAAAGACAAACAATGACATCCAGAAAAGTCCAGAAGAAAACCCAGCGTGATCCAAACCTTGTAGACCCCCAATTAGTGGTCTGGGACCCCTGATTGGCGGTTTGGGTTGCTCCAGATCCGCTAAGATATATGTGGGTCTTGTATTAGAGCGTATTTAGTCTACTTCTTGTATTTGTTTAGTCCCACATCGAGGGATTGTCCCCGGTTACCTTTTTCTATGGCTATAAATAGAACTTTTCACCTTATATTGTAACGACCCATTGCTTGGTGGCATTCTCTCTACTTGGAGTATGCCTTGAGCAAAATCTCAAGGTGGAGAAGAATGCTGCTAGTGATGTGAGTCATTTAATAAATTAATTTTTCCATTGTTTTGTTCTTATGTTGTTTCTTTATGCATGCTTAGCTTAGTCTCATTTCCATTATTTAGTCAATGTAGGCTAAAGTAGTTCGAATGTATCCTTTCTTCTTTAGTTTAATAATTAGAATAATGTGTAGTGAGTAGAGCCATCCCCCTTTGGGGGTGCAGATGATGTTCATACATGCATTTAAGAATGGATATGAATGCTTTATTTTGATTGTGTTGATAAATGTGAATGTATGCTTGCTTGTTAGAGTAGAATACTACACCTGATGGGTTTTGCCACACATCTTAGACACCTCCGATGCTTGTTTAGGTTATGAAATAACCAGCTTGTGTATATGAATATTAATCAACTAGGTTAATGAATGGATTGATAGGTTTTGCCATAACCTTTAGACACTTCTTATGCATGAAAACACTACCTCCATTTGTGTGCACACACTCCACCCTAGGGGTCTTCCTCTTCCTGATTCCAGTTTAGTTTTAAATTCTGTTAGTTTAGTTCGAAGTAATCGTTAGTCGCTTTCCTTTGCATTTTCTTCTTAGTAGTTTAGTGTAGCGTAGATTAGCGTAGACAAACTCTTCTCCTTTTTTGGTGCCACTTGACTTCGTGCAAACCAGAGATTACTCTCCTCCCTGTGGATCAGCCCGTATTCATCACGTCTTCACCGACGCCGTGCACTTGTGGTAGGTTAAACGATTAAATATTCCTCGTGCTCCCTTCAATGCCTGAAATTTCATATCCCCCATCTCCATTTGCTTGAGTCTTCATGTTTGCCTTCATCTCCTCATGCTGAGATTTCGTGTCCCCCATGCTGCCCCTATGTCCTTCAATAGTGCCTGTCCCACAAAAACGAAGTCTTCTCCACTTACTTCACGTGAGGTCATCCCATGAAAAAATCCGTCTTTCTCTTCATGTCTTCTTTTCCCTTCAAGTGAGGTGTTTTCTGATATTTGTCCCCCAAGAGGAGTGATGTAGTCCTCCACCCTTGCTTTTGCAACTGAATTTGGTGCCTCTTCATTTGCCCATTCAAACCTATAGCACTCAAGTCTCTTCTCATTGGATTTTCCCGAAATAGAGCAACCACTTTCCTCCCCCACTTCTCTTTGCTCCTTTTGTTGACCACTTGGCTCATTCTCTTTTGCACCCAAGAAAGAAATTGTTTTTGACATGGTGGCTTCCACTTTGTCGCCAATGCCATTTTGACTCCTATCACATGTCAATTTCACATTTGTGCCTCCCTTCTCAAGAGAGAAACAAACAATATCCTCCCCCTTGCTATTTCCCTCCACATGGTCCCTCCCATATGATTCTCCACGTGGCTCTCCCTGATTTGGGCTCATGTCCACGTCCTCACCTCTAACCTCCACGTCATGCCATTTTACCATCTCACTTAAGACTTCCATACACATAACAAACAAGTAGGGTGCCAATGGATCACCTTGCCTCAACCAATTTCTCGCATCAAAAGAGGTGGAGTTAGCTCCATTTACCGTCACCATAAAAGATGCTTTGACACAACTCATAATAAGCTTTCTCCACTTCATAGGAAATCCAAAATGACTCATCACCTCATCAAGGAAGCACCCCAAGATGGAGTCATACGCATTCCGAATATCAAGCTTTAGGCACATGCGTCCCCTCCCTTTGTCAAGGTGGAGATTGTGGTAAAGTGCATGTGCGAGAAGAATATTATCACCAATTCGCCTTTCTCTGACAAAAGCACCTTGGTTTTACCCAATCAACCTTGGTAGCAGCCCTCTTAAGCGGTTTGCAAGCACTTTGGATGTGAATCTATAGGTCATGTTGCATAGAGCGATGGGGCGGTAATCATCTACCACGTTCGGTGCCTTCTTCTTCAGGATAATCGTAATGGAAGTAGAGTTCCATTGGGTTAACACTCTTCCGCTATCGAAACAAGAGTTCATGGCCTGGAATACGTCTCCTTTGATGGTGTCCCACGTGGTCTTGAAGAACTTTGCGTTGAAGCCATCGGGGCCCGGTGCCTTGTCCACATTCGCATGTTACACCACCTCTTCGATTTCTCTTAATTCCATCTTTTCTGTGAGGTCCCTCCCCTCCTCCAGCAGGAGCTGTGGGAAAAGGAGCGAAGGATCAAGTGGTTGTACCTGAAAATCATTAGCAAACAAGTTAGCATAAAACCGCCGAAAGGAGCGAAGGATCATGTCGTTGTCCTGAATTTCTCCCTCCTCCACGATATTCGCTCCCTCACACACTCTCCTCACTTGAATGGTGGCTCTCCTCACTCGGAGTTGCGCATGGAAAACCTAGTAATCCGGTCCCCCTCTTTAAACCACTTTACCCTTGATTTTTGATGGATAAGAGACTCCTCCGAAGCAAGGGCACGCTCAAGCTCCCCCTTTGCTGCCCCTTCGGCAGCGGCTAGACCATCATCATTTGGTAGACTTAGCCTTTCCTTCCTCACGTCCTCAAGGGCTGTCCGGGCCTCACACGCATTGTTTGTAACATTTCCAAAGGTGCTTCCACTCCATCCTATAAGTGCCTTCTTGACTTCTTTCAACTTTTCAGCAACACGAAACATGGGCGTGCCGATCACAAAGTGATTGACATCATTTCATGCTTATATTTGTACCTTATATCCATTATCTTACACCTAAGCAATGCTACGTGACGAGTTTTATGTTTAGTTTTCAGGAATAAATAGGTTTGAAGAGATGAAGCATAAAAGGACCCAAAAGCTGGGAAAAAGGACTGAATTGTGAGATCTGGGGACCAAGATGCAAGGGAGAAGGACCTGAATGCAAGACAGAAGGACCTAAGAGCAAAACAGAATACTTCACACCATCATGGGGAGTATTTTAGCAATTGGATTCGGGTCGGACCTCCAACAAACCAACCAGATGCATCCAAGACCAACAAACACTTCAAGCAAAGCCCACAAAGAAAACCAAACGGATCTAAACCATATAGACCGCCAATTGGCGGTCTAGATGGCCCAGAATCCGTTTAGTTTTCTGTAGCACGTGTATTAGTGTATGCTTAGTGTATTTTTGGTATTGGTTTAGTCCCACATCGGGGGATTGTCCCGGATTAGCTTTTTTCATGCCTATAAATAGAACTCTTCACCTTCCATTGTAATCACCCATTGCTTGGTGGTATTCTCTCTACTAAGTAGTGAGCCTTGAAGCAAAAACTCAAGGTGGAGATGAATGCTACCTTCAATGTGAGTCATTTGTTAATAAAATAATTCTTCTAGTTTCTTTCAATCTTGTCTTTTAATTTGTGCATGTTTGTTTAGTCTTTCCTTTCCTTTTATGTTTCTTTAATGCTTCTTGCCTTCTTAGTTAACTTTCATTTCAGTATTATGCTTTCTTTTGCTAATATAGTTAGTGTAATGAGTAGTGAGTAGTTCCATCCCCATTTGGGGGGTGGAGAAATATGTGATATAATCATGTAGTGTATTAAGTGTGTGTTATCTTTATCCCTTGAGCTTTATATGATTTCCATAACCATGTAATGGGTTTTCACTCTTATCTTTGATATGCTAATGCTCTTGAATGAAGTTTAGCTTATGCTTTGATTGGTGGACCTATTTTTTGGGGAATGATAAGGTTAGGATATTGATGAAGTTAATATTGGAAACACAGTTTGTAGTGTATGAGCTCTTGTTGCCTTTACCTTAGCTAATGTCTTGTATGTTTTAATGATGTAGTGAAATTTTAATTCATGTGGAGGCATAGTAGGGTATAGTCTTTATACTTGAGTTCATGTAGCTTCATTCCAATTATTGTCTTGTATGTTTTAATGATGTAGTCTTATCTTAATTCATGTAGAGGCAAAGTTGGATGTAGTTTTATGATTTCATGCACTACATGTTGTGAAGAGCTTAATGAACACACACACATACACTTCTTTATGTTCACATTATTTCTCTACCCCCTTTGGGGTTTAGTTTTATCGTTTCTTCTCCATCTCATTTCAGCTTTGTAGTGTAGTTTAGTGTAACCAACATTTCTTCCCTTTCTTTACCTCTCGCCTTCGCACAAACCAAGTGTCGACACACCTCCCAGTGGACGACCCGTATTTGCCACCGCTTCAACGCGGCCGTGCACTTACGGTTAAATATAAAACGATCAATCAAGTTTTTGGCGCCGTTGCCGGGGAGGTGCTCTGTCCAGACCTTGGTTTGGACGATTCGAGGGGTTTTTAATTTTTTGTTTCCAGTTTTTCATAGTTTCAGGGAACTACTGGATCAAGGGGAGGCTGCTGGACAAATTTGAGGAACAGAAGACCTAAAAGGACCGCCAATCAGCGGTTGGAGACCGCCAATTGGCGGCCTGGTGAGGGCTTCCTACTTTCAAATTTTTTCTGGTAGTTAGTTTTGTAATTGGTGTTATCTGGGAGCCCTATTTTGCATGATTTGACTTCTGGTTTTCTCCCAGATCATTAATCACTCCCCCATTAATCAACTTGGCCCTAAAATCCAAAGCAAAAGACTGGACGTTCTTATTTGTTTAGGTCACGCATCATGTATTGACTTAGGCATATAGTTGTCTTTTCTTTTAGCATTATTTTCAGTTGTTGAGTGCTGGCGTGAGGTACGCATTTCCTACACTCATTCATGCATCTCGTATGCCCATGCATTAGTTAGTAGGAATTGCATCAGGACAAGAGTGAGAGAGCGTTTGATTGGAGTGATTGATTGCTAGATCTAGGATCAAATCGCTACTAAGGAGGGGCTGTCCCATAAAAGATAAGGTGGGGGATTTCATCACCCTTTCCTTGGCCCCAAAAATCACTCGTAATAAAGCCTTAACTAAAAGCAAGTAGACATTGGCCCTAAGGAATTCGGACGCACTAGGAGAGTAATCTAGTCGAGACCGTCATGACCTGATCGGCGTTGCCTACCTTGTCGATAGTAGGAGGTACTGGATCTCCGGATCTGGTATCACTTGCTGGGCATTGTGGTCCTCATTGTAGGGAGGTGAGGCGTGTCGAGGCTAGTGACCTCGAAGTTAGGCGTCGTCTAGCTTAAGGACCCATTGCCTTACATTGTTTGAGCCGTGCTTGCTAGTTAAGCTTCTTCCTGATCCCTCTTCCCACGCTAGCTTTAGGGATTCTTCCCTTCTCCTCTGAGTCATCTTCTTCCCACCTTCTTCTACGTTATAGTCTCCTCCCCTTTACACTCTCTGGTAGCGTTTTAGGGTCGAGTCGAGCACTTTTTGCGAGCTTAGTCTCGTGGTGGTGAGAGTGGTCGACTCGAGAGTTGTTTGTTGAGATGGATGGTTACATGGGCGACCATCCATATCATTGTTGGGACCAGGATGATTCTCCCTGGTACTCCGGACCCATGCAACCTGGGGTGCCTCAGACTAACACCCCGTATGGTTGGGATAATCCTCATTGTGTGACTGAGCAATCTTCATATTGGGGTAACATGAGAGAGGCACCGACTGCTAGACCACCATCTAGTTACGTCGGATCATATGTTGGTCATCAATCTGAGACATTACAAGAACCTTTGGCCTCTTTCATGCATGTGGTAGATGACATGGGTGCACCGGTGGCTCCAGTAGCCGTACCGTGTCACTATTGTGGGTTGAGTGGTCATGATTTCGGGGAATGTCCTTATGTTCCCCCAGAGCCTGAGTATGAGCACACATTTTCCCAAAATGCTCATTATGACCATTACGCATCCGCGTACAACCCGAGAGGGATGGATTCGTGGGGAGACAATTCGTATTCAAATTCTTATACATCATTTCCACCCCAATATCCTCCTCCCGAATACCCAGAATTCTACCAACATCCCACTTCAAATCATTGGACTCATTCTTAGGCCATCAACACCCAACCCCAAAATTTCCCAATATCTGACTTGGACCTCCTCGTTGACCGCATACAAAATCTGACACTTCAAGTGAGTCAACTGACACAACAATTAAGTGAGGAGAGTAACCTTTCTTGTCAACTTGAGGATTTATCTTCTGAAATTGAACCACCACCACATCCACAAATTCAAAGCACAATCTTTCAAAGTCAAACTCCTAGTCAGTCTGAGGGACTTGGGGTTTCAATTCACGATCACTTGGTGGAGGATTCGATTCCAATTAAGAATACTATGGACCAGCTTCTTTATGAGTCGGCACAGGATTGTGCCTTATGTTCTTGTCCCGTGGCCCTTGAGCCACATGATCTTATTGTTGTACCTCCTAAGGACTCACCTCTAGTGGAGCAAGAGCTCCCTAGTACCCTCAATTTCAAACAACCTGATGAGAGTTTGTCTCTCAGTATTGTTCCTGATCATCTTGGAAATGATGGAACATCAAACAACTACATTGCTCATGAGGGTATTAGGATTTCCTTGGAGGAGACCTTGGGTATGAGACCCACTTCCTGTTCTCCTGGTGAGTTGGACATGCATAACGAGGTGCTTGACCTCGTTCCAACCCACCAGCCTGTTGGTTGGAGAGTTTGGATTGATGATCATAACTTCAGTTCCGCAACGGGAGAGATTCTTCTTCCGTTGCCCCTTACTTCCCAAACTCTCGAGAGGTTCAAGCTCTTTCAGTTTGATCCTTTGAATGAGACGCCTTTGCGTCCAATTCATGAACCTCTCATTTCATCTGGTGCTCTTTGTGAAGGGGGCCCACGGATGCGTATTCTGGCCCCGCGTGGTGTCATGTTCCCTTTCCAAGTGCATTGACCCACTCTTGAGGTTCCCATTTGATGTCTTTTGACAAATGAAGATGGGAACTTATGTTTGTACATAGTTATATAAAAAAAAAGAAAAAAAAAGAAAAAAAAGAAGTACAATAAAAGACTTCTTCAGTGAGCATTGATTGTTGTGAGCCCCAACCCTTGTGTATTTGGGCTCCATTTCTTTCACGTATTTGTATCCCTTCTTTAGCATCTCACAGGTTTTGAGGGAATTTGGGTTGTGTCCATCAACATAGCCATACACTCCCTTTTGTACTTCACGTTGGTGAGATCTCTCCTTTTTCATGCATAAATCCATGTAGTATCTTGCTCACATTCATTGAGGACAATGCATGAAGTAGGTGTGGGGGGGGGGGTGTTTTACGTGTGTACATAGTCGAGTCTTTTCTTTTGATTTTGTTTTCTTTTGTTTGCATTGTTAGGGTCATGTTAGTGTGTTGCATTTAATATCGATATATCTGCTTGCCATGATCCTTGGGTGACTTGTCTTCTTTTGCTTGCCGAGTGCTTCAAAATTTTCACATTTCTTTCAAAATCTTCATGTGTTTGCGAAAGAAAATGTTTTGTGGGTTTTGCGTGTGTTTAGCATGTGCAAAACCGTTGAGAGGCAAAGTAAAAAGAAAGCTCCCAAAATTGTCTTGAACTTGATGCATTAGGATATCTAGTACGTGGCTTTAGGATTTATCGAGTCGTTAGGATGCACCCCAGTTTTCCCTTGGGGGTGAGTAATCAGTGGGTTTCAGTACTCAAACATTTAAAGAAGTCCACCCTGAACCTAGTGAGTCAAATAATTCGTGTTTGTTAATTTAGGAAGTTTGTTGTAGTCAAGGGCCCTTAATATCTTTTTGTGAAACTTAAGTGTAGGGGTTTTGGTTCCCATGTAGATAAATGAATAAATAAGTGGTGTTCTCTCTTCTCGCACGGCTCCTATCACTCGGGAAAGTAGGTCTGAGGGGACTTTGTGCCTGGTGCTTTCGAGTCATCTGACTTGGGATGCACCGACCGAACTCCCGTTACACGGGTGGTAGGGATCGCCCTATGTGGAGATGTGGGGGAAGGTGTATGTGATAGTGTAAGTCCTCATAGGCAATGATGCACGAAACCTGACCCTGGGAGAATCAAACACCAACCAATAAATGCTCCAAAGAAAAAGAAAAAAAAAGAAAGAACAGAAAAAGAAAAAGAAAAAGAAAAGAAGAGTCAAATAAGAACCAAAATGGACTTTACACTTTGTTTCACATTCAGAAGTTAAGGTTGTCCATGTCTTTCACATAATTCCTTATTTAACTTGCACGAATGGTTCATTAGGGTAGAGGTGTGGACTGATCACCTATATAGAGTCGGCCCGTAGCATTACCGCGTCCATTGATCGACAAAATATTTCCAACGAGTCGAGGTCTAGATTGAATAATGCATCTTGTTCGGATTTTGTGGGTATATCCGCTGAAAACCCTCAGGAGACAACACTCCTCCTCCTTGGCAACAAAGAGGTTTAACGGCTTGTTGCACGTGCTAAGTGCAACCGTGATTCCTACGAAAGTGAGTTAGGATTTCTTGTTTCTCGTTTGTTTTTCCCTTTCTTTGTTTTGCTCGAGACTAGCAAAAACTTAGGTGTGGGGGTATTTGATTGACATCATTTCATGCTTATATTTGTACCTTATATCCATTATCTTACACCTAAGCAATGCTACGTGACGAGTTTTATGTTTAGTTTTCAGGAATAAATAGATTTGAAGAGATGAAGCATAAAAGGACCCAAAAGCTGGGAAAAAGGACTGAATTGTGAGATCTGGGGACCAAGATGCAAGGGAGAAGGACCTGAATGCAAGACAGAAGGACCTAAGAGCAAAACAGAATACTTCACACCATCATGGGGAGTATTTTAGCAATTGGATTCGGGTCGGACCTCCAACAAACCAACCAGATGCATCCAAGACCAACAAACACTTCAAGCAAAGCCCACAAAGAAAACCAAACGGATCTAAACCATATAGACCGCCAATTGGCGGTCTAGATGGCCCAGAATCCGTTTAGTTTTCTGTAGCACGTGTATTAGTGTATGCTTAGTGTATTTTTGGTATTGGTTTAGTCCCACATCGGGGGATTGTCCCGGATTAGCTTTTTTCATGCCTATAAATAGAACTCTTCACCTTCCATTGTAATCACCCATTGCTTGGTGGTATTCTCTCTACTAAGGAGTGAGCCTTGAAGCAAAAACTCAAGGTGGAGATGAATGCTACCTTCAATGTGAGTCATTTGTTAATAAAATAATTCTTCTAGTTTCTTTCAATCTTGTCTTTTAATTTGTGCATGTTTGTTTAGTCTTTCCTTTCCTTTTATGTTTCTTTAATGCTTCTTGCATTCTTAGTTAACTTTCATTTCAGTATTATGCTTTCTTTTGCTAATATAGTTAGTGTAATGAGTAGTGAGTAGTTCCATCCCCATTTGGGGGGTGGAGAAATATGTGATATAATCATGTAGTGTATTAAGTGTGTGTTATCTTTATCCCTTAAGCTTTATATGATTTCCATAACCATGTAATGGGTTTTCACTCTTATCTTTGATATGCTAATGCTCTTGAATGAAGTTTAGCTTATGCTTTGATTGGTGGACCTATTTTTTGGGGAATGATAAGGTTAGGATATTGATGAAGTTAATATTGGAAACACAGTTTGTAGTGTATGAGCTCTTGTTGCCTTTACCTTAGCTAATGTCTTGTATGTTTTAATGATGTAGTGAAATCTTAATTCATGTAGAGGCATAGTAGGGTATAGTCTTTATACTTGAGTTCATGTAGCTTCATTCCAATTATTGTCTTGTATGTTTTAATGATGTAGTCTTATCTTAATTCATGTAGAGGCAAAGTTGGATGTAGTTTTATGATTTCATGCACTACATGTTGTGAAGAGCTTAATGAACACACACACATACACTTCTTTATGTTCACATTATTTCTCTACCCCCTTTGGGGTTTAGTTTTATCGTTTCTTCTCCATCTCATTTCAGCTTTGTAGTGTAGTTTAGTGTAACCAACATTTCTTCCCTTTCTTTACCTCTCGCCTTCGCACAAACCAAGTGTCGACACACCTCCCAGTGGACGACCCGTATTTGCCACCGCTTCAACGCGGCCGTGCACTTACGGTTAAATATAAAACGATCAATCACAAAGGTAGACCAAGCTCGATCCACTATGGCTCGAAATTCCTCGTGCTCCGCCAAATGGTTTTCAAAATGAAACATCTTCTTTTTCCATCTCTCATTTACCTCCGTGTTCATTACTAACATGGCATGGTCACTCAGATCCTTTCCACCAACGATGTAGTCGGATTTCGGAAACATCTCGAGCCACGCATTGTTCATAAGTATCCGGTCAATCCTCATCTCAATACAATCACTTCCTTCGGGGGAATTTGACCACGTGAAGTCCCCACCCGTACAGGGCACCTCAAGTAGCTGAAGTGCATCAATACACTAATTAAAGTCTTTCATCGCTATCTCATTTCCAGCAGCACCACTGCGCTTCTCACTAGCAAAACGAATACAATTGGAGTCATCTCCTACAATCCATGGCCTCGAAACCTCCGGAGCCACAATGTGAAGATCAGTCCACAAAGCTCTCCAATCCACATGCCCATTTTCACCATACACCGCCATGATATCAAACTCGGTCCCATCCTTCTTGTGACAGCCCTTGAAGTGGAGTAATTATGGTGTTTCGAAAGTAACTTGAAGATCCATAACGTGGTCATTCCACAACACCAATAGCCGCCCAGTCCACGATCAAGATATTTGCAATCCATGTATGAGGCCAAATCGCTCGTTTGAATCGTTCCATCTTTTTGTGTTTCACCTTGCGTTCCATAAGACATAGCACGTCCGGATTTGTCTCCTTTATTCGAACCCTAATCATGAGTGCACGGCCGGGTCCATTTGCTCCGCACACATTCCACATTAACACATTCATGGGTTTAAGGTGCTGGGTGGCACCCATAACCTCCACGTGAACTTTTGTTGTTAATCTTCCTCCCGGATCGCCGAAGTGTGGATGGTAGCGAGGCCCCTTTCTTTAAACCAAGTTCTACAACTCCCACACCCTCTCTCTCCTCTTCCCCCTCCTCCACAATATCTTTGTTTCCGAGAATGTCATACCTTCCTCCACTAGTGTGTGTCATGAGGCTCGTGAAGTCCTTGCTCTTTGCTACTCGCGTTGGTGAATTCCACGCCACCTCCTCATTTACCAAAGAAGCTAGCCCACTAGCACGATTCTCACCTTGTGGGCTGGTCCTCTTGCTTCCTTCCATGCCTCAAATTTCGTGACCCCCATCTCCATGAGCCCTTGTTAGCATGTTTGCCCTCACTGTCTCCTGTTGAGCATGTTCGGCCCCCATGTTGTCCCTAGTATTGTCTTCTAGACTTGCCTCTCCAAACGAAACCAACTCTTCTCCACCTATAATTCGTGATGACCTCTCTTGCAAAAGTCCCTCTTCCTTTTCACTCCTCTTCTTGCTTCCAGAAATTTGTCCCCCAAGAGGAGGAGAATTTTCTACCTCCCTCTCAATTCGTGGGGGCCTTTCTTGCAAATGTTCCTCTTGCTCTTCACTCCTCTTCTTTCCTCTCAGTGGGGTGCTTTCTGAAATTTGTCCCCCAAGAGGAGTCAAGTGGTCCAACTCCCTCTCTTTTGCAAACAAAATTGGTGCCTCCTCATTTGCCCATTCAAACCTTGAGCAGTCAACTCTCTTCCCATTGGCTCTTCCCGAAATAGAAGAACCACTTTTCTCCCCCACTTCCCTTCGCTCTTTTTGTCCACCAATAGGCTCACTCTCTTGTGCACCCAAGGGGGAATCCGTCAGGAGCTCATCCAACATGTCTCCCATCTTGACCACAAGGCAAAGGTGGTCCTCCTCACATGCTACTTGCACAAGTTGGCTCCCTCTCTCAAGAGAGAAAAACTCACCCTTCATTTCTTTGAAATTTCCCTCCATTTGTGCACCCTCACATACCTCTCCACATGGCACTCCATGACTTCCTCCCTCATCCACGTCGTCACTCCTTGCCTCCACGTCATCATCTCTTCCACCATCTCCTTTCTTCTCTTCCCTTCTAGCATCAAACCCCTCCAAGCAAGTGTGAATGCCATGGCTAGATACCTTCAAATTGTCTTCCTTTCCATTGCCATTTCCAACCTTTCTCCTATTAACAACGACCCACCTCTCCTCCTTTCCCTTTTGAGTCTCACTAACCTTGTTTATGGCCCCTCTCCTCAGCTTGCAACATTCCAAGTCATGGCCAAACTCGCTGCAATCCGTGCAATAACCGGGACTCCATTCATACTCCACGTTTACTCTATGTATGCCGACTTCTTCTACTTTCACCTCCACGCAACTTGGGTAGGTAAAATCATGGGCCACTTCCACGCACACCCTAGCATAGGCTAGTCTTCTCCCCGATCCTGTTTGCTCATCCATGTATAACGGCCTCCCAAGAACACTCACAATGTTGCTCAACATTTTTGGAGACCAAAAACGAAGGTCTAACTCTGGTAGACGAATCCAAATGGGAACCGTGGTGATGCTCGCCCTTTGCAAAGCCACTTCCGGAGCCCATTCTAGAACCACAAGGGGATATCCACAAATGAACCAAGGGCCCCCCTTCCAGCACACGTTTCCTATCTTCAGCAAGGGTGAAATGAAAAAGGAGGAAACCTTGGCTCCTTTTTATGACCTCCATTGCTCCAGGCAAGCCCCAAATCTTGTGGAGGTGCTTCTCAAGTGTAGGCAAGTGTGGTTAAAATGCAATGAAATAACCAACAAGTACCTTATCCCATCTCTTCAACACCTCAACTAGCTCTTGCTTGGAGCATATAGCCATCTTCTCTCCTCCCTTCTAAGCCGGGGGGACATACTCTTGGGCCGTGGAAACCCTTTCTCCAACCTTGAATAATTCACTCCACTTCCTTGGGGGAGCAAGAACACTCCCTAGAGGTGGTGCGGAACCTTCATCTCCTTCATCTCCTAGAGATGAGGATGAAACTTTGAAAGGTGGTGGATGGAGAACCTTAAACGTGCCACAACCTCCATCTTCTAAAAACAAATGAGTAGAACTAGGCTTGGGATCCATTTTTGTGCAAAAAACAAGAGATTTGGTGGAGGAAAAGAAGTCGGAAACCCTAGAAACACCTAGGTTTTCCATGTTCGCTTGTCCTTGTCCTCTCTCTTTTTCTCTCTTGTTCTCCTTGTCCTCTCTCTTGTTCTCCTTCTCATCTACATCTCCTCCTCCTCTTTACTTCTTCTATCTCATCTTCCTCCTCTCCCTACTTCGTTTGTCCTTCTCTCTCCTCCCTTTTCTTTTCCTCTACGTCACCTTCACTCTCTCACACTCCTCTCGTTCTCCTTTTCTCTTTCTCCCTCCCCCTTCTCCTTCTCTCTATTTCTCTCCCTCCTTACCTTTTATCTCTACTTCTCCTTCTCCCTCCCTCCTTCCTTCTCTCCTTGCCTTCCAGTCTCCTCTTCCTTCTCTCTCTCCTTCTCCTTGTCTTTCTCTATCTAGTTCACTTACCGACTCCCCCACTCTTTCTCCTTCTCTCCTTCTCTTTGTCTCTCTCATTTTCCATCATTCACAGTCTCCTTCTCTCTCCTCTCTCCAATTCTTTCTCTAATTCACTCCCTCCCCTTCTCCGTTTCACTCCCCGTCCATATCTCTCTCCTTCTATATTGTTCTCTCTAGTTCTCTATCTCTCCTCCCACTCCTTTCCCTTCTCACTCTCTCCCCCTCTGTCCACCTCTCCTCTCTCTCCTTCTCCTTCTAGCTTTTTTTTGCAAAGCAAAAAGGGAGGCATAGCCTCTTGTATTGATGTATTGTAAAATTTACAACCTACAAAAAAGTGTCTTTTACAGCCCTCGAGTTATGCTAAGTACATAACAAGACTCTACTCTAAGCTACCATGTTCTCGTGACTATCTAACAAACGTCACACCTAAGTCCACCTAATCTCATACAACCTCAAAGCTTCGGGATCCTCTCGAATTTCCTGAATTCTTGTGCCCATTTTTCGCACCGCCTCCTTGATGGTCATGCTTACAACTCTGGGTTGGAGCTTTGCATTATAAAATATCCTTCGATTTCTCTCTTGCCAACACTCATAAACGATTGCAGCAAGAGCTAGTTGAATGGTGGTTCGTTGTGCCATATCTCCCCTGATTCCCTTCACCCTCATCACCTCCACGTCAAGTCTTGTTCCCATTCTCGTGTCTAGCTCTAGACTTCGTAACATTTGCTCCATATATGCGTAGTGAACTTGCATTCCCAGAAGAGGTCCAACATATCCACTTCCTTCTCTTCGCATAATGCACAGTTGGGGTCATGAGCTTCACCCCTAGCTTGCATGAAGGCCTTGATCAGCAGCCTACCTCGCAATGCTCTCCATAGTGTGAGAGTGTGTTTCGGGACATGGTACTTATGCCACACCAACTTTGGCCAGCGCACTTGCCTACGCCCAGTTACCACCCAAGTCCATTCTTCCTTAATTGAAAAAAGCTCACTCTTCACTCCCACCCTTACTGGGGTGTCTCCCTCTATGTATGTTGATTTGTAGTATGCGAGGCCACAATACCGCCATCTCTAAGGACCTTGGTTCAGGAAGAAGCCACGTCACCTCATGGATAAAATACGATACAAACGTATCCTTTGGAACTCCTATGTCATAGTTAAGCCGTTCTCCCCCCGGTGATGATAGTAACGGTTGTCCACACCATGGATCGGTGAAGAACTTAATTTCTGTCCTATTTCCCACCTTGTATTGGATCTTATCCTTTGCCAATTCCTGGACACTCAAGATGCCTCTCCATTTCCATGAACACACCGAAGGTGGCCTTGCTAGCCATATATTTTGAGTCCTTAAATACTTTCTTCTCCCGCAGTGAACCCAAAGTGAGCCACCATCCTCCACTACTAACCAAAGGAGACGCAATAGCCCGACATCGTTCCAATCCTAAAGTCTCCGCAACTCCTATCCACCCTCCTTCTTTGGTGTGCAAATATCCTTCCAAGCTACAACCACCGACTTGGTAGCTCCTCCCCATACAAAGTGGGTCATGATGCTCTCTACTTCCTTCAGGACTTTCCGTAGGATGAGAAAAGCCGAAGTCCAATAGATTCTCATAGACACAAGCACAGTTCTCCCCAACTCTACACGACCCACCATCGAAAGAAAGTTCCTTTTCCACGTGCTAAGTCGTTGTTGGACCTTGTTGATATATGGCTAGCATGCTCTACCTAAACGTGAGGAGAATAGAGGAAGGCCCAAGTATGTGACCGGGAAAGTACCTCTTTCCATATCTAGGTGTGCACAAATCCAGGTGCCCTCATGAGCTTCGCCTCCCATGAATATTTGACTCTTCGATGCATTCAACTGCACCCGGAAGTAGAAGAGAACCCCGTAAGGGTGTGTTTGATTGTCCTCGCATTAGCTCTAGTAGCAGCAACAAACACCATGACATTGTTGGCTTTTTGGCCGTAATCTATGTTTAGATGATTTAATCAACCTAATCTTAGTTGTGATCATATAGAGTAGCACACTTGTTGCATTGCATACATATTGCGTTTGTGCTAACCTCTACAGGTGATCAAGACTCAAGGGCGAAAGGAAATCAAGTCAAGACATGTAATCAGGCTCATTTGAAGACATGTAATTTGTATTTCTTTGAGTCTTAGGAACTTTGTGTAATTGAGCATACTTGAGCTAAAAACTACGCAAACACACACTAGGTTCCTTATAGAAGTCACACACGAAATTTCATATAATTTGGACTTCAATAGATCACCCAAACTTAGACCGGAAAACAGTAAACCAAAACCTGAACAGTCTGCTCAAATTCGGTCGAACGAAACAGACCGTTCGGTCGACCGAGTGATCATATATCCTGTTAACGTTTAACTGCCTACGTACGGTCATATTCGTATTATCTCCAAATATCCAAAAAACATTTTGTGTATCGGTCGACGAAGGACCTTGTTCGGTCGACCGAACTTAGAAGACTTGACAAACCCAAAGTGCATGTCGGTTTTTGGTCGACTGTGGACCATGTTTCGGTCAACCGAACATAATCTTGTTTGTCAACCCCAAAGTGACTGGTGTGAATCGGTCGACCGAACCTATCTCGGTGTTCGATCAATCACTTATGTGTACCTAGATTATAGCCTTTGGCGGTCGACCGTTCCTTAACCGATGACCGAAACTTAATCAAAATTGCCAAACTGTTGACCGTTCAACCCGATCCCGTCGACCAAACTTACTCAGAATTGGGTCCTGTCAGTTTCTGTTTTGTGTATCTTACACAATCTTTACCCAATTCATCCCCAACAACTTAACTCTTTTGGAGCTTATAAATAGAGTTGTAAAACACAATTTAACACAACTCTCTCAGTACTGTTTGTCCAATACATTAGAGAGGAAGCTCCACACACTCCAAGCATCAAAACCTTCCACACTTAGTAATCAATTCCATATTCTACTCAAGTGTGCTCAAGATTAGAGAGTTTTGTTCCACTCATTGATTGTCATAGAAGCAAGGGTCTTGGTGAAAGGTGAGAGCCCGAAGTGACCCTCTCGGATTGTGAGAGGAGGAGCCAAGCTCGGCGAGGGTTGTTCGCGAGTTTGAAGATTGTAAAGGCGTTCTCGCCCGTTCCGGAACTGGGAGTGGTTAGTGAAGTCGTGAGCGGAGCTCGGTGATCCGAACGGAGCTTGCAATTGTGAACTAGGACCCGGGTGGGGTGCCAAACCTCTATAAAAATCCTTCGACTCCTTGTGGTTTGTATTTTCCATTTCTTTACTTGCTTGTCTAGTTTAAAATTCCGCTACATATCTTCGATCGTTAAACTAGTAGGTAATTAGGGTTACAAGTGATTAGAATTGTAGACCGTCACCATCTCACAGACATCATCCGCAAATAGAAGATGAGAAACTTGTACATCCCCGCACCTTGCTGGTTCGAGGTTGCCCCTCTCCACCTCCCTTCTAAACATAGAGCTAAGCACCTCCATAATAAGGACAAAAAGGTAGGGGGCAAGTGGGTCCCCTTGCCTTAATCCATTTGTTGCGTGGAATGGTTGTGAGTTTGCTCCATTCACCGTGACCACGAAAGATGCTCGGACGCATGCCAACATAAGCTTAAACCAATGGGCTGGGAATCCAAAACGCTGCAGCACTTCCTCGAGGAATTGCCATGATATAGAGTCATAGGACTTTCGAAGGTCCAACTTCAAACACATCCGCCCTCTTCCTCATCCCAAGCACATATAATGGCATATCTCATGAGCAAGCCAAATGTAATCGCTGATCTGCCTTCCACTCACAAATGCGCTTTGCATTTCCCCAACCAAACCGGGAGAAGCACCTTCAATCTATTTGCCAAAATCTTTGATAAGAACCTGTACACCATATTACAGAGGGAGATGGGCCTATAATCATCAAACGTGGTTGGTGTCGTCTTCTTTGGAACGACGGTGATAGATGTATAGTTGACCCGCTTCAGTAGCATTCCACTCCTCCTGAAAGAGTCAATAGATTTGAATAAGTCCCCCTTCACATACTCCCAAATGACTTTGAAATTTTTTGCATTAAACCCATCCGGTCCCGGGGCTTTGTCAACATTTGAATGCAACACCACGTTCTCAAGTTCCTTCATATCCAACGGTTGGATTAGTGCCATCTTCTCGTCCTCTCCCAACCGAGGAAGACATAACATGGGGTCGATATGTTGTACCTGAAAACCACTAGCAAACAAGTTAGAAAAACACCTTCGAAAGGCCTCCCGGATAGCCCCCTCCTCACTCACTCTCCTCATAGTGTTGGTGGCTCTCCTCACTCTAAGAGAAGCATGGAAAAACCTCGAGTTTCGGTCACCTTCACGTAGCCATCGTACCCTCGATTTCTGCCTCGAAAGAGCCTCCTCCCTCACCAAGGCTCGGTCATGCTCCATCTTACAAGAACCATCACGCTGAATAAGCATCTCATTGCTCAAGAATTCCTCCATTTGTTTCCCTATTTCAGCAACCGAGAGTTGGGCTTCGCTTACTCTCCTCTCATTGTTGCCAAATGTCTCCACACTCCACTTCATTAATGCCTCCTTTGCCTCACTTAACTTTCCCATCAATCTAAACCTGGGAGTTCCTACAACCCTTATAGCCCACTCCTCCTTCACAACATCCTTAAGCTTCTCATGCTCAGCCCAGAAATTAACGAACCTACACACCCGCTTCTTTTGATGTCCCTCTTTCTCCATGGCCATGATGAGCATCAAGTGATCGCTCAAATCCCTATCCCCCACAACATAGAACAAGTCGGGGAAAGCCTCAAGCCATGCATGAGACATGAGAATTCTATCAATGTGTGTCTCAATGCATGCCTCCCCATGCGAAGAATCTGACCATGTAAACTCTCCACCCGTTGAAGGAACCTCCAAAAGCTGAAGTCGGTCTACATAAGAATTGACTTCAACCATAGCCACAACGTTTAGACCCCCCCTCTTCTCATGTGCATTCCTAATGAAATTGAATTCACCACAAACCATCCAAAGTGTCGAGTCCGGAGGTGCTGCTCGGATAAGTTCATCCCAAAGCGCAAGCCTCTCCAAATTCCCATTTTAAGCATAGACCGCCGTGATAACCAAGTTCTTCCCGTTCCTTTTCTTACCCTCCAGCTGTAACATTTGTGTGGTTTCACCTTCAGCTCATTCCACAAGACCAGAATTCTCCTGGAGTTTATTACCAAATTGTTCGATGCCCACTCATGCCCCCAAATTGCTTTCCGGAAGCACTCCATCTTCTTAAGCTTCTCCTTATGTTCGAGGAGGCACACAATGTCCGCCTTTGCCTCCTTTATTCAACCCCTAATCATGTGCGCACGGCCGGGGAGATTTGCACCGCGTACATTCCACACGAGTACATTCATGGTTTTGTAATATGGGACTTTCATCCCTTACCGCCTCGGTTTGCTTTTTGTTGTTCCAACGCCTTCTCCATTATGAGCTCCACTTCCGTTATGGCCTTCCCTTGTGCCTCCAAACCATCTTCCCCTTCCTCCCCCGCCTCGCCCTACTCAAGCTCATGCACCATTTTTTCAGGGCTCTCTCCGCCCCTTGCCTCCAACAAAGGATCTCACTTTCCTTTGCCAAGCTTGTTTGGCCCTCCTGTCCGACCTACTTTCACCCATTCATGGGTCTTTGGTATATGTTTTGCTATCACTTTCTCAACCACTACATTCTTCTCCCTCAGCCTTCGTGGGCATTGGGCCAGCTTGTGTCCAAACTCCAAGCAAGTTTCGCAATACCCCTGTTTCCACTCATACTCGATGTCCACCATCGTCGAAGCACCATCTTCAATTTGAATCTACACAAAGTCAGGAAGTTCGAAAGTTCGTTCAACCTCCACGCAAACTCTTGCAAAGGATAACCTCCTTCCTGTAGCCATATTATCATCCATGTATAATGGCTATCCAAGAACACTAGCAATTGTGCTCAAGATCTCCGACGACCAAAATCAAAGCTCCGACTACCTTATCCATATGGGAATGGATGAGATTTTACTTCTCTCCATGACCATATCATGCGTCCATTGCCAGAACACTAAGGGGATTCCCCTCACGAACCAAGCTCCACGGTCAAGCACATGTCGTCGGTCATCTTCAAGTGAGAACCTAAAAAGTAGCAACCCATTACGGCGGTGAATCACTTCTACTCCCCCATGTACCTCCCAAAGATTGTGGAGTTACCTTTCAAGAATTCTCTCCCCTCCTCTCTCACTCTATCGCACTCTCTCGCTCTCCTCCTTCTGCTCTCTCTTTCCTTCTCTCTCCTCCTCCTCTATCTCTCCTCTACTTGTCTCCTTCTCACTCTCCTTCCCTCTCACTCCCATTGTCCTTCTCTCTCTCTCCTTATCTACTTTCCCCTTCTATTTCTCTGTCTATGCCATTATTCTTCTCTCCGTCATTCTCCTTCTCTCTCCTTGTCCTCTCTCTTGTTCTCCTTCTCATCTCCTTCTTCTCCTCCTCTCTCCTTCTTCTCCCTCCTCCTCTCCCTCCTCCCTCTTTCTATCATCTCTCTCCTTCTGCGTCGCTTGTCCTTATCTCTCCTCCTCCATTTTATTTTCCTCTCCGTCACCTTCACTCTCTCTCACTCTTCTCGTTCTCCTTCTCTCTTTCTCTCTCCCCCTTCCCCTCTTTCCTCTTCTCCTTCCCTTCCAGTCTCCTCTTCTTTCTCTCTCCCCTTCTCCTTGTCTTTCTCCGTCTAGCTCACTTACCCGCTCCCTTACTCTTTCTCCCTCTCTCCTTCTCTTTGTCTCTCTCCTTTTCCTTCATTCACAGTCTCCTTCTCTCTCCTCTCTCCACTTCTCGCTCTAATTCACTCTCTCCCCTTCCCCTTCCTTATCGCTCTCCTTCTGTATTGTTCTCTCTACTTCTCCGTCACTCCTCCCTCTCCTTGCCCTTCTCACTCTCTCCCCCTCTCTCCCCCTCTCCTATCTCTCCTTCTCCTTCTAGCTCTCTCTGTCTCTCCTTGTTTCCCCATTTCCTTCTCTCTCGTCCTACACTCTCCTTCTCTCTCCCCCCTCCTTCTCCTTCTTTCCCACTCACTTGTTGCTCCACGCTCTCTCCTTCTTACTGATCTCTCTGATTCTCTCTTCCCTTCTATCTTCTATCTTCTCTCTCCTTATCCTTCACTCTTCGTCTTCAATCTCCTTCCCTCTCTCTCCTTCTCCTTTACTTCAATACCTCTCCTTTTTTTTGCAAAGCAGAATGGAGGCTTGGCCTCTAATATTATTAAATGATAAAGTTTACAACCTACTAGAAACAAGATCCAAAAAAGTTAAGTCCACGGGGTATGCTAACATGCATATCCGGCCTCGACACTACATAAGAGTATTACATCACTATAGGGCATAGTATTGATATTACATCATCAGGCCTCCTCTAGTAACACCACGTCGTCTGAAATTTCTTCTCCTCGTTGTCATCTTTCGCAAGTTTCTTGACATTATCCCAAAGACATCCGACCAAATATTTGATTGCAAGCACTATGTCCGCTGGCTTCTTCTTCTCTCCCTCAAAGATCCTCCAGTTTCGTTCCAACCAGCACACATGGATCATGGCACTAAAGGCCCACCTTCGCAACACCCTTTCAACTCCGCTTCCTCATGCGTGGGAGATGCGTGGAGCTTCGCCTTCTAGGGATCTTGATAGACGAGTGCTCAGCTGCATGCAAAGGAGGAGTGTTGTCCACACCTCCTTAATGTACGTACACCTCCTAAATAGATTCTCCATGTCCTCTTCCGCCCCCTCGCATAGGCTCCATACCGGGTCGTGCTTTGCCCCTCTTTGATTCATAAGCTTCTTGGTGAGGAGGCGCCCCTCATTGCTCTCCAAACTGGGAAAGCATGCTTGGGAATAGCATGTTTATGCCATACCATACCAGCCCAAGGTACCTTTCTCCCCAGTTGCTTCACCCACTTCCACACTTCTTTGATTCCTAATGTAACACCCTTCCCGTCTATGCATTTTGGCTGGTCCATGCCTCCATGGATGCGCGTATTTTGGGGGGGAGGGGGAAGGTTCCACTCCCCTCTCTTATGAAGTAAGAAACTCTAGTGTTCCAAGGTACTCCCAATTCATGGTGAAGGCGATCCCCCAACTTTGACATTGAAACGGTTCTCCACACCACGGATTTTGGAAGAAACGTATTTCTTACCCACTTTCCACCTCATATTGGTTGTGCCATCTAGCAATCTCACGAACTCGAAGAAGCCCTCTCCATGCCCACGATGATGTTGATGGTGGTCTTGCAAGGCAAATAGAATGGTTTCTAAGGTATTTCCTTCGCACACATTTCACCCAAAGGGACGTTCTTTCCGCCGCCACAAGCCATAATAATCGAAGGAGGCCCACATCATTCCAGTCCTTTAGACGTTTTAGACCGAGTCCCCCTTCATCGTTCGGTCTGCACACATCTTTCCACGCCACCACAGCCCACTTCTTCGTCCCTCCCCAAATGAAGTGACATATGAGACTCTCCATCTCTTGCAACACCTTGCGAGGGATGAGGAAGGCTGATGTCCAATATATACTAAGGGAGACAAGCACACTTTTCACAAGTTCCACTCGACTGGCAATGGATAAGAAATTCTGCTTCCAAGTGCTGAGACGTGTCTTTACCTTATTGACAAGTGACATGCAATGCGTTCTCCCCATCCTCCCGGAGAATAATGGCAGCCTGAGGAGACCACCGGGAACTCCTTTCATTTCATACCAAGGTGGGCTGCAATCCAAGCTCCATGTGGCACGTCCCCTCCCATGAACACTTGGCTTTTCGAGGTGCTAAATTGCAGCCCTGACCAAGCCGTGAAATCCTCTAGGAGAGCATTTATAGCACGGACGTTTGCCTTGGTTGTGCTTGCAAATACTAGTACATCATCAGCGAAAAAGCAAATGGGAAATGGGCACAAGTTAAGGGCTCCATGGTCACTCAGATCCTTGCACCCAACTATGTAGAAGGATTTCGGAAACATCTGAAACCACGCATTATTCATAAGTATCCGGTCAATCCTCGTCTCAATACATGCACTTCCATCCGAAGAATTTGACCATGTGAACACCCCTCCCATAGAAGGCACCTCAAGAAGCTAAAACCCATCAAGGCACTCATTAAATTCCATCATCGCAATCTCATTTCCAGCACTACCACCACGCTTCATACCAGCAAACCGAATGCAATTAAAGTCACCCCTACTATCCATGGCCACGAGGCCTACGGTGTCACTAGATGAAGATCTCTCCACAAAGAAGTTAGAATGTTTCCTTTCTCTCTTTCTTTAATGCTAAAGTAGTTAGAATGTTTCCTTTCTTCTTTAGTTTAATAATTAGAATAATGTGTAGTGAGTAGATCCATCCCCCTTTGAGGGGTGGAGATAATGTTCATACATGCATTAAAGAATCGATATGAATGCTTTATTTTGATTGTGTTGATAAATGTGAATGTATGCTTCCTTGTTAGAGTAGAATACTACACTCGATGGCTTTTGCCACACATCTTAGACACCTCCCATGCTTGTTTAGGTTCTGAAATAAGCAGCTTGTGTATATGAATATTAATCAACTAGGTTAGTGAATGGATTGATAGGTTTTGCCATAACCTTTAGCAACTTCCTATGCATGAAAACACAACCTCCATTTGTGCATATAGAATGCATTCTTTTCCATCTTTTTACATGTGTGCACACACTCCACCCCTAGGGGTCTTCCTCTTCCTGATTCCAGTTTAGTTTTAAATTCTCTTAGTTTAGTTCGAAGTAATCGTTAGTCGCTTTACTTTGCATTTTCTTCTTAGTAGTTTAGTGTAGCGTAGAATAGCATAGACAAAGTCTTCTTACTTTTTCTTGCCACTTGACTTTGTACAAACCAGAGATTGCTCTCCTCCTCATGGATCGACCCGTATTTGCAACGTCTTCACCGACGTTGTGCACTTGCGGTAGTTTAAACGATTAAACTGGTTTGGACGATTCAAGTGGATTTAATTTGTGTTTTGTAGTTTTCTTTGTTTCAGGAGACTCTGAGGCTAAGGAAAAAATCAATCACCGGAATGAGACCGCCTACTGGCGGTCTGGTGAGCTCTGTTTCCTTCGCTTTTCTTTGGCTTGTTGTAATATCTGATATAGTGATCTGGGGTTCGATTTAGCATATTTTGACCTGTAGTTTGTTCCTAGATCAATAATCAATCTCCCTTTAAGCAGCTTGGACCTTAAAACCCAAAGCAAAAGTTTAGGCATTCTTTCTTGTTTAGGTCATGCATCATGTACTCGACTAAGGTACGTAGATTGTCTTGTATTTTAGCTTTACTTTCAGTTATTGAGTGTTGCCGTAAGGTACGCATTTCCTACTCTCATTCATACATTTCGTATGAACATGCATTTGTTAGTAGGAAGTGCATTTCAACAAGTGTGAGTTCAGCATTTGTTTGGAGAGTTGATTGCTAGATTAAGACTCCAAAACGCTACTAAGGAGGGGCTATCCCATATAAGATAAGGTGGGGGATTTCATCACCCTTTCCTTCGCCCCAAAAACCACACTAATCAAGATCCTAATTTTAAAATCAAGTACACATTTGCGCTAAGGATTTCATGCCCATTAGGAGAGTGATCCTGTCCCGACCGTCATGGCCTGATCGGCGTGGCCCACTCCGTGGATATTTGGAGAGACGAGATCCCCAAATCTTGACTCACTTGCTGGGTTTTGTGGTTTGTCGTAGCGAGGTGAGGCGTGTTGAGGCCGTGTGACCTCGCAGTTCGGCGTCGTCTAGCTGTAAGAACCTATAGCGACCTTAGGACTGTTTGAGCCTTGTTTGCTTGGGTGCTTCTACCTGTACCCACCCGCCGTAGCATAAGGACTTCTTCCTTCTCTCCTTAGTCATTCTCTCTATCTTCTATGTCCTCCCGTCTTCTCCTTTGCGGTACATTCTTTATTTTGAAAAAAAGAAAAAAAGAAGAAGAAAATTGGTTTGTGTATGCACCTTTGTGCATGCTTGTGTGGGCACGAGATGAGAGTGGCCATTTGACGAGGCGTGTCGTCAACCCTGCTTCGGTAGTCGATTTCTCAACGCTTCCCTCCTCTCGTGTCGCACACAATCCGGGTTCAATGGCTTCTCATTACCGCGAGGAGGAGCAGTTGCTGGACCCACCTATTCCACATGTGCTTCCTGTTCTTCCTGTTGTGGCTCCAATACCTCTCCGTGATCGATGCTACCCGAGCCGTACCGCTCTACCCTCATGCATCGTATTACCAGAGGCGAATGGGAACCACTTTGAGGTTAAGCCTCAATTCATTTCCATGCTCCCTCACTTCACTGGGAGGGGTGACCCCTACATCTTTCTCAGGGAATTTGAGGAGGTCTGTGGTATGTTCAAGTTGCAACAACTAAGCACAGACTCCATCCATCTTAGGGTAGTCCCTTTCGCACTAAAGGATGATGCCAAGAAGTGATTCTACAGCAAATTTAGAGAGGTTCCAGGAGCTACTCTGCGCATGCCCTCACCATGGCATCGAGTTGTGGCGTCTTTGTCAGATTGTCTACGAGGGTCTTCACATCTCGTCCCGAACGCTCCTTGAGTCCATGTGTCAAGGAGAGTTCTTAGGAAAGGATGAAAGGGAGGCATGGGCTTTCCTAGAAGACCTCGCTGAAAAAAACCATGCAGTGGGAGAGTGTGATGAAATCCCCAACATCTTCTAGCATAGGGGCGAGGATCGCAAATGCAAACTCAACTAGACCGGGTGCCGCATTTGTTGTCGGTACCACTACGACCACCGAGGCACGCATGGCGGCCTTAATGCGCCGTTTGGATTCGATTGAGCTCCTAAACCAACAAGGTGCACCTCATGTGTACACATCTGGTCTAGTTCCCTGTCATTCATGTAGTAGGACTCTCAAATTCTCACTTCAAATCAGCAGACCATCAAATCTCTAGAGCTTCAGATGGGCCAATTGGCTCAGTCTGTAAATGAAAGTGAGAGAGGGACTCTGCCTAGCCAACCTGAGGCTAACCCCCGCATGTACCAGCAACAACAAATGAAAAATGAGAATGTGGTACCTCGGGGGCGGCAAGTGAACCATGTGGAGGAACCTGTTCACCATGTCAATGCCATTGTAACCTTAAGAAATGGAAAGCAGGTCGACAATCACATTTCCTTGCCAACACCATCTATGCAGCCCCTCAGTGGGAATGGTGATGAAGAAGAGGCTGAGGGTGAGGGTAATACACCAACGCCTCCTTCTCGGGCACCACAGAAAACCTGTCAATAGCTCCCTATCCTAGTAGGTTAACCGAAAAGCATAGTGACACAATGGATAACATATTAGAGGTGTTTAAGCAAGTGAAGGTTAACATCTCCTTGTTGGATGTCATCCAACAAATACCTCAATATCCCAAAGTGTTAAAAGATCTCTACACAACCAAGAGGAAGACCAATGTTCCTAAGAAAGCATTCTTGGCTGCAAATGTAATCTCACTTTTGTCCAATCCCATCTACACAAAACACAAGGACTATGGGTGTCCTAATATTCAGTGTACGATAAGGGACACTAGCATGAGTAATGTATTGTTTGATTTAGGATCGGCGGTCAACCTCCTCCCATTTTCTGTTTATCAACAATTGAACTTGGGAGAATTGAAACCAACTAAGATCACCCTCCAATAGGTGGATAGATCCATTCGTATTCCAAAGAGGATTGTCGAGGACGTGCTTATCAAAGTTGGAGATTTTATATTTCCAGTCGATTTTGTCATTCTCGATACCAATCCTGTTGCAAACACCCACTCTCAAATACCTTTGATTTTGGGTAGACCATTTCTAGCAACCTCCAACGCCTTAATTAATTGTAGAAATGGTCTCATGAAGCTTTCATTGGGTAACATGAGTGTCGAGTTTCATGTGTTCAACTCTGGTAGGCAACAGGAGCCCAAGGACCAACCTTTAAATCTCAATCTCATCCGCCAATTAGAGAAAACACTACAAAAACAACAAAGACCCCTAACACCCATGCAACCCATTGAGAATGTTTGTGGGCCCACCGAAAACTCATTGTCTGTCTTTGCAATGCAACAGAGTGAGCTGGAATCAAACATGAATGTCCAACGGGAGTGTTCGTTGCATGATTCAGTTGAGACCATTAGTGAGGGGGAC
Organism: Triglochin maritima; assembly: GCA_963682175.1. Classification (NCBI taxonomy): domain Eukaryota; kingdom Viridiplantae; phylum Streptophyta; class Magnoliopsida; order Alismatales; family Juncaginaceae; genus Triglochin; species Triglochin maritima. The sequence goes on along the minus strand of OY821790.1, from coordinate 11,604,675 downwards.
ACACCTCAGCATATGCCCATTCCAGAAGGTGTTGTCAACCCGTGTCCTAGGGCTATTGAGCCCTTTGAGCTTCAAATTGACACCAACAAGGACCCACCTACGACCGATCTTATGCTTGATTATATAAAGGATGGTGGGAGGTCCTTGTTGGATGACCTGGGGAGAAGCCCCACTCTTAGTGATGCAGGTGTGCTACATGCATCGAATGAGCCTAAGGAACTCATTCTGATGCACCCACCTATGGGTTGGAGGATTTTGTTTGATGAGCAACTAAACCCTAATGAGGCAACCCAACTTCACTCATTCATGTTGCCTACACCCAACCAATATCATGAGGGGTTCGAGCCTTTCAGCTTTGACCTTTCACCCCTCATGACACCTAAGAGTACCAGTGAAGTTTGCCCATCTTGGCAAGTCTCTGGTCCATATAAGTCGATGTTCTCATTTGATCTTCCTTTGCCAAATGATTCTAAGAATATCTTTGTTCTAAAAAAAGTGAAAATTGAAGGAAATCAAAACTTGAAGTGGCTTTTGGAAATTTTCCCTTTTCATTGTTAAAAACACGTGATGCCTTGCCCTTCTCATTCTTCACCAGAAGAAAAATGCGTCTTCCTCTTTTGTTCCGCCACCATCGAAATCCCACCCGTAGATCTCACCAACAGACTGGTAATCAGCGGTTTTACACCGCCAATTAGCGGTCCGTTGTTGTTTGTTTGTCTTCTGTCTTCGTCGGGTTGTTGGATTTGGTGTCTTCGATTGGTTCCGTTGGTGGAGTGTTCGTTTGTTGCTGGAGTCTACGTGCGGTGATCTCCACCCCTCTCGCACTGTGTTCGTCTTCGCCGTCGCGTGCTCCGCCATTAAAGCTCTCCAAGGTAGATGCAGGTATGGCCAGCCACCATTTAATTCCAAAACTTAATTTTGCCTCCCTGATTCATGAATTTGGAGAACCCTTCTACGATAGAAACGTAGCTAAAGGGTGGAACCATTTGTTGTACGAGGGCGACAAAACCATGTATGTAGAGCCTCTCGTACATGAGTTCTTTACTAAACTCGAGTGTGACCAGACCGGACTACTCGAGTTTAGTGTCACTCTCAGAGGGGTGAAGCACACCGTGACACCCAAATTTATCTCCGACGCGACTGGGATCCCCTTAGTCGAGGATCGCACGCCCACCCACGACATTAATGTTTACAGATCTATGCTTAGGTGCGGGCAACCTATATCATTGCATGGGGGAGTACCTCATGCGCACATTTACTCCAACGTGCACATTGTAGCTAGGTGAGTGTGTAGGAATGTGTTGGGCCAAGAGCGGACCTCCACATTATTCACACCTAGTTTGCGAATCGTGTATAGTCTTATGGATGGTTCACCTCACTGCATTTGTCGAACGTTGTCCGACGTTTTGGTGAACGCTAAGCTGAAAGAAATACACTATTTGCCTACTCTGGTTACCAAATTGTGTGGCATGTTGGACATCCCACGATTTGAGCACATGCTGAGGCGCCAAGGTACCGACCTCGAGGTAGCGAAGATGACCCCGTCATTTCGCCATTGCCTTCCTGACGCATGGGTGCCTGATTAAATGGAGGGGATGTTAGAGCCAGTTCCTCAAGCTCATCTGTGAGCTTAGGAATGCTCTTTAACACCGACATTTAAGAGATGGCGGTTGAGCAGCAAAACGTCATCTTTGAGAAACAAAATCGGAAGATCTATAGGAAATTGTCGGCTCTTGAGAGAGGTGCCTCTTCGGGCACCTGTAGCCGTCGTCATTAGTCTGGTACACCCTATCCATGCATTGGCACCATTTTGCCATACATTGAGGACAATGAATAAATTAGGTGTGGGGGGTATCTTTTCACGTTTGTACAAGGTTTATGTCTTTTTGTTTTTTATTTCGTTTTGTTTTGTGTGTACTGCTAGGGTCATGTTAGTGTGTTGTATTTAATATTGATATATCTGTTTGTCATGATCCTTGGGTGACTTGTCTTCTTTTTCTTTCCTAGTATTTTAAAATTTTCACATTTCTTTCAAAATCTTCATGTGTTTGCGAATGAAATTGTTTTGTGGGTTTTTCGTGTGTTTAGCATGTCCAAAACCGTTGAGTGGCAAAGTAAAAAGAAAGTTCCCAAAATTGTCTTGAACACGATGCATTAGGAGATGTAGTTTACTGGCTTTAGGTTTTATCGAGTCGTTACGATGCACCCCGGTTTTCCCTCGGGGGGCGAGTAATCATAGGATTTCAGTACTCAAACATTTAAAGAAGTCTGCCCTGAAACTAGTGAGTCAATAATTCGCGTCTGTTAGTATAACGAAGTTTGTCGTAGTAAAGGACCCTTAAACTCTTTTTGTGAAACTGTAAGTGTAGTGGTTTTGGTTCCCATGTAGATAAGTGAATAAGTGGTGTTATCTCTTCTCGCACGACTACTATCACTCGGGAAATTAGGTCCGAGGGGACTTAGTGCACGGTGCTCTCGAGTCATCTGACATGGGATGCACCGACCGAACTCTCGTTACACGGGTGGTAGGGATCACCCTATGTGGATATTTGGGGGAAGGTGTACGTGATAGTGTAAGTCCTTACAGGCAATGATGCACGAAACCCGACCCTGGGAGAATCAAGCACCAACCAATATAATGCTAAAAAAAAAAGTCAAATAGGAACCTTAATGGACTTTACAAAATGTATCACTTTAAGAAGTTAAGGTTGCTCATGTCTTTCACTTAAGTCCTTAATTAACTTTCACGAATGATTCATTAGGCTAGGTGTGTGAACTGATTACATATATAGAGTCGGCCGGTAGCATTACCGCGTCCAATGATCGACAAATATGAGTCGTCGAGTCATGTAGCTAGGTTGAATAATGCATCATTGTTCGGATTTTGTGGGTGTATTCGCTGAAAACCCTCAGGAGACAACACTCCTCCTCCTTGGCGACAAGGAGGTTGAACGGCTTGTTGAACGTGCTAAGTGCAACCGTTATTCCTACGAAAGTGAGTTAGGATTTCTTGTTTTTCGTATGCTTTTCTCTTTCCTTGTTTTGCTCGGGACTTGCAAAAGTTAGGTGTGGAGGCATTTGATCGTCATCATTTCATGGTTACATTTGTATCTAATATCTATTATCTTTCACCTAAACAATGTTACGTGATGAGTTTTATGTTTGAATTTCAGAAATAAATAGGTTTGAAGAGAAGAAGCATAAATAGACCTAAAAGCAGGAAAAAAGACTGAGTTGAAAGTCTCGAGGGCTAAGATGCAAGATCAAAGGACCTGAATTTAAGATCGAAGGGCCAATGAGAAAACAAGAATACTCCACACCATCATGGGGCATATTTTAGCAATTCTATTCGGGTCGGAGCTCCAGCAAGTGAAGTATATGCATCAAAGACAAACAAAGACATCAAGAAAAGCCCAGAAGAAAACGCAGCGTGATCCAAACCCTGTAGACCCCCAATTAGCGGTCTGGGACCCCTTATTGGCGGTCTTGGTTGCTCCAGATCCACTAAGATATATGTGGGTCTTGTATTAGAGCGTATTTTGTCTATTTCTTGTATTTGTTTAGTCCCACATCGAGGGATTGTCCCCGGTTACCTTTTTCTATGACTATAAATAGAACTTTTCACCTTATATTGTAACGACCCATTGCTTGGTGGCATTCTCTCTACTTGGAGTAAGCCTTGAGCAAAATCTCAAGGTGGAGAAGAATGCTGCTAGTAATGTGAGTCATTTAATAAATTAATTTTTCCATTGTTTTGTTCTTATGTTGTTTCTTTATGCATGCTTAGCTTAGTCTCATTTCCATTATTTAGTCTATGTAGGCTAAAGTAGTTCGAATGTTTCCTTTCTTCTTTAGTTTAATAATTAGAATAATGTGTAGTGAGTAGATCCATCCCCCTTTGGGGGTGGAGATGATGTTCATACATGCATTTAAGAATGGATATGAATGCTTTATTTTGATTGTGTTGATAAATGTGAATGTATGCTTGCTTGTTAGAGTAGAATACTACACCTGATGGGTTTTGCCACACATCTTAGCCACCACCGATGCTTATTTAGGTTATGAAATAACCAGCTTGTGTATATGAATATTAATCAACTAGTTTAATGAATGGATTGATAGGTTTTGCCATAACCTTTAGACACTTCTTATGCATGAAAACACTACCTCCATTTGTGTGCACACACTCCACCCTAGGGGTCTTCCTCTTCCTGATTCGAGTTTAGTTTTAAATTCTGTTAGTTTAGTTCGAAGTAATCGTTAGTCGCTTTCCTTTGCATTTTCTTCTTAGTAGTTTAGTGTAGCGTAGATTAGCATAGACAAACTCTTCTCTTTTTTTGTTGCCACTTGACTTCGTGCAAACCAGAGATTGCTCTCCTCCCTGTGGACCGACCCGTATTTGTCACGTCTTCACCGACGCCGTGCACTTGTGGTAGGTTAAACGATTAAACATTGCTCGTGCTCGCTTCAATGCCTGAAATTTCATATCCCCCATCTCCATGTGCTTGAGTCTTCATGTTTGCCTTCATCTCCTCATGCTGAGATTTCGTGTCCCCCATGCTGCCCCTATGTCCTTCAATAGTGCCTGTCCCACAAAAACGAAGTCTTCTCCACTTACTTCACGTGCGGTCATCCCATGCAAAAATCCCTCTTTCTCTTCATGTCTTCTTTTCCCTTCAAGTGAGGTGTTTTCTGATATTTGTCCCCCAAGAGGAGTGATGTAGTCCTCCACCCTTGCTTTTGCAACTGAATTTGGTGCCTCTTCATTTGCCCATTCAAACCTAGAGCACTCAAGTCTCTTCTCATTGGCTTTTCCCGAAATAGAGCAACCACTTTCCTCCCCCACTTCTCTTTGCTCCTTTTGTTCACCACTTGGCTCATTCTCTTTTGCACCCAAGAAAGAAATCGTTTTTGACATGGTGGCTTCCACTTTGTCGCCAATGCCATTTTGACTCCTATCACATGTCAATTTCACATTTGTGCCTCCCTTCTCAAGAGAGAAACAAACAATATCCTCAACCTTGCTATTTCCCTCCACATGGTCCCTCCCATATGATTCTCCACGTGGCTCTGCCTGATTTGGGCTCATGTCCACGTCATCACCTCTAACCTCCACGTCATCATTTCTTCCTCCCTCTCCTCTCTCCTCTCCCCTCCTAGCAGCCACCATCTCCTCTCTCAAGGAGGTAGGGAGGCCGTCAATCCCATGCTCCATCCTTCAAATTTCCTTCCTTTCCATGCCCACTCCCATCTCTCCTCCAATTTACAATTACCCATCTCTCCTCCTTCTCCTTTGGCTGCTCACTAGGCTAGCTTATGGCCCCTTGCCTCAGCTTGCAATGCTCCCAATCATGACCAAACTCCCTACAATTCGTGCAATAGTCGGGCCTCAACTCATACTCCATATTTACTTTATGTGTGCCGTCTTCTTCTATTTTCACCTCCACCCAACTCGGGTAAGCAAATTCATGGGCCACTTCCACGCATACTCTTGCATAGGCTAGTTTCCTCCCCGAGGTGGTTTGTTCATCCATGTATAATGGCCTCCCAAGAACACTCACAATGTTTCTCAACGTTTTTTTAGACCAAGAACGAAGGTCTAGCTCCGGTAGACGAATCCAAAAGGGAACCATGGTGATACTCGCCCTTTGCAACGCCACATCTGGAGCCCATTCTTGAACCACAAGAGGAGACCCACGAATAAACCATGGTCCTCCTTCAAGCACATGTTGCTTATCTTCTCCAAGTGTAAAACAAAATAGGAGTAAACCTTGGCTCCTCTTAATGACTTCCATGCCTCCAACCAAACCCCACAACTTGTGGAGATGCTTCTCAAGTGTAGGCAAATGTGGTTTAAATTCAATAAAGTAGGCAACAAGTACCTTATCCCATTTCTTCAAAGCATTAACTACTTCTTGCTTGGAGCATAGCGCCATCTTCTCCCCTCCTTTCTCAGCCGGAGGGACATACTCTAGGGTCGTGGAAGCCCTTGGTCTAGCCTTGAACAATTCCCTCCACTTCTGGGGGATCAAGAACACTCCCTAGATGTGGTGCGCATCCTTCCTTTCCCAAATGTGAGGTTGAGCATTCAAATGATGGTGGATGGAGATCCTTCGATGCGCCACAATCTCCATCTTCTAGGTTCAAATGAGTAGAAATAATCTTGGGATCCATTTTGGTGCAAAAAAATGAGATTTGGTTGAAGAAAAAGCCGGAAACCATAGAAACACATAGGTTTTCCATGTGGCGCCACTCCTTCTCTCTCCTCTCATGTCTCTCTCATCCCATTCTCACCTCTCCTCCTCTTTCTATCTTTCTCCTTCTCTCTATCTTTCACTCTCTCTCCTTCTCTATCTCTCACTCCCTTTGTCCATCTCCCTCTCCTTCTCGTCCTCTCTGTCGTTCTCCCTCTCCAATACCTCTCCTTCTTTTTCCCATTTTCCTTCTCCTTCTCTCTCTTCTTCTTGTCTCTCTCCCCCTCTCTTGCATTCTCCTCTTGCTTCTCTCCCTCTCTCTCCTTATCCTTCCCATTTCCGATCTTCTCCCTCTCTCTATCTCCTTCTTCCTCCTTCCCTCCTCCATCTCCCTCTACTTCTCTCTCCTTGTCCATCTCTCTTTGTCCCCAATTCTCTAACTTTATCCTACTCTCTCGCTCTCCTCCTTCTTCTCTCTCTTTCCATCTCTCGCTCTCCTCCCCTCTATCTCTCCTCGTCTCCGTCTCGCTCTCCTCCCCTCTCACTCTATCGCACTCTCTTGCTCTCCTCCTTCTTCTCTGTCGTTCCTTCTCTCTCTCCTCCTCCTCTATGTCTCCTCTCCTCGTCTCCTTCTCGCTCTCCTCCCCTCTCACTCCCATTGAACTTCTCTATCTCCTTATCTACTCTACCCTTCTCTTTCTGTCTGTGTGCCCTTATTGTTCTCTCCGTCGTTCTCCATCTCTCTCCTTCTCCTCTCTCTTGTTCTCCTTCTCATCTCTTTCTTCTCCTCCTCTCTCCTTCTTCTCCCTCCTCCACTTCCTCCTTCTCATTCTCTCATCACTCTCCTTCTGCCTTGCTTGTCCTTCTCTCTCCTCCCTTTTCTTTTCCTCTCCGTCACATTCACTCTCTATCACTCCTCTCTTTCTCCTTCTCTCTCCCCTTCTCCTCTCTATTTCTCTCTCGCCTTACCTTTTGTCTCTACTTCTGCTTCTCCCTCCCTCTTTCCTTCTCTCCTTCCCTTCCAGTTTCCTCTTCCTTCTCTCTCTCCTTCTCCTTGTCTTTCTCCGTCTAGCTCATTTACCGACTCCCTCTCTCCTTCTCTTTGTCTCACTCCTTTACCTTCATTCACAGTCTCCTTCTCTCAACTCTCTCCACTACTCCCTCTAATTCACTATCTCTCCTTCTCTGTTTCACTACCCCTCCTTATCGATATCCTTCTATATTGTTCTATCTACTTCTCCATCTCCCCTCCCTCTCCTTGCCCTTCTCACTCTCTCCCCCTCTGTCCACCTCACCTCACTCTCCTTCTCCTTCAAGCTCTCTCGCCATCTCTCCCTCTCTCCTTCTTTCCCCATTTCCTTCTCTCTCATCCTACACTCCTTCTCTCTCCCCTCATTTTCCTTGTTTTTGACTCTCTTGTTGCCCCGCGCTCCGTACTTCTCACTCGTCTCTCTGATTCTCTCTTCCCTTCTTGCTTCTATCTTCTCTCTCCTTATCCTTCACTCTTCGTCTTCAATCTCCTTCCCTCTCTCTCCTTCTCCTCTACTTCAACACCTCTCCTTCTGTTTCCCCTTTTCCATCTCCTTCTCTCTCTTCTTCCAGTCTAGCTCTCCCTCGCTTGCCTTCTCCTCTTGCTTCTCTCCCCCTCTCTCCTTCTCCTCCTCATGTCCGCTCTTCTCCCTCTCTCTGTCTCCTTCTCCCTCCTTCCACCTTCCCGTTCAGTCTCGTGTCTGTTTATTTAAGGATGTTTGTTGTAGTCAAGGACCCTTTAAATCTTGTTGTGAGACATTAAGTGTAGGGATTTGGTTCATGCGTAGATAAGAAATAAATAAGTAGGTGTTCTCTCTTCTCGCACGGCTCCTATCACTCGAGAAAGTAGGTTTGAGGTGACTTTGTCCTCCTCTCTCCTGTTCTCCTTCACATCTCCTTCTTCTCATCCTCTCTCCTTCTTCTCCCTCCTCCTCTCCTCCTCTGCTTTCTTTGGCAAAGAAAAAGGGAGGCATTGCCTCTAATATATTGATGTGTATAAACATTTACAACCTTTCAAAATTTATCTATTACAGTCCTCGAGTCATGCTCGGTGCATATCTAGAATCTATCGTGAAACAACATACAAAAACGCTCCACCCTAAGGGTATTTCAGCTATCCCCAATTACTCTCATGCATTCGTAAAGCCTCAGAATCGTCTCTAAGCTCCCTAATCCTCGTACCCATCATCCGCACCGCATCCTTTATGTGTGCCCACATCCTCAGGTCGACACTTCTTGTTTTCGAATATCCGCCTATTTCGCTCTTGCCAACACTCATATATGGTTGTAGCAAGAGGAAGTCTCGTGGTGGCTTGCTACAGCTTTGACCCTCGCATCTTTTGGAGCCTCTCCACTTCCGTAACAAGAGTGAGAACTGTATTAGTGTCCAGCTGTAGAATTCTCAACATTTGTACCCATACTTGACGTAGGAAGCGGCATTCCCAGAAAAGGTGTGCCATATCTTCATCTCTTTCCTCACATAATACACAACGAGGGTCATGGTTTGCTCCCCTAGCTCACATAAGTTCCTTTGTGATCAGACATCCTCCCAAGGCTTCTACAAAACGTAATAGCATGCTTAGGTATGTGATACTTATGCCAAACAACCTCATTCCAGCCCACCTTTTTCTTCGAGGTACCACCCAACTCCAACCTTCCCTTGCTGAAAATGTGTCACTTCTTACTCCAACTCTAATAGGATTATCTCGCCCCCTGTGGATTGGAGTTTGCAATATCCTAGGCCATAATACCACCATCTCTAGGGACCTTGGCTCGGGGAGAGTCCAAGCCCTTTCATGAATGAAACAAGATACCATACTATCCCTAGGCATCCTATGTCGTACTGATGACACTCTCTCCCGGGCTAAGAGAGTAACGGTTGTCCACACCAATGGTCGGTAAAAGAAACGAATTGCTGTCCAGTCTCCCACTTGGTATCAGATTCTTACCTTCGCCACTTCTCGGACACGTAGAATGCCCCGCCATGCCCATGAGCACCCAGACGGTGGCCTAGCTAACCATATGTTTTGATTCCGCAAGTATTTCCTTCGCATACACCGAACCCAAAGCGACCCACCATCCGCAATGATCAACCGAAGGAGCCGCATCAGCCTACCATCATTCCAGTCCTTTAGTCTCCTCAGCCCCAAACCCCCCTCCTTTTCGGGTTGCAAATGTCGTTCCATGCAACCGCCACCCACTTCGTAAGACCTCCCCATATGAAGTGAATCATGATGCTCTCCACCTCCTTTACGACTTTCCTCGGGATAAGGAATGCTGACATCCAATAAATGCTCATAGACACGAGCACACTCTTGAGTAACTCCACACCACCCACCATCGAAAGAAAGTTTCTCTTCCATGTGTTGAGCCGTTGTTGCACCTTGCTGATCAGACATATGCAATGATGTCTCCCCAGCCTTGAGGACAGGAGTGGGAGGCCTACATACGTAACCGGAAAAACAGCTCTCTCCATACCTAAGTACGAGAATATCCATGTGCCCTTGGTGGCTCCTCCTCCCATGAAGATTTGACTCCTTGCGACATTCAGTTACAGCCTGGAGGTGGCTGAGAATTCAGTAAGGATACACTTTATCACCCTAGCATTGGCTCTTGTAGCAGCAGCAAAGACCATCACATCATCTGCGAAAAGGAGGTGGGAGATTTGTACATCCCCACACCTTGCTGGTTCGAGATTTCCCCTCTCAACCTTACTTCTGAACATGGCCCTCAAAACCTCCATACAAAGGACAAAGAGACAGGGAGCCAATGGATCACCTTGTCTCAGTCCATTCGTGGCAGCAAATGGTCTTGAATTCTCACCTTTCCCCGTAATGACAAAGCAAGCTCGGACGCAAGCCATCATGAGTTTACAACAATGGTCGGGTTGGCCCACCCGCTTGAGTACTTCCTCTAAGAATTTTGAAGAAATAGAGTCATATGCTTTCCTAAGGTCGAACATCAAACACATCCTTCCACATCCTCCTCCCAAGTGCATATTGTGGCATATCTCGTGAGCGAGCAAGATGTTGTCACTGATTCTCCTTCCACTCACGAATGCACTTTGCGTTTCCCCCACCAAATTAGGAAGGAGTACCTTCAATCGATTTGCCAAAATCTTTGACATGAACTGGTACACCATATTGGAAAGAGAAATGGGTTGGTAATCATCTTCCTCCTTCTCTTTCTCTCATCTCTCTCCTTCTGCTTCGCTTGTCCTTCTCTCTCCTCATTCCTTTTCATTTCCTCTCCATCACCTTCACTCTCTCTCACTCATCTTGTTCTCCTTCTCTCTTTCTCTCTCCCCCTTCTCCTTCGATCTATTTCTCTCTTTCCTTACCTTTTCTCTCTACTGTTGGGGTTATTGGACCCCAGCAAATTCCTTGGTAGTTATGCGACCACCCGTATAGATGGGGGTTGTTGCCAAGCAATCTCTTACTACGGCTTGTGGGACTAAAGGCCTAGGTGCTTAACCGTCCGACTCGTTAGCACCAACGTGCAGCCCCTCATGTCCACCCGACGCTTAGTTTGGGGCTCTACACTGCCTGGGAATGGACTATATTGGAAGTGATTCCATCACTAACAACAATTGCCTTTTGTGTAGTGGTAATATCACATTCGATTAGTCCTTCATTTGGTATTGGAGAGAGGTCTCGAGTTCGAGTCACGCCCCACGCAGGAATGGAATTTTCTATGACCCTCTAATCACTAGATAAATGTGGAATTAAAAATAATAATCGAAGGATTAAGGGAAGAGACAATGCAAACCACAAAATGGACGACACCGGAGTTAGAGAGGTTCGGCACCGCACTTGGTCCTAGTCCTCCCCGCAAGCCTCGCTTGATCCCCCGAGCCTCGCTTACGGTACCACTGACCGATCTCCCTTCTTGGCCGAGATCAACGTCGTTTAGAACTCTGAGCCTCGCGAACAACCTCGCCTCGCTCATGTCTCCTCTCACAATCCGAGAGGGAGCTTCCTTGAAATTTTACAAGTTGTTGATTCTTGGATGTGGAACCTTAATCACAATCTAACAAACACTCTATACTTGAGCACATATGGATATTGATATGGAATTGGATACACAAGTGGTGAAGTTTAAGCTTCAGTGTTGAGGATTGAGAGCTTGAAGATGAAGAGGATTTGACTCTGAGTATTGGATAGATAGGGAGTGTTCAAGAGACCCAAAATCAACAAATGACGTCCTATTTATAAGCCTTCAAGCTCAACTAGCCTTTTGGGAGTTGGTGGGGAAATGGACCAATAGGAATGCGAGATGTGACGTAAGTTCGGGCAGTTTTCGATGCATATTCGGTCGACCGTTAACAGAATGGTAGTCCAACGAATTGGTTTGATTTACGAATTCTGTTGACCGATTATATTTCGGATCACCAACCTCCAATAGCTTTTATCAATTTAGACCTAATTAAGTTTGGTTAACCGAATGTCATTCGGTTCACTGTTCCATGGTGGACAGTAAGATTGATTGGGCACTGATCTACTCAAGTTCGGTAGATCGAAGTTAGTGTGAGTTTTGCGCTGACAGTTATAGCCCAAATAGTCGTTGGGTACAGTGGTCAAGCGCCACGTCTAAATAGTCATTGTGCACCTAAGGCCGATAAGGATTTGGTAGACCGATAGGTATTGGGTCGTCCGAAGTGGGACAAGTAAATTTAGCTCTAGGTACTCGATTCGAATGCAACCGTTGGAGCAAAGTCCAAAACCGGTCCAGGGCTATTCAGACGACCGAAGGTGGTTCGGTCTTCTGTATGGGAAATGCCAGAGAACACCTAAGTTTTACTGGTGGGAAGTATTGGGGTATCCCAAAGGTGTTCGGTGGACCAAACTAGACAGGATTCGGTTGACCGAAAGGGGTTCGGTTTGCTGGGGATAGACGGGACATAATCCTAGTGCTCAAATTTACATTAAACCGTATGGACTCAATAAATACAAAATTACATGTCTTGGTCCAAAGCTTTGATTACAAGTCTTGAGTCGTGATGTCTTTGTCCCAATGCTCATTTCCTTGATTGTATTGATCAACTATTAAGATGTTTACAAGTATGTATGCAATGCATGTAATTATGTTTGCTCACTTTGACTGATTAGGTTGATTGATTAAGATTAGTTCATTTAATCATCAAAATTAATATAGATTAAGGCCAAAAAGGAAACAAACTCCCCCTTTTTGATGATGGCAAATCTATATCTTAATACTTGAGATTCAATTTAAGTTCTCCCCTTTTCTATATGATTGCTCCTCCTTCATATATGCAAACTATGCATGTATAAGATACTTCCCCTAACAATATGCATAGTATGTGTAAATTGAAGCTCAATCCTTATCATTCTCCCCCTTTGACATCAATCAAATGCAAACAATACAAGCATATGATGTAAAGGTATAGGAATAAACAATTCTCCCCCTCAATTAGAGGATATAACATTATATGCTCCCCCTATCACTAAGGCCTAAAAGCAATGATGTATGATATCAATTAAGCATGCGACAATCCTAGATTAGAACCATATGTTAATGTTTTAGAGGATTGAAAATGTCACCAAACTTTTTATCCTCGATTTGGTATTGATTCAATCTCCTTTCGATAGTGACGACGACTTTATGTATTTGATCCAAATAATTTCCTTGAAGCTTGGAATCGATCTTTTATTGTTTGAGCCAATCGCTACCGATTCTCCTCCTTCTAAGTACCTACAAGTGAACATTTTGGTACCCAAACAACCTTGGGTCCTTTGACATTAGATTTTGGTACCCAAACCATTTTGGTCTTAGGTGCCCAAACACTTGAGGAACTCTTATTCACACAGAAATGCTTTCCATTCAATGTAGTATGACTAACATGGTTTTTTTAGTTATTAACACAATAACCTAAACCATGCTTATTTAGTGATTGTCTTTGACTACCAATAAGCCTATCAAGCAATTTCTTCCACTTGTGAATCTTTCAAGATCTTTCTGTAATTGAACATTCTTAGCAATTAGATCTTGAATATCATCACTACATGAAGGTTTTGCATTTGGAGTTGCAATTTCATCAATCAAATGAGTGTTCTCTAATGCAATTTTATCATACTAGCAAGTAATTCATTCTTCTCATTCATGACAGATTCAATTTGAGATTGTAGCTCATTGATTTTCCTTTTAGCTACTTTGTTTCTTTGACAAATTTTCTCAACATTTTCAAACAATTAATTGAATTCACATTGAAGTTCATTATACGTATTTCAATGAGTTGAATCAATTGAATCGCGACTAGAGCAAGAAGATACCCCACTATCGTCATCTTCTATTGCCATGAAGCACATCGGAGCGAATTCACCTTGAATTGATGAAGATGATGAAGTGTCCAAGGTTGCTTTAAGAACTTTCTTCTTCTCTTTTCTCCTTTCTTTCTCTTCTTTGAGAAACTCCTTGAATTATTGTGTCGCCAACTCTTCATTGTCACTATCTTCTTTGATGGAATTTGCGACGACATGTAACACCAAACATTTCTTGGCTCCCTTCTCCTTGTGGTATTTCATTTGTATCTCATATGTCATGAGACTACCCATGAGCTCCTCGACCGACAATTTGGTGAGATGTTGTGCTTCTTCGATAGCGGTCGCCTTCTCCTCCTAATTGTCCGTGAGTGACCGGAGAATTTATCGAGTCATTTCTCCCTTGCTAAAATACATGCCAAGTGCTTTATGATAGTTAATGATCTTGGTTAACCGAATGTGCATCTCGCTTATGTTCTCACCGGATTGCATACGAAATAGTTCATATTTATGCATGAGCAAATTAATCCTAGTTTCTTTCAATCTAGTTGAACGCTCATGATGCATTTCTAATTTATGCCAAATGTCATGAGCACTTTCACAATCTCTTACCCTATTGTAATCTCCTTCATTTAACCCACAATACAAGATATTCATAATGCGGGAATTCATCACCACTTTCTTAATTTTGGGTTTTGTTGACGATACATTTTCATCATCATTTGGAGGTGTGTATGTGTTTAATATGAATGTCCAATATTTCAAATCATTAGATTGCTAATAAATCCTCATTCTTTTCTTCCAATAGTCATAGTTTAACCCATTAAACAAAGGTGGCTTAGATGTCGATAATCCATCACAATGATTAGAACTAGATATCATGCTAAATTCCGTTTAAGTAAATGAAATTAGCAACCTAATGCTCTGATAACAATTGTTAGGATCTATGACCTTCTAATCGCTAGATAAATGCGGAATTAAAAATAATAATCGAAGGATTAAGGGCAGAGACAATGCAAACCACAAAATCAACTACACCGGAGTTAAAGAGGTTCGACACCGCCCCCGATCCTAGTCCTCCTCGCAAGCCTCGCTCGATCCCTGATGAGAATTTTATTTATACCGCAAGTGCACGGCGTCAATGAAGACGTGGCAAGTACGGGTCGAACACAAGGAGGGAGATATATTGTTATTTTTGTGATTTTCGATTTAGGAAAGAAAGAGAGAGAAATAAGTTTGGTTTGAGATTTTTAGTTTTTTAATTATCTAAAGCAAGAACAACCCAAATTAAAAAGAAAATTAAGCAAATATGGATGAAAGTCCAGCGGGTGGAGGTTTAGATATCGGGTTTTGATTAGAGAATTCTGAAACTTATAATAAATCACATTAGTTATAAAGCATTACATGATAAATGACTCAACATAAACTCAAGTAATCAAAATATACTAACACGAAATTAAAATAATAACATAATTCTTCTTCTCATCACCCTAAATCCGTCACCCCTACCCTTTGGAGAGAGTTAGAAACTCATGGATGGAGGGAAGGAGAAGGCGTCCTAGAGAAACTACAAAAGAAAACTAAAAATAAGAAATAAAAGAACAGAATTTTATTACTTAAGTATGGAACAAAAACTAAGACTCTTTACAACATCGTTTCGGGACTATTTATAGCCGATACAAGGGACCCAAGTATAAAATAGGAAAGTACACGCGTCAACACACGACTGGACAAAATTCGGCGCCACGGATCGCAAGGGGCGCGGCGTTTCCGCCGCATGTTGTATGTAAGGTGCGGCTATTTCGCCGCAATATATGCTCTGATTGCTTTTCCTGTGTGTTTATGGTATGATTTAAATGTCCTTTGCGCGTCTTGATTAATTTCTTTCCTTTCTTTTGAGCTCCGAATTTATTTCTTCATATATTTGGAGATCCACATTGATTTTTCTTTAGGATTTCTCCAAAATAATATTTTGGTACTTTAATTTGCAGTCGGGTCCTCGGCTTTTTGCAATTAAGTCCCTGGCTACTTTTGTGCTTAAGTCCTAGGCCTCTTTGTAATTAGGTCCTTGAATGCTTTTATGCTTGGATGGACTTCCATTTGAATCCCGATAATCTTGACTTGGTCTTTATGATAGAAATGAGTCTCTTGCACGCGTTTATGCTCGGGATATGGGTAATTTGCATTCAGGTCCTTTTATTCTATAAATAAGACTAAACACATACCTCAGTAGCATTTATTGATATAAAATTAATCTAAATGAAAGACATATGATGCAATGTATGCAATGCATCAAATACCCCCACACCTAGATTTTGCTAGTCCCTAGCAAAACAAAATATAAGAAAAATGAAAATAGGAAAATCCTAACTCACTTTCGTAGGAATCACGGTTGCACTTAGCATGTGCAACAAGCCTTTAAACCCCCAAGTTTCCTTAGAGGACGAGTTTTGTCTCGTGAGGGTTTTCAGTTGACACACCAACAAAGTCTTAATTCAATATTTCATTAATAACTCTCATGACTCCACATCAACCTTATACATCTTACTTAGAATTCTTGCATGCTCATTATATAAATCTAACTCAAAAAAATTCTGACTTGGTCTTTGTTCCTCCAACATTCACACCACTAACCCTTCTACACATGTTATCACTTAAATTATTTTGCACGTCTCCTCTGGTGGTGAAGTATCATTCGGATCAACCATGACATGGATCATTCTTTTAGCTTTGGGCCTTGAGTATCTTAAAGTATCTTTTTTCCCCGTGATTCAACACATTTGCTTTTTTTGGACACTTTTACCCTTTTTGCATTCGTGTAGCGAGTTTGGTCGATAATCCCGAGCTGGCAGACTCAAGTTACCGGGTTTTAAGATACCCCTACGGACCAGTGACTCGAAAGCTTGGGCTTTTGTAGTCATTTTGCAAAATGTGCTTTCCTCACTTTATTCCTTTATTATTATTATTTTTTTACTTTTATTTTAATCAAGGCTTAATTGCTATTAGAAGTCCACACTTCCCGGTAATTTTCCTCAACCTCTGTTTTTTATAAACCACTTCAAAGATTTGATTCATCCAATTTAAGTGTGATGCATTGCATACATTGCATCATATGTCTTTCATTTAGATTACTTTTACATCAATAAATGCTACTAAGGTATGTGTTTAGTCTTATTTACAGAATACAGGGACCTGAATGCAATTTACCCACATTCCGAGCATAAACGTGTGCAAAAGATTCATTTCTATCATAAAGACCGAATTCAAGTTTATCGGGTTTCAATTGGAAATGCATCCAAGCATAAAAGCATTCAAGGAGCTAATCACAAAAAGGTCAAGGGCTTAATTGCAAAAATGCCAAGGACCTAATTGCAAAAGAAAAGGATCAAGATATTTTGTTGGAAAAGTCAAAAGAAAAATCAACTATAAATCTCCAACAATGGAAGGAATTAATCCGGAGCTCAAGACAATGGAAAGAAATCATCCAGACACGCAAATAAAGATCAAATCATACCATAAACGCGTGACAAAATTCCTGATTAAATCCGACCAACGTGGGAGGCGAATCCGCCGCACAATACACATGATGTGCGGCGATTCCGCCGCCCATTGGTTGATCCGTGTGTCCCAATTTCGTCCACTCATGTATGGACACGTGTACTATCCAATTCTATACCTAAGTCCCTTGTAGCAACTATAAATAGACCCGAGAACGATGTAAATAGGGTCCTTAGTTGTTGTTCTTATTTGTGTACCTTAGTTTTATTAATAAAATTCTGTTCTTTTAATTCTTGTTTTAGTTTTCTTTTAATGTCTCAAGGACCTCTTCTTCTTCCTCCCTCCATGAGTTTCTAAACTCTCTCCAAAGGGTGGAGGTGATGGAATTAGGGTTAGAGAAGATGAATGCATGTTATTGTTTTAAGTTCGTGATTAGTATATTTTGATTACTTGAGTTTATGTTAAATCATTTATCTTGTAATGCTTCATAACTAACATGATTTATTTCAAGTTTCTCCATTCTCCAATCTGAACCTAAGTCTAGACCTCCACCCGACGGAATTCTCCATCTTTGTTCTTGTTTTAGTTTTATTTGTTCTTGTTTCTTGCTTTAGATAATAAAAACCAAAAATCTCAAAAACCCAATTTATTCTTCTCTCCTTCTTTCCCTTAATCGAAAATAACATCAACTACGAAATCTCTCCCTCCTTGTGTTCGACCCGTACTTGCCACGTCTTCATTGACGCCGTGCACTTGCGGTATAAATTTAATTTTCATCAAGTTTTTGGCGCCGTTGCCGGGGAGGCGACGCAGATTTTTGTTGTTTTTGTGTTTTCGATTTTATCCTGTTTATCTTGTGCGCAATCTAAGTATTTGGATTTGTGTTTCAGGGGACAGCAGAGTGCGCGGAGAAATCCGGGCACATTTGGAGCTAAACGAGCGGCGAAATCGCCGCACCTGAAGAACAACTTGCGGCGAATTCGCCGCACCAGTAAGGCTTCTGGGCGTCATTTTTCTCTGGGGTCGTCTACATCGTGGATTGGTCGCATTGAGCTACTGGAAATTCCGAGAGCAGGCGGCGAACCTGTCTGAGCATTGCGGAGGTAACTTTTCTGGCCTTTCTCGTATAATCTGAATTTTCGAAAAGTTTCCTTTCGTAGAATTGCACGTGTTAGGGTCAAAAAAATTCCATAATTAGCAATAACTCAACTCTGACCTAAAAATTGGCAAAATTAGAAAGACCTTAGTGCATGCATCATATAATGTTTTGTTTGCATTATTCTTGCTAAATTATTGCAAATTATTTTTGTTGAAGAGTGCTGGAGACAAGGTACGTATCGCGGTTTTTAACGACTGCAATTAAGCATATAATTTAATTTGCATACAACCTTGCAATTGCCCCCATTAAAAAGACCATTGTTTGACTATCTTTGTTAGATCTAAGTTAAACTATCTTAAGGGCAACTCCATAGGAAAAGATACGGTGGGGATTTCATCACCCTTCCGTGGCCCACAAATCACAATCCTCAAGTGTCACCCAAGCCTAAAATTAAAATCAATTAGACATTGACCCCTAAGGACTCGGACTCAATTAAGGAGGAGATTGGTTTGACTTGCTATGACCTGAAGCTAATTGAATTCAATTTGGTGTCTAGAAAGTGTTTTTGTGTTGACGAAAGTCTTCCAAGCGACGTGGTTGTCTAATTGGCACCGACTCTGTCGGAAGCGCCCCCACTAGCTATACACTAACTGGCCAACTTGGTTTGATTGGTGAGGGAGGTGAATCAAGCAAATCAATTCGACTCAACCAGTTAGGAGTCGTCTAGATCTAAGCGACACTAGGTCTAGGATTGTTTGAACCGTGCTTGTTTGGGAAACCTCTGACCGACCTTCTTTTCTATCTTTAGAGTTAAGTTTCCCTTCTCTTCTGAGTCATCTTCTTCTCACCTACTTATATGTTCTAGTCTCCTCCCCTTTACATTCTCTATTAACATTTTAGGGTCGAGTCGAGAACTTGTGCTTGCTTAGCCTCCTAAGGGTAAGAGTACTTGACTCAAGAGTGTTTTGATGGATGGTTACATGAGCAACCATCCATATCATTGTTGGGACCAGGACAATGCTTCCTGGTATTCTAAAGCCATGCAGGCTGGGGTGGCTCAGACTAACACCCCATATGGTTGGGACAATCCTAATTGTATAACTGAGCAATCTTCATATTGGGGTAACATGAGAGAGGAACCGACTGCTAGACCACAATCTAGTTATATCGGATCATATGCTGGTCAACACACTGAGAATTTACAACAAGCTTTTGCCTCTTTCATGAGTAGGACAGACAACATGAGTGCACCGGTGGCTCCAGTAGCCGTACCGTGCGACTGTTGTGGGTTGAGTGGTCATGTTATCGGGGAATGCCCTTATGTTCCCCCAGAGCCTGAGTATGAGCATACTTTTTCCCAAAACGCTCAAAATGACTATTACGCATCCGCGTACAACCCGAGAGTGATGGATTCGTGGAGAAACAATTCCTATCCAAATTCTTATACTTCATTTTCACCTCAGTATCCTCCTCCCGAATACCCAGAATTCTACCAACTCCCCACGTCAAATCATTATTCTCAGCCCATCAACACCCAATCCCATAATTTCACAAGCTCAAACTTGGACCTCATAGCTGACCACGTACCTAATTCCTTGGAACAAACTTTCCTTACGTACATGGAATCCACTCAACGATCCGTACAAAATATAACATCGCATTTGAGTCAAATGATACAACAATTAGGTGAACGTAAGGAGAGTAACTTTTCGTGTCAACATGAGGATCCACCTTTTGATATCGAACCACCACCACATCCACAAATTCAAAGCACAATCTGTCAAAGCCAAACTCCTAGTCAGTCTGAAGGACTTGGGGTTTCAATTCACGATCACTTAGTGGAGGATTCGATACACATTGACCAATTTCATCATGAGTCGGCCCAGGATTGTGCCTTATCTTCGTGCCCCGTGGCCCTTGAGCCACATGATCTTCATGTTGTGCCTCTTAAGGACTCACTTCCGGTGGAGCAAGAGCTCCCTAGCACCCTCAATTTCAAACAACCTGATGAGAGTTTGCCTCTCACTATCGTTCCTGATCATCTTGGAAATGATGGAACATCAAACGACTACAGTGCTCATGAGGGTATTAGGAGTTCCTTGGAGGATACATTGGGTATGAGACCCATTTTATGTTTACCTGTTGAGTCGGACTTGCCTAACGAGGCTCCTGACCTCGCTCCGACGCACCAGCCAGTTGGTTGGAGAGTTTGGATTGACGATCATAACTTCAGCACCGTAACGGGAGAAACTCTTCTTCCGTTGCCCCCTATTTCCCAAACTCTCGAGAGGTTCAAGCTCTTTCAGTTTGATCCTTTGTATGAGACGCCTTTGCGTCCAATTCATGAACCTCTCATTTCTTCTTGTGCTCTTTGTGAAGGGGGCCCACGCATGAATATTCTGGCCCCACGTGGTGTCACGTTCCCTTTTGAGGTCTTTTGACAAATGAAGATGGGAACTTATGTTTGTACATAGTTATATTTGTATAACAATAAGTTAAAAAAAAATAATTGTTTTTATCCCTTCTTTAGCATCTCACAGGTTTTTGAGGGAATTCGGGTTTTTGTCCATCAACAGAGCCATGAACTTTCCTTTGTACTTCACGTTGGTGAGATCTTTCCTTTTTCATGCATAAATCCATGTAGTATCTTGCTCGCATACATTGAGGACAATGCATGATTTAGGTGTGGGGGGTGTTTATATATGTACATATCTATCTATTTGATTTTCTGCTCTGCTTTATTTTAAAAAAAAAAAAAAAAAAAAAATTCAATATTCTATGACATAGCTTAAGTTTGAACTGCCAAAACCCGTGTACAAATTGCATTAAGTTTTTGTTCCTTATTATATAGTTCTGCTTGTAGAAATTATGACATAAATCTAAGTTCCAAATAAATAACCCATGACCCTTGTAAGACATGTATGCACTTAAATTGGATGAATCAAATCTTTGAAGTGGTTGATAAAAAGCAGAGGTTGAGGAAAATATACCGGGAAGTGTGGACTTCTAATAGCAATTAAGCCTTGAGGAAAATAAAAGTAAAATAAAAATAAAGTGAGGAAAACACATTTTGCAAAATGATTACAAAAGCCCAAGCCTTCGAGTCACTGGCCCGTAGGGGTATCTTGAAACCCGGTAACTTGAGTCTGCCAGCTCGGGATTATCGACCAAACTCGCCACACGATTGCAAAAAGGGTATAAGTGTTAAAAAGAAAAGCAAATGTGTTGAATCACGGAAAAAATAAATAAATAAATACTTTAAGATACTCAAGGCCCAAAGCTAAAAGAATGATTCATGCCATGGTTGATCCGAATGATACTTCACCACCAGAGGAGGCGTGCAAAATAATTCAAGTGATAAACATGTGTAGAAGGGTTAGTGGTGTGAATGTTGGAGGAACAAAGACCAAGTCATATTTTTAATGAGTTAGATTCATATAATGAGCATGCAAAAATTCTTAGTGAGATGTATAAGGTTGAGGTAGGGATATTGAGAGCTATTAATGAAATGTTGATTCAGGATTTTGTGGGTATATCCGCTGAAAACCCTCAGGAGACAACACTCCTCCTCCTAGGAAACTTGGAGGTTTAACGGCTTGTTGCACATGCTAAGTGCAACCGTGATTCCTACGAAAGTGAGTTAGGATTTCCCTGCTTTCATTTTCTTATACTCTGCTTTGCTAGGGACTAGCAAAATCTAGGTGTGGGGGTATTTGATGCATTGCATACATTGCATCATATGTCTTTCATTTAGATTACTTTTACATCAATAAATGCTACTAAGGTATGTGTTTAGTCTTATTTACAGAATACAGGGACCTGAATGCAATTTACCCACATTCCGAGCATAAACGTGTGCAAAAGATTCATTTCTATCATAAAGACCGAATTCAAGTTTATCGGGTTTCAATTGGAAATGCATCCAAGCATAAAAGCATTCAAGGAGCTAATCACAAAAAGGTCAAGGGCTTAATTGCAAAAATGCCAAGGACCTAATTGCAAAAGAAAAGGATCAAGATATTTTGTTGGAAAAGTCAAAAGAAAAATCAACTATAAATCTCCAACAATGGAAGGAATTAATCCGGAGCTCAAGACAATGGAAAGAAATCATCCAGACACGCAAATAAAGATCAAATCATACCATAAACGCGTGACAAAAATCCTGATTAAATCCGACCAACGTGGGAGGCGAATCCGCCGCACAATACACATGATGTGCGGCGATTCCGCCGCCCATTGGTTGATCCGTGTGTCCCAATTTCGTCCACTCATGTATGGACACGTGTACTATCCAATTCTATACCTAAGTCCCTTGTAGCAACTATAAATAGACCCGAGAACGATGTAAATAGGGTCCTTAGTTGTTGTTCTTATTTGTGTACCTTAGTTTTATTAATAAAATTCTGTTCTTTTAATTCTTGTTTTAGTTTTCTTTTAATGTCTCAAGGACCTCTTCTTCTTCCTCCCTCCATGAGTTTCTAAACTCTCTCCAAAGGGTGGAGGTGATGGAATTAGGGTTAGAGAAGATGAATGCATGTTATTGTTTTAAGTTCGTGATTAGTATATTTTGATTACTTGAGTTTATGTTAAATCATTTATCTTGTAATGCTTCATAACTAACATGATTTATTTCAAGTTTCTCCATTCTCCAATCTGAACCTAAGTCTAGACCTCCACCCGACGGAATTCTCCATCTTTGTTCTTGTTTTAGTTTTATTTGTTCTTGTTTCTTGCTTTAGATAATAAAAACCAAAAATCTCAAAAACCCAATTTATTCTTCTCTCCTTCTTTCCCTTAATCGAAAATAACATCAACTACGAAATCTCTCCCTCCTTGTGTTCGACCCGTACTTGCCACGTCTTCATTGACGCCGTGCACTTGCGGTATAAATTTAATTTTCATCAAAGTGCATACATGTCTTAAAGGGTAATGGGTTAGTTCTTTGGAACTTAGATTTATGTCATAGTTTCTACAAGCAGAACTATATAACAAGGAACAAAAACTCAATGCAATTTGTACTCGGGTTTTGGTGGTTCAATCTTAAGCTATGTCATGGAACATTGAATTTTTATTTTATTATTATTATTATTTAATAGAACAGGATGTATATAGATAGATAGATTGATAGATAAACACCCCCCACACCTAAATCATGCATTGTCCTCAATGTTTGCAAAGATAAAGCAAATGCACTTATTACCTGAGTCAACTATGGTGGAGGGATTGAATTTTCTCAGAGTCAACCATAGTCAGAACTGGATTGAATGACACCATGTTGGTGCATGTATCCAGTTGAATTGTTCCCCATGTTGCACTGAGGCACAGATTCCACACCCCTCACATGGGTTGGTTCTCTTATTTTCTCGAGTGATGGTGGGTGTCTAGATGAATTACTCCCCTTTTTCTCACTTCCTTTTTGATTTTGTGATGATTTATTTGATTCAGAAATCTTATAGATACATGATATCATCACAACATCACTTTGATTGCATACTATTTCTGGTTCATTATCAACATGAAAGATATTAAATTCAGCCTTTAAGTTTCCAAAAGATAGTTGCATGAGCCCAGTTCGACAATTTATCAAAGCTTCAGAAGTGGCTAAAAAGGGTCTGCCTAATATTACAGGGATTTGTCTCTTAGGATCGACAACAGGTTCAGTGTCTAGAACGATAAAATCCACAGGGTAAATGAAGTCACCAACCTTAATCAAAACATCCTCTACTATACCCTTTGGTTTCTTAATAGAGCAATCAGCAAATTGAAGGGTTGTCTTAGAGGGTTTTAATGGACCAAGGTTGAGTTTCTCGTAGACAGAGAACAGGAGTAAGTTAACACTAGCACCAAGGTCTACAAGGGCTTTGTTGATAAAAGTATCTCCTATTGCACATGAAATTGTGGGACACCCAGGGTCCTTATACTTTATAGGAGACGAATTTGACAGAATAGAGCTTATGTTTGCAGTTAAGAATGCCATCTTTGGTACGTTTGTTTTTCTTTTCTTAGAGCACAGATCCTTTAAGAATTTAGCATAAGCAGGTATTTGTTGAATCATATCTAAAAGTGGAATATTCACCTTAACTTGCTTAAATACTTCCAAGATTTTCTCCATTTGTGTACTAGAGTTCTTCTTGAGTCTATTGGGGAATGGGGCTTTAGGAACATAGACTCGCTCAGGTTGAGCTATAGGTTCAGGTTGAGTAGGTGGGTTGGGCTTTTGAATTTGGACTTTAGGTTCAATGGTCAGGTCATATGTGGGTGCTTGACAACTAGATTGATTAGGAGTTCTAGGATTTACCACATTGTTATCAACTTGTTTTCCAGACCGTAATGATACAACTGCATTTATTTGTGGAACGGTCCTTCCTCATGAACCATTTGAACTGGTCTAGGGTTGTTATTTCCTAGAGGTGGTTGATAGGGCTGATATTGATTATTCGATCTTGGATTCACCTCAGGTTGACTTGGAAACTGACCCTTTTCTCTTTCACCTACTTTTTGTGCTAGTTGGCTGACTTGTGTTTCTAGCCTTTGGATAGATTGGTTGGTTGCTTGCATAAAAGTCTTGACCAAATTTTCCAAGTTTGTCAATCTATCATCATAATCTCCATTGTTACTAAACCCAGATGATGTATTATTTTGGTTATACGGGTTTGGTTGTTGTCTAGGAGGTTGACCTTGTTGGTTCCATGAAAGATTGGGATGATTACGCCAACCCGGGTTATAGGTTGATGCGTATAGGTCATTTCTAGAATGGTTAAAGGTCGCATTAACTTGTTCCAAGACCGCACAATCCTCCCTTATATGACCAGTCTGACCACATCTAGAGGGAGGGATAGAAGATGCTTGATTCACTAGGGGTCGGGTTTTTAGCTCTAGACTTTCCATTCTACGCATAAGGGTAGTTTGTTTTGCTTCAGCAGCTACGGTAGCATCTATAGCTAAGACACTGGATTGGGTTGACTTGCTATTCAAGATCCAATACTCGTGTTAATCGGTGCTCTAGCATTGTCCCATTGCATACTGTTTTCGGCTAAATCCTCTAGAAAAATCCAAGCATCATTCTCATTTTTGGACATAAAGCTTCCTTGGCTTACAGATTCTAGCATAACCCTAGATGTGGGTGTCAATCCCTTATAGATAATTTGGCACAATTGCCATCTTGGAATTCCATGATGAGGGCATTGGGTCAACAGAATTTTAAATCTTTCTAAATAGGAATAGGACGGCTCGCTCTCAGATTGAACGAATGCAACAATTTCATTCCTAATCCTAATAGTCTTATGGTTGGGGAAATATTTCTTTAAGAAAAATTGAACAAACTCGGCCCAACTCCTAATAGATCTTTCGGCTAGACTATATAGTCATTTCTTAGGGTCGTCCTTTAGTGCTAGAGCCACGAATTTCAGACGCACTGCCTCCTCAGAGATATGCTGGTATTGCATAAGAGAGCAGATTGTCTCAAATTCTCTAAGGAAGAGATAAGGGTCTTCCTTAGAGTTGAACTTGGGCAACATACTCATGTATTGTGCCTTCAGTTCGAAGTCGCGACCCGGTATGACGGGTATAACGATGCACGATGGCTGAGCAGTCATCGTTGGGTAGCACCGATCCCTTAGAGTCCTCGGTGGGTCCACTACATTCTCACCCATTGGATCCGGATGGGGTGGTGCAACAGGTGGATTGGGGCTAAGCTCCAGACTGGAATCTAGATTAACTCGTGAGAGTCGATTGCTTAAGTCCCGAATCCAAATCTGAGTGCACCGGTTTGAATAAAAAAAATTAAAATATTTTAAAAAATAAAATAAAAATGGAAACAAACAATAGAAGGGGGAAAGGTGAGAAAGGAATCCTAATCTAGAGAATTTAGATGAGAAGAGAAAGAAGATTCAGATGAGAAGGGAAACCTAACTCTAAAAGATAGATAAGAGGGTTGGTCAGAAATTTCCTAAACAAGCACGGTTCAAACAATCCTAGACCTAGTGTCGCTTAAATCTAGACGACTCCTAACTGGTTGAGTCGAATTGGTTCGCTTGATTCACCTCCCTCACTAATCAAACCAAATTCGCCAGGCAGTGTATAGCTAGTGGGGGGGTTTCCGACAGAGTCGGTGCCAATTAGACAACCACTTCGCTTGGAAGACTTACGTCAAGACAAAAACACTTTCTAGACACCAAATTAAATTCGATCCGCTTCAAGTCATAGCAAGTCAAACCAATCTTCTCCTTAATTGAGTCTGAATCCTTAGGGGCCAATGTCTAATTGATTTTAATTTTAAGGCTTGGGTGACACTTTAAGATTGTGATTTGTGGGCCACGGAAGGGTGATGAAATCCCCACCGTATCTTTTCCTACGGTGTTGCCCTTAAGATAGTTTAACTTAAATCTAGCAAAGATAGTCAAACATTGGTCTTTAATTCGGGGGCAATTGCAAGGTTGTATGCGAACTAATTTATATGCTTAAATGCAATCCATAAAACCGCGCACGTACCTTGCCTCCAGCACTCTTCAACAACAATTAATTTGCAAGAATTTAGCAAGAATAATGCAAACAAACACTATATGATGCATGCACTAAGTCCTTCTAATTTTGCCAATTTTTAGGTTAGAGTTGAATTATTGTCAATTATGGAATTTTGCCCTAACACGTGCAGTTCTACTAAAAGGAAATTTTTCGAAAATAGAAATTACGAGGAAAAAAGCAACAAAGGTTACCTACGCATGCTCAGTCGGGTTCACCGCCCGCTCTCGAAAATTTCCAGATGCTCTATGCGTCCACCAAGAGATGGAGGCGACCTCAGAAAAAATTGAAGCCCAGATGCTTTAGTTGTGCGGCGGATTCGCCGTGGATTCTTCTTTGTGTGCGGCGATTTCGCCGCCCTTCTTGCTCAGACTCTGCCCGGATTTCGCCGCGCACTCTGTTGTCTCCTGAAACGCAAACCCAAATATTTAGATCGCGCACACGATAAACAGGATAGAATCGAAATCACAAAAAATAAACAAAATCTTCGTCGCCTCCCCGGCCACGGAGCCAAAAAGTTGATGAGAATTTAATTTATACCACAAGTGCACGACGTCAATGAAGACGTGGAAAGTACGGGTCGAACACAAGGAGGGAGAGATATTGTTATATTTGTGATTTTCGATTTAGGAAAGAAAGAGAGAGAAATAAGTTTGGTTTGAGATTTTTGGTTTTTTAATTATCTAAAGCAAGAACACAAATTAAAAAGAAAATAAAGCAAAGATGGATGAGAGTCCAGCGGGTGGAGGTTTAGATATCGGGTTTTGATTAGAGAATTCTGAAACTTATAATAAATCACATTAGTTATAAAGCATTACATGATAAATTACTCAACATAAATTCAAGTAATCAAAATATACTAACACGAAATTAAAATAATAACATAATTGTTCTTCTCATCACCCTAAATCCGTCACCCCCACCCTTTGGAGAGACTTAGTCACTCATGGATGGAGGGAAGGAGAAGGGGTCCTAGAGAAACTACAAAAGAAAACTAAAAACAAGAAATAAAAGAATAGAATTTTATTACTAAAGTATGGAACAAAAACTAAGACTCTTTACAACATCGTTTTGGGACTATTTATAGCCGATACAAGGGACCCAAGTATAAAATAGGATAGTACACGCGTCAAGACACGACTGGACAAAATTCGGGGCTATGGATCGCAAGGGGTGCGGCGTTTCCACCACATGTTGTATGTAAGGTGCGGCTATTTCGCCGCAATATATGCTCTGATTGGATCCAGATTTTTCCTGTGTGTTAATGGTATGATTTAAATGTCCTTTGCGCGTCTGGATTAATTTCTTTCCTTTCTTTTGAGCTCCGAATTTATTTCTTCATATATTTGGAGATCCACATTGATTTTTCTTTTGGATTTCTCCAAAATAATATTTTGGTAATTTAATTTGCAGTCAGGTCCTCGGTTTTTTGCAATTAAGTCCCTGGCTACTTTTATGCTTAAGTCCTAGGCCTCTTTGTAATTAGGTCTTTGAATGCTTTTATGCTTGGATGGACTTCCATTTGAATCCCAATAATCTTGACTTGGTATTTATGATAGAAATGAGTCTCTTGCACACGTTTATGCTCGGGATATGGGTAATTTGCATTTAGGTCCCTTTATTCTATAAATAAGACTAAACACATACCTTAGTAGCATTTATTGATATAAAATTAATCTAAATGAAAGACATATGATGCAATGTATGCAATGCATCAATCCCCTGAGTCTCGCTTACGGTTCCACTAACCAATCTCCGTTCTGGGCCGAGATCAACGTCGTTTACAACTCCCAGCCTATCGAACAACCTCGCATCGCTCGTGTCTCCTCTCACAATCCGAAAGGGAGCCTCCTGGAAGCTTTACAAGTTGATGATTCTTTGATGTAGAAGTTGAATCACAATCTAACCAACACTCTATACTTGAGCACACTTGGATATTGATATGGAATTGGATATGCAAGTGGTGAAGTTTAAGCTTGAGTGTTGAGGATTGAGAGCTTGATGATGAAGAGGATTCGGCTTTGAGTATAGGATAGATAGGGAGTGTTCAAGAGATCCAAAACCAACAAATGAGGTCCTGATTATAAGCCTTCAAGCTCAATTAGTCGTTTGGGAGTTGGTGGGGAAATGGACCAACAGGAAAGCAAGATGTGACATAAGTTCGGGCAGCTTTCGATGCATATTCGGTCCACCGTTAACAGAGTGGTAGTCCGAAGAATTCGTCTAATTTATGAATTCGGTTGACCGATTATATATCGGATCACCGTTCACCAACCACCAGTAGCTTTTATCAATTTAGCCCTAATTAAGTTCGGTTACCGAATGCCATTCGATTCACCGTTCCAAGGTGGACAGTAAGATCGGTTGGACTCTGATCTACTCAAGTTCGGTAGATAAAAGTTAGCATGGGTTTTGCACTGACAGTTATTTCCCAAATAGTCGTTGGGTACAACGGTCAAGCGCCACGTGTAAATAGTCACTGTGCACCTAAAAACAATAAGGAATCGGTAGACCGATAGGTATTCGGTCGTCCGAAGTTAGACAAGTCAATTGGGCTCTAGGGACTCGATTCGAATGCGACCGTTGGAGAAAATTCCAAAACCGATCCAGGGGTATTCGGTCGAGCGAATGTGGTTCGGTCTTCCGTTGGGGCAATTCCAGAGAACACCTAAGTTTTACTGGTGGGAAGTATTCGGGTATCCGAATGGTGTTCGGTGGACCGAAAGGGGTTCGGCTTACCGATGATGGACGAGACAGAATCCAAGTGCTCAAGTTTACAGGACTCAATAAATACAAAATTACATGTCTTGGTCCAAAGCTTTGTTTACAAATCTTGAGTGTTGATTTCTTTGTCTGAATGCTCATTTCCATGATTGTCTTGATCAACCTATTAAGATGTTTACAAGTAAATAAGTATGTATGCAATGCATGTGATCGTGTTTGCTCACTTTGATTCATTAGGCTGACTAATTAAAATTAGTTTAATTAATCATCAAAATTAATATAGGTCAACGCCAAAAAGCCAACATCTACTTCTCCCTCCCTCCCTCTTTCCTTCTCTCTCTCCTTCTCCTTGTCTTTCTCCGTCTAGCTCACTTACTGACTCCCTCACCCTTTCTTCCTCTCTCCTCCTCTTTGTCTCTCTCCTTTTCCATCATTCACAATCTCTTTCTCTCTCCTCTCTCCACTTCTCGCTCTAATTCACTCTCTCCCCTTCTCCATTTCACTCCCCCTCCTTATCGCTCTCCTTCTCACTCTCTCTCCTTGTCCATTGTTCTCTCTACTTCTCCAGCTCTCCTCCCTCTCCTTGCCCTTTTGACTCTCTCCCCCGTTGTCCACCTCTCCTCTGTCTCCTTCTCCTTCTAGCACTCTCTCTCTGTCTCTTCCTGTCTCCTTCTTTCCCTATTTCCTACTCTCTCGTCCTACACTTTCCTTCTCTCTCTCCCTTCCTTCCCCTTGTCTTTCACTCTCTTGTTTCCTCACGCTCTCTCTTTCTCACTCCTCTCTCTGATTCTCTCTTCCCTTTTATCTTCTATCTTTTCTCTCCTTATCATTCACTCTTCGTCTTTATTGAATGTTTTAATTAAACCGCAAGTGCACGGTGTCGGTGAAGACGTGACAAATACGGGTCGTCCACAGGGAGGTGAGCAGCCTCTCGTTTGCACGAAATCAAGTGGCAAAAATAGGGAAGAGAGTTTGAGTATCCTAATCTACGCTATACTACACTACGAAGTAACACATGCATAAACCAACAACGAACGATGAACTACCAAACTAAACTAAGACCTAAAGAAGTGCTGGAATTCAGAAATAGAAAGCCCCTGAGGGGTGGAGTGAGTGCACACATGCAAAGAGGTGGGTGTTGAACACATTCTTTAAACACAAATAAAGGTGGTGTTATCATGCATAGGAAGTGTCTAAATGTTATGGCAAAACCTATCAATCCATTCACCAATCTAGTTGATTAACATTTACATATACAAGTTGTTTATTTCAGAACCTAAACAAGCATGAGAGGTGTCTAATCATTTTGGCAAAACTCATCAAGTTATAAATTCTATCCTAAACAAGCAAGCATACATTCATGTTTTATCAACACATTGGAAATAAAACATTCATTCCATTCTCATTTGCATGTATGAACATCTACTACACCCCCAAAGGTGATGGAACTACTAACTACACATTCGACTAATGATTAAACTAAGCGAGGAAGGCATATTAACTAAGCTACTAAAACTAATGAAATTAAATTAAACAAAGTAAAACAAGCAACATGAAACAAACAACATAATAAAGAAAACTTTTATTAAAATGACTCACAATTCAAGTAGCATCCTCCTACTTTAGTGTATGCTTCAAGGCCTCACTTCTAGTAGGAAGAATAGCCACTTAAAATGTGAAGTGATTACAATAGAAGGTGAAGAGTTCTATTTATAGCCAAAGAAAAAGGCAATCCGGGACAATCCCCCGATGTGGGACTAAACAAATACAAGAACGGGACTAAATACACACTAATACGCGACCCACCAAAATCTTAGCGGATTTGGGCCAAAACAGACCGCCAATTAGCGGTTTTGGACCGCCAATTGGCGGTCTATATGGTCTGGATCACGCTGCATTTTATTTTGGGCTTTTCTGGATGTCTTTGTTGGTCTTTAATGCATCTACTTCACTTGTTGGAGCTCCGCCCCGAATAGAATTGCCAAAATATTCCCCATGATGGTGTGGTGTTTTCTGTTTTGCTCTTTGGTCCTTTGGTCTTACGTTCAAGTCCTTCTCCCTTGCGTCATAGTCCCCAGGTCTCACAATTCCGTCATTTTTCCCAGCTTTTGGGTCATTTTATGCTTCATCTCTTCAAACCTATTTATTTCTGAAATTCAAACATAAAACTCGTCAGATAGCATTGTTTAGGTGAAAGATAATGGATATAAGATACAAATATAAGCATGAAATGATGTCAATCAGTCTTCAATATCCTTCGCTCTCTCTCCATCTCCTCTGCTTCAACACCTATCCTTCTCCTTTCCCTTTTCCTTTTCTTTCTCTCTATTCTTCCAGTCTCTCTCTCCCTCGCTTGCCTTCTCCTCTTACTTCTCTCCCTCTCTCTCCATATTCTTCCCATCTTCGCTCTTCACCCTCTCTCTGTCTCCTTCTCCATCCTTCTTCCTCCTACCCGCCTTCATCTCCCTCTACTTGTCTCCTTGTCATTCTCTCTCCCCTCCTCTCTCACTCTATCGTACTCTCTCGCTCTCCTTCTTCTTCTTCTCTCTCCTCCTCCTCTATCTATCCCCTCCTCTCCTCGTCTCCTTCTCACTCTCCTCCCCACTCACTCCCATTGTCCTTCTCTCTCTCTCCTTATCTACTATCCCCTTCTCCTTCTCTCTGTCGTTCTCCTTCTCTCTCCTTGTCCTCTCTCTTGTTTTCCTTCTCGTCTCCTTCTTCTCCTACTCTTTCCTTCTTCTCCCTCCTCCTCTTCCTCCTCTCCATTCTTCTCTTTCTCTCATCTCTCTCCTTCTGCTTCACTTGTCCTTCTCTCTCCTCCTCCTTTTTCTTTTCCTCTCTGTCACCTTCACTGTCTCTCACTCCTTTAGTTCTCCTTCTCTCTTTCTCTCTCCCCCTTCTCATTCTCGTTATTTCTCTCTCTCTTTACCATTTGTCTCTACTCCTTCTTCCTCCCACTTTCCATCTCTCTTTCCATTCCAGTCTCCCATTCCTTCTCTCTGTCGTTCTCCTTGTCTGTCTCTGTCTAACACAATTACCATTCCCTCACTCTTTCTCCCTCTCTTCTTCTCTTTATCTCTCTCCTTTTCCTTCATTCACAGTCTCCTTCTCTCTGCTCTCTTCACTTCTCGCTCTAATTCACTCTCTCCCCTTCTCCATTTCACTCCCCCTCCTTATTGCTCTTCATCTCCCTCTCACTCCTTCTCTTTTGTTCTCTCTACTTCTCCATCCCTCTTCCCTCTCCTTGCCCTTCTCACTCCCTCCCCCTCTATCCACCTCTCTTCTCTCTCCTTCACCTTCTAGCTCTCTCTGTCTCTCCCTCTCTCCTTGTTTCCCCATTTCCTTCTCTCTCGCCCTACACTCTCCTTCTCTCTCCCCTCCTTCTCCTTGTTTTTCACTCTCTTGTTGCCCCGCGTTCTCTCATTCTCACTCCTCTTTCTGATTCTCTTTTCCCTTCTATCTTCTATATTCTCTATCCTTATCCTTCACTCTTCATCTGCAATCTCCTTCCCATTCTCTCCTTCTCCTCTACTTCAATACCTTTCCTTCTCCTTTTCCTTCTCCTTCTCTCTCTTCTTCCTGTCTCTCTCTCTCTCCCTCGCTTGCCTTCTCCTCTTGCTTCTCTCCCTCTCTCTCCATCTCCTTTCCATCTCCGCTCTTCTCCCTCTCCCTATCTCCTTCTTCCTTCTTCCCTCCTCCATATCCCTCTACTTCTCTCTCCTTGTCCATCTCTCTCTCCCCTCCTCTCTTACTCTATCGTACTCTCTCACTCTCCTCTTTCTTATCTCTCTTTCTTTCTTTGTCCTCCTCCTCCTCTCTCTCTCCTCTCCTCGTCTCCTTCTCGCTCTCCTCCCCTCTCACTCCCATTGCCTTTCTCCCCCTTCTCCTTCTCTCTCATTGTCCTCTCTCTTGTTCTCCTTCTCATCTCCTTCTTCTCCTCCCCTTCTCGTTCTCCCTCCCTCTTTCCTTCACTCCTTCCCTTCCAGTCTCCTCTTCCTTCTCTCTCTCCTTCTCCTTGTCTTTCTCCGACTAGCTCACTTACCGACTCCCTCTCTCTTTCTCCTTCTCTCTTTCTCTTTGCCTCTCTCCTTTTTCTTCATTCACAGTCTCCTTCTCTCTCCTCTCTCCACTTCTCGGTCTAGTTCACTTTATCCCCTTCTCCATTTGACTCCCCCTCCTTATCGCTCTCCTTCTCCCTCTCTCTCCTTCTCTATTGTTCTATCTACTTCTCCATCTCTCCTCCCTCTCCTTGCCCTTCTTACTCTCTCCTCCTGTGTCCACCTCTCCTCTCTCTCCTTCTCCTTCAAGCTCTCTCTCTCCGTCTCTCCCTCTCCCCTTGTTTCCCCATTTCCTTCTCTCTCGTCCTACACTCTCCTTCTTTCTCTCCCCTCCTTGTTTTTCAGTCTCTTGTTGCCCCACGGTCTCTCCTTCTCACTCTTCTCTCTGATTCTCTCTTCTCATCTATCTTCTATCTTCTCTCTCCTTATCCTTCACTTTTCGTCTTCAATACCTCTCATTCTCTTTCCACTTTTCCTTCTCCTTCGCTCTCTTCTTCCTGTCTCTCTCTCCCTCGCTTGCCTTCTCCTCTTGATTCTCTCCCTCCCGTTCTTTCTTCCTATCTCCACTCTTCTACCTCTCTCCGTCTCCTTCTTCCTCCTTCCCACCTCCATCTCCTTCTACTTATCTCTCCTTGTCCTTCTCTCTCTCCCCTCCTCTCTCACTATATTGTACTCTCGCTCACCTCCTTCTTCTCTCTCTTTCCTTCTCTTTCCTCCTCCTCCATCCCTTCTCTCCTCGTCTCCATCTCGTTGTCCTCTCCACTCACTCCCGTTGTCCTCTTTCTCTCCTTATCTACTCTCCCCTTCCCCTTCTCTCTGTGTGCCTTTTTTCTTCTCTCTGTCGTTCTCCTTCTCTCTTCTTGTCCTCTCTCTTGTTGTCCTTCTCATCTCCTTCTCCTCCTCCTCTCTCCTTCTTCTCCCTCCACCTATTCTTCCTCTCCGTCCTTCTCTTTCTCTCATATCTCTACTTCTGCTTTGTGTGTCCTTCTCTCTCCTCCTCCCTTTTCTTTTCCTCTCCTTCACCTGCACTCTCTCTCACTCCTCTCGTGCTCCTTCTCTCTTTCTTTGTCCCCCTTCTCCTTCTCTCTATTTCTCTCTCCCCTTACCTTTTGTCTCTACTTCTCCTTCTCCCTCCCTCTTTCCTTCTCTCCTTCCCTTGCAGTGTCCTCTTCCTTCTCTCTATCCTTCTCCTTGTCTTTCTCCGTCTAGCTCACTTACCGACTCCCCCACTCGTTCTACCTCTCTCCTTTTCCTTGATTGATAGTTTCCTTCCCTCTCCTCTCTCAACTTCTCGCTCTAATGCACTTTCTGCCATTCTCAATTTCACTCCCCTCCTTATCGCTCTCCATCTTCCTCTCTCTTTCTCTATTGTTCTCTCTACTTCTTCATCTGTCCTCCCTTTCCTTGCCCTACTCACTCTCTTACCCTCTGTCCATGTCTCCTATGTATCCTTCTCCTTCTAGCTCTCTCTCTCCGTCTCTCCCTATCTCGTTGTTTCCCATAGATGGTTATGGAAATCATATAAGGGTCAAAGAATTAAGATAACACACACACAATACATCACATAATCACATCACATTATTCCCCACCCCCAAATGGAGATGAAACTACTCTCTAATCATTACAGTACAAACTATGTTAACAAAATAAAACTTTCTACTGAAAGAAAATTAAACTAAAGAAGCATGCAAGAATTAAAAGAGAAGACAATATTAAAAGAAACTACGAAAAAGTATTTTATTTACATGACGCACATTACATGTGGCATTCTTCTCCACCTTGAGTTTTTGCTTTAAGGCTTTTACTCCATGTAGAGAGAATGCCACCAAGCAATGGGTGGATACAAAAGGAGGAGAAGTTCTACTTATTGCCTTAGAAAAAGGCAATCGGGACAATCCCCCAATATGGGACTAATACACCACCAAAAGTAAACATAAAACACCCTAATACCTGACTCGACTAAAACTTATCGGAACGGGAGCAAGACACACCGCCAATCAGCGGTCTTGGACCGCTAATTGGTGATCTATATGCTTTGGATCAGGTCAGATTTGGTGTGTTGTTGTTTGGCTCGATTTCTTCATGTGTGATGTATCCAAGTCGGTTGTTGGAGCTCAGGCCCGAATCAAATTGCCAAAATACTCCTCATAATTGTGTGGAGTTCCTTCATTTGCTCAATGGCCCTTTGGTTTTAAATTCTTGTGCATCTTAGTCTATAAGTCTTACAACTTAG
The DNA here is from genome assembly GCA_963682175.1 of Triglochin maritima. Classification (NCBI taxonomy): domain Eukaryota; kingdom Viridiplantae; phylum Streptophyta; class Magnoliopsida; order Alismatales; family Juncaginaceae; genus Triglochin; species Triglochin maritima. The sequence goes on along the minus strand of OY821790.1, from coordinate 11,569,042 downwards.
TCCTTTTTTCTTGCTTTTAGGTTCTTTTATGCCTCTTCTCCTCAATCATGTGTATTCGTGAAACTTAAACATAAAACTCGTTACGTAACATTTTATATGCTCAAAATAATGGATATAAGACATAAATATATGCATGATATGATGTCAATCAAATACCCCCAAACCTAACTTTTGCTAGTCCCGAGCAAAACAAAGAAAGAGAAAATGAAAGAAAGGAAAAAGCATACGAAAAATACGGACATCCTAACTATTTTTCATAGGAATCATGGTTGCACTTAGCACGTGGAACAAGTCGTTAAACCTCCTTGTCACCAAAGAGGAGGAGTGTTGTCTCCTGAGGGTTTTCAGCGGATATACCCACAAAATCCAAACATAGATGCATTATTAAATCTAGAAACTCGACTCGATGGACTCATTTTTATCGATCACTTGACGCGGTAATCCTACGGGCCGACTCTATATATGTAATCAGTCCACACTCCTAGCCTAATGAACCATTAATGCAAGTTAATTAAGGACTTAGATGAAAGACATGGGCAACCTTAACCTCCTCAAGTTATACAAAGTGTAAAGTCCATTAAGGTTCTTATTTACATTACCATTTTTTTTCCTTTTTCTTTTATTTTTTATTTTTTTTGTCTAGTTGGTGTATGATTCTCCCAAGGTCAGGTTTCGTGCATCATTGCCTATAAGGACTTACACTATCACCTAAACCTTTCCCCACATCTCCACATAGGGTAATCCTCACCACCCGTGTAACGGGAGTTCCGTCGGTGCATCCCAAGTCAGATGACTCAAAATCACCAGGCACAAAGTCCGCTCGGACCTAATTTCCTAAGTGATAAGGGTCGTGCGAGAATAGAGAACACCTACTAATTTCTTATCTACACATGAACCAAAACCCCTACACCTAATGTTTCACAACAGGAGTTAAAGGGTCGTTGACTACAACAAACTTCCTTATATTACCACATGAATTATTGACTCACTAGGTTCAGGGTGGACTTCTTTAATTGCTTGAGTACTGAAACCCTATGATTACTCGCCCCTCGAGGGAAGACCAGGGTGCATCCTAATGACTAGATAAGTCCTAAAGCCACTGTACTAGATATCCTAATGCATCAAGTTCAAGGCAATTTTGGGAGCTTTCTTTTTACATTGCCTCTCAAAGGTTTTGCACATGCCAAACACACACAAAACCCACAAAACATTTTCTTTCTCAAACACATGAAGATTTTGAAAGAAATGTGAAAAATTTAAAGCACTAGGCAAGCAAAAGAAGACAAGTCACCCCAGGATCATGGCAAGCAGATATATCGATATTAAATACAACACACTAACATGACCCTAACAATGCACACAAAATAATACAAAATCAAAGGAAAATACTCGACTATGTACACACGTAAAACACCCCCCACACACCTACTTCATGCATTGTATTCAATGAATGTGAGCATGATAGTTCATGGATTATTTATGCATCAAAAAGGAAAGATCTTACCAACGTGAAGCACAAGGAAAGTGTTATGGTGATGTTGATGGACATAACCCAGAATTCCCTCAAAACCTATGAGATGCTAAAGAAGGGATACAAATACGTGAAAGAAATGTGGCCCAAATACAAAAGGGTTGGGGCCCACAACAATCAATGCTCCCTCATGGAGTCTTTTATTGTACTTTTTTTTCTTTTTTGAATATAACTATGTACAAAAATAAGTTCCCATTTTCACTTGTCAAAGGACATCAAATGAGAACCTTAAAAGTGGGTCAATGCACTTGGAAAGGTAACATGACACCACGGGGGGCCAGAATACAAATGTTTGGGCCCCCTCACAAAGAGCACAAGATGAAAAGAGAGGTTCATGAATTAGACGCAAAGGTATCTCATTCAAAGGATCAAACTAGAAGAGCTTGAACCACTCAACCCACAACAGTCGCACAGTACGGCTACTGGAGCCATCGGTGCACTCATGTCGTCTACCGCACGCATGAAAGAGGCCAAAGTTTGTTGTAATGTCTCAGTTTGTTGTCCACTATATGATCGGACATAACTAGATGGTGGTCTAGCAGTCGGTGCATCTCTCATATTATCCCAATCTGAAGGTTGCTGAACCACACAATTAAGATCATCCCAACCATACGGGGTGTTAGTCTGAGCCACCCGAGGTTGCATGGGTCCGGAATACCAAGGAAAATTGTCCTGGTCCGAACTATGATATGGATGGTAGCCGATTAACCATCCATCTCAACAAAAAACTCTTGAGTCGACCACTCTCACCACCACGAGACTAAGCTCGCAAAAAGTGCTCGACTCCACCCTAAAATGCTAACAGAAAGTGTAAAGGGGAGGAGACTAGAATGTAGAAGTAGGTGAGAAGAAGATGACTCAGAGGAGAAGGGAAAAATCCCTAAAAACTAATGTGGGTAAAGGGTGAGGGTAGAGGCCTAGTGTAGCAAACACGGCTCAAACAACTTACGGCCACTATAGGTACTTACAACTAGACGATGCCTAACTGCGAGGTCACACGAACTCAACACGCCTCACCTCCCTACGACAAAGACCATAAAGCCCAGAAAGTAAGCCAAGATTCGGAGAACCCGTCTCTTCCGCTATCGACAAAGCATGCGACGCGATCAGGCTATGACGGTTGTGACCGGATCACTCTCCTAATGTTCCCCAGTCCTGTTGGCCAATGTCTACTTGATTTTAGATTAAGGCTTTACTTGAGTGTGCTTTTTGGGGCTAAGGGAGGGGTGATAAAATCCCCCACCTTATCTTTGAAGACTATAGGTGGTGCCCCTTAAAAAAATGTTTTGAAATCTTAGGCTAGCAAGCAACTCACCAAACAAGCACTAACCTCACTCTTGTCCCGATGTACCTTACTAACTAATGCATGCTTTAACCATGCACGTACCTCACGCAAGCAATCGACAACAAAAATATAAAAGAAAAGAAAAGACAAATGCGTGCAAGGTCTACAATTGATGTATGACCTAGATGACAATCAATCTAATCTTTTGCTTTGAGTTTTAAGGTCAAACTTGTCTTAAAAGCGGAATTGATTAATATGGGAGCTAACTACAGGTTCAAACAAGCAACATTGAACTCTCAGACAACTAAATTGAAGAAACACACAACTACAACGAAAATTGGAGCAAAATAAACTTACCAGACTGCCAGTTGGCGGTCCCAGACCGCTGATTGATGGTCACTTTAGTTTATTTTTTCCTCCAACTTCCCGAGTAGACTCCCCTTTATCCTGAGGATCCCTGAAACAAACCAAAACTAAAAGAAAAAAAATTAAAATCATTCGAATCATCCACACCAAAGTGTGGCAAAACACCTCCCCGACAACAGCGCCAAAAACTTGATTGAACATTTTAATTATAACCGCAAGTGCACGGCCGCGTTGAAGCAGTGGGAAATACGGGTCGATCCACAGGGAGGTGTGTCGAGTTTGGTTAGTTCGATGGCGAGTGGGAAACAAAGGAGAGGAAGTTGTGATTACACTAAGGTAAGCTACGAAAGAACAATCAATAAAACAAAACCCCAATAGGGGGTAGAGAAAGAAAGTGAATACAAAAATATGTGTATGTGTGTGTTCACTTATGCTCATCACAACATGTAGTGCATGAATATCATAAAACTAAATCCAACTTTGTCTCCACATGAAATAAGATAACACAATATCATTAAAACATACAAGACAATAATTGGAATGAAACTAATGAACTCATGCATAAAGACCAAACCCCACTATGTCTCCACATTAAATAAGATAACACAATATCACTAAACACATACAAGACATTAATAAAGGTAAAGGCAACAAGAGCACATGCAACTACAAGTCATGTTTCCTTTATCAACTCCATCATTATCCTCACCTCATAATTCCCCATAAAATAGGTCCACTAATCTATGCATATGCTAAGCTTCATTCAAGAACATTAGCATATCAAAGACAAGAGTAAAATCCTATTAGATGATTATGGAAATCATATAAGGCTCAAAGGATTAAGACAACACACACACCCGATACATCACATAATCACATCACTTTATTCTCCACCCCCCAAATGGAGATGAAACTACTCACTAATCATTACATTACAAACTATATTAGCAAAATGAAACATTCTACGGAAAGGAAATTAAACTAAGCAAGCAAGAAATATTAAAGAAGCAAAATGAAAGGAAATTAAACTAAAGGAGCACGCAAGAATTAAAAGAGAAGCAATATTAAAAGAAACTATGAAAAATTATTTTATTTACATGACTCACATTACAAATGACATTCTTTTCCACCTTGAGTTTTTGCTTCAATGCTTTTACTCCAAGTAGAGAGAATACCACCAAGCAATGGGTGAATACAAAAGGAGGAGGACTTCTACTTATAGCCATTGAAAAAGGCAATCGGGTACAATCCCCTGATATGGGACTAATACACCACCACAAATAGGCCTAAAACACTATAATACATGACCCGACTAAAATTTATCGGATCTTCAACAAAACAGACCGCCAATCAACGGTCATGGACCGCTAATTGGCCGTCTATACGCTTCGGATCAGGTCAGGTTTTGGTGTGTTGTTGTCTGGCTTGATTTATTCATGTGTGATGCATCTAAGTTGGTTGCTGGAGCTCTTGCCCGAATCGAACTGCCAAAATACTTATCATGATTGTGTGGAGCTCCTTCATTTGCTCATGGCCCTTTGGTTTTACATTCGGGTCCCTCTCTTGTGGATCTTAGTCCATAAGTCTTGCAACTTAGTACTTTTTTCTTGATTTTAGGTCCTTTTATGACTCTTCTCCTTAATCATGTTTTTTCCTGAAACTCAAACATAAAACTCGTTACGTAGTATTGTATATGTTCAAGATAATGGATATAAGACACAAAGATATGCATGATATGATGTCAATCAGTATTTAATCTCCTTCCTTCTATCTCCCTCGCTTGCCTTCTCCTCTGGCTTCTCTCCCTCTCTCTCCTTCTCCTTCCATCTCCGCTCTTCTCCCTCTCTCTGTCTCCTTCTCCCTCCTTTCCCCTTCCCTCCTCAATCTCCTTCTACTTCTCTCTCCTTGTCCATCTCTCTCTCCCCTCCTCTCTTACGATATTGTACTCTCCCGCTCTCCTCCTCCTTCTGTCTCTTTCCTTCTCTCTCCTCCTCTCTCTTCTGTCCTCATTTCCTTCTCGCTCTCCTCCCCACTCACTCCCATTGTCCTTCTCTCTCTCGTCCCCCCTCACTCCCAATGTTCTTCTCTCTCTCTCTATCTACTCTCCCCTTCTCCCTCTCTCTGTGCGCCCTTATTCTTCCGTTCTCCTTCTCTCTCATTGTCCTCTCTCTTGTTCTACTTCGCATCTCCTTCTTCTCCTCCTCTCTCATTCTTCTCCCTCCTTCTCTTCCTCCTCCTCTTCATCCTCTCCCTCCTTCTCTTTCTCTCATCTCTCTCCTTCTGCTTCGCTTGTCCATCTCTCTCCTCCTCCCTTTTCTTTTCCTCTCCGTCACATTCACTCTCTCTCACTCCTCTCGTTCTCATTCTCCCTTTCTCTCTCTCCTTTCCTTTCCTTTTCTCTCTTCTCCTTCACCCTCTCTCTTTCCTTCTCTCCTTCCCTTCCAGTATCCTCTTCCTTTTCTCTCTCCTTCTCGTTGTCTTTCTCCGTCTAGCTCAATTACCGACTCCCCTACTCTTTATCCCTCTCTCTCCTTCTCTTTGTCTCACTCCTCTCTTCACTTCTCGCTCTAATTCACCCTCTCCCCTTCTTCGTTTCATGCCCCCGCCTTATCGCTCTCCTTCTCCCTCTCTCTACTTCTCCATCTCTCCTCCCTCTCCCTTCTCCTTCTCACTCTCTCCCCCTCTGTCCACCTCTCCTCTCTCTCCATCACCTTCTTGCTCGCTCGCTCTCTCTGTCCTTCCTGCTCTCCTTGTTTCCCCAATTCCTTCTCTCTCGTGCTACACTCCTTCTCTTTCTTCCCTCCTTCTCCATGTTTTACTCTCTTGTTAACTCGCGCTTTCTCCTTATCACTCCTCTCTCTGATTCTCTTTTCCCTTTTATCTTCTATCTTCTCTCTCCTTATCCTTCACTCTTCGTCTTCAATCTCCTTCCCTCTCTCTCCTTCTCCTCTACTTCAATACCTCTCCTTCTCTTTCCCCTTTTCCTTCTCCTTCTCCTTCTCTCTCTTCTTCCTGTCTCTCTCCCTCGCTTGCCTTCTCCTCTTGCTTCTCTCCCTCTCTCTCCTTCTCCTTCCCATCTCTGCTCTTCTCCCTCTCTCCATCTCCTTCTCCCTCCTTCCTCCTTCTCCCTCCTCCATCTCCCTCTACTTCTCTCCCCGTGTCCATCTCTCTCCCCTCCTCTCTCAGTCTATCCTAGTCTCTCGCTCTCCTCATTCTTCTCTCTCTTTCCTTCTCGCTCTCCTCCCCTCTCACTCGCATTGTGCTTCCCTCTCCTTATATACTCTCCACTTCTCCTTCTCTCTCCTTTTCCTCTCTCTCTTGTTCTCCTTCTCATCTCCTTCTTCTCCTACTCTCTCCATCTTCTTCCTCCTCTCCCTCCTTCTCTTTCGCTCATCTCTCTCCTTCTGCTTCGCTTCTCCTTCTCTCTCCTCCTCCCTTTTCTTTTCCTCTCTGTCACCTTCACTCTCTCTCACTCCTTCCATTCTTCTTCTCTCTTTCTCTCTCCCTTTCTCCTTCTCTCTATCTCTCTCTCTCCTTACGTTTTGTCTCTACTTCTCTTTCTCCCTCCCTCTTTCCTTCTCTGCTTCCCTTCCAATCTCCTCTTCCTTGTCTCTCTCCTTCTACTTGTCTTTCTCCGTCTAGCTCACTTACCGACTCCCTTACTCTTTCTCCCTCTCTCCTTCCCTTTGGCTCTCTCCTTTCCTTCATCCACAATCTCCTTCTCTCTCCTCTCTCCACTTCTCGCTCCAATTCACTCTCTTCCCTTCTCTGTTTCTCTCCTTATCGCTCTCCTTCTTTATTGTTCTCTCTATTTCTCCATCTATCCTCCCTCTCCTTGCCCTTCTCACTCTCTCTCCCTCTGTCCACCTATACTCTCCCACCTTCTCCATCTAGCTTTCTCTCTCTCTTTGTTTCCCCATTTCCTTCTCTCTCATCCTACACTCTCTTTCTCTCTCTCCTCTCTTTCTCCCTGTTTTTTCACTCTTTTGTTGCCCCGTGCTCTCTCCTTCTCACTCCTCTCTCTGATTCTCTCTTCCCTTCGATCTTCTATCTTTTCTCTCCTAATGCTTCACTCTTCGTCTTCAATTTCCTTCCCTCTCTCCTTCTCCTCTACTTCAATACCTGATTGACATCATTTCATGCTTATATTTGTATCTTATATCCATTATCTTACACCTAAGCAATGCTACGTGACGAGTTTTATGTTTGCATTTCAGAAATAAAGAGTTTTGAAGAGGAGCCATGAAAGGACCCAAAAGCAGGAAAAAGGACTTAATTGTGAGACCTGGGTACTAAGATGCAAGGGAGAAGGACCTGAACGTAAGACCGAAAGACCTAAGAGCAAAACAGAAAACTCCACACCGTCATGGGGAGTATTTTGGCAATTTGATTCGGGTCGGAGCTCCAAGAAGCGAAGTTAATGCATCCAAGACAAACAATTATATCAATAAAAGCCCAAAACAATATTTTGCGAGATCCGGATCCTGTAGACCGCCAATTGGCCGTCCGGATCTTCCCGGATCCGCTGAGATTTCTGGAGCGTATGTATTAGTGTTTGTTTAGGCTATTTTTGGTATTTGTTTAGTCCCATACCGGGGGATTGTCCCGGATTACCTTTTTCTATGGCTATAAATAGAACTCCCCTCCTCTCTTGTACCTCATCTCTCTCTTGGTGGCCATCCTCTCTACTAGGAGTTCAAGCCTTGTAGCAAAAACTCTAGTGGAGGAAGGGCTACATGTAATTGAGTGAGTTAATAATAGATGTTTTCCTTTACTTGTGTTGTTTCTCTCTTAGTTTAATTTCCTTTCCTATGCATGCTTGCTTGTTTTGTTTTATGTCATTTTAGTCTTTAATAATTCTTGCTTGCTTAGTTTAATTTCATTTCAGTAGAATGTTTCTTGTTAATGTAGGTTGTAGTGTAATGATTAGTGAGTAATTCCATCCCCATTTGGGGGGTGGAGAAATATGTGATATAATCATGTAGTGTATTAAGTGTGTGTTATCTTAATCCCTTGAGCCTTATATGATTTCCATAACCATCTAATGGGTTTCACTCTTGTCTTTGATATGTTAATGCTCTTAAATGAAGCTTAGCTTATGCTTAGATTAGTGGACCTATTCTATGGGGGAATGATAATGTTAGGATATGGATGGAATCGATGAAAGAAACATGATTTGTAGTTGCATGTACTCTTGTTGCTTTTATCTTGGTTAATGCCTTGTATGTTTTAATGATAATATGGTATCTTATTTCATGTGGAGGCATAGTAGGGTTTAGTCTTTATACATGAGTTCATTTAGCTTCATTCCATTTATTGTCTTGTATGCTTTAATGATATAGTGTTATCTTAATTCATGTGGAGGCAAAGTTGGATGTAGTTTTATGATTTCATGCACTACATGTTCTGAGGAGCTTAATTGAACACACACACACACATCTTTATATTCACATTATTTCTCTACCCCCTATGGGGTTTAGTTTTATTGCTTATCTTTCATTTCCTTTTGCGTTGTAGTGTAGTTTAGTGTAATCAATCTTTCTCTCCTTTCTTTACCACTCGCCTCGCACAAACCAAAAGTCGACACACCTCCCTGTGGACGACCCGTATTTGCCACTGCTTCAACGCGGCCGTGCAGTTGCGGTTTAAATAAAACGATCAATCAATACCTTTCCTTCTTTTTCCCCTTTTCCTTCTCCCTCTTCTTCCTGTCTCTCTCTTCCTCGTTTGCTTTCTCCTCTCCCTCTCTCTCCTTCTCCTTCCCATCTCCGCTCTTCTCCCTCTTTTCGTCTCGTTATCCCTCATTTTTCCTCCTTCCCACCTCCATCTCTCTCTACTTCTCTCTCGTTGTCCATCTTTCTCTCCCATCCTATCTCACTTTATCCTACTCTCTCGATCTCCTGCATGTTCTCTCTCTTTCCTTCTCTCTCCTCCTCTTCTATCTCTCCTCTCCTCGCCTCCTTCTCGGTCTCCTCCACTCTCACTCCCATTATCCTTCTCTCTCTCTCCTTATCTAATCTCCCCTTCTCCTTCTCTCTGTGTGCCCTTATTCCTCTCTCCGTCGTTCTCCTTCTCTCTCCTTGTCCTCTCTATTGTTCTCATTCTCATCTCCTTCTTCTCCTCCTCTCTCCTTCTTCTCCTCCTCTTCCTCCTCTTCCTCCTTCTCTTTCTCTCCTCTCTCTCCTTCTGCTATGCTTGTTCTTGTCTCTCCTTGATTGAAATCATTTCATGCTTACATTTGTATCTAATATCAATTATATTTCACCTAAACAATGCTATGTGATGAGTTTTATGTTTGAATTTCAGAAATAAATAGGTTTGAACAGAAGAGGCATAAAAGGACCTAAAAGCATGAAAAAGGACTGAGTTGGGAGACTCAAGGACTAAGATGCATGATCGAAGGACCAATGAGCAAACGAGAATACTTCACACGATCATGGGCAGTATTTTGGCAATTCTATTCGGGTCGGAGCTCCAACAAGCGAAGTAGATGCATCAAAGACGAGAAAAGCCCAGAAGAAAATCCAGAGCGATCCGAACACTGTAGATCGCTAATTAGCGGTCCAAGACCGCTAATTGGCGGTCTCTTTTGGTCCGGATCCTCTAAGATTTATGTGGGGCGTGTAGTAGTGTGTTTTTAGTCTATTTCTGGTATTTGTTTGGTCCCATACCGGGGGATTGTCCCGTATTACCTTTTTTATGGATATAAATAGAACTCTTCACCTTCTATTGTAATCACGCATTGCTTGGTGGCATTCTCTCTACTTGGAGTAAGCCTTGGAGCAAAATCTCAAGGTGGAGAAGAATGCTACCTTCAATGTGAGTCATCTAATAAATTAATTTTCCATTATGTTGTTCTTATGTTGTTTCTTTATGCATGCTTAGCTTAGTTTTATTTCCTTGATTGTAGGCTAAAGTAGTTAGAATGTTTCCTTTCTTCTTTAGTTTAATTGTTAGAATAATGTGTAGTGAGTAAATCCATCCCCCTTTGGGGGTGGAGTCATGTTCATACATGCATTAAAGAATGAATATGAATACTTTATATTTTGATTGTGTTGATAAATGTGAATGTGTGCTTGCTTGTTAGAGTAGAATACTACACTTGATGGGTTTTGCCACACATCTTAGACACCTCCCATGCTTGTTTAGGTTCTTAAATAACCAGCTTGTGTATATGAATGGTAATCAACTAGGTTAGTGAATGGATTGATAGGTTTTGCCATAACCTTTAGACACTTCCTATGCATGAAAACACTACCTACATTTGTGCCTATAGAATGCATTCTTCACCATCTTTTTACATGTGTGCACACACTCCACCCCTAGGGGTCTTTCTCTTCTCGATTCCAGTTTAGTTTTACATTCTTTTAGTTTTGATTCGAAGTAATCGTTAGTTGCTTTACTTTGCTTTTTCTTCTTAGTAGTTTAGTGTAGTGTAGATTAGAATAGACAAACTCTTCTCCCCTTTTATTGCCACTTGATTTCTGAAAAACCAGAGGCTACTCACCACCCTGAGGATCGACCCGTACTTGCCACCGCTTCAACGCGGTCGTGCACTTGCGGTATTTAAAACGATTAAACACTCCTCCTCCCTTTTCTTTTCCTCTCCGTCACTTTCACTCCCTCTCACTCCTCTCGTTCTTCCCTCTTTCTCTCTCCCCCTTCCCCTTCCCCTTCTCTCTATTTCTCTCTCTCCTTACCTTTTGTCTCTGCATCGCCTTCTCCCTCCCTCTTTCCTTCTCTCCTTCCCTTCTAGTCTCCTCTTCGTTCTCTCTCTCCTTCTCCTTGTCTTTCTCCGTCTAGCTCACTTACCGACTCCCTCACACATTCTCCTTCTCTCCTTCTCTTTGTCTTTGTCCTTTTCCTTCTCTCTCTTCTCTCCACTTCTCGCTTAAATTAACTATCTCCCCTTCTCCGTTTCCCTCCCCCTTCTTATCGCTCTCCTTCTCCCTCTCTCTCCTTCTCTATTGTTCTCTCTACTTCTCTATTGTTCTCTCTACTTCTCTATTGTTCTCTCTACTTCTCCATCTCTCCTCCCACTTCTTGCCCATCTTACTCTCCCCCCATCTGTCCACCTCTCATCTCTCTCCTTCTTTTTCTAACTCTCTCTCTCCGTCTCTCCTTGTTTCCCCAATTCCTTCCCTCAAGTCCTACACTCCTCACTCTCCCCTCCTTCTCCTTGTTTTTCACTCTCTAGTTGCCATGCGCTCTCTCCTTCTCACTCCTCTCTCTGATTCTCTCATCCCTTCTATCTTCTATCTTCTCTCTCCTTATCCTTCACTCTTCGTCTTCAATCTCCTTCCCTCTCTCTCCTTCTCCTCTACTTTAATACCTCTCCTTCTCTATCCCCTTTTCCTTGTCCTTCTCTATCTTCTTCCTGTCTCTCTCTCCCTCGCCTGCCTTCTCCTCTTTCTTCTCTCCCTCTCTCTCCTTATCCTTACCATCTCCGCTCTTTTCCCTCTCTCCGGCAACGGTGACAAAAAACATGATTGAATCAGTTATAAAAACCGTAAGTGCACGAACGCGTTGAAGCGGTGGCAAATACGGTTCTATCCGCAGGGAGGTATGCCGACTTTTGTTAGTTCGAAGGTGAGTGGGAAACAAGATGGGAGAAGGAGTTTAATTACACTACACTAAACGAAGAATGAACAATCAATAAAACTAAACACCCTGGAGTGGAGGTGTGTACGTATGTGTGTGTGAGTGAGTCTTCTTTTCAATTAGAAACAAGTGTGGGGTGTGTGGCACAAAAGTAGAAGCTAGTGTAGAATCTAAGCGTAGGATACACAACACAACATGGCAACCATGAACATGCATATCTCACATAAAGTTGTGGTTGATTTTGATTCTCAAGCGTGTAATAAGTACCTAGTGTGGCCATTAATGCATGAATCAATCCTACATACAACCTAAATCGTTCATGTAAATGTGCAGGAAACATGGATCCATAGATCTAAAGGCATTTCCATCAAATCATATCAAGCAACAAGATAAACTCTAAAGCTAGCATGACCTAAGTATCTAGTGTGGACATTATCCCATCTAATACAAGTTTAATCATGCTACAAGTATAGATCTATATTAAGCATACGAAATGACATAAATAGGAGCACCCAAAAACATCAAATATTCTACATTACCTCCACCCCAAATGGGGATGGAACTACTCCCTATTCAGTAGGAAAAGAAGCCAAAACGAAGTTAAACTAAGCATGCAAAAAGAGACAATATAAAACTAACTAAAAAATTATTTTATTGAAAAGACTCACATTACAAGTATCATTCTTCTCAACCTTCAGTTTTTGCTCCAAGGCTTACTCCAAGTAGAGAGAATGCCACCAAGCAATGGGTAGAATACAAGGGAGGAGGAGGAGTTCTATTTATAGTCATAGAAAAAGCAAATCGGGAACAATCCCCCGATATGGGACGAATACACTACTAAAAATAGACATAAAATACTCTAATACATGACCCGCCTAAATCATGCCGGATCCGGAGCAACCCAGACCGCCAATCAGCGGTATTGGACCGCCAATTGGCGGTCTATATGGTCCAGATCGGGTCAGTTGTTGGGGTATGGTTGTCTGACTCGATTTCTTCATGTTTGATGCACCCTAATCGGTTTTGTTGCTTGCGACCCAAATCCAAATGCCAAAACACTCATCATTATGGTGTGGAGTTTCTTCATTTGCTCATTGATCCTTTTGTTTTACATTCGGGTCCCTCTCTCTTCCATCTCAGTTCACAAGTCTTGCAACTTAGTCATTTTTCTTGCTTTTAAGTCCTTTTATAGTCTCTCCTTCTCAAACCTATTTATTCCTAAAACTTAAACATAAAAATTGTTACGTAGCATTGCTTAGGCTAAGAATAAAGGATATAAGACACAAATATATGCATGATATTGTTGGCTTGTTGGCCTTAATCTATGTTTTGATGATTTAATCAACCTAATCTTAATTGTGATCATGTAGAGTAGCACACATGTTGCAATTCATATATATTGTTTTGTGCTCACCTCAACAGGTGATCAAGACTCAAGAAAGAAAGGAAATCAAGTCAAGACATGTAATCAAGCTCATTTGACTACATGTAATTTGTATTTCTTAGAGTCTTAGGAAGTTTGTGTAATTGAGCAACTTCAGCTAAAAACTACTCAAACACACACTAGGTTCCCTATAGAAGTTACACACGAAATTTCATATAATTTGGACTTCAATAGATCACCTAAACATAGACCAGAAAACACTAAACCAAAACCTGAACAGTCTACCCACATTCGGTCGACCGAAACCGACCGTTCGGTCGACCGAGTGATCATATATCCTGTAAGTGTTTTACTGCCCGAGTTGGGTCGACCGTCCAGACCTTTTTGATCGACCGAGTTAACATATTTTTCCGACCATTTGTTTTGTTGTATTATACCCAACGGTCGTATTCGTATTAGCTCCATATACCCCAAATACATTTAGTGTATTGGTCGACCTAGGACCTTGTTCGGTCGACCAAACTTACGTTCCTTGACAAACCCAGAAGTGTCTGTTGGTTTTTGCTCGACCGTATTCCATGTTTTGGTCGACCGAATATGATCTTGTTTGTCAACCCCAAAGTGCTTGGTGTGAATCGGTCGACCGAACCTATCTCGGTGTTCGACCGATCACTTAAGTGTACCTACATTATAGCCTTTGGCGATCGACCGTTGTTTTACCGGTCGACCAAACTGAGTTCTAAATGGCCAAACGGTCAACCGTTCAGCCTGATCCGGTCGACCGAACTTACTCAGAATTGTGTCCTGTCAGTTTCTGTTTTGTGTATCTTACACAATCTTTACCCAATAAATCCCCAACGGCTATAACTCTTTTGGAGCTTATAAATAGAGTTGTAAAACACATTTTAACACAACTTTCCCATTGCTTTTTGTCCAATACATTAGAAACAAAGCTCCAAACACTCCAAGCCTCAAACCTTCCACACTTTAGTCTTAAATCCTATTCTCACTCAAGTGTGCTCAAGTTTAGAGTGTGTTGTTTGACTCATTGTTTGTGCAAAGAATCAAGGGTCTTGGTGAAAGTCCAAGACAAGAGTATAGACTTTGGTGAGAGCCCAAAGTGTCCCTCTCGGATTGTGAGAGGAGGAGCCAAGCTCGGCGAGGGTTGTTCGCGAGTTTGAAGATGGTAAAGGCATTCTCTCCTGGCCCGGAATGGGGAGTGGTTAGTGAAGTCGTGAGTGGAGCTCGGTGATCCGAGCAGAGCTTGCAAGAGAGGGCTAGCACCCGGGTGGGGTGCCAAACCTCTATAAAAATCTCCTGACTCCTTGTGGTTTGCATTTTCCATTCCTTTACTTGCTTGTTTAATTAAAATTCCGCTGCATATCTATGATCGTTAAACAAGTAGGTAATTAGGGTTAAAAGTGATTAGAATTAGAGACCCTCACGATCCAACAGATATGATCTCAATCAAATACCCCCACATCTAGCTTTGGCTAGTCCCGAGCAAAACAAAGAAAGGAAAAAATGAAAGGAAGGAAAAATCATTCGTAAAATAGGGAAATCCTAAGTCACTTTCGTAGGAATAAAGGTTGCACTTAGCACGTGCAACAAGCCGTTAAACCTCATTGTCGCCAAGGAGGAGGAGTGTTGTGTCCTTAGGGTTTTCACTTGATATACCCACAAAATCCGAACATTGATGCATTATTCAATCTAGAAACTCGACTTGATGGACTCATTTTTGTCGATCATTGGACGCGGTAATCCTACGGGCCGACTCTATATAGGTATTAGTCCACACACCTAGCATAATGAACCATTCGTGCAAGTTAAATGTGGACTTAAGTGAAAGACATGGACAAACTCAACATCCTCAAGTGATACAAAGTGTAAATTCCATTAAGGTTCTTATTTGCATTACCTTTTTTTCTTTTGGTTTCTTTTTTTCTTTCTTCTTACTAGTTGAAGTGTAATTCTTCCAGGGTTAGGTTTCGTGCATTATTGCCCATGAGGACTTATAGTATCACGTACACCTTTCCCTACATCTCCACATAGGGCAATCCCTACCACCTATGTAACAGGAGTTCTGTCGGTGCATCCCAAGTCAGATGACTCGAAAGCACCAGGCACAAAGTCCCCTCATACCTAATTTCCCGGGTGATAGGAGCCGTGCGAGAAGAGAGCATACCTACTCACTTATTTATTATCTACATGGGAACCAAAACCCCTACACTTAAAGGTTCAAAACAAGATTTTATGGGTCTTTGACAACAACAAACTTCCTTAAATTAACAGACGAATTATTGACTCACTAGGTTCATGGTGGACTACTTTAATTGTTTGAGTACTGAAACCCTATGATTACTCGCACCCCCAGGGATGATCGGGTTGCATCTTTACGGCTAGATAAGACCTAAAGCCAGTATATAAGATATCCTAATCCATCAAGTTCAAGAAAATTTTGGTAGCTTCCTTTTACTTTGCCTCTCAACGGTTTTGCATATGCTAAGACACGCAAAAGCCACAAAACATTTTCTTTCGCAAACACATGAAGATTTTGAAAGAAATGTGAAAGCTTTAAAGCACTAGGCAAGCAAAAGAAGAAAGTCACCCAAGCATCATGGGAAGCAGATATATCTATATTAAATGCGGCACACTATCATGACCCTAACAATGCACAGAAATGAAAACAAATCAAAGGAAAAGACTCGACTATGTACACACGTAAAACACCCCCCACACCTACTTGATGTGTTGTCCTCAATGAATGTGAGCATGATACAACACGGATTTATGCATGAAAAATGAAAGATCTCACCAAGATAAAGAGCAAAAGGAAGTTCATGGTTATGTTGATGGACACAAACCCGAATTCTGTTAAAACTTGTGAGATGCTAAAGAAGTGATACAAATATGTGAAAGAAATGAGGCTCTAATACACAAGGGTTGGGCCCCACAACAATCAATGTTCACTCATGGAGTATTTCTTCTTCTTTTCTTTTCTTTTTGTTTTACTTTTTTTCTTTTTTATTGTTTTTGAATTAACTATGTAAACAATGGACTCCCATTTTCATTTGTCAAGGGACATCAAATGGGAACCCACCATCTCTCGAGCCAGAAATGCAACTACATGGGCTCGCAACATAAGAAATAAGAGGATTGTTAAGAGGTTTATGACACCAGGATGACGGTTCATGCCTCTCAAAACGAGGGTCGGTGCAAGGAAATGGAAACAAATATGTTTCCACTCCACGACAAAGTTCAGGGTCATCAATGTATAATCTCCAACCGACATTTGGATCTACCAGGATCATTTCATCCACACAAGGTGACTCCCCGGACTTATTACCCAGATGACAAAGTCCAAAAATATAATTGCTTGACCACCTGACACCCTTAGAAGTATTGTGGTTGTTTGATGCCTCTGGAGAATGAGCAAGATAGGAGGCATGAATGAGAGGTAAACCGTTGTCTGATTGTTTGAAATGTAGGCTATCAGGTGGTTGATTCTTAACCCACATGGGCTCCTCAGTAGATATAGAGTGAACGGCAGGTGGTCTAGAGGCCAGAAAAATGGTATCTTGTGGCTCAAGAGCCACATGATCGAAAGGATGTGGCTCAAAGGCCACGTGATCACAACATTAAGGCACCTTCTTGTGCCAGCCCAAGAGAAACATCTTCACTACCATTACGATCTCCATCGAACAATTCTCTAAAGTACTTGAAGGTGCCTTCGACTTCAATCTCATACGTGCCCTGGATAAGGTTGACCCCAATAGGGTCATTGATGGCACCTGGCTTCTTGTCGATGGTGAAGATGTTAAAATCAGTGCATTGACTACCATAAGTCAAGCGCATCAGACCATTGCGATAATTGATCAAGGCATTGGAAGTTGCAAGAAATGGTCTCCCCAAAATAACAGGAATTTGTCCAAGTGGGTTTGGCACATGTTCAGTATCCAAAACAAAGAAATCGATTGGATAAATGAACTCTCCCACTTTCATCAGCACATCTTCCACCACGTCCCTTGGTTTCTTCATAGACCTATCAGCCAATTGAAGAGTGGTTTTTGTTTGTTTGAGGTCTCCAAGACTGAGGTGGACGTAGACAGAATATGGCAGAAGATTAACAGATGCACCAAGGTCCAATAAAGCTCGATGTATGGACACATTATCAATCACACAAGAAATAGTAGGGTAACCAGGGTCCTTGTAATTGACTTGTGTGGGTTGTGCCACCAAAGAACTCACATTAGCAGCAAGGAATACATTCTTGGGAACATTGGTTTTCCTCTTCTTGGTGCATAAATCCTTGAGAACCTTCGCATAATGTGGTATTTGCTGAATCACCTCCGACAGAGGAATGTTCACCTTAACCTGCTGAAAGATCTCATGCATATTGTGATGATGATCAGAAGTTTTCTTTTTAAGGCGCTCAGGGAATGGTGCCCTTGGGGCATAAGGGTCTTTCGAATGAACCTCAAAATTTTGGACCATAGAAACATGAGTGGGGACTTAAGAATCTATTCCTTCAACACATGATGAGGCAAGGGGACCTCACGGTTCGGCCCCCTTGTAGATGTACGTATCACCGATGGTCTAGTGACACCAAGAGATGGTGATTGCAAGGAAGGCAACCCAATTTGGTTGTCCACCTCCTTACCAGACTACAAAGTATGAATCACATTATGATGATGGGTCGGTTCAGAGGTAGCATGAGGCACTCGTGGCCTTCCTTGAGATTGTGTACCCTGGGGCTTCACCTCGGGTTGACTTGGAAATTGACCCCTCTCACGTTCATGGAGCTGATGAGCCAACTGGCTAACTTGCATTTCTAAAGATTTGAACGAACTTTGCATGCTTTGCATGAACGCTTCAAGGGTTTGATCACCAGATGGGTCCTTTGGGTCAACCTTTTGGGGTAGTGGAGTTTGCTTAGAATAACCTGACGATGAGGCCTGAGGAGGTTGGTAATTATGGTGCTGAGACATTTGATGTGGGGGTTGGTAGGTCGCCGATGGGCGTGGAGGGTGATAAGGTGGATGTTGAGGTCGAGCTTGCGAGATCTGATCGTTGCCCCCACTAGGCCCCCAGGAGAAGTTAGGGTGGTCTAGACATCCTGGGTTGTAGGAGTGATTGTACGGGGCATTACGTGGCCTTTCTTGATACATCGCATTTGCATGCTCAATATCAGTTGGAGCGTAAGCACATTCCAAGTTATTATGTCCCGTAAGTCCACACCTACTACACGCGGGAGTGGCAACCTAAAGCCACAGGATCTCGGTCAAACTCTTAACTCTCAATCCTACACATGAGGGTTGCCATTTCGCCTCAGACGCGATTGTTGACTCAACTTGATATGATCCAGCTCCATCCATACTTGATAGGACGCGATTTTCGGCTAGTGGCTCTCTCATGGTGTCCTACTCAAAGGTCCGTTCAACCATTAATTCAAAGGTGTCCCATGCTTCATTGATGAGTTTCATTTGGAAATCACCCTGACACATTGACTCCAACAATGTGCGGGTGTTATAGTTGAGGCCCTCATAAACAATTTGGCACAACTGCCACAACTCAATTCCATGATTATGGCACTGCAAGAGCAGGTCCTTGAATCTCTCAAAGAGAGAATGAAACGATTCGGTGTCAGTTTGATACATTTGGTTTATCTGGTGTCGTATTTGTTGAGTCTTCCTTTGAGGGAAGAATCTCTTCAGAAAAACCATCACGAAGTCATCCGAGGATCGAATCGAGCTCGCCGGGAGGCCGTACATCCATTTCTTTGCTTTATCCTTCAACGCGAAAGAAATCATCCTCAACCAGACAGAATCCTCGTCAAGTTGTTGAAGCTTGAACATGGAGCATACTTACTCGAATTCACGTATAAAAATATACGGATCCTCCTTATTGGCAGTGAATGTAGGAAGCATCCTCACATATTGAGGTTTCAGCTCATAGTTGTTCCTGCGAGCTAGAGGAGGAACTATGAAACAAGGTTGCGCGGTCCGAACAGGATGGGTCCGCTCCCACAAAGTCATCGACCTATCCTGTCGAGCTAAAGGCTGTGGTGCACCAAGTACTCGATCTTGACCGAATCCCTCTTCCTCTCGAGTCGGAGGAGGAGGAGAATGAGGTCTACGTGGAGGTGGGAGCAGACCGAGGTAATCCATGTATGGAACCCGGTCCCCCCATCACCACAAGATGACTCGGCCTCCTGCTCCAAAGGAGCACGAGGCAGAGATGGTCGATCACGTAGACCGTCCATTTCAAAAAATGCACTCTCTCAAGTCGAGTGTTCTCACCAGAACGAGCCCAACCTCGCATAAAATGCTCAACTCGACTCTACAACAACACACAATAGAAGGTGTAATCATTGGAGGAGACTATAACGAAGAATATAGAGGAGGAGAAGACTCAGATGAGAAAGAAAGAATCCCTAGAGCTAGCGTGGGTAGTGGGTGAAGGTAGAAGCCTAATCTAGCAGGCACCACTCAAACAACTTATGGCTATAGGTCCTTAGGCTAGACGACGCCTAACTTCAAGATCACTAGTCTCGACATGCCTCACCTCCCTACAATGAAGACCACAATGCCCAGCATGTTATACCAGATCTGGGGATCCAGTACCTCCTACTACCGACAAGGCAGGCGATGCCGATCAAGTCATGACGGTCTCCACTCGATCACTCTCTTAGTGTGTTTGAAATCGTTAGGGCCAATTTCTACTTGCTTTTAGAATTAAGGCTTTGATTAAGAGTGATTTTTGGGGCAACCCCTCAGTAGCATTTTCAATCTTAATCTAGCAATCAACTATCCAAACAAACGCTTACCACACTCTTGTCTCGATGCACCTTACTAACTAATGCATGTTTTAACCATGCATGAATGAGAGAAATGGGTGCACGTACCTCACGCCAGCAATCAACAACAAGAATGTAAAGAAAAGAAAGACGAGTGCGTGCAAGGTATACTAATTATGCATGACCTAGATGGCAATCAATCTAATCTTTAGCTTTGAGTTTTAAAGTCCAAGTTGATTTAAGGGACTTGATTGTTAATCTAGGAGCAAACTACATGTCAAACAATTCCAAATTAAGCCCCTAGATGAGCTAGTGAATGTAGAAACAACCAGAAAAAATAAGAGGGATTTTGGAGCTCACCAGGCCTCCAATTAGCGGTCCAGAACCGCTGATTGGTGGTCAGTTTGCTCATATTCCCCTCCTAGATTCTCCTAGTAACGTCTCCTGATTTTAAAGCCTCCTGAAACAAACTAAAACTACAAACAAAAAATTAAAACCACTCGAATCGTCATAACCAAAGTCTGGACAAAACACCTCCCTGGCAACGATGCAAAAACTTGATTGAATCAGTTATAAAAACCGCAAGTGCACGACCACATTGAAGCGGTGGCAACTACCGGTCGATCAACCGGGAGATGTGTCGACTTTGGTTAGTTCGAAGGCGAGTGGGAAACAGGATGGGAGAAGGAGTTTCATTACACTACACTAAACTAAGAATAAACAATCAATAAAACTAAACACCATGGAGTGGAGGTGTGTAGGTATGTGTGTGTGAGTGGGTCGTCTTTTCAATTAGAAACAAGTGTAGGTTGTGTGGCATACAAGTAGAAGATAGTGTAGTATCTAAGTGTAGGATACACAACACAACATGGCAAACCATGAACATGCATATCTCACATAGAGTTGAGGTTGATTTTTGATTCTCTAGCATGCAATAAGTACCTAGTGTCGCCATTAAAGCATCAATCAATCCTACATACAACCTAAATCATTCATGTAAATGTTCACCAAACGTGGATCCATACATCACAAGCCATTCCCATCAAATCATATCAAGCAACAAGATAAACTCTAATGCTAGCACAAAATAAGTACCTAGTGTGGACATTATCTCATCTAAGACAAGTCTAATCATGCTACAAGTATAGATCTATATTAAGCATATGAAATGGCAGAAATAGAAGCACCCAAAAACATCACATATTCTACATTACCTCCACCCCAAATGGGGATGGAACTACTCATTATTCATTAGGAAAAGAAGGCAAAACGAAATTAAACTAAGCATGCAAAAAGAGACAATATAAAACTAACTAAAATATTATTTTATTGAAAAGACTCACCTTACAATTACCATTCGTCTCCACCTTGAGTTTTTCCTCCAAGGCTTACACCAAGTAGACAGAATGTCACCAAGCAATGGGTAGAATACAAGGGAGGAGGAGGAGTTCTATTTATAGTCATAGAAAAAGGCAATCGAGGACAATCCCCCAATATGGGACTAATACACTACTAAAAATAGACATAAAACACTCTAATACATGACCCACCTAAACCGTGTCGGAACCCGAGCAACCCAGGCCACCAATTGGTGGTCTATATGGTCCAGATCGGCTCAGGTGTTTGGGTGTGGTTGCCTGACTCGATTTCTTCATGTTTGATGCACTCTAATCAGTTGTGTTACTTGCGACCTGAATCCAATTTCCAAAATACTCCTCATGATGGTGTGAAGTTTCTTCATTTTCTCATTGGTCCTTTGCTTTTACATTGGGATTTCTATCTCTTGCATCTCAGTCCATAGGTCTTGCAACTTAGTCATTTTTCTTGCTTTTAAGTACTTTTATAGTCTCTTCTTCTCAAACCTATTTATTCCTGAAACTTAAACATAAAACTCGTTACATAGGAAAATAATAAACGATATAAGACACATATATATGCATGATATGATGTCAATCATGCACCTTGCTGATCAGACCCATGCAATGATGTCTCCCCAGCCTTGAGGAGAAGAGTGGGAGGCCTAAAAATGTAACCGGAAAATCAGCTCTCTCCATACCTAAGTAAGAGCATATCCATGTACCCTTGGTGGATCCTCCTCCCATGAAGATTCTTTGCAATGTTCAGCTGTAGCCCGGAGGTGGCTGAGAATTCAGTAAGGATACACATTATCACCTTTGCGTTTGCTCTTGTAGCAACAGCAAAGACCATCACATCATCCGTGAAAAGGAGGTGGGAGATATGTACATCCCCACACCTTGTTGTTTTGAGATTGCCCCTCTCAACCTCCTTTCTGAACATGAAACTCAAAACCTCCATTCAAAGAACAAAGATATAGGGAGCCAACGGATCACCTTGTCTCAGTCAATTCGTGGCAGCAAACGGTTTAGAGTTCTCACCATTCACCGTAACGACAATGAAAGCTCGGACTCAAGCCATCGTAAGTTTACACCAATGGTCGGGTACGCCCACCCGCTTGAGTACTTCCTCTATGAATTGCCAAGAAATAGAGTCATATGCTTTCCTAAGGTCGACCTTCGAACACATCCTTCCACGTCCTCCCCCCAAGTGCATATTGTGGCAAATCTAGTGAGAGAGCAAGATGTTGTATCTGATTCTCCTTCCACTCACGAATGCTCTTTGCATTTACCCCACCAAATTAGGAAGGAGCACCTTCAATCGATTTGCCAAAATCTTTGACATGAACCGGTATACCATATTGCAAAGGGAAATGGGTCGGAAATCATTAACCACGACCGGTGTCATCTTTTTCGGGATAATCGTGATGCAGGTGTAATTAACTTGCTTTAGTAGTTTCCCACTACTCATGAAGGATTCGACATCTTTGAAAAGGTCTCTCTTCCCGCAATCCCACGTTGCTTTGAAGAATTTTGCGTTGAAGCCATTCGGGCCCGGTGCCTTGTCCACATTTGCGTGTTTCACCACTTCGTCTAACTCCTTCATATCTAGTGGTCGAATAATTGCTCTCACCACATCCTCCCCAACCTTAGGAAGGGATAACATCGGATCAATGGGTTGAACCTGAAAATCAATTGAAAACAAGTTAGAAAAATGCCTCCGAAAGGCCTCTCGGATAGCCTCTTCAGCATCAATAACCACCCCTTCCTCACTCACTCTCCTCACATTATTGGTGACTCTCCTCATTCTAAGGGAAGCATGGAAAAATCTGGATTTTCGGTCACCCTCTTGCAGCCATCGAACCCTTGATTTCTATCTCAATAAATCCTCCTCCTGAACCAAGGCACGGTCCAGGTCCACCTTACAAAGACTCTCACAATGTGAAAGCTCCTCATCTCGTGAATTTTCCTCCCTTTGTCTCCTAATGTTAGGAAGCCAGAGTTGAGCTTCACCCACTTTGTGTTCCACATGTCTGAAAGTATCCGCACTCCATCTCTTTAATTCCTCTTTCACCTCATGTAACTTTGCTATCAAACGAAACAAGGGGGTACCTTCCATCCGCGTGGCCTAAGCCTCCCTCACCACATCATTGAACATCTTATGGTCAGCCCAGAAATTCACAAACCGAAACATTCGCTTCTTTCGTTGTCCCTCCTTCTCCGCAACCAAGGTGAGCATCGAGTGGTAACTCAAGTCTCTATCCCCCACAACGTAATAGGAATCAGGAAATGTCTCCAGCCACACATGGGACATGAATATTCTATCAATTCACGTCTCGATGATTGCCTCTCCGTGCGAGGAATTGGACCACATAAATTCACCTATGGTAGACGGGAATTCCACAAGTTGGAGCCGATCCACACAAGCATTAAAGTCGTCCATGGTTACCATTTTAGACCCGTTCCTCCTCTCTTCTCATTAGCTCTTCTGAAACAATAAAAGTCCCCGCAAACCAACCAAGGCGTCGAGGGTCCTGGAATAGCACAAGAAAGGTCTTCCCAAAGTGACCTCCGCTGCACGTGCCCGTTCTCGGCATAGGCCGCAGTAATCACAATGTTTCTCCCATTTCTCACCTCCCTTCCCTCGAGCTGCAGCAAATGTGTGGTTTCAAAGGTTACGTGGACGTCCAGCTTGAGATCATTCCATAGCACAAGAATCCTTCCAGAATTTACAATCAAGTTATTCGATGCCCACTCATGCCCCTAAGTAGCGTGCCTAAATCGATCCAACTTTTTGAGATTCACTTTGTACTCCACGAGGAACACGATATCCAATTTTGCCTCCTTTATTCGTCCCCTTATCATGTGTGCACGGCCGGGGAGATTTGCACCGTGCTCATTCCAAACTAGGACATTCATGGCTTCGCAATATGGGACTTGCGTCCGTTACTGCCTCGGTTTGCTTTTTGTTGCTCTAGTCCCTTCTCTCGAATTGCACGGAATGCTTCAGGCTGTGGTGATAATAACTCAAGGTCCACCATAGGTGGTTGAGAAGCAGCCTTGCACCTAGCCCTCCTTTGCCCATCCTCATGCTGAGTAGAGATGCCAAAAATATCGGCTTCTTCTCCTCCTTCAGCAGCACTATCTTCTTCGTCCTCTCTTCCTTCAAGCTCCGCTAGGACATCAGAACGACCCAGCCCTTTAATGGTCATCTTGTCCCTGAAAGCCCTTGACATGGTAATTATGCCTCCCCTTGGACGTAGGTGGCTTGGGTCGGAGCTACACCCGGCAACCCCACTCAATCCACTAGCTTCGTTCTCCTTAAAGCTGAGCTTTTCTCCTACCATTTGCTCGTCACGTTGGTATCCCCATAAATTGTTTCCAGCAAAGCTTCCTCCTGCTGGAGCAAAAGAAACTCCTTTGTGGTTGTTTCCCCCACTAAAGTGCTGCTGGTCCCCCTTGATTTCCCCTTTCCTATTGCTCACATGGTTGATTTTTGTAGCAGCCTTTGTCCCTCCCAAAGGAGGAAACTCCTCCATGGTTGGTGCCTTCAAATCTCTACTAGCCTCCTCCATGCGGATTGGTTCCTCTTCTAAAAGTAAAGATTGCCTTTTCCGTTATTCTAGCCCTCACCATTTCCGTTCCAGTGCAATCTTCCCCCGTTATTGTCTCTCGTTACGGTCTCCACCTCCGTTATGATGCCGAGTTCCACTATGGCCTCCCTAGGAGTCTTCATGCCTTGCTCTTCCTCAAGCTAGACAGTCACCAAAGGAGGATCTGACACCAACCCCTCCCTCGCACCAGCTTCTATACTCTCCTCTCCATGTTCTCTCGCCTCGGATGTGCCACTCTTCTTTGTCTCTCCCTTCCGGCCAACCTCCACCCAACCTTTCAACTTTGGAGTGCATTTCACAGCTGGTTTTCCAGCCTCCCTCACCTTCTCATGTTCACTTTGTGGGAACCAAACCTCAGTATGCCCAAACACCGAACATACTCCACAATGCCCCGGCTTCCATTTATACTTGATGTCCACCTTCTCCCATGCACCACCTTCAATTTGTATCTCAACGAACACCGTGTACTGAAATGTTCCGTCCACCTCCTCACAATGCCTTGGAAATGCAAGGCTTCTCCCCGAAGCGGTGTTATCATCCATGTATAACGACTTCCCAAGAACACTAGCTATGGTGCTCAAAATCGATGGTGACCAAAAAAGAAGGTCTAGCTCCGGCAGTCTTAGCAAAATCGGGACAGATGACATCTTGCTTCTCTCCATCACTACCTCTGGCGTCCATTGCTGGACTACTAGGGGGTGCCCCAAATAAACGAAGCACCTCGCTCAAGAACATGATTGCCATCCTCGTCTAAGTTGAATCTGAAAAGTAAGAACCCATTTCGACAAGGAATAACCTCCACACTCCCATGAAGCTCCCAAAGTTTATGCAAATACCTCTCAAGGTAGGTGAGGTTTGAAGTCCATGAAATACCCAAAAAGAACATTGTCCAACAGTTTCAGCGCCTCCACTACTTGCTCCTTTGTGCGAACCGCCACTTTAGCTCCATCCTTCAGCCCCGGCTTAATGAATTCAAGAGCCGTCTTGGCCTTCACTCCAGCCCCAAACAACTCAAACCAGTTCTTAGGTTGAAATCCCTCACCATTTGTGGGAGGAACTTGCTCGCCCCTTGCTGCATCCACTCTGCCATGGCTTTTGTGTGCTGTTGAGGACGCCTATGGCTGCCACCATCCTCCACCAGCCTTGAAACATGACTAGAACTGTCCAAACACTCGATTAGAGTAGGAAATCAAGAGTAAATTGCTGAACAACACAAGAAAATGACCTAGGAAACCATAGCTTTCCCCAAGCCTCCCCAGAGCATCTCTCTCCTATAATTTTTCTCTCTCTCTCCCCTCCTCTCTCACTCTATTGTACTCTCTCGCTCTCCTCCATCTTCTCTCTCTTTCCTTCTCTCTCTCCTCCTCTATCTCTCCTCTCCACGTCTCCATCTCGCTCTCCTCCCACTCACTTCCATTGTTCTTCTCTCTCTCTCCCCTTCTCCTTCTCTCTGTGTGCCCTTATTCTTCTCTCCGTCGTTCTCCTTCTCTCCCCTTCTCCTCCTCTCTTCTTCTCCATCATTCGCTTTCTCTCATCTCTCTCCTTCTGCTTTGCTTGTCCTTCTCTCTCTCCTTATGTACTCTCCCCTTCTCCTTCTCTGTGTGTGCCCTTATTCTTCTCTTCGTTGTTCTCCTTCCCTCTCATTGCCATCTCTCTTCTTCTCCTTCTTATCTCCTTCCCTCACCTCTCTCTTTCTGCTCTGCTTGTCCTTCTCTCTCCTCTTCCCTTTTCCTTTCCTCTCCGTCACCTTCACTCTCTCACTCCTCTCGTTCTCCTTCTCTCTTTCTCTCTCCCCTTATCCTTCTCTCTATTTCTCTCTCCTTACCTTTTGTCTATACTTCTCCTTCTCCCTCCCTCATTCCTTCTCTCCTTCCCTTCCAGTGTCCTCTTCTTTCTCTCTCTCCTTCTCCTTGTCTTTCTCTGTCTAGCTCACTTACCGACTCCCCCACTCTTTCTCCCTCTCTCCTTATCTTTGTCTCTCTCCTTTTCCATGATTCACAGTCTCCTTCTCTATCCATTCTCCACTTCTCGCTCTAATTCACTCTCTCCCCTACTCTGTTTCACTCCCCCTCCTTATCGCTCTCCTCCTCCCTCTCTCTCCTTCTTTTTTATTCTCCCTACTCCATTTCTCTTCCCTCTCCTTGCCATTCTCACTCTCTCCCCCTCTGTCCACCTCTCCTCTCTCTCCTTCTCCTTCTCCTTCTCCTTCTATCTCTCTCACTCCGTCTCTCCCTCTCTCCTTGTTTCCCCATTACCTTCTCTTTTGTCCTACACTCTTCTTCTAACTCTCCCCTCATTCTCGTTGTTTTCACTCTCTTGTTGCCCCGTGCTCTCTACTTCTCACTCCTCTCTCCGATTCTCTCTTCCCTTCTATCTTCTCTCTCCTTATCCTTCGCTCTTCATCTTCAATATCCTTCCCTCTCTCTCGTTCTCCTCCACTTCAATACCTCTATTTCTCTTTCTCCTTTTCCATCTTCTTATCTCTCTTCTTCCTGTTGCTCTCTCCCTCGCTTGCCTTCTCCTCTTGCTTGTCTCCCTCTCTCTCCTTCTCCTTCCCATCTCTGCACTTCTCCGTCTTTCCATCTCCTTCTCCCTCCTTCCCCCCTCCATCTCCATCCCCTTCTCTCTCCTTCTCCATATCTCTCCTTCTCCATCTCTCTCCCCTCCTCTATCACTCTATCGTACTCTCTCACTCTCATCCTCCATCTCTATGTTTCCGTCTCTCTCCTCCTCCTCTATACCTACTCTCACCTTCTCCTTCTCTGTGTGTGTGCCCTTATTCTTTTCTCTGTCGTTCTCCTTGTCCTCTCGCTTGTTCGCCTTCTCATCTCCTTCTTCTCCTCCACTCTCCTTCTTCTCCCTCCTCCTCTTCCTCCTCTCCCTACTTCTCTTTCTCTCATCTCCCTCCTTCTGCTTCGCATGTTCTTCTCTCTCCTCCTCCCTTTTCTTTACCTCTCCATCACCTTCACTCTCTCTCTTTCTCTCTCCCCCTTCTCCTTCACTATATTTCTCTCTCTCCTTACCTTTTGTCTCTACTTCTCCATCTCCCTCCCTCTTTCCTTCTCTCCTTCCCTTCCTGTCTCCTCTTCCTTCTCTCTCTCCTTCTCCTTGTCTTTCTTCGTCTAGCTCACTTACCGACTCCTTTACTCTTTCTCCCTCTCTCCTTCTCTTTGTCTCTTTTTTTCCTTCATTCATAGTCTCCTTTTCTCTCCTCTCTCCCCTTCTCGCTGTAATTCACTCTCTCCCCTTCTCCTTTTCATTCCCCCTCCTCATCGCTCTCCTTCTGCCTCTCTCTCCTTCTCTATTGTTCTCTCTACTTCTCCATTTCTCCTCCCTCTCTTTGCCCTTCTCACTCTCTCCCCCTCTATCCACCTCTCCTCTCTCCCCTTCTCCTTCTAGCTCTCGGTCCGTCCCTCCCTCTCTCCTTATTTCCCCATTTCCTTCTCTCTCGTCCTACACTCTCCATCTCTCTCTCCTCTCTTTCTCCTTGGTTTTCACTTTCTTGTTGCCCCGCGCTCTCTCCTTCTTACTCCTCTCTCTGATTCTCTCTTCCCTTCTATCTTTTATCTTCCCTCTCTTTAACCATCACTCTTCGTCCTCAATCGCCTTCCCTTTTCCTTCTCCTCCTCTACTTCAATACCTCTCCTTCTCTTTCCCCTTTTCCTTCTCCTTCTTTCTCTTCTCCCTGTCTCTCTCTCCCTCGCTTGCCTTCTCCTCTTGCTTCTCTCCCTCTCCCTCCTACTCCTTCCCATCTCCACTCTTCTCCCTCTCTCTATATCCTTCTCCCTCCTTCTTCCTCCTTCCCTCCTCCATCTCCATCTCCCTCTACTTCTCTCTTCTTGTCCATGCAACCAACACCCACTTCGTAGGACCTCCCCATATGAAGTGAATCATGATGCTCTCCACCTCCTTTAAGACTTTCCTCGGGATAAGGAACGCTGACGTCCAATAAATGCTCATAGACACGACCACGCTCTTGACTAACTCCACAGGACCTACCATCGAAAGAAAGTTTCTTTTCCATGTGTTGAGCCGTCGTTGCACCTTGCAGATCAGACGCATGCTATGATGTCTCCCCAACATTGAGAAGAGTGGGAGGCCTAAATATGTAACCTGAAAATCAGCTCTCTCCATACCTAAGTGCGAGTATATCGATGTGCCCTGGGTGGCTCCTCCTCCATTGAAGATTTGACTCTTTGCGACATTCAACTGCAGCCCGGAGGTGGCTGAGAATTCAGTAAGGATACGCTTTATCACCCTTGCATTGGCTCTTGTAGCAGCAGCAAAGACCATCACATCATCTGCGAAAAGGAGGTGGGAGATTTGTACATCCCCACACCTTGGTGGTTCGAGATTGCCCCTCTCAACCTTCCTTCTGAACATGGAACTCAAAACCTCCATACATAGAACAAAGATATAGGGAGCCAACGGATCAACTTGTCTCAATCCATTTGTGACAGCAAACGGTCCAGAGTTCTCACCATTTACAGGCACGACCAAGGCAGCTCGGACGCAAGCCATCATGAGTTTACTCCAATGGTCGGGTAGGCCCACCTGCTTGAGTACTTCCTCTAAGAACTTCCAAGAAATAGAATCATATGCTTTCCTAAGGTCGAGCTTCAAAAACATCCTTCCACGTCCTCCTCCCAAGTGCATATTGTGGCATATCTCGTTAGTGAGCAAGATGTTGTCACTGATTTTCCGTCCACTCACGAATGCACTTTGCGTTTCCCCCACCAAATTAGGAAGGAGTACCTTCAATCGATTTGCCAAAATCTTTGACATGAACCGGTACACCATATTGCAAAGGAAAATGGGTCGGTAATCATCAACCACGGTCCGCGTCTTCTTCTTCGGGATAATCGTGATGGAGGTGTAATTAACTTGCTTCAGTAGTTTCCCATTCTTCATGAAGGATTCGACAGCTTTGAAAAGGTCTCTCTTCACACATTCCCATGCAACTTGTGTCCCTTACCGCCTCGGTTTGCCTTTTGTTGTTCTAGTCCCTTCACTCGAATTACACGGAATTCTTCTGCCTGTGTGGATAATAATTCATGGTCCACCGTTGCTGGTGGAGAAGTTGCCTTGCACCTAGCCCTCCTTTGCCCATCCTCATGTTGACTAGAGATGACAAAACCGTCAGCTTCTTCTCCTCCTGCAGTAGCACTACCTTCTTTGTCCTCCCTTCCTTCAAGCTCCGCTAGGACATCAAAATGACCCAACCCCTTAATAGTCGTCTTGTCCCTGAATGCCCTTGAGCTGGTAATGTTGCCTCCTCTTGGTCGGAGGTGGCTAGGATCATAGCTAGACCCAACAACCCCA
The DNA here is from genome assembly GCA_963682175.1 of Triglochin maritima. Lineage (NCBI taxonomy): Eukaryota > Viridiplantae > Streptophyta > Magnoliopsida > Alismatales > Juncaginaceae > Triglochin > Triglochin maritima. Next base: position 11,538,788 of record OY821790.1, on the reverse strand, counting down.
CTCAATCCACTAGCTTGCTTCTCCTCAAAGCTGAGCTTTACTCCTACCATTGGCTTGTCACATTGATTTCCCCATAAGTTTCTTCCAGCAAAGCTTCCTCCTTCTGGAGCAAAATAAACTCCTTTGTGGTTGTTTCCCCCACTAAGCTGCTGGTGGTCTCCCTTGCTTTGTTCTTTTCTATTCCTCACATGGTTGCTATTTGCAGGAGCCTTTGTCACCCCCAAAGGAGGAAACTCCTCCATGGTTGGTGCATTCAAATCTCCACTAGCTTCCTCCTGGCTGATTGGTGCCTATTCTAAAAGCAAAGATTGCTTTTCCGCTACTCCAGCCCTCACCATTTCCGTTTTTGTGCTATCTTCCCTCGTTATGGTCTTCCGTTTCGTTACGGTTTGTACCTCCGTTATGATGGCCAACTCCACTATGGCCTCCCTAGGGGTCTTCACACCTTTCTCTTCCTCAAGCTCGAAGGACACTAAAGGAGGATCTGCCACCAGCCCCTCCCTCGCACCATCTTCTATACTCTCCTCTCCATGTTCTCTCCCTCGAATGTGCCATTCTTCTTTGTCTCTCCCTTCCGCCCAACCTCCACCCAACCTTGCACCTTTGGAGTGGATTTCGCAACTGGTCTTCTAGCCTCCCTCACCTTCTCATGCTGACTTTGTGGGCACCTAACCTGAGTATGCCCAAACTCCGAACATATTCCACAATGCCCGGGCTTCCATTCATACTCTAGGTCCACCTTCTCCCATGAACCACCTTCAATTTGTATTTCAACAAACTTCGGGTACTGAAATGTTCCATCCACCTCCACACAAATCCTTGCAAACGCCAGTCTTCTTTCTGAAGCGGTGTCATCATCCATGTATAATGGCTTCCCTATAACACTAGCTATGGTGCTCAAAATCGATGGTGACCAAAAATGAAGGTCTAGCTCCGGCAGCCTTAGCCAAATCGGGATAGATGACATCTTGCTTCTCTTCATCAGTACCTCTGGCGTCCATTGTTGGACAACAATGGGGTGCCCTGAACAAACCAAGCACCTCGCTCAAGAACATGATTACGGTCCTCGTCCAAGGTGAATCTGAAAAGTAAGAACCCATTTCGATGACGAATCACCTCCACACTCCCATGTAGCTCCCAAAGTTTATGCAAGTACCTCTCAAGGGTTGGGAGGTGAGGTTTGAAATCCACGAAATACCCAAAAAGAACCGTGTCCCACGATTTCACTGCCTCTACAACTTGCTCCTTAGTGCAAATTGCCACATTAGCTCCATCCTTCAGCCCCAAGTTGATGAATTCAAGAGTCGTGTTGGCCATGACTCCAGCCCCCAAACAACTCAGACAACTTCTTAGGTTGAAATCCCTCACTATTTGTGGGAGGAACTTGCTCACCCCTTGCTGCAGCCACTCTCCCAACGCTCGTGTGTGCTGTTGGAGGACGCTTATCACTGCCACCATCCTCCACCAGCCTAGAAACATGACTAGAACTCTCCAAAGGCTCCATTAGAGTAGGGAATATAGAGTAAAAGATGAAAATAATGCAAGAAAATGACCTAGGAAACAATAGGTTTCCCCATTCCTCCCCAGAGCTTCTCTCTCCTACTTTTTTCTCTTTTTTCTCTCTCTCTCTCTCTTTCTCCTCTTCTCCTTCAATCCTATCCCTCTATGTCTCCTTCTCCCTCCCTCTTTCCTTCTCTCCATCCCTTCCAGTCTCTTCTTCCTTCTCTCTCTCCTTCTCCTTCTCTCTCCGTGTACCTCTCTTACCGACTCCCTCACTCTTTCTCCCTCTCTCATTCCCTTTGTCTCTCTCCTTTTCCTTCATTCACAGTCTCCTTCTCAGTCCTCTCTCCACTTCCCGCTCTAATTCCCTCTCTCCCCTTCTCCGTTTCACTCCCCCTCCTTATCGCTCTCCTTCTCCCTCTCTCTCCTTTGCTATTGTTCTCTCTACTTCTCAGTCTCTCCTCTCTCTCCTTGGCCATCTCACTCTCTCCCCCTCTGTCCACCTCTCCTCTCTCTCCTTCTAGCTCTGTCTCTCACTCTCTCCCTCTCTCATTGTTTCCCCATTTCCTTCTCTCTCTCCCCTCCTTCTCCTTGTTTTTCGCTCTCTTGTTGCCCCGTGCTCTCTCCTTCTCAGTACTCTCTCTGATTCTCTCTTCCCTTTTATCCTCTATCTTTTCTCTCCTTATCTTTCACTTTTCGTCTTCAATCTCCTTCCCTCTCTCTACTTCTCCTCTACTTTAATACCTCTCGTTCCCTTTCCCTTTTTCCCTTTCTCTTCTTCATGTCTCCCTCACTTGCCTTCTCCTTTGCATCTCTCCCTCTCCCTGTCTCTCCTTCTGCTTCCTATCTCGGCTCCTCTACCTCTCTCTGTCTCCTTATCCCACCTTCTTCCTCCTTCTTTCCTCCATTTCCCTCTACTTCTATCTCCTTGTCCATCTCTCTCTCCCCTCCTCTCTCACTCTGTCGTACTCTCTCGCTCTCCTCCTTCTTCTCTCTCTTTCTTTCTCTCTCCTCCTGCTCTATCTCTCCTCCCCTCGTTTCCTTCTCGCCCTCCTCCCCTCTCACTCCCATTGTCCTTCTCTCTCTCTCCATATCTACTCTCCTCTCTCTCCTTCTCCTTCTATCTCTCTCTCTCCGTCTCTCCTTGTTCCCCATTTCGTTCTCTCTTGTCCTACACTCTCCTTCTCTCTCTCCCGTCCTTCTTCTTTTTTCACTCTCTGGTTGCCCCGCGCTCTCTCCTTCTCACTCCTCCCTCTGATTCTCTCTTCCCTTCTATGTTCTCTCTCCTTATCCTTCACTCTTCGTCTTCAATCTCCTTCCCTCTCTCTCATTCTCCTCTACTTCAATACCTCTCCTACTCTTTCCCCTTTTTCCTTCTCCTTCTCTCTCTTCCTCGCTTGCCTTCTCCTCTTGCTTCTCTCCCTCCATCTCCACCTTCCCATCTCCACTCTTCTCCCTCACTCTGTCTCCTTCTCCGTCCTTCCCTCCTCCATATCCCTCTACTTCTCTCTCGTTGTCCATCTCTCTCCACTCCTCTCTCACTCTTTCCTTGTCTCGTCTCCTCTATCTCTCCTCTCCTCGTCTCCAACTGGATCTCCTCCCTTCCCACTCCCATTGTCCTTCTCTCTCTCCTTATCTACTCTCCCCTTCTCCTTCTCTCTATGTACCATTATTCTTCTCTCCGTCGATCTCCTTCGCTCTCCTTGTCATCTTGTTCTCCTTCTCATCTCCTTCTTCTCCTCCTCTCTCCTTCTTCTCCCTCCTCCTCTACCTCCCCTCCCTCCTTCTCTTTCTCTCATCTCTCTCCTTCTGCTTTGCTTGTCCTTCTCTCTCCTCCACCCTTTTCTTTTTCTCTCCGTCACCTTACTCTCTCTCACTCCTCTCGTTCTCCTTCTCTCTTTCTCTCTCACCCTTCTCCTTCTCTCTATTTCTCTCTCTCCTTACCTTTTGTCTCTCCTACTTCTCCCTCCCTCTTTCCTTCTCTCCTTCCCTTCCTGTCTCCTCTTCCTTCTCTCTCTCCTTCTCCTTGTCTTTCTCCGTCTTGCTCACTTCCCGACTCCCTCACTCTTTATCCCTCTCTCCTTCTCTTTGTCTCTCTCATATTCCTTCATTCACAGTCTCCTTCTCTCTCCTCCCTCCACTTCTCACTCTAATTAACTCTCTCCCCTTCTCCGTTCGACTCCCCCTCCTTAACGCTCTCCTTCTCCCTCACTCTCCTTCTTTATTGTTCTCTCTACTTCTCCATCTCTCCTCCCTCTCCTTGCCGTCCGCCCACTCTCCCCCTCTGTCCACCTCTTCTCTCTCCTTCTCCTTCTAGCGCTCTCTCTCGTCCTACACTCACCTTCTCTCTCTCCCCCTCCTTCTTGTTTTTCACTCTGTTGTTGCCCCACGCTCTGTCCTTCTTACACCTCTCTCTGATTCTCTCTTCCCTACTATCTTCTATCTTCTATCTCATTATCCTTCACTCTTCGTCTTCAATCTTTTTCCCTCTCTCTCCTGCTCCTCTACTTCAATACCTCTCCTTCTCTTTCCCCTTTTTCCTTCTCCTTCTCTCTCTTCTTCGTGTCTCTCTATTCCTCGCTTGCCTTCTCCTGTTGCTTCTCTCCCTCTCTCTCCTTCTCCTTCCCATCTCCGCTCTTGTTGTTGCAAACGTGTAGAACTAGTCTCCTTCTCCCTCCTTCCCTCCTCCATCTTTTTTTGCAAAGCAAAAGGGAGGCATAGCCTCTATTGTATTGATATATGTAAGCATATACAACCTACAAAAATGTTATCTGTTACAGCCCTCGAGTCATGCTCGGTAAATAACTAGAATCTACCTATAACCAATATTTAACTGACCACCCTAGTGGTTTTCAGCTAGCCCCAACTACTCTCATACAATCTCAATGCCCTAGAATCGTCTCTAAGTTCCTGAATCCGTGTGGCCATCATACGTACCGCATCCTTTATAAGAGTGCCCACGTCCTCGGGTCGCCACTTCTCGTTCTCGAATATACTCCTATTGCGCTTTTGACAACACTCGTAGATGGTTGCTGCAAGAGCAAGTCTCGTGGCAACCTGCTGCAGCTTTGACCCTCGCATCATTTGCAACCTCTTCACCTCTGCATCAAGAGTAAGGTTGATGCTAGTATCCAGCCGTAGTATTCCCAAGATTTGTTCCCAAACTTGTCGGGAGAAGTTGTATTCCCAGAATAGGTGTGCCATATCCTCATCTCGTTCCTCACATAATACACAAAGAGGGTTGTGGTTTGATCCCCTAGCTCGCATGAAAGCCTTAGTGACCATCCATCCTTGCATAGCTCTCCAAAGCGTAAGTGCATGCTTTGGTATGAGATTCTTGTGCCAAACCATATCAGTCCAGCCCACTTTCTTTTGTCGAGGTACCACCCAACTCTATGCTTCCTTTGTTGAAAAAACATCACTCTTCGCTCCCTCACGAATAGGAGTGTCTCGCCCCCCATGGATTGGAGTTTGTAAAATCCTAGGACATAGTACCACCATCTCTAGAGACCTCGGCTCGGGGAGGATCCAAGCCCCCTCATGAATGAAATATGATACCATAGTGTCCCTTGGGATCCCCATGTCGTACTGGAGTCGTTCTCCTCCGGGCGAGGATAAGAATGGCTGCCCACACCAGGGATCGGTGAAATACCGAATTTCTTTCCCTTCTCCCAACCGGTATTGGATTTTATCCTTTGCCATGTCTCGGACACTTAGAATGCTCTGCCACACCAAAAAGCACACAAACGGTGGCCTAGCTAACCATATGTTTCAGCTCTGCAAGTATTTCCTTCGCATACACCGAACCCAAAGCAAACTACCATCCTCGATGATCAACCAAAGGAGACGGAGCAGCCCAGCATCATTCAAGTCCTTGAGCCTCCTCACCCGTAAACTTTTCTCGGCTACAGCTACCCACTTTGTAGGACATCCCTAAATGAAGTGGGTCATGATGTTCTCCACATCGTTTAAGACTTTTCTCGGGATGAGGAAGGTTGAAGTCTAATAGATACTCATGGACACAAGCACATTCTTGACAAACTCCACATGACCCATTGTCGATAAAAAGCTTCTCTTCCATGTGCTTAGTTGTTGTTGAATGTTGCTAATTATTCATGTGCAACGATGTCTCCCCAACCGTGAGGAGAAGAGTGGAAGGCCTAAATAGGTAACCGGAAAATCAGCCCTCTCCATGCCTAGGGGCGAGCATATCCATGTACTCTCATTTGCTTCTCCTCCCATAAAAACTTGACTCTTTGCTACGTTAAGCTGCAGCCCGGAGGTGGCTGACAATTCAGTAAGGATACGCTTAATCACTCTTGCAATTGCTCTTGTAGCCGCAGCAAATACCATCACATCATCCACAAATAGGAGGTGGGAGACTTGTACATCCCCACACCTTGCTGGTTCGAGGGTGCCCCTCTCAACCTCCCTTCTGAACATGGCACTTAACACCTCCATACAAAGAACAAAGAGGTAGGGGGCTAATGGATCCCCCTCCATCTTCCCCTACTTCACTCTCCTTGTCCATCTCTCACCACTCCTTTATCACTCTATCATACTCTCTCCTCTCCTCCTTCTTCTCTCTCTTTCCTTCTCTCTCCTCCTCCTCTATCTCTCGCTCTCCTCGTCTCCTTCTCGCTCTCCTCCCCTCTCACTCCCATTTTCCTTCTCTCTCTCTCCTTATCTACTCTCCCCTTCTCCTTCTCTCTATGTGCCCTTATTCTTCTCTCCGTCGTTCTCATTCTCTCTCTTTGTCCTCTCTCTTGTTCTCCTTCTCATCTCCTTCTTCTCCTCCTCTCTCCTTCTACCTCCTCCTCCTCTCCCTCCTCTTTTTCTCATCTCTCTCCTTTTGCTTCGCTTGTCCTTCTCTCTCCACCTCCCTTTTCTTTTCCTCTCCGTCACCTTCACTCTCTGTCACTCCTCTCATTCTCCTTCTCTCTTTCTCTCTCCCCTTTCTCCTTCTCTCTATTTCTCTCTCTCCTTACCTTTTGACTCTACTTCTCCTTTTCCCTCCCCCTTTCCTTCTCTCCTTCCCTTCTAATTTCCTCTTCCTTCTCTCTATCCTTCTCTGTCTAGCTCACTTACCGACTCCCTCACTCTTTCTCCCTCTCTCCTTCTCTTTGTCTCTCTCCTTTTCCTTCATTTACAGTCTCCTTCTCTCTCCTCTCTCCACTTCTCGCTCTAACTCACTCTCTCCCCTTATCTGTTTCACTAGCCCTCCTTATCGCACTCCTTCTCCCTCTCTGTGCTCTTTTGTTCTCTCTACTTCTCCATCTCTCCTCCCTCTCCATGCCCTTCGCATTCTCTCCCTTCTACTTCTAGCTCTTTCTCTCTCTCTCCGTCTATCGCTCTCTCATTGTTTCCCATTTGCCATCTCTCTCGTCCTACACTCTCCTTCTTGCCCCGCGGTCTCTCCTTCCCACTCCTCTCTCTGATTCTCTCTTCCCTTCTATCTTCTATCTTCTCTCTCCTTATCCTTCACTCTTCGTCTTCAATCTCCTTCCCTCTCTCCTTCTCCTCTACTTCAATACCTCCCCTTCTCTTTCCTATTTTTCCTTCTCCTTCTTTCTCTTCTTCCTGTCTTTCTCTCCCTCGCTTGCCATCTCCTCTTGCTTGTCTTCCTCTCTCTCCTTCTCACTCCTCTCTCCACTTCTCAGTCTCCTTCTCTCTCCTCTCTCCACTTCTCGCTCTAATTCACTCTCTCCCTTCTCCATTTCACTCCTTATCGCTCTCCTTCTCCCTCTCTCTCCTTCTCTATTGTTCTCTCTACTTCTCCATCTCTCCTCCCCCTCTCCTTGCCCTTCTCACTCTCTTCCCCTCTGTCCACCTCTCCTCTCTCTTCTTCTCCTTCTAGCTCTCTCCGTCTCTCCTAGTTTTTGTATTTCCTTCTCTCTCGTCCTACACTCTCCTTCTCTCTCCCCTCCTTCTCCTTGTTTTTCACTCCCTTGTTGCCCTGCGCTCTCTCCTTCTCACTCCTCTCTCTGATTCTCTCTTCCCTTCTATCTTCTATCTTCTCTCTCCTTATCCTTCACTCTTCGTCTTCAATCTCCTTCCCTCTCTCTCTCCTTCTCCTTTACTTCAATACCTCTCCTTCCCTTTCCCCTTTTCATTCTCCTCCTTCTCTGTCTTGTCTCTCTCTCCCTCGCTTTCCGTCTCCTCTTGCTTCTCTCCCTCTCTCTCCTTCTCCTTCCCATCTCCGATCTTCTCCCTCTCTCCGTCTCCTTCCCTACTCCATCTCCCTCTACTTCTCTCTCCTTGTCCATCTCTATATCCCCTCCTCTCTCACTCTATCGTACTCACTCGCTCTCCTCCTTCTTCTCTCTCTTTCCTTCTCTCTCCTCCTGCTATATCTCTCCTCTCCTCGTCTCCTTCTCCCTCTCCACCCTTCTCACTCCCATTGTCCTTCTCTCTGTCTCCTTATCTATTCTCCCGTTCTCCTTCTCTCTCCTTGTCCTCTTTCTTGTTATCCTTCCCATCTCCTTCTTCTCCTCCTCTCTCCTTCTTCTACCTCCTCCTCTTCCTCCTCTCCCTCCTTCTCTTTCTCTCATCTCTCTCCTTCTGCTTCGCTTGTCGTTCTCTCTCCTCCTTCCATTTCTTTTCCTCTCTGTCACCGTCACTCTCTCTCACTCCTCTCGTTCGCCTTCTCTCTCCCCCTTCTCCTTCTCTCTATTTCTCTCTCCTAAACTTTTGTCTCTACTTCTCCTTCTCCCTCCCTCTTTCCTTCTCTCCTTCCCTTCCAGTCTCCTCTTCCTTTTCTCTCTCCTTCTCCTTGTCTTACTCCGTCTTGCTCACTTATTGACTCCCTATCTCTTTCTCCCTCTCCCATTGTCTTTGTCGCCCTCCGTTTCCTTTATTCGTAGTCTCTTGCTCCCTCCACTCTCCACCTCTCGCTCTAATTCACTCTCTCCCCTTCTTCGTTTCACTCCCCCTTCTTATCGCTCTCTTTCTCCCTCTCTCTCATTCTCTATTGCTCTCTCTACTTCTCCATCTCTCCTCCCTCTACTTGCCCTTCTCACTCTCTCCCCCTCAGTCCACCTCTCCTCTCTCTTCTTGTCCCTCTAGCTCTCTCACTCTCCGTCTCTCCCTCTCTCCTTGTTTCCCCATTTCCTTCTCTCTGGTCAAACACTCTCCATCTCTCTCTCCCCTCCTTCTCCTTGTTTTCCCATTTCCTTCTCTCTGGTCCAACACACTCCATCTCTCTCTCCCCTCCTTCTCCTTGTTTCTCACTCTCTTGTTGCCCCGCGCTCTTTCCTTCTCACTCCTCTCTCTGTTTCTCTATTCCATTATATCTTCTATCTCCTTATCCTTCACTATTCATCTTCAATCTCCTTCCCTCTCTCTCCTTCTCCTCTACTTCAATACCTCTCCTTCTCTTTCCCCTATTTCCTTCTCCTTGTCTCTCTTCTTCTTGTTTCTCTATCCCTCGCTTGCCATCTCCCTTGCTTCTCTCCTTCTCCGCTCTTTTTCTTCACTCCGTCTCCTTCTCCCTCCTTCCCTCCTCCATCTCCCTCTAATTCTCTCTCCTTGTACATATCTCTCTCCCGTGCTCTCTCACTCTATCGTACTCTCTCGCTCTCCTCCTTCCCTCTTTTTCCTTCTGTCTCCTCCTCCTCCTCGTCTATCTCTCCTCTCCTCGTCTCGTTCTCGCTCTCCTCCCCTCTCACACTCATTGCCCATCTCTCTCTCTCCTTATCTACTCTCCCCTTCTCCTTCACTCTGTGTGCCCTTATTCTTCGTTCCGTCCTTCTCCTTCTCATCTCTCTTGGACTCCTTCTCGTCTCCTTCTTCTCCGCCTCTCTCCTTCTTCTCCCTCCTCCTCTTCCTCCTCTCTCCTCCTGCTTCACTTTTCCTTCCCTCTCCTCCTCCCTTTTCATTTCCTCTCCGTCACCTTCACTCTCTCTCACTCCTCTGGTTCTCCTTCTCTCTTTCCCTTTCTATCTCCCCCTTCTCCTTCTCTCTATTTCTCTCTCTCCTTACCTTTTGTCTCTACTTCTCCTTCTCCCTCCCTCTTTCCTTATCTCCTTCGCTTCCAGTCTCCTCTTCCTTCTCTCCCTCCTTCTCTTTGTCTTTCTCCTTTTCCTTGTCTCCTTCTCCTTGTCTTTCTCCTTTTCCTTGTCCCTTCCAGTATCCTAGTCTTCTCTCTCCTTGTCGTACCGACTCCCTCACTCTTTGTCCCTCTCTCCTTCTCTTTGTCTCTCTCCTTTTCCTTCATTTACAATATCCTTCTCTCTTCTCTCCCCACTTCTCGCTCTTATTCACTCTCTACCCTTCTCTGTTTCACTCCCACTCACTATTGCTCTCCTTCTCCCTCTCTCCTTCTTTATTGTTCTCTCTACTTCTCGATCTTGCATCCCTCTCCTTGCCCTTCTCACTCTCTCGCCCTCTCCCCCTCTCCTTCTCCTTCTAGCTCTTTCTCTTTCCCTCTCTTCCTCTCTCCTTGTTTCCCATTTTCCTTCTCTCTCGTCCTACACTCTCCTTCTCTCTCTCCCCCTCCTTCTCCTTGTTCTTCACTCTCTTGTTGCCCCGCGCTCTCCCCTTCTCACTCCTCTCTGATTCTCTCTTCCCTTCTATCTTTTATCTTGTCTCTCCTTATCCTTCACTCTTCGTCTTCAATCTCCTTCCCTCTCTCTCCTTCTCCTCTACTTCAATACCTGTCCTACTATTTCCCTTTTTTCCTTATCCTTCTCTCTCTTCCTCGCTTGCCTTCTCCTCTTGCTTCTCTCCCTCTCTCTCCTTCTCCTTCCCATCTCCGCTCTTCTCCCTCTCTGTGTGTCCTTCTCCCTCCTTCCCTCCTCCATATCCCTCTACTTCTCTCTTGTTGTCCATCTCTCTCCCCTCCTCTCTCACTCTATCGTACTTTCTCTCTCTTTCCTTGTCTCTTCTCCTCTATCTCTCCTCTCCTCGTCTCCAACTGGCTCTCCTCCCCTCCCACTCCCATTGTCCTTCCCTCTCTCCTTATCTACTCTCCCCTTCTCCTTCTCTCTGTGTACCATTATTCTTCTCTCCGTCGTTCTCCTTCGCTCTCGTTGTGATCTTGTTCTCCTTCTCATCTCTTTCTCCTCCTCCTCTCTCCTTCTTCTCCCTCCTCCTCTTCCTCCCCTCCCTCCTTCTCTTTCGCTCATCTCTCTCCTTCTGCTTTGCTTGTCCTTCTCTCTCATCCACCCTTTTCTTTTCCTCTCTAACACCTTACTCTCCCTCACTCCTCTCGTTCTCATTCTCTCTTTCTCTCTCACCCTTCTCCTTCTCTCTATTTCTCTCTCCTTACCTTTTGTCTCTCCTCCTTCTCCCTCCCTCTTTCCTTCTCTCTTTCCCTTCCTGTCTCCTCTTCCTTCTCTCCTTCTCCTTGTCTTTCTCCGTCTTGCTCACTTACCGACTCCCTCGCTCTTTCTCCCTCTCTCCTTCGCTTTGTCTCTCTCCTTTTCCTTCATTCACAATCTCCTTCTCTCTCCTCTCTCCATTTCTAACCTACCCAATTAGTTTGAGATTAAAAACTTTGTTATTGTTGTTATTGTAAAGTCAATAGTGCTATATCTTGCCTTAAAAAGTGTCCAACAATGAAAGCGTATGCATAATGTGATGATATCATTTTATTTTGCTATTATATGAGAAAAGTAGTCCTACACTTTTGCAAACCTCCGTATTATCTCATGAAAAGTCCAACACTTATATATTCGTACTTCCAATCATCTATTTTTATCTAGACCATAATTTTCAAAATATTTGCGGAAGTTATGCCAATTTCTGAAATTTAGGTTCTAATGAGTTTGATGGTGTCTCCTGTCTTTGAATTCTAGAGTTCAATTTGGAGTTGTTTGCTTGTTATTTTTAGTTGTTTGTGACCTTTTGAGGGAGAAATTTGGTTACAAAATTTTTTAGTTGGATTTGTCTGTGATGAGAATTTTATTTATACCACAAGTGCACGACGTCGATGAAGACGTGGCAAACGGGTCGAACACAAGGAGGGAGAGAATTTTGTTATTTTTGTGATTTTTGATTAAGGAAGAAAGAGAGAGAAATAAGTTTGGTTTGAGATTTTTGGTTTTTAATTTTCTAAAGCAAGAACAACAAAAAAAAAACAAATATGGATGAGAGTCCAGCGGGTGGGGGTTTAGATATCGGGTTTTGTTTAGAGAAATCTGAAACTTATAATAAATCACATTAGTTATAAAGCATTACATGATAAATGATTCAACATAAACTCAAGTAATCAAAATATACTAACACGAACTTAAAATAATAACATCATTCTTCTTCTCATCCTTCTAAATCCATCACCCCCACCCTTTGGAGAGAGTTAGAAACTCATGGATGGAGGGAAGGAGAAGGGTTCCTAGAGAAACTACGAAAGATAACTAAAAACACGAAATAAACGAACAAAATTTTATTGCTAAAGAATGGAATGAAAAAAGTTCTCCTTACAACATAATTTCGGGGCTATTTATAGCCGATATAAGGGACCCTAGTACAAAATAGGAACATACACGCGTCAACACGCAACTGGACAAAAGCGCGACCCGCGGATCCAAAGGGGTGCGGTGGAAACGTCGCAATTTGAATGTAGTGTGCGGCGGAATCACCACAATTTTGTCTCAGATTTGATCCGGATTTTTCCTTTGTGTTTATGGTATGATTTAGCTGTCCTTTGCGCGTCCGGATTGATTGCTTTCCTTTCTTTTGAGCTCCGAATTAATTTCTTCATATATTTGGAGATCCAAATTGATTTTTTATCCAAAATAATATTTTGGTACTCGTAATTTGCAGTCGGGTCCTCGGCTTTTTGCAATTAAGTCCCTGGCTACTTTTGTGCTTAAGTCCCTGACCTTTTTGTAATTAGGTCTTTGAATGCTTTTATGCTTGGATGGACTTCAATTTGAACCCCGATAATCTTGAACTTGGTCTTTATGATATAAATGAGTCTCTTGCACGCGTTTATGCTCGGGATATGGGTAATTTGCATTCAGGTCCCTGTATTCTGTAAATAAGACGAAACACATACCTTAGTAGCATTTATTGATATAAAATTAATCTAAATGAAAGACATATGATGCAATGTATGCAATGCATCAAATACCCCCACACAGAGATTTTTGCTAGTCCCTAGCAAAACAAAATATAAGAAAAATGAAAACAGGGAAATCCTAACTCACTTTCGTAGGAATCACGGTTGCACTTAGCATGTGCAACAAGCCTTTAAACCCCTAAGTTTTCTTAGAGGACGAGTTTTGTCTCGTGAGGGTTTTCAGTTGACACACCAACAAAGTCTTAATTCAATATTTAATTAATAACTCTCAATATCTCCACCTCAACCTTATACATCTTACTTAGAATTCTTGCATGCTCATTATATAAATCTAACTCAAAAAAATTCTGACTTGGTCTTTGTTCCTCCAACATTCACACCACTAACCCTTCTACACATGTTATCACTTAAATTATTTTGCACGCCTCCTCTGGTGGTGAAGTATCATTCGGATCAACCATGGCATGGATCATTCTTTTAACTTTGGGCCTTGAGTATCTTAAAGTAAAATTTTTTTCGTGATTCAACACATTTGCTTTTTTTGACACTTTTACCTTTTTTGCATTCGTGTAGCGAGTTTGGTCGATAATCCCGAGCTGGCAGACTCAAGTTACCGGGTTTCAAGATACCCCTACGGACCAGTGACTCGAAGGCTTGTGCTTTGGTAATCATTTTGCAAGATGTGCTTTCCTCACTTTTATTCCCCTTTTATTTTCCTCAAGGCTTAATTGCTATTAGAAGTCCACACTTCCCGGTATATTTTCCTCAACCTCTGCTTTTTATCAACCACTTCAAAGATTTGATTCATCCAATTTAAGTGCATACATGTCTTAAAGGGTAGTGGGTTATTTCTTTGGAACTTAGATTTATGTCATAAATTCTACAAATACAACTATATAATAAGGAACAAAAACTCAATGCAATTTGTACACGGGTTTTGGTAGTTCAATCTTAAGCTATGTCATGAAACATTGAATTTTTTTTGAAGAATATATAGATAGATAGATAAACACCCCCCACACCTAAATCATGCATTGTACTCAATGTATGCAAAGATAAAGCAAATGCACTTATTACCTGAGTCAACTTGCGGTAGAGGGGTTGAATTTGCTCAGAGTCAACCATAGTCAGAACTGGATTGAATGTCACCATGTTGGTGCATGTATCCAGTTGAATTGTTCCCCATGTTGCCCTGAGAGTCCTGAGGTAAAGATTCCACACCCCTCACATGTGTTGGTTCTCTTATTTGCTCGAGTGATGGTGGTTGGGTAGATGAATTACTCCACTTTTTCTCACTTTCTTTTTGATTTTGTGATGATTTATTTGATTCAGAAATCTTATAGATACGCGATCTCATCACAACATCACTTTGATTACATACTACTTCTGGTTCACTATCCACATGAAAGATATTAAATTCAGCTTTTAAGTTTCCAAAAGATAGTTACATGAGCCCATTTCGACAATTTAACAAAGATTGAGAAGTGGCTAAAAAGGGTCTGCCTAGTATTATAGGGATTTGTCTCTTAGGATTGAGAACATGTTCAGTGTCTAGAACGACAAAATCCACTGGCTAAATGAAGTCACCAACCTTAATCAAAACATCCTCAACTATACCTCTTGGTTTCTTAACAGAGCAATCAGCAAATTGAAGGGTTGTCTTAGTGGGTTTTAGTGGACCAAGGTTTAGTTGCTCATAGACAGAGAACGGAAGTAAGTTAACAGTAGCACCAAGGTATAGATAGGCTTTGTTGATAAAAGTATCTCCTATTGCACATGAAATTGTGGGACACCCAGGGTCCTTATACTTTATAGGAGATGAGTTGGACAGAATAGAGCTTATGTTTGCAGTCAAGAATGTCTTCTTTGGTACGTTCGTTTTTCTCTTCTTAGTGCCTACATCCTTTAAGAATTTAGCATAAGCAGGTATTTGTTGAATCATATCTACGAGTGGAATATTTACCTTAACTTGCTTAAATACTTCCAATATTTTCTCCATTTGTGCACTTGAGCTCTTATTGAGTCTATTGGGGAATGAGGCTTTAGGAACATAGACTCGCTCATGTTGAGCTATAGGGTCAGGTTGACTAGGTGGGTTGGGCTTTTCAAATTGGGCTTCAGGTTCAATGGTCAGGTCACATGTGGGTGCTTGACGGCTAGATTGATTTACCACATTGTTATCAACTTGTTTTCAAGACCATAATGATACAACTGCATTTATTTATTGGAACGGTCCCTCCTCTTGAACCATTTGAACAGGTCTAGGGTTGTTACTACCTAGAGGTTGTTGATAAAGCTGATATTGATTATTCGGTCTTGGATTCACCTCAGGTTGACTTGGAAACTGACCCTTTTCTCTTTCACCTACAATTTGTGCTAGTTGGTTGACTTGTGTTTCTAGCCTTTGGAAGGATTGGGTGGTTGTTAGCATAAAAGTCTTAACCAAATTTTCCAAGCTTGTCAACCTAACATCATAATCTCCATTGTTACTAAACCCAGATGATGTATTATTTTGGTTATACGGGTTTGGTTGTTGTCTAGGAGGTTGACCTTGTTGGCTCCATGAAAAATTGGGATGATTACGCCAACCCGGGTTATAGGTTAATGCATATAAGTCATTTCTAGAATGGTTAAACGTGGCATTAACTTGTTCCAAGTCCGCACAATCCTCCATTATATGACCAGTTTGACCACACCTAGAGCAAGGGATAGAAGAGGCTTCACTTGTCCTTCTGCTTCGCTTGTCCTTCTCTCCTTCTGGTCGTATCTCTCCTTCGCATTGAAAAGGCTCTCCACAATCTCTCCTTCTCTCCTTCGCATTGAAAAGGCTCTCCACACCATGGATTTTGGAAGAATCGTATCTCTTCCCCTTTACCCACCTCGTACTGAATGTGGTTTCAAGCAATATCACGGACTCGAAGCAAACCTCACAATGCTCTCCCTCCTTCTCTTTTTCTAATCTCCTCTCCCTCACCATGCACTTTTTTCTCATATCTCTCCTTCTACTTCGCTTGTCATTTTCTCTCCTCCACCCTTTTCTTTTCCTCTCCGTCACCTTCACTTTCTCTCACTCCCCTCGTTCTCCTTCTCTCTTTCTATATCCCCTTCTCCTTTTCTCTACTTCTCTCTCTCCATACCTTTTGTCTCTACTTGTCCTTCTCCCTCCCTCTTTCCTTCTCTCCTTCCCTTCTAGTCTCCTCTTCCTTCTCTCTGTCATTCTCCGTCTAGCTCACTTACTGACTCCCTCACTCTTTCTCCCTCTCTCCTTCTCTTTGTTTGTCTCCTTTTCCTTCATTCACAGTCTCTTTCTCTCTCCTCTATCCACCTCTCACTCTAATTCACTCTCTCCCCTTCTCCGTTTCACTACCCTGCCTTATCGGTCTCCTTCTCCCTCTCTCTCCTTCTCTATTGTTCTCTCCACTGCTCCATCTCTCCTCCCTCTCCTTTCCCTTCTCACTCTCTCCCCCTCTCCTCTCTCTCCTTCTCCGTCAAGCTCTCTCTCTCCCGCCTCCCTGTTTTCCATTTCCTCCTCTCTCATCCTACACTCTCCTTCTCTCTCTCCCCTCCTTCCCATATCCGTTCTTCTCCCACTCTCCGTCTCCTTCTCCCTCCTTCTTCCTTCATCCCTCCTCCTTCTCCCTCTACTTCTCTCTCCTTGTCCATCTCTCTCTCCCCTCCTCTCTCACTATATCGTACTTTCTTGCTCTCCTCCTTCTCTCTATTTCCTTCTCTCTCCTCCTCCTCCTCTATCTCTCCTCTCCACGTCTCCTTCTCGCTGTCCTCCCCTCTCACTCCCATTGTCATTCTCTCTCTCCTTATTTACTCTCCCCTTCTCCTTCTCTTTGTGTGCCCTTATTCTTCTCTCCATCGTTCTCCTTCTCTCTCCTTGTCCTCTTTGTTGTTCTCCTTCTCATCTCCTTCGTCTCCTCCTCTGTCCTTCTTCTCCGTCCTCCTCCTCCTCATCTTCCTCCTTTTTTTTGCAAGAGCAAAGGGATGCTTAGCCACTAGATTTATTAAATTTCAAAAAAACTGTTTACAACCTACAGAAAAATTTAAAGATAAATTCGCAGGTTTATGCCACATGCATAACCAGCCTCTACACTATAATTACACAAAATAGCATTTGCCATTGTAGTTTGATTATGGTGTCATGGCAGCAGCAAATGCCCTAGTAAGCTATGTTATCTCCAGATGGTGTCGAATTGTTGCACTTCGTCTTCGTCGCTTGCGAGCATTGTGGCTTTGTTTTTCACTCTCTTGTTCCCCACGTTCTCACCTTCCCGCTCCTCTCTTTGATTCTCTCTTCCCTTCTATCTTCTATCTTCTATCTTCTCTCTCATTATCCTTTACTCTTCGTCTTCAATCTCCTTCCCTCTCTCTCATTGTCCTCTTCTTCAATACCTCTCCTTCTATTTCCCTTTTTCCTTGTCCTTCTCTCTTTTCTTCTTGTCTATCTCTCCCTCGCTTTCCTTCTCTCCCTCTCTCTCCATCTCCTTCCCATCTCCGCTCTTCTCCCTCTCTCCCCCTCCTTCTTCCTCTTTCCCTCCTCCATCTCCCTCTACTTCTCTCTCCTTGTCCATCTCTCTCTCCCTCCTCCCTCACTCTATCGTACTCTCTTGCTCTCCTCCTTCTCTCTATTTCCTTCTCTCTCCTCCTCCTCTATCTCACTTATCCTCGTCTCCTTCTCCTCTCCTCCCCTCTCACTCCCATTGCCCTTCTCTATCTCTCCTCATCTACTCCCTTTCTTTCTCTCCTTCTGCTTCGCTTGTCCTTCTCTCCTTCTGCTTCTGCTTCGCTTGTCCTTCTCTCTCCTCCTCCCTTTTCTTTTCCTCTCCGTCACCTTCACTCTCTCTTAGTCCTCTTGCTCTCCTTCTCTCTTTCTCACTTCCCCTGCTCCTTCTCTCTATTTCTCTCTCTCCTTACCCTTTATCTCTACTTCTCCTTCTCCTTACCTCTTTCCTTCTCTCCTTCCCTTCCAATGTCCTCTTCCTTCTCATTATCTTTTGTTTAAACGTTTTATTAATTACCGCAAGTGCACGGCGCGATAAAGTGGTGGCAAGAACGGGGGGACCAAAAGGTGGTGTGAATCCTAAATCTAGGTCGCCCTCGTGTGGTTCACGACCGGTCATGCTCCCAGGACTTGTATAGCACACGCGACGGGGATGCGTTCGAAAGGTCTACAATCGAGGATAGATCGATGTCGATTCTCATCAAACGACCCACAACGACTCGTGACAACACTGGCATGCACAAAGATTGCACACCCACAAGAGTTAGACGAAAAAGAATGAATTGTTTTTTGGTAAACAATAAAGGCAAAATGTTTGTAGGGGAGAAGACAGGAAGACACAGATTAGAGGGAATGACTCAGAGAAGGGAAGAAGTGCTTATGCTACGGTGAGTAGGTGTCGGTAGAAGCACACAAGTAAACAAGGCTCAGACAACCTATGGTTGCTATAGGTCCTTACAGCTAGACGACGCCTAACTACGAGGTCACACGGCCGCAACATGCCTCACCTCCCAATGACGAGGACCAAAAAGCCCAGCAAGTGAGGCAAGATTTGGAGATCTCGTCTCTCCTACTATCGACAAAGTAGGAGACGAAAATCAGGCCATGGCGGTTGTGACCGGATCACTCTCCTAATGCGCCTGAGATGCTTTGGGCCAATGTCTACTTGATTTTAAAGTTAGGCTCATGATTAGTGTAGTTTTTGGGGCGAAGTAAAGGGTGATGAAATCCCCCACCTTATATTATATGGGACATCCCCTCCTTAGTAGTGTTTTGGAGTCCAAATCTAGAAATCAACTCTCCAAACAAACGCTCAACTCACACTTGTTGCAATGCAATTTCCTACTAACTAATGCATAGTCATACCAAATGCATGAATGAGTGTCGGAGATGCGTACCTCACGCCAACGCTCAACAACTGAAAGTAAAGCTAAAACAAAAGACAAACTACGTGCCTAAGTTAAGTACATGATGCATGACCTAAACAAGCAAGAATGCCTAATCTTTTGCTTTGGATTTTATGGTCCAAGTTGCTTAAAGGCGATTGATTATTGATGTGGGGTAAAATTACAAGTCAAAACATGCCAAATTGAGCCCTAGACCACTATGTTGAAACACCAAACAACCAGAAAAAAGAAAATTGCAAGTAGAGCTCACAAGGCCGGCTGTTGAAGGTCCACCATCGTTGATTGGTGGTCTGTTTGTCTCTGTTGGCCTCCCGACTTCTTGTGGTTCCTTCCTTTGATCTTTAGAGACTCCTGAATCAAAGAAAACAACAAAACACAAATTAATCCCACTCGAATCGTCCAAACCAGAGTCTGGACTGGCACCTCCCCGGCAACGGCGCAAAAAATTGGTTTAAACGTTTTATTAATTACCGCAAGTGCACGACCACGATGAAGCAGTGGCAAGTATGGGTCGATCCACGGGGAGGTGAGTAGCCTATGCTTTGTCAGAAATCAAGTGAGAAAAGAGGGGAGAAGAGTTGTGATTACACTAGCTAATCTACACTAAACTAGTAACTAAGAAATGCAAAAGAAAGGAACGAAAGATTAGAAATCAAGAAGAGAAACCCCTAAGAGGTGGAGTGTGTGCACATATGAAGTGAAATAAGTGATGAATGATGCATGTAAGCATGTATGTGTATGTGTCGTGTGTGTGTTGTCATGCATAGGAAATGTCTAAAGATGTGGTAAAACCTATGAATCCATTCACACAATGTATCTGCAATTACTACTTGATTATCCTAAAATTAGGCTCAGCATGAGAAGTGTCTAAAGATATGGCAAGACTCATCAAAAACCATGAACTCACGTGAAGAACAAAGCTAAGCATGGGAGGTGTCTAAATGTTATGGCAAAACCCAATAAAAACATAGTTTCTTCAATCAATCAAGCAAGCAAACACAAATACAAACACATAACTAACATGTATCATATTCAACAGGAAATTTCAGTCAATAAACATGACGAAACTAAGCATGGGAAGTGTCTAAATCTTATGGCAAAACCCATCAAAATCCCCCAACATGTAGATAATTAAAATACCCCCAATGAACATACAAACATGCAAGTCTACACAATCAAAAATTCATTAAACATCCAAACTTCACAACATATATGTACATCATCTCCACCCCCCAAAGGGGATGGATCAACTTGAATTTTGCTTCAAGGCTTTACTCCAAGTAGAGAGAATTCCACCAATCAATCGGTGAATACAAAGGAGAAGGAAGAGTTCTATTTATAGTCATAGAAAAAGGCCATTGGGGAGAATCCCCTGATATGGGACTAAACGCATACTATAGATGGACATAAAACAACATAACCAATGACCCGACTAAACCTTGAATTCTTTGGACCCATTTGGACCGCCAATTGGTGGTCTAGGACAGCCAATTGAAAGGTCTAGAATGGTCGGATCGCGTCTGGATTTCGGCGGCTCGTTTCTGGCTTTATTTCTTGATGTTTGATGAATCCAATTTGGTTGTTGATGTTTGGACCCAGATCTAATTGCTAAAATAGTCCTCATGATGGTGTGGAGCTTCTTGATTTGCTCATTGATCCTTTTGGTTTACATCTGGGTCCTTCTCTCTTGCATCTCAGTTCCCAAGTCTTACATCTGAGTCTTTTTTCTTGCTTTTAGGTCCTTGTATGCATCTTCTCCTCAAACAAAAAACTCATTATGTAGCATTATGTAGGTTCAAGATAATGGATATAAGACACAAATGAATGCATGAGATAATGTCAAATGCTAGTCCCGAGAAAAACAAAGAAAGGGAAAAATGAAAGAAAGGAAAAGGCATACGTAAAACAGGGGAATCCTAACTCACTTTTGTAGGAATCACGATTGTACTTAGCATGTGAAACAACCCATTAAACCTCCGTGTCGTCAATGAGGAGGAGTGTTGTCTCCTGAGGGTTTTCACCAGATACACCCACAAAATCCGAACATAGATGCATTATTAAACCTAGCAACACAACTCGATGGACTCATTTTCGTCGACCTTTGGACACGGTAATTCTACTGGCCGACTCTATATATGTATTCAGTCCACACACCTAGCCTAACTAACCATTCATGTAAGTTAGATAAGGACTTAAGTGAAAGGCAAGGGCAACCTTAACATCCTCAAGTGACACAAAGTGTAAAGTCCATTAAGGTTCTTATTTGACTCTTTTTTCTTTTCTTCATTCATCATTTTTTTTTCTTCTATGGAGCATTAGGTTGGTTGGTGTTTGATTCTCCTAAGGTCGGTTTTCGTGCATCATTATGTGTGAGGACTTACACTATTACGTACACCTTCCCCCAAATCTCCACATAGGGTGATCCCTACCACCTGTGTAGCGTGAGTTCGGTCGGTGTATCCTAAGTCAGATGACTCAAAAGCACCAAACCCTAAGTCCCCTCGGACCTAATTTCCCTTGTGATAGGAGCCGTGCGAGAAGAGAGAACACCCTACCTAGTTATTTATTATCTATATAGAAACCAAAACCGCTAAACTTAAAGTTTCACAACAACATTTTAAGGGTCCCTGACTACGACAAACTTCCTTATACTAAGAGACACGAATTATTTGACTCACTAGGTTCAGGGTGGGCTTATGTATTTGTTTGAGTACTGAAACCCTATGATTACTCCTCCCCCGAGGAAAGACCGGGGTACGTCCTTACGACTAGATAAGACCTAAAGCCGGTATACTAAATATCATAATGCATCAAGTTCAAGACAATTTTGAGAGCTTTCTTTTTACTTTGCCTCTCAACGGCTTTGCACATGCTAAACACATGCAAAACCCACAAAACATTTTCTTTCTCAAACACATGAAGATTTTGAAAGAAATGTGAAAATTTAAAGCACCAGGCAAGCAAAAGAAGACAAGTCACCCAAGGATCATGGAAGACAAATATATCTGTAGGGTCTACTAGGTCCTAATATTAGTCTAAATGGGGGTGAATAGACTAATTAAGATAGTTTAACAAACTATGCCAAATTAAAAGCTAAGACAAATTAATGTGAAGAAGAGAACAACAAACCACAACACCAGATGTATAGAGCTTTGAATCCAACCACCGGATCCTAGTTCTCTCTTACGAATTGCTCTTACTCGAGCAACTTGGCGTCCTCCACTAATCCGATCTCCATTGTAGGCCTTGATCACGCCTTTACACCACAAGCTTTGCGAACACCCTCGCCTAGTTTTCACCACCTTCTCATAATCCGAGAAGAGCTTCACTCTGGAAGCTTAGTACAACTCTTGAAGACTTTACTTCAGCAACTAATCTTGAGCACTTGAAATGGATGATGCAATCAAAGATGATGATTTCAAGTGGGAAGATGTGAGCACAAGTGTTTAGAGCAAGTTTGAGAGTAGTAGTGTGATTTTGAACTTGAAGAAAGATTGGTGACTTTAGATGGGTGTTCTCAACTCTATTTATAAGCTCTAAACTAGTTCTAGCCGTTGGGATTGAAATGGTATAAAGTTGTGCAACAAAACACAAGGCAGGAAGTGACAACACACATTTCAGGACACAAGCAGTCGACCGGATCGGGTTAATCGGTCAACTGGTATGCAAAAATAATTGTTTCGGTCGAGCGAAGGTACAGACGGTCGGACCAACTTGGCTAGAACTTAAGTGATTGGTCGAACAAACTGTATCATGAGTTCGACCAAAAATGACCAGTATAACGGGATCTGGAAAAGTTGCAAGAACCGGTCTACCGTTAATAGTGTTTTGGTCGACCGTTTGACGTGTTTGATTTTAGACAGGACAAAGTCAAGGACTACTGCTCGAACAGAATGAATTGAGGGTTCGACCAAAAACTTCCAGTAAAAATGGGTCTGGGAAGTTTCCGAGAATAGGACGATCGTTTAGGAACGTTTGGTCGACCAGAAGACGAAATCCAAAAGAGGGGTTAAGTGAGAAATGTGTATACGACCGTTGGTATATATGACAACTATAACGGTCATATTTAATTCGAATATGGAAATGCAATCGGTCGAACAAAAGCTAAGTCTCACTAACCAGGACACGTGTCGACATCAGATAGGCTGGAGGATTTGAATCAGATAAACTAATTCCTATCACTTGACAAGGTGAAACGGGCGAACAAAAAAGGTTTTTCGGTCGACCGTGTTTAGACAGGCAAACCAGATAAATGTAACTGTTGAACTGGAAGAGAAATTTGGTTGACTGTTATGGACATAACAGGGCATTCTGGGACAGTGTGATGAATTTCGATTGAACCAAATGGTGCTACCAGTCGACCGGTTCAGCACAAAATTATTGTTCTAGGTTTTCAACGAGTTTCAATGATTTGTTATTGAAGTCTAAAGAAAATTGGATTTGAATGTTAGACGTCTATAGGTTTTCTAAGTGTCATGCAATGCAATAAATCAACGATTTCAAGTGCCAAGTTACGTTTGTAACCAAAATACATAAAATGTAAACCTAACTACGCTTCAATCTTCATCTATCGATTTAACTCAAACTTGGTTCCTGAAACATTAGATAATACAATATATGCATGCAATGATCTTTGGTTGATACATGTGTTTATTTATATGTTGATTAATCACCAAAAGGGATTAACGATTATTAGCCAAAAAGCCAACAATCTCCCCCTTTTTGATGATGACAGCTTATCAATCTAAATACATGTTTGATTTCAAAATCTATCATTAATAACCAATTTCTAATGCTCCCCTTATCTATAAGCATGTATTTATTTCTCTCACTTTGGCATAATCAAAAAGACTCATGAAGCAAATTGATATGCAATTTGAGCTTTATCACGAGTTAAACTAACAAAAGCAAATGAAATTAGCCAAAAAGAGACAATAATACTTAGGCATTCAAAATATGGTTGAAAAACATACAACCAAATGTCAATACCGAAAGCAAATACCATAATAAGGTCAATGCAAAATACACCAAAAAGAAAGATTCAAAGCAAATACATCCCGAAATGAGGCCCAAAAAAACTTAAACAACACAAACACATCATAAACCATCACAAAATCATCCAAGTCTCTGATCACGAGGTAGTGATGAAAGGGAATCAAGAGAGGCCTCAATGCGATTAAGCTGTGCTGAGGTGGCATCATGACGAGCATTTGAAAAAGCCTCAATCGCATCAAGACGAGCAGACGTGGAGGCTTCAAAGGTATCAACCTGATCAGACAGATGCTGAAAGCGACGGAGATCAATCGAAGTGGAAGCTTGAGACCACACTTCCGAGTCTTCCTCGCCCCACCAAGAGCTAGAGTCACGAGGAACATGACGAGGCATCCACCTCGGATCTTCAGACTCTTCTTCTTCTTCTTCTGAATCCTCATCTGATTTCTCAGTAAAGGAATGTGGTGGAGAAGGAGTAGCAATGGATTTCATTTTGGACAAGGTGGTCTTACAGATAGGAAATTTGTAGACCAAAGAGGGAAATGGCTCAACATCGATCTTCGAATTATCAAACACATGAGCTCCATATTGGAGATTTCGTTGTGATGACCAAATTTGGAAGAAGGTTATATGACACGATTTGGGCAAGGATTCAGGGTACGGGATGCAAAAGAGAGGCATTATGCTTAAAACGGCCGTTTACGTGAGGTGGTGGAATGGCATAAACTTCGTTTACGATTTTCTTAATTTTGGTACCGGGAAGAGCACCTTGAGGATAGTCAAGATAAATATGAGTGCCCCTCGACTCGAAATGTAATGTTTCTGCCAATAATTCGGGTGAAACCCCATATTCTATCTCATTGATCATTGTGGTTAAAGAGGGTTGATTGACTTCATATCATGCATATATTTGTGTCTGATAGCCATTATCTTGAACCTAAACAACGCTATGTAATGAGTTTGATGTTTGAGTTTCAGGAATAAACAGGATTGAGGAGAAGAGGCATAAAAGGACCTAAAAGCAAGAAAAAAGACTAAGTTTCAAGACTTATGGACTAAGATGCACAAGAGAGGGACCCGAATGTAAAACCAAAGGGCCATTGAGCAAATGAAGGAACGCCACACCATCATGAGGACTATTTTGGCAATTCGATTCGGGCCTGAGCTCCAACAGCCGACTTAGATGCATCAAACATGAAGAAAACAAGCCAGACAACCACACTCCAAAACCCGGACGGATCCAAACAATATAGACCGCCAATTAATGGTCCAAGACTGCTGATGGGTGGTCTATTTTGGTTCGGACCCGATAAAACTTTGTCGGGTAATGTATTATGGTGTATTTAGTCTATTTTTGGTATAGGTTTAGTCCGGTATCGGGGGATTGTCCCCGATTGCCTTTTTCTTTGACTATAAACAGAACTCCTCCTCCTTTTGTACTCACCCATTGCTTGGTGGCATTCTCCCTACTTGGAGTAAAAGCCTTGAAGCAAAAACTCAAGGTGGAGAAGAATGGCACTTCCAATGTGAGTCATGTTAATAAAATAATTTTTCTTAGTTTCTTTTAATATTGTCTTGTCTATTAATTCTTGCATCCTTCTTTAGTTTAATTTCCTTTCAATTAGCTTCTTTAATATTTTTTGCTTGCTTAATTTAATTTCCTTTCAGTAGAATGTTTCATTTTGTTAATGTAGGTTGTAGTGTAATGATTAGTGAGTAGTTCCATCCCCATTTGGGGGGTGGAGAATAACGTGATGTGATTATGTGATGTATCGGGTGTGTGTGTTACCTTAATCCTTTGAGCCTTATTTGATTTCCATAACCATCTAATGGGATTTCACTGCTGTCTTTGATATGCTAATGCTATTGAATGAAGCTTAGCATATGCTTAGACTAGTGGACCTATTTTATGGGGAATGATGAGGTGAGGATAAGGATGGAGTGGATAAAGGAAACATGGCTTGTAGTTAGTTGCATGTGCTTTTGTTGCCCTTAGCTTGATTAATGTCTTGTATGTTTTAATGATATTGTGTTATCATATTTCATGTGGAGGCATAGTGGGGTTTGGTCTTTATACATGAGTTCATTTAGCTTCATTCCAATTATTGTCTTGCAAGTTTTAATGATATTGTGTTATCTTATATCATGTGGAAGTAAAGTTGGATTTTGTTTTATGATTTTCATGCACTACATGTTGTGATGAGCATAATTGAACACACACATACACATATCTTTGTATTCACATTCTTTCTCTACCCCATATGGGGTTTAGTTCTATTGCTTATTTTCTATTCCCTTTTTGCATTTTTGTATAGTTTGATCATAACTCATTTCTCTCCTTTCTTTCCCACTCGCCTTGGAACAAACTAAAGTCGACACACCTCCCTGTGAATCGACCCGTATTTCCCACCGCTTCAACGCGGTCGTGCACTTGCGGTTAATTATAACTGAATCAAACAAGTTTTTGCTGCCGTTGCCGGGGAGGTGTTCTGTCCAGACTTTGGTTTGGACGATTCGTGTGGTTTTAATTTTTTGTTTGTAGTTTTATTTTGTTTCAGGAGGCTTCAAAGATCTAGAGACGTCGCCAAGAGAAGTTGCGAGGGAAACAAAACGAAACCGACCGTCAATCAGCGGTTTTGGACCGCCAATTGGTGGCCTGGAAAGCTCTAAATTCTATCCTCATTTTTCTGGTCATTTATACATTCACTTGGTCACCTAAGGGCTCAATTTGGCATGTTTTGACTTTAGTTTGTCCCCAGATTAACAATCAAGTCCCTTTAATCAACTTGGACCTTAAAACTCAAAGAAAAAGAGTAGATCGATTACCATCTAGGTCATGCATCATTTGTAGACCTTGTAAGTACTCGTCTTGCTTTTCTGTACATTCTTGTTGTTGATTGCTGGCGTGAGGTACGTGCACCCATCTCTCATTCATGCTTGGTTTAAGCATGCACTAGTTAGTAAGGTGCATCGGGACAAGAGTGAGGTGAGCATTTGATTGGAGAGTTGATTGGTAGATTAAGAATCAAAACACTACTAAGGACGGGTTGTCCCATACAAGATAAGGTGGGGGATTTCATCACCCTTCCCTTTGCCCCAAAAATCACTCTTAATAAAATCCTTAATTCTAAAAGCAAGTAGACATTGGCCCTAAGGATTTCGGACACACTAGGAGAGTGATCTAGTTGAGACCGTCATGACCCTATCGGTGCTGCCTACCTTGTCGATAGTAGGAGGTACTGAATCTCCAGATCTGGTATCGCTTGCTGGGCATTGTGGTCTTTGTTGTATTGAGGTGAGACGCGTCGAGACTAGTGATCTCGAAGTTAGGTGTCGTCTAACCTAAGGACCCATAAGCCATAAATTGTTTGAGCTGTGCTTACTAGATTAGGCTTCTACCTTCTCCCACTACCCACGCTCGCTCTAGGGATTCTTCCCTTCTCCCATGAGTCATCTTCTTCTCACCTACTTAAACGTTCTAGTTTCCTCCCCTTTACACTCTCTGTTAGCGTTTTCGGGTCGAGTCGAACACTTTTGGCGAGCTTAGCGTCGTGGTGGTAAGAGTTGTCCACTCGAGAGTTTTTTGTTGAGATGGATGGTTACATGGGCGACCATCCATATCATTGTTGGGACCAGGACAATTTTCCCTGGTATTCCGGACCCATGCAACCTAGGATGGCTCAGACTAACACCTCGTATGGTTGGGATAATCTTAATTGTGTGGCTGAGCAATCTTCAGATTGGGATAATATGAGAAAGGCACTGACTGCTAGACCACCATCTAGTTATGTCAGATCATATGCTGGTCAACAAACTGAGACATTACAACAAACTTTGGTCTCTTTCATGCATGCGGTAGATGACATGAGTGTTGGATTTCGTGCCCTATTATATGTATATATTTTTCGAAATTTTATAAACATATAGGATCGAAACATTCATATTTTCTTCGATTTTCATATAGACATGCATTTGTTTGTCCTAATTATTTAACATGCATTAGAACAAACAAATAATTGAAAATAGAATCATACCTAGAGGTTCTCTAAAACCTCTTGAAGATCCGGAGTCGCGTTGCCGGTCGAATCGCCCGGTGGATTGCCTCCGAGTGTTCACCAAACTCTAAAGAAGGTTGGAGAGAAAGGAGCTAGCCAATCAATCTCCAAACGGGTTTAGAATCTAGCTAATAACCCTTTTTTTCTTTCCTGAGATTTTACTCTCCAAAAACTCAAATTAACCAAGGAATTTCGGATGGATTAATTGGGGTGGTTAGAGAGAGAGAGAATTTTGCATATACTTATTTTTAATGAAGGAAATTAGGCCTATTTATAGGCTCCTTTAATTTCCACATCATGGGCTATGCATTGACCCATTCTTCCATGTTTTTCTCTCTTAAGATCAATTCTCAATATTAAATTTATTAATCCACATCCAAATTTAATCATAATTGACCAAATCAAAACCATGATCAATAATTCCTTAATTAATTTGCCTTTATCGAATTTTGGATTAATTCCCAACAAAATTCGTTTTTTTTGTTTTAGGAAATTTAATTAATTTGCCTTTATCGAATTTTGGTTTAATTCCCAACAAAATTCGTATTTGGGGTTTTAGAAAATTTAATTAATTAATTTGCCTTATCGAATTTTGGATTAATTCCCAACAAAATTCGATCTTTGGGGATATAGCTAATTTATATATCCTATGCAATATATCATCATGTGTAATATCAAACAATCACACCCCATGATATATTTACATCTCATATATAAATTCATGATTCTAAATATGTCATTTTCATGACATAATGATTTTATCGATTCACCACATGTATACGAAACTCGATACATCATATGAACATAAAATCACCTTCTTGTTTCCCAGTTTTATGGTGTGACCTATGGGAGGATCTAAGCTAAATTGACAGTAATATTAATAGCTTAACATCACAAACTATAAGCGGTATCTAGCTACACATTATAGTTCCCAATTAGCTAGATGTCTTAATTCAGCTCGAACCAAAACCCGATCCAATTAGTGATGGAGTGCACCACTTGTGTCCGTTCCTTGCCTCATGATATTAAGAATACATACAAAGTAGTATTGTGTCATCTTTGTATATTAGTATTCATTTCTTGATCTCTTTAAGCTAGTTATAAATATGTGACTTAACTCAAATCACATTGTGCACATTATAACTTTGCTTTATCAAGGGGCCCACTAATATCATTACTCAATTAAGAGGGGCAATGATAATCTTTTGACTAGCTATCTTCTCCAACAAAAGTTGTACTTAACCAACTAATGCCTTTACACTACACTCATCGATAGCTCAAGACACTAGTCTAATTAAGAACTCCTTAAGCGATCGGATACAAGTCTCATATCAAAGGACCAAGGACACAGTAAAATATTAATGACACAGAAACACATTTCTATAATATTTTACTTATTAGGTCTATTCAGTATACAAAAGTAATATTTTCCTCTTTTGCATACCCGTGTTGTCACTCACTTGTAGAGCTACAATGATCTCTGACCAACACGACAATCTTAACCCGGTAATTAATGTCCCATGTTAATTACCATGATTGCGAATATCTTTTGTTTTATGTAAACCAATATCTTTTAGAGCTCTACGGTTAAGGACCAAGAGCCTCTTCCTTAACACTTCTAAAAAACGAATAACATAAACAAGGAACAAAACGATTTTCTCATTCAATTCATAATAATTGACATTTAAAAGTAAAACTTTTAGAACACATTCCCTTCAATCTCCCACTTGTTATTAAAGTTTTCTTTCTCATACATACTCAATGCATAAAACAATAACAACTAGGGTAAACCCCATTACATATCAATCATCAAGCCAATCTACATGGTTCCTCAATTCCATGGACTCGAAATGCATTTCGCCCTTGGCTTGGGATAAGGGTTTTGTGAATGGATCAGCTGTGTTGCTGTTGGTGTCCACCCATAACAGATTTATTTTGCCTTCGTCGATGAGGTCACGCGTCACGAAGTACTTACGATCCATGTACTTCACTTTGTGGTGTGATTTGGGATCCTTGATTTGCGAGACAGATGCACTATTGTCGCAAAATAGCTCTATTGGTCCCTCGCTCGAGGGAACTACTCCAAGCTCTTCAAGGAACTTCTTAATCCACACTCCTTCCTTGCTCGCTTCAGCGACAGCCATTACTTCGGAAGCAGTGGTTGAGTCGGCCGTAGTGCTTTGCTTCCAACTACGCCAACTCACAGCTCCACCATTCAAAAGGAAGACATATCCTGATTGCGACCTTCTATCGTCTGGATCACTCATGAAACTCGCATCCGAGTAACCTTCAGCTATCAATTCCCTTTGTCCTCCATAAACAAGAATCTTATCCTTAGTCCGGTTAAGGTACTTCAGGATATTCTTGACCGCAGTCCAATGCTCAGGACCTGTGTTGGATTGGTGACGACTTGTCACGCTTAGAGCATACGAGACATCGGGTCTTGTGCAAGTCATTGCGTACATGATCGACCCAATTGCCGAAGCATAAGGGACATCCTTCATGTACTCTAAGTCCTTACGCGATTCCGCACGTTGAGACTTCTTGAGTTGCACACCCATACTCATTGGCACACTGCCCTTTTTGGAGTTGTTCATCTTGAACCTTTCCAAGACCTTGTCAATGTATGTACGTTGACTGAGGCCAATGAGTCTGCGAGATCTATCTCGATATATCTTGATTCCCAAGATGTATTGAGCCTCACCCATGTCATTCATCGAAAATGCAGATTTCAATGAACTTCTCGTTTGCTCAAGCAAAGGAATATGATTGCCCATAAGCAATATGTCATCGACATATAAGATTAGGAATACTACATGGCTCCCACCAACCTTCTTGTATATACAAGGTTCTTCCTTACTTTGAATGAAGTGAAGCTTCTTCACTTCCTCGTCAAAGCGTTTGTTCCAACTCCTTGATGCTTGCTTCAATCCATAGATGGATCTTTGAAGCTTGCATACCTTCTCGCTATTCTTTGGATCTTCAAAACCTTGAGGCTGTACCATGTACACATCCTCCTCCAAGTTCCCATTAAGGAACGCCGTTTTGACATCCATTTGCCATATTTCATAATCGTGAAATGCGGCAATAGCGAGCATGATACGAATAGACTTGAACATGGCAACCGGTGAAAAAGTTTCATCATAATCAATTCCTTGAACTTGAGTGAAACCCTTCGCTACAAGCCTCGCTTTGTAGGTCGTCAAGTTCCCATCCATGTCCATCTTCCTCTTAAAAACCCATTTGTTATGAATGGCCTTTTTCCCTTGAGGAAGGTCAACCAAGTCCCATACTTGATTATCATACATGGATTCTATTTCAGATTCCATGGCCTTAAGCCATAGTTTGGAGTCTTCCCTATCCATTGCTTCTTGGAAGGTCAAGGGATCATTGATATCTAGTACCATCATTTCATGAAGTCCCAGATACAAATCGGGTTTCTTCCTTTCCCTTGTTGACCTTCTAAGTTTTTTTGGTTCTTCTCGTGTCTCTCGAACTTCTTCCACAATTTCTTGAGGAGTGGGTTCACGTTCAACTCTTGAACGTACACTTGGTGGGGATGATTGAGATTCTCTCGCAATTTCTTGTGATGGTCTCTCGCTCACACTCCCACTAACCAAAGGAATCTCGGTTGGGCCTTCATGATCTTGAATGTCATCATTCATGTCATGATCTTGTAGAGTATCTTGAGTTTCCTCAAGCACAACCCTACTCCCACTACTTTTTACTCGTTCTAGAAATTCCTTTTCCAGAAATGTGGCGTCCCTCTCTACAATCACTCGATTGGAGGTGATATGCCAAAAGTAGTATCCTCTTGTCTCACGAGGATAACCAATAAAGAAGCACTTATCCGCTTTTGGTTGAAGTTTGGTCGACATCAATCTCTTGACGTAAGCCTCACAACCCCAAATCTTGAGAAAATTGAGCTTAGGTGTTTTACCACTCCATAGCTCATAAGGAGTTTTCTCCACGGATTTGGATGGAACATTATTTAGTGTGTAAGCCGCAGTTTGTAGTGCATAACTCCAAAAGTAAAGAGGTAATTCCGCATGACTCATCATTGACCGAACCATGTCGAGCAATGTCCTATTCCTCCTTTCGGATACCCCATTCCATTGAGGTGTACCGGGAGGAGTGAGTTGAGGTACAATACCAAACTCCTTTAGGTATGAGTCAAATTCGGCACTTAAGTACTCACCTCCACGATCCGTTCGTAGAGACTTGATTTTCTTGTCGAGTTGGTTCTCTACTTCATTCTTGAATTCTTTGAACTTGTCAAAAGATTCACTTTTGTTTCTCATTAGATAAATATAGCCATAACGACTATAATCATCCGTGAACGTAATGAAGTACCTGAAACCATCTCGTGCACTAGTACTCATTGGACCACATACATCGGAATGTATCAAATCCAACAAGCCACTCGCCCTTGGGCCTTTCTTCTTGAAAGGCTTTTTGGTCATTTTTCCCATTAGACATGGTTGGCACGTCTCCAATGATTTAAAATCAAGTAGACCAAGAAGGTTAACTTCTTGCAATTTCTTGATGCGTTTTTCATTTATGTGACCAAGACGATAGTGTCACAAGAGAGTATCATTCTCGTGAGTGGTCTTAAGTCTTTTGTTATTAATATTAAAGATCTGTTTATTATCCAATTCAAGCAAATAGAGACCATTCCTTATGAACGCATTTGCATAGAACACACCATTCTTCGATATAGACAAACAAGAATTTGAAATATTTACATTAAAATTATCCATATCCAGACATGATACAGAAATAATATTCTTGCTAATCGAAGGTACATAATAAACATTCTTTAGACATAAATTTAAACCACTACACAATTGAAGCACCACAGAACCTTGTGCAACCGCAGACACGTTCGCACCATTTCCGACCTTCAATTCAATCTCGTTCCGTACGAGTTCCTTCCTATCCATGAGTAGCTGCACATTAGAAACTATGTGAGCACAAGATCCGGTATCAATTACCCAATCCTGGATAGAGGTGGTTAAATTTATTTCAATAACAAATATACCTTTGGCCTTTTTGGGGCGCCGACGTTCAATCACTCCGTTGTCAAGGTCTTCCTTGTACTTGGGGCAATTTGGCCGGATGTGTCCTTTTTCACCGCAGTGAAAGCACTCCGTATTGGGAGTTGGAGATTTCTGAGATTTCCCCCTCGAGGCACTCTTATGAGCACCTCCTACTCCCTTGCTCTTGATTGAACCACTTTTGGTAGATTTGCCCTTTCCTTTACCAATCTTTTGGCTCCTTCCATGGATGGCAAGGACTTGCTTGTCCCTACCCTTGCCCATGTCAACTTCAGCAGTTTTGAGAGCGTTGTGAAGCTCCTCAAGACTCACCCCTTTTTCACGCACGTGGTAGTGCATCACAAAGTCCTTAAAGGACGGGGCTAGAGAGCCAAGAATCATATCTTCAGCAATGTCCTCGGGCATTTGTGAAGAGAGCTTTGCCAACTTCTCAAGGTATCCTTGCATCGTGAGAAAATGCACAGATACCGATGTTCCCTCCGCCATATGGCACCTTGTGAGTGCGATGGTGGTCTTATAGCGCTCCTTTCGGGCACTATCCATGAACATCTTTGATAGAGCCTCCATGGTCTTCTTGGGTTTTGAATCCAAGTATTTCGCTTGAAGCGAGTCACCCATGGATGCTAGCATAAGACCGTGAACTTGGTTCTCTTGGTCTTCCCACTTGGCTTTAGCCTCTTTCTCTTCATCGGTTAATCTCTAATTTCACTTTGGGATTGGACCTTCCAAAATGTGAGATAGTTTCTCAAACTTTAACACGATGTTGAGTTTGAGTTGCCAACTAATGAAGTTTGAGCCATCATTTGCTAAAGGGTGTTTTTCTATCATGGATCGTACGATAGGTTGGATGTTCGACATTTTTCTACAAAATAAATTATACAGGTTTTTAATGTCAATTTTATGTTTTAAATTACATACATATATATCGAATATAAATGTAAATACTGCAAATAAAATTTTGCCCATAAATGCAGTAATCCAAGATCCCATCAATTGTAATATAGACTAGCTAAGGGCTATCGAATACATTACAATATCATGGTAAGAAAAACTCTTTCTAATCACAACCTTTTTGAATTTTATCAATATTAGCATCTTCAAACTCTTGTGATTCTTGTCGTTTTAATTATGAGGGAATGCGACTCATCCTCGTAAGAAAAACTTTTTCCCAAAACCGAGCGAGGGCTCTAGGTAATGTTAAGAAAACTTATTTTCATTTGATACGAGATACGTTTATCCATTGTATTCACAACTAAACATACTTGGGGTTCACTAGGGTGAAACACACCTCATATATTTAATCGTGGCACAACAATAGACAACCATTATATCTCCCACTATTCCCAAAGATGGAGGGAGCTATCTCCCGCTAAGGGCAAGCAGAGTATCCCTCGATCAATGGCTGCTAGTGGATGAAATAAGAAGGAAAATTACTCTTAATTTTGTTGGACAATTTCATTTATTAACATGTGATTCAGAATTTTAGTTATCATGCATATTATCATTCATACACATCCTAACATTCAATCACATTCATCACATGCATAGCAGAAATTAAAAAAAAAAGAAGAAGTTAAACCATTCACACAATCCACATCGTGTGAGTTTATATGTTCCATTTGATCCTTGATCCTCGATCCCTGATCCCCGATCCTTGATCGATGCGCTACAGCGGCGACTTCCTCTTGCACTGGAGATGTAGATTTTACAGAAAATAAACATGCTCCTCACATTCGATAAAAACCGACTAGTGCAAGTCCTATGTAAAAACCACTCAAATGCAATGCAATTATCTAGAGATAGAAAAAGAGAATTTGGCCTTTACATATAAATAAGCCCCTGTATAATAATCATTACATACATTCATAGTTGCTGATTTGGAACATATAAACTCACAATTCCAGCAAAAACAACTCGAGCAACGCATACACGCATGTCCAATCTAAACTATTTAATCTAGATTATCAAGCATCTAAAATCAAACAATTCTAGAAAAATCATTTGAAATCCATTAAAATGATTTTCATGCATCCATAGTTCAAAATTAATTATTTTGAACCGCCGTTCATCCAATTTCCAAAAGGAAAGATGAACATTAGTCCTTTTCGACTTTGTTGATTCCTTTATAAAATAATCATTCAAAATAAAACGAAAATTCTATAAATTAGACAAATGTCTAAATTTCAATTCTAACAAAGATGTGTGATATTTTAAAATATATAAAACCATCAAAACGAATTTATTAGAATTTTATCAACAAAACATCGAAAAACTCGAAAAAGACATAAAACCGAATTGTTTTGATTCTAGATGGTAGCCTAGATTGATTTTATAGTCTAAATCAAAGATAATATTAATCAAAAGCTCTGATACCACTGTTGGATTTCGTGCCCTATTTATGTATATATTTTTCGAAATTTTATAAACATATAGGATCGAAACATTCATATTTTCTTCGATTTTCATATAGACATGCATTTGTTTGTCCTAATTATTTAACATGCATTAGAACAAACAAATAACTAAAAATAGAATCATACCTAGAGGTTCTCTAAAACCTCTTGAAGATCCGGAGTCGCGTTGCCGGTCGAATCGCCCGGTGGATTGCCTCCGAGTGTTCACCAAACTCTAAAGAAGGTTGGAGAGAAAGGAGCTAGCCAATCAATCTCCAAACGGGTTTAGAATCTAGCTAATAACCCCTTTTTTCTTTCCTGAGATTTTACTCTCCAAAAACTCAAATTAACCAAGGAATTTCGGACGGATTAATTGGGGTGGTTAGAGAGAGAGAGAATTTTGCATATACTTATTTTTAATGAAGGAAATTAGGCCTATTTATAGGCTCCTTTAATTTCCACATCATTGGCTATGCATTGACCCATTCTTCCATGTTTTTCTCTCTTAAGACCAATTCTCAATATTAAATTTATTAATCCACATCCAAATTTAATCATAATTGACCAAGTCAAAACCATGATCAATAATTCCTTAATTAATTTGCCTTTATCGAATTTTGGATTAATTCCCAACAAAATTCGTTTTTTTGTTTTAGGAAATTTAATTAATTTGCCTTTATCGAATTTTGGTTTAATTCCCAACAGAATTCGTATTTGGGGTTTTAGAAAATTTAATTAATTAATTTGCCTTATCGAATTTTGGATTAATTCCCAACAAAATTCGATCTTTGGGGTTATAGCTAATTTATATATCCTATGCAATATATCATCATATGTAATATCAAACAATCACACCCCATGATATATTTACATCTCATATATAAATTCATGATTCTAAATATGTCATTTTCATGACATAATGATTTTATCGATTCACCACATGTATACCAAACTCGATACATCATATGAACATAAAATCACCTTCTTGTTTCCCAGTTTTATGGTGTGACCTATGAGAGGATCTAAGCTAAATTGGCAGTGATATTAATAGCTTAACATCACAAACTATAAGCGGTATCTAGCTACACATTATAGTTCCCAATTAGCAAGATGTCTTAATTCAGCTCGAACCAAAACCCGATCCAAATAGTGATGGAGTGCACCACTTGTGTCCGTCCCTTGCCTCTTGATATTAAGAATACATACAAAGTAGTATTGTGTCATCTTTGTATATTAGTATTCATTTCTTGATCTCTTTAAGCTAGTTATAAATATGTGACTTAACTCAAATCACATTGTGCACATTATAACTTTGCTTTATCAAGGGGCCCACTAATATCATTACTCAATTAAGAGGGGCAATGATAATCTTTTGACTAGCTATCTTCTCCAACAAAAGTTGTACTTAACCAACTAATGCCTTTACACTACACTCATCGATAGCTCAAGACACTAGTCTAATTAAGAACTCCTTAAGCGATCGGATACAAGTCTCATATCAAAGGACCAAGGACACAGTAAAATATTAATGACACAGAAACACATTTCTATAATATTTTACTTATTAGGTCTATTCAGTATACAAAAGTAATATTTTCCTCTTTTGCATACCCGTGTTGTCACTCACTTGTAGAGCTACAATGATCTATGACCAACACGACAATCTTAACACGGTAATTAATGTCCCATGTTAATTACTATGATTGCGAATATCTTTTGTTTTATGTAAACCAATATCTTTTAGAGCTCTACGGTTAAGGACCAAGAGCCTCTTCCTTAACACTTCTAAAAGACGAATAACATAAACAAGGAACAAAACGATTTTCTCATTCAATTCATAATAATTGACATTTAAAAGTAAAACTTTTAGAACACATTCCCTTCAATGAGTGCACTGGTCGCTCTAGTAGCCGTACCGTGTGACTGTTGTGGGTAGAGTGGTCATGTTATCGGGGAATGTCCTTATGTTCCTTCCCCTAGAGCCTGAGTATGAGCATACCTTTTCCAAAAATCCTCAATATGACCACTACGCATCCGCGTACAACCTGAGAGGGATGGATTCGTGAGGAGGCAACTCTTATTCAAATTCTTATACATCATTTTCACCCCAGTATCCTCCCCCCGAATATCCAGAATTCTACCAACACCCCACTCTGAATCGTTGGGCTCATTCTCAGCCCATCAACACCCAACCCCAAAATTTCTCAAACTCTGACTTGGACCTCATAGTTGACCGCATACCTGATTCCTTGAAGCACACTTTCCTTACGTTCATGGAAACCACTCAAAAGTCCATACAAAATATGGCACTACAAGTGAGTCAAATGATGCAGCAATTACATGAATGTGAGGAGGGTAACTTTTCTTGTCAACATGAGGATTTATCTTCTGATATCGAACAACCACCACATCCCCTAATTCAAAGCACAATATTTCAATGTCAAACTCCTAGTCATTCTGACGGACTTGGGGTTTCAATTCACGATCAAATGGGGGAGGATTCGATTGCAATTCACGACCACCTTCATTATGCGTCTGCACAGGAGTGTGCGTTACCTTTTTGTCCCGTGGCCCTTGAGCCACATGATCTTCATGTTGTGCCTCTTAAGGACTCACCTCTGGTGGAGAAAGAGCTCCCTAGTACCCTCAAATTCAAACGACTTGATGAGACTTTGCCTCTCACAATTGTTCCAGATCATCTTGGAAATGATGGGACATCAAACAATTACATAGCCAATAAGGTTATTGGGAGTACCATAGAGGATACCTTGGGTAAGAGACCCACTTTCTGTTTGCCTATTTAGTCAGACATGCATAACGAGGTACTTGACCTTGTTTCGACCCACCAGCCTGTTGGTTGGAGAGTTTGGATTGACGATCACAACTTCATTACCGCAATGGGAGACACTCTTCTTCCATTGCCTCATATTTTCCAAACTCTTGGGAGGTTCAAGCTCTTTCAGTTAGATCATTTTAATGAGATGCCTTTGCGTCTAATTCATGAACCTCTCCTTTCATCTTGTGCTCTTTGTGAGGGGGCCCCACTCATGAGTATTCTGGTCCCGCGTGATGTTATGTTCCCATTCGAAGTGCATTGACCCTCTTTTTTGGTTCCCATTTGATGTCCATTGACAAATGAAGATGGGAACTTATTTTTGTACATAGTTATATTCACAAAAGAAAAAAAATGAAAAACAAAGAAAAAAGAAAAAAAAAACAATAAAGACTCCATGAGCGAGCATTGATTGTTGTGGGCCCCAACCCTTGTGTATTTGGGTACCATTTCTTTCATGTGTTTGTATCCTTTTTTTAGCATCTCACAAGTTTTGAGGAAATTCAGGTCTGTGTCCATCAACATAACCATGAACTTCCTTTTGCGCTTCATGTTGGTGAGATCTTCCGTTTTTCATGCATAAATCCATGTAGTATCATGCTCACATTCATTGAGGACAATGCATGAAGTAGGTGTGGGGGGTGTTTTACGTGTGTACATAGTCGAGTCTTTTTTCTTTGATTTTCTTTGTGCATTGTTAGGGTCATGTTAGTGTGCTGCATTTAATATCGATATATCGGCTTGCCATGATCCTTGGGTGACTTGTCTTATTTTGCTTGCGTAGTGCTAAAAAAAATCACATTTCTTTCAAAATCTTCATGTGTTTGCGAAAGAAAATGTTTTGTGGTTTTGCGTGTGTTTAGCACGTGCAAAACCATTGAGAGGCAAAGTAAAAAGAAAGCTTCCAAAATTGTCTAAAACTTGATGCATTAGGATATCTAATACAATGGCTTTAGGACGTATCAAGTCGTTAGGATGCACCTCGGTTTTCCCTCAGGGGGCGAGAAATCATAGGGTTTCAGTACCCAAACAATTAAAGAAGTCCACCTTGAACCTAGTGAGTCAATAATTCGTGTCTGTTAATATAAGGAAGTTTGTTGTAGTCAAGGACCCTTTAAATTTTGTTGTGAGACATTAAGTGTAGGGGTTTTGGTTCATGTGTAGATAAGAAATAAGTGAGTAGGTGTTCTCTCTTCTCGCACGACTCCTATCACTCGGGAAATTAGGTCTAAGGGGACTTTGTGCCTGGTGATTTCGAGTCATGTAACTTAGGATGCACCGACCAAACTCCTATTACACAGGTGGTAGGGATTGTCCTATGTGGAGATTTGGGGAAAGGTGTACGTGACAGTGTAAGTCCGGATAGGCAATGATCCACGAAAACTGACCCTGGGAGAATGAAACTGCAACTAGTAAGAAAAACAAAAGAAAAAAGGTATGAAAAGAAACAAAAAAAATGGTAATGCAAAGAAGAACTGATTGACATCATTTCATGCTTATATTTGTATCTTATATCCATTATCTTTCACCTAAACAATGCTATGTAACGAGTTTTATGTTTAGTTTTCAGGAATAAATAGGTTTGAAGAGATGAAGCATAAAAGGACCCAAGAGCAGGGAAAAAAGACTGAATTGTGAGACCTGGGGACTAAGATTCAAGGGAGAAGTACTTCAACGTAAGACCAAAGGACCAAAGAGCAAAACAAAATACTTCACACCATCATGGAAGTATTTTGGCAATTCTATTCGGGTCGGAGCTCCAGCAAGCAAAGTAGATGCATCAAATATCATCAAAGACATCCAGAAAAGCCCAGAAGAAAACTTAGCGGGATCCGAACCATATAGACCGCCAATTGGGGGTCCAAGACTGCTAATTGGCGGTCTGTTTTGGCCCAAATCCGCTAAGATTTTGGTGGGTCGCGTATTAGTGTGTATTTAGTCTATTTCTGGTATTTGTTTAGTTCCACATCGGGGGATTGTCCCGGATTACCTTTTTCTATGACTATAAATAGAACTCTTCACCTTCTATTGTAATCCCTCCATATTTTGAGTGGCTATTCTTCCTACAAGAAGTGAGGCCTTGAAGCACACAGTAAAGTAGGAGGATGTTACTTGAAATGTGAGTCATTTGTTAATAAAAGTTTCTTTGTTATGTTATTAGTTTAATTTTGCTTGTTTTACTTTGTTTCATATTTCTTGCTTTACTTTGTTTAATTTCTTTTCATTAGTTTTAGTAGCTTAGTTAATATGCTTTCTTTGCTTAGTTTAGTAATTAGTGTAATGTGTAGTGAGTAGTTCCATCCCCTTTGGGGGGTGGAGTAGATGTTCATACATGCATTAGAGAATGGAATGAATGCTTTATTTACAATGTGTTGATAAAACAGGAATATATGCTTGCCTGTTTAGGATAGAATTTATAACTTGATGAGTTTGGCCAAAATGATTAGACACCTCTCATGCTAGTTTAGGTTCTGAAATAAACATCTTGTATATCTAAATGTTAATCAACTAGGTTGGTGAATAGATTGATAGGTTTTGCCAAAACATTTACACACTTCCTATGCATGATAACACGACCTTCATTTGTGCTTAAAGAATGTGTTCAACACCCACCTCTTTGCATGTGTGCACTCACTCCACCCCTTAGGGGTTTTCCACTTCTGAATTCCAGCACTTTTCTTGTGTTCTTAGTTAAGTTTTAGTTAATTTTTGTTGCTTTCTTTCGCATTTCGTTTTTCATAGTGTAGTGTAGCGTAGAGTAGCATAATCAACTCTCTTCTCTATTTTTTTCGCCACTTGATTTCGTACACACGAGAGGCTGCTCACCTCCCTGAGGACGACCCGTATTTACACCTCGCTTCATCGCCGCCATGCACTTGCGGTTTAATTAAAATGTTCAACAAGTTTTTGGCGCCGTTGCCGGGGAGGTGCCAGTCCAGACTCTTGTTTGGACGATTCGAGTGGATTTGATTTTTTGTTTTAGTTTTTTTGTTGTTTCAGGACATTTACGATTCAAAGAGAAAGCAGTAGGAAAATGTTGGGAGCACTTCAAGCCTTCAGGACCGCCAAATAGCGGTCTGAGAGCGCTGTTTGGCGGCCTCGTGAGATATTTTCACCCGCAATTTTCTTCTGTTTGTTTCTATTTACACTTTAGGTATCTGGGAGCCCAATTTGGCATTTGTGAACCTATAGTTTGCTCCCAGATCAATAAATAACCAATAAACCCTCCTTTAATCAACTGGACACTAAAACCCAAAGCAAAAGATTAGGCATTTGCTATGTTTAGGTCATGCATCGTTTAGTAATGACTTGAGCATGTTAATTGTCTTCTCTTAGTTTTAATTTTTGTCGTTGATTGCTGGAGCGAGGTACGCATTCCTTAACACTCATTCAAGCATTAGGACATTCATTAGTGTGTAAGGTTTGCATCGAAACAAGAGTGAGGTGAGTGTTTGCTTGGTGAGTTGCTTGCTAGCTTAAGGATCAAAACATCTTAAGGGGCACCACCTATAGTCTTCAAAGATAAGGTGGGGGATTTCATCACCCCTCCCTTAGCCCCAAAACAGCACACTCAAGTAAAGCCTTAATCTAAAAGCAAGTAGACATTGGCCATTAGGACTTGGGCGCATTAGAAGAGTGAGCCGGTCACGACCGTCATAGCCTGATCGGCGTCGCCCACTTTGTCGATAGTAGGAGAGACGAGATCTCCGGATCTTGGCTCACTTGCTAGGCATTGTGGTCTTCGTCGTAGGGAGGTGAGGTGTGTTGAGGCCGTGTGACCTCGCAGTTAGGTGTCGTCTAGCTGTAAGGACCCATAGTCGGCGTGAGCTTGTTTGAGCCGTGTTCGCTAGACTAGGCTTCTACCCTCACCCTTTACCCACGCTAGTTTTTAGGGATTCGTCGCTTCTCCTCTGAGTCATCACCTTCTCACCTACTTCTACGTTTTAGTCTCCTCCCCTTTACAGTCTATGTTAGGATTTTAGGGTCGAGTCGAGCACTTTTTGCGAGCTTGGCCTCGTGGTGGTGAGAGTGATCGACTTGAGAGTTCTTTGTCGAGATGGATGGTTACATGGGTGACCATCCATATCATTGTTGGGACCAGGACAATTCTCCCTGGTACTCCAGACCCATGCAACCTGGGGTGGCTCAGACAAACACCCCGTATGGTTGGGATAATCTTCATTGTGTGACTGAGCAATCTTC
Organism: Triglochin maritima; assembly: GCA_963682175.1. Taxonomy (NCBI): domain Eukaryota; kingdom Viridiplantae; phylum Streptophyta; class Magnoliopsida; order Alismatales; family Juncaginaceae; genus Triglochin; species Triglochin maritima. The sequence goes on along the minus strand of OY821790.1, from coordinate 11,496,816 downwards.
ATATAGGGGTGATATGAGAAAGGCACCGACTGCTAGATCTCCATCTAGTTACGTCAGATCATATGTTGGTCATCAAACTGAGACATTGCAAGAACCTTGGGCCTCTTTCATGCATGTGGTAGAAGACATGAGTGCACCGGTGGCTCCAGTAGCTGTACCGTGTCACTGTTGTGGGTTGAGTGGTCATGTTTGCAGGGAATGTCCTTATGTTCCCTCAGAGCCTGAGTATGATCATACATTTTCCCAAAATGCCAATATGACCATTACGCATCCGCGTACAACCCGAGAAGGAAGGATTCGTGGGGAGACAATTCTTATTCAAATTCTTATACATCACTCCCACCCAGTACCCTCCTTATGAATATCCTGAATTCTACCAACACCCCACGACCAATCATTGGACTCATGCTCAGCCCATCACCACCCAACCCATCCATTTCCCAAATTCTGACATGAACCTCATAGTTGACCCCAAACTTGATTCTTTGGAACAAGCCCTCCAAACGTTCATGGAAACCACTCAAAATGTGTTGAAGTCCAATCACGATTCCCTACAAACTATGGAAAGGTATGTGAGTCAAATTACACAACAATTAAGTAAACGTGAGGATGGTGACATTTCTTGTCAACATGTGAATTCATCTTTTGATATCGAACCACCACAACATTCACAAATTCAAAGCACAATCTTTCAGAGTCAAACTACTAGTCAGTCTGAGGGACTTGGGGTTTCAATTCACGATCACATTGTGGGGGATTTGATCCAAATTGGGAATAACATGGACCAATTTCATTATGCGTCGGCACAGGATTGTGCCTTATCTTCTTGTCCCATGGCCCTTGAGCCACATGATCTTCATGTTGTGCCTCTTAAGGACTCACCTCTTGTAGAGCAAGAGCTCCCTAGTACCCTCAATTTCAAACAACTTGATGAGAGTTTGCCTCTCACTAGTGTTCCTGATCATCATGGAAATGATGGATCATCAAACAACTACATTGCTAATGAGGGTATTAGGAGTTCCTTAGAGGATACCTTGGGTATGAGACCCATTTTTTGTTCGCCTGGTGAGTCGGATATGCCTAACGAGCTTCTTGACCTCGTTCCGACTCACCAGCCGGTTGGTTGGAGAGTTTGGATTGACGATCATAACTTCAGCAGCGCAACAGGAGAAACTCTTCTTCCGTTGCCCCTTATTTCCCAAACACTCAAGAGGTTCAAGCTCTTTCAGTTTGATCCTTTGATTGAGACGCCTTTGCGTCCAATTCATGAACCTCTCATTTCATCTTGTGCTCTTTGTGAAGGGGGCCCACGCATGAGTATTCTGGCCCCGCGTGGTGTCATATTCCCTTTGCAAGTACATTGACCCACTTTTGAGATTCCCATTTGATGTCTTTTGACAAATGAAGATGGGAACTTATGTTTGTACATAGTTATATTCAAAAAAAAAGTGTGTAATAAAAGACTCCATGTGTGAGCATTGATTGTTGTGGGCCCCAACCCTTGTGTACTTGGGCCCCATTTCTTCACGTATTTGTCTCCCTTCTTCAGTATCTCACAGGTTTTGAGGGAATTCGGGTTTGTTTTGATCAACATAACCACGAACTTTCTTTTGCGCTTCATATTGGTGAGATCTTCCATTTTTCATGCATAAATCATTGTGGTATCATGCTCACATTCATTGAGGACAATGCATGAAGTAGGTGTGGGGGTGTGCTTTACGTATGTACATAGTCAAGTCTTTTTCCTTTGATTTTGTTTTCTTTTGTGTGTACTGATAGGGTCATGTTAGTGTGCTGCATTTAACATTGATATATCTGCTTGCCATGATCATTGGGTGACTTGTCTTCTTTTGCTTGCCTAGTTCTTTAAAATTTTCACATTTCTTTCAAAATCTTCATGTGTGTTGCGAAAGGAAATGTTTTGTGGGTTTTGTGTGTGTTTAGCATGTGTAAAACCGTTGAAAGGCAAAGTAAATAGAAAGCTCCCAAAATTGTCTTGAACTTGATGCATTAGGATTTCTAGTTTACTGGCTTTAGGTCTTATCGAGTCGTTAGGATGCACCCCGGTTTTCCCTCGGGGGGGGGGGGGTGTAATCATTGGGTTTCAGCACTCAAATATTTAAAGAAGTCCACCCTGAACCTAGTGAGTCAAATAATTCATGTTTGTTAGTATAAGGAAGTTTGTCGTAGTCAAGGGCCCTTAATCTCTTTTTGTGAAACTTAAGTGTAGGGGTTTTGGTTCCCATGTACATAAATAAATAAGGGGTGTTCTCTCTTCTCGCACGACTCCTATCACTCGGGAAAGTAGGTCTGAGGGGACTTTGTGCCTGGTGCTTTCGAGTCATCTGACTTGGGATGCACCGACCGAACTCCTGTTAAACGGGTGGTAGGGATCGCCCTTTCTGGAGATTTGGGGGAAGGTGTACGTGATAGTGTAAGTCCTCATAGGAACTGATTCACGAAACACGACCCTGGGAGAATCAAACACCAAACAATAAAAAGCTCTAATGAAAAAAAGAAAAAAAGTGTCAAATATGAACCAAAATGGACTTTACACATTGTATCACATTCAGAAGTTAAGGTTGCCCATGTCTTTCACTTAAGTCCTTAACTAACTTTCACGAATAACTCATTAGGCTAGGTGTGTGGACCGATTACATATATAGATTCGACCCGTAGTATTACCGCATCCCATGATCGACAATATGAGTCCAACGAGTCGTGTAGCTACAATTATTAATGCATCTTGGTCGGATTTTGTGGGTATATCCGCTGAAAACCCTCAGGAGACAACACTCCTCCTCCTTGGCGACAAGGAGGTTTAACGGCTTGTTGCACGTGCTAAGTGCAACCGTGATTCCTACGAAAGTGAGTTAGGATTTCTTGTTTTTCGTATGCTTTTCACTTTCTTTGTTTTGCTCGGGACTAGCAAAAGTTAGGTGTGGGGGTACTTGATTGACATCATTTCATTCTTATATTTGTATCTTATATCCATTATCTTTCACCTAAACAATGCTATGTAACGAGTTTTATGTTTAGTTTTCAGGCATAAATAGGTTTGAAGAGATGAAGCATAAAAGGACCCAAAAGCAGGGAAAAAGGACTGAATTGTGAGACCTGGGGACTAAGATGCAAGGGAGAAGGACCTGAACGTAACACCAAAGGACCAAAGAGCAAAACAAAATACTCCACACCATCATGGGAGTATTTTGGCAATTCTATTCGGCACGGAGCTCCAGCAAGAAAAGTAGATGCATCAAAGATCACCAATGACATCCAGAAAAGGCCAGAAGAAAACTTAGCGGGATCCGAACAATATAGACCGCCAATGGGCGGTCTATGACTGCTAATTGGCGGTCTGTTTTGGCCCAAATCCGCTAAGATTTTGGTGGGTCGCGTATTAGTGTGTATTTAGTCCATTTCTGGTATTTGTTAAGTCCCACATCAGGGGATTGTCCCAGATTACCTTTTTCAATGGCTATAAATAGAACTCTTCACCTTCTATTATAATCACTCCATATTTTGAGTGGTTATTCTTCCTACTAGCAGTGAGGCCTTGAAGCACACACTAAAGTAGGAGGATGCTACTTGAAATGTGAGTCATTTGTCAATAAAAGTTTCTTTGTTATGTTATTAGTTTCATTTTGCTTGTTTTACATTGTTTCATATTTCTTGCTTTACTTTGTTTAATTTCGTTTTATTAGTTTTAGTAGATTAGTTAATATGCTTTCTTTGCTTAGTTTAATAATTAGTGTAATGTGTAGTGAGTAGTTCCATCCCCTTTGGGCGTGGAGTAGATCTTCATACATGCATTAGAGAATGGAATGAATGCTTTATTTACAATGTGTTGATAAAACATGAATGTATGCTTGCTTGTTTAGGATAAAATTTATAACTTGATGTGTTTTGCCAAAACGATTAGACACCTCTCGTGCTTGTTTAGGTTCTGAAATAAACATCTTGTATATCTAAATGTTAATCAACTAGGTTGGTGAATAGATTGATAGGTTTTGCCATAACATTTAGACACTTCCTTTGCATCATAACACCACCTTCATTTGTGCTTAAAGAATGTGTTCAACACCCACCACTTTGCATGTGTGCACTCACTCCACCCCTTAGGGGTTTTCCACTTCTGAATTCCAGCGCTCTTCTTTTGTTCTTAGTTAAGTTTTAGTTAATTGTTTGTTGCTTTCTTTCGCATTTCGTTTTTCATAATGTAGTGTAGCGTAGAGTAGCATAATCAACTCTATGCTCTATTTTTTTCGCCACTTGATTTCGTGCAAACGAGAGGCTACTCACCTCCCTGAGGACGACCTGTACTTGCCACCGCTTCATCGCGGCCGTGCACTTGCGATTTACTTAAAACGTTCAACAAGAACCTTAATGGACTTTACACTTTTTATCACTTGAGGAGGTTAAGCTTGTCCATGTCTTTCACTTAAGTGCTTACTTATCTTGCACGAATAATTCATTAGGCTAGGTGTGTGGACAAGATACATATATAAAGTTGGCCCGTGGGATTATCACGTCCAATGATCGACAAAATATGTCCAACGAGTCGAGTTTCTAGATTAAATAATGCAACTATGTTCGGATTTTGTGGGTATATCCGTTGAAAACCCTGAGGAGAAAAACTCCTCCTCCTTGGTGACAAAGTTGTTTAACGGCTTGTTGCACGTGCTAAGTGCAACCGTGATTCCTACGAAAGTGAGTTAGGATTTCCCTGTTTTTCATATGATTGACATCATATCATGCATATATTTGTGTCTTATATCCATTATCTTGAACCTAAACAATGCTACGTAACGAGTTTTATGTTTGAGTTTCAGGAATAAACTGGATTGAGGAGAAGAGGCATAAAAGGACCTAAAAGCAAGAAAAAGGACTAAGTTGCAAGACTTATGGACTAAGATGCATAAGAGAGGGACCCGAATGTAAAACCAAAGGGCCATTGAGCAAATGAAGGAACTCCACACCATCATGAGGAGTATTTTGGCAATTCGATTCGGGCCCGAGCTCCAACAGCCGACTTGGATGCATCAAACATGAAGAAAACAAGCCAGAAAACCACACTCCAAAACCCAGACGGATCCAAACAATATAGACCGCCAATTAACGGTCCAAGACTGCTGATTGGTGGTCTATTTTGGTTCGGACCCGATAAAACTTTGTCGGGTAATGTATTAGGGTGTATTTAGTCTATTTTTGGTATGGGTTTAGTCCGATATCGGGGGATTGTCCCCGATTGCCTTTTTCTTTGACTATAAACAGAACTCCTCATCCTTTTGTACTCACCCATTGCTTGGTGGCATTCTCTCTACTTGGAGTAAAAGCCTTGAAGCAAAAACTCAAGGTGGAGAAGAATGCCACTTCCAATGTGAGTCATGTTAATAAAATAATTTTTCTTAGTTTCTTTTAATATTGTCTTGTCTATTAATTCTTGCATCCTTCTTTAGTTTAATTTCCTTTCAATTCGCTTCTTTAATATTTTTTGCTTGCTTAATTTTATTTCCTTTCAGTAGAATGTTTCATTTTGTTAATGTAGGTTGTAGTGTAATGATTAGTGAGTAGTTCCATCCCCATTTGGGGGGTGGAGAATAACGTGATGTGATTATGTGATGTATCGGGTGTGTGTGTTACCTTAATCCTTTGAGCCTTATTTGATTTCCATAACCATCTAATGGGATTTCACTCTTGTCTTAGATATGCTAATGCTATTGAATGAAGCTTAGAATATGCTTAGACTAGTGGACCTATTTTATGGGGAATGATGAGGTGAGGATAAGGATGGAGTGGATAAAGGAAACATGGCTTGTAGTTAGTTGCATGTGCTTTTGTTGCCCTTAGCTTGATTAATGTCTTGTATGTTTTAATGATAATGTGTTATCATATTTCATGTGGAGGCATAGTGGGGTTTGGTCTTTATACATGAGTTCATTTAGCTTCATTCCAATTATTGTCTTGCATGTTTTAATGATATTGTGTTATCTTATTTCATGTGGAGGTAAAGTTGGATTTTGTTTTATGATTTTCATGCACTACATGTTGTGATTAGCATAATTGAACACACACATACACATATCTTTGCATTCACATTCTTTCTCTACCCTATATCAGGTCTAGTTTTATTGCTTATTTTCCATTCTTTTTTTGCATTTTAGTGTAGTGTTGAACGTTTTAATTAAACTGCAAGTGCACGACCGCGTTGAAGCGGTGGCAAATACGGGTCGTCCTCAGGGAGGTGAGCAGCCTCTCGTTTGCATGAAATCATGTGGCAAAATAGGGAAGAGAGTTGATTATGCTACGCTACGCCACACTACAAAGTATGAAATATGAAATGCAAAAGAAAGCAACAAACGATTAACTGAAACTAAACTAAGAACGAAAGACGAGTGCTGGAATTCAGAAATGGAAAACCCCTAAGGGGTGGAGTGAGTGCACACATGCAAAGAGGTGGGTGTTGAACACATTCTTTAAGCACAAATGAAGGTGGTGTTATCATGCATAGGAAGTGTTTAAATGTTATGGCAAAACCTATCAATCCATTCACCAACCTAGTTGATTAACATTAACATATGCAAGTTGTTTATTTCAGAACCTAAACAAGCATGAGAGGTGTCTAATCATTTTGGCAAAACTCATCAAGTTATAAATTCTATCCTAAACAAGCAAGCATACATTCATGTTTTATCAACACATTGTGAATAAAGCATTCATTCCATTCTCTGATGCATGTATGAACATCTACTCCACCCCTCAAAGGGGATGAAACTACTCACTACACATTATACTAATTATTAAACTAAGCAAGGAAAACATATTAACTAAGCTACTAAAACTAATGAAATGAAATTAAAAAAGTAAAACAAGCAAAATGAAACTAATAACATAACAAAGAAACTTTTATTAACAAATGACTTACATTTCAAATAGCATCCTCCTACTTTAGTGTGTGATTCAAGGCCTCACTTCTAGCAGGAAGAATAGCCACTCAAAATATGGAGTGATTACATTAGAAGGTGAATAGTTCTATTTATAGCCATAGAAAAAGCCACTCCGGGACAATTCCCCGATGTGGGACTAAACAGATACCAAAAATAGCCTAAACATCCTCTAATACATGTGCTGGAGAAATTTGGGCGGATCCAGAGTGATCTGGACCGCCAATTGGTTGTCCATAAACTTTGGATCGGGTTGGAATTTGTTGTAGGCTTTTCTTGCTGGTATTGTTTGTCTTGGATGCGGTTACATGACTTGTTGGAGCTCCGACCCGAATAGAATTGTCAAAATACTCCCCATGATGGTGTGGAGTTTTCTGTTTTGCTCTTTGGTCCTTTGGTCTTACGTTCAGGTCCTTCTCCCTTGCATCTTAGTCCCCAGATCTCACAATTCGGTCCTTTTTCCCAGCTTTTGGGTCCTTTTATGCTTCATCTCTTCAAACCTATTTATTTCTGAAATTCAAACATAAAACTCGTAACATAGCATTGTTTAAGTGAAAGATAATGGATATAAGATGCAAATATGAGAATGAAATGAGGTCAATCAAATACCCACACACCTAACTTTTGCTAGTCCCGAGCAAAACAAAGAAAGGAAAAAGCATACGAGAAAAACAAGAAATCCTAATTCACTTTCGTAGGAATCACGGTTGCACTTAGCATGTGCAACAAGCCGTTAAATCTCCTTGTCGCCAAGGAGGAGGTGTGTTGTCTCCTGAGGGTTTTCAGAGGATACACCTACAAAATCCGAACAAAGATGCATTAATCAATCTAGCTACACGACTCGTTGGACTCATATTGTCGATCATGGGATGCGGTAATACTACGGGTCGACTCTATATATGTAATCTGTCCACACACCAAGCCTAATGAATTATTCGTGAAAGTTACTTAAGGACTTAAGTGAAAGACATGGGCAACCTTAACTTCTGAATGTGATACAATGTGTAAAGTCCATTTTGGTTCTTATTTGACACTTTTTTCTTTTTCTTTTTCTTTGGAGCATTTTATTGGTTGGTGTTTGATTTCCCAGGGTCGGGTTTCGTGCATCATTTCCTATGAGGACTTACACTATCACGTACACCTTCCCCCAAATCTCCACATAGGGCGATGCCTACCACCCGTGTAACAGGAGTTCGGTCGGTGCACCAGGCACAAAGTCCCCTCGGACCTACTTTCTCGAGTGATAGGAGCCGTGCGAAAAGAGAGAACACCACTTATTTATTTATCTACATGGGAACCAAAACCCCTACCCTTAAGTTTCACAAAAAGAGATTAAGGGCCCTTGACTACGACAAACTTCATTATACTAACAGACACGAATTATTGACTCACTAGGTTCAGGGTGGACTTCTTTAAATGTTTGAGTACTGAAACCCTATGATTACACGCCCCCCGAGGGAAAACTGGGGTGCATCCTCATGACTCAATAAGACCTAAAGCCAGTAAACTAGATATCCTAATGCATCAAGTTCAAGACAATTTTGGGAGCTTTCTTTTTAGTTTGCTTCTCAACGGTTTTTGCACATGCTAGACACACGCAAAACCCACAAAAACATTTTCTATCCGCCAGTTGGAGGGTGATCTTAGTTGGTTTCAATTCTCCCAAATTTAACTGTTGATAAACAGAAAATGGGAGGAGGTTGACCGCTATCGTACACTGAATAGTCGGACACCCACGGTCCTTGTACTTTGTGTATGGGGGATGGGACAAAAGTGAGTTTTCACTCACATCTAAGAATGCTTTCTTAGGAACATTGGTCTTCCTCTTGGTTCTGCAGAGATCTTTCCACACATTGGCATATTGAGGTATTTGTTGGATGACATCCAACAAGGGGATGTTAACCTTCACTTCTAGTGTCCCCTATCGTACACTGAATAGTAGGACACCCAAGATCCTTGTATTTTGTGTAGGCGGGATTGGACAAAAGTGAGCTTACATTTGCAGCCAAGAATGCTTTCTTAGGAAGATTGGTCTTCCTCTTGGTTGTACAAAGATCCTTCAACACTTTGGCATATTGAGGTATTTGTTGGATGACATCCAACAAGGGGATGTTAACCTTAACTTGCTTAAACACCTCCAATATCTTGTCCATTGTGTCACTCTGCTTTTTGGTTAACCTACTTGGATAAGGAGGTTTTGGCAGGTAGGTTTTCTGCAGTGCCTGAGAAGGAGGCGTTGGTGTATTACCCTCACCCTCAGCCTCTTCTTCACCACCATTCCCACTAAGGGATGCATAGATGGTGGTGGTGGTGGCAAGGAAATGTGATTGTCAACCTGCTTTCCATTCCTTAAGGTCACAATGGAATTGACATGGTGAATAGGTTCCTCCACATGGTTCACTTGCCTCCCACGAGGTACCACATTCTTATTTTGCATGTGTTGTTGCTGGTACATGCGGGGGTTAGCCTCAGGCTGGCAAGGCAAAGACCGTCTCTCTCTTTCATGTACAGACTGAGCCAATTGGCCCATCTGAAGCTCTAGAGATTTGACGGTCTGCTGATTTGAAGTGAGAACTTGACTTGTGGATGACATAAAAAATTTCACATAGTTCTCAAGTCCACGAGTCAAGTTCTCAAGCGAATTAAACCGGGTTTCAAAGTTGTTAGAATTTGGGAAACCTGGTTGGTTGGTGCTTGGAACTTGGGGTTGCTGATATGAATGAGCATGCATGGGAGGTTGGTGTGGTTGATTAGGTGGTCGAGAGGAGGTTGAAGGACCACCCGGGGCATTATTTTGGTTCCATAAAAAATTGGGGTGGTTCCTCCATCCAGGATTATAAGATGATGAGTATGGGTCATTCCTAGCTCTGTCATAGATGACATTGACACATTCAATCTCAGGAGGAATGGACGCACACTCGCTTTCTATATGACCTATCCTACCACATGAATGACAGGGAACTCGACCAGATGGGACATGTGAGGTGCACTTTGTTGGTTTTGGAGCTCAATCGAATCCATACAGCGCATTAAAGCCGCCATGCGTGCCTCGGTGGCTGTAGTGGTATCGATAGAAAATGCGGCACCCGATCTAGTCGAGTTTGCATTCGCGATCCTTGCTCCTATGCTAGATGATGTAGGTGGTTCCCTTACACTCTCCCATTGCATTGTTTTCTCAGCAAGGTCTTCTAGGAAAGCCCATGCCTCCCTTTCAACCTTTCCCAAGAACTCTCCTTGACACATGGACTCAAGGAGCGTTCGGGACGGGATGTGAAGACCCTCGTAAACAATCTGGCAAAGATGCCACAACTCAATGCCATGGTGAGGGCATGAGGATAGTAGCTCCTTGAACCTCTCTCGATATGCATGAAATGTCTCAGTCTCCAGTTGATAGAATGAATTGATTTCGTTCCTCAATTTTTGAGTCCGATGATTTGGAAAGTATTTCTTGAGGAATGCATATTGAAACTCATCCCAAGTCCTAAAGGCATTCACATGGTTGCTGTACAACCACTTCTTGGCGTCATCCTTTAGTTGTTGCAGCTTGGACATAGAACATACCTCCTCAAATTCCCTGAGAAAGATATAGGGGTCACATTTCCCAGTGAAGTGAGGGAGCATGGAAATAAACTGAGGCTTAACCTCAAAATGGTTCCCATTTGCCTCTGGCAATACGATGCATGAGGGCAGAGCAGTACGGCTCGGGTAGCATCGATCACGGAGAGGTATGGGAAGGACAACAGGAAGAACATGTCAAACAGGTCGGTCCAGCAACTGCTCCTCCTCACAGAAATTAGCAACCATTGAACCCGGACTGTGTGCGACACGAGAGGAGGAAGGCGTCGAGAAATCGACTACTGAAGCAGGGTTGACAACACGTCTCGTCAAACGACCACTCTCGTCCCGTGCCCACGAAAGCATGCACAAAGGTGCACACACACAAAACAAATTTCTTTTTTAACAAAGAATGTGCGTAGAGGAGAAGACGGGGGAACACAGGAGAGAAAGAATGACTCAAGAGAGAAGGGAAGAAGTCCTTAAGCTACGGCGGATGGGTACAGGTAGAAGCACACAAGCAAACAAGGCTCAAGCAATCCTACGGTCGTTATAGGTCCTTACAGCTAGACGACGCCTAATTGCGAGGTCACACGGCCTCAATACGCCTCACCTCCCTACGACAAGGACCACAAAGCCCAGCAAGGGAGCCAAGATCCGGAGATCTTGTCTCTCCTACTATCGACAAAGTGGGCAACGCCGATCAGGTCATGACGGTCGGGACCAGATCACTCTCCTAATGTGCCCGAAGTCCTTAGGGCCAATGTCTACTTGATTTTAAAATTAGGCTCTTGATTAGTGTGGTTTTTGGGGCGAAGGAAAGGGTGATGAAATCGCCCACCTTATCTTTTATGGGACAACCCCTCCTTAGTAGCGTTTTGGAGTCTAAATCTAACAATCAACTCTCCAAACAAACGCTCAACTCACACTTGTTTCAATGCACTTCCTACTAACTAATGCATGTTCATACGAATTGCATGAATGAGAGTACAAGGTGCGTACCTCACGCCAGCACTCAGCAACTGAAAATAAAGCTAAAATGAAAGACAATCTATATGCCTTAGTCACATACATGATGCATGACCTAAACAAAAAGAATGCCTAATCTTTTGCTTTGGATTTTAGGATCCAAGTTGCTTAAAGGAGGTTTGATTATTGATCTAGGAACAAACTATAAGTCAAAACATGCCAAATCAAGTCCCAGATCACTACATCAATTATGCAAACAGACCAAAGAAATGAGAGAGCAAACGGAGGTTACCAGACCGCTGATTGACGGTCTACAGTGCCCAGCTTGCCTCAAAAATTCTCCAGGTGTTCCTCCTGGCGACTCCAAGTCTCCTGAAACAAAGAAAACTACAAGACAAAAATTAAATCCACTCGACTCGTGTAAACATGAGTCTGGACTGGCACCTCCCCGACAACGGCGCCAAAAACTTGTTGAACGTTTTACTTAAACCGCAAGGCACGACCGCATTGAAGCGGTGGCAAATACGGGTCATTCTCAGGGAGGTGAGCAGCCTCTCGTTTGTACGAAATCAAGTGGCAAAATAGGCAAGAGAGTTTATTATGCTACGCTACGCTACACTACAAAGTATGAAGTATGAAATGTGAAAGAAAGCAACAAACGATTAAGTAAAACTCAACTAAGAACGAAAGACAAGTGCTGGAATTCAGAAATGGAAACCCCTAAGGGGTGGAGTGAGTGCGCACATGCAAAGAGGTGGGTGTTGAACACATTCTTTAAGCACAAATGAAGGTGGTGTTATCATGCATAGGAAGTGTCTAAATGTTATGGCAAAACCTATCAATCCATTCACCAACCTAGTTGATTAACATTTACATATGCAAGTTGTTTATTTCAGAACCTAAACAAGCATGAGAGGTGTCTAATCATTTTGGCAAAACTCATCAAGTTATAAATTCTATCCTAAACAAGCAAGCATACATTCATGTTTTATCAACACATTGTAAATAAAGCATTCATTCCATTCTCTGATGCATGTATGAACATCTACTCCACCCCCCAAAGGGGATGGAACTACTCACTACACATTATACTAATTATTAAACTAAGCAAGGAAAGCATATTAACTAAGCTACTAAAACTAATGAAATGAAATTAAACAAAGTAAAACAAGCAAAATGAAACTAATAACATAACAAAGAAACTTTTATTAACAAATGACTCACATTTCAAGTAGCATCCTCCTACTTTAGTGTGTGCTTCAACGCCTCACTTCTAGTAGGAAGAATAGCCACTCAAAATATGGAGTGATTACATTAGAAGGTGAAGAGTTCTATTTATAGCCAAAGAAAAGGCAATCTGGGACAATTCCCCGATGTGGGACTAAACAGATACCAAAAATAGCCTAAACAACCTCTAATACATATGCTGGAGAAATTTGGGTGGATCCAGAGTGATCTGGACCACCAATTCGCGGACCCAGACCGCCAATTGGCGGTCCATAAACTTTGGATCGGGTTGGAATTTGTTGTGGGCTTTTCTTGTTGGTATTTTTTGTCTTGGATGCGGTTACTTGACTTGTTGGAGCTCCGACCCGAATAGAATTGCCAAAATACTCCCCATCATGGTGTGGAGTTTTCTATTTTGCTCTTTGGTCCTTTGGTCTTACGTTCAGGTCCTTCTCCCTTGCATCTTAGTCCCCAGATCTCACAATTAAGTCCTTTTTCCCAGCTTTTGGATCCTTTTATGCTTCATCTCTTCAAACCTATTTATTTCTGAAATTCAAGTATAAAACTCATAACATAGCATTGTTTAGGTGAAAGATAATGGATATAAGATGCAAATATGAGCACGAAATGATGTCAATCATGTAGTTTGATCATAACTCCTTTCTCTCATTTCTTTCCCACTCGCCTTCGAACAAACAAAAGTCAACACACCTCCCTGTGGATCGACCCGTATTTGCCACCGCTTCAACACGGCTGTGTACTTGCAGTTATAATTAAAACGTTCAATCACGTTTTTGGCGCCGTTGTCGGAGATGCACCCGGTTTTACCTCGTGGGGCGAGTAATCATAGGATTTCAGTACTCAAACATTTTAAGAAGTCCACCCTGAACCTAGTGAGTCAATAATTCGTGTTTGTTAATATAAGGAAGTTTGTTGTAGTCAAGCACCCTTAAATCATGTTGTGAGACATTAAGTGTACGGGTTTGGGTTCATGTGTAGATAAGAAATAAGTGAGTAGGTGCTCTCTCTTCTCATACGGCTCCAATCACTCGGGAAATTAGGTCTAAGGGGACTTTATGCATGGTTTTTTCGAGTCATCTTACTTGGGATGCACCGACCGAACTCCTGTTACAGGGGTGGTAGGAATTGCCCTTTGTGGAGATTTGGGCAAGGTGTACGTGATAGTGTAAGTTTCTTAATCGTTTTAAATACCGCAAGTGCACGGCCACGTTGAAGCGGTGGTAAATATGGGTTGATCCACAAGGAGGTGCGTAGTCTCTGGTTTGTTCGAAGGAAATTTGGAAAAGAGGGGAAGAAGTTGTGATTACACTAAACTAGACTAACTACACTAAACGAGTAAGCATCAAATAAGGAAAACAAAAGCAAGGGAAATTGAAAGCTGGAAATAAGAAATGGAAAACCCCTAAGGGGTGGAGTATGTACACACATGTAAAAAGATGGTGAAGAATGCATTATATAGGCACAAATGTAGGTCATGTTTTCATGCATAGGAAGTGTCTAAAGGTTATGGCAAAACCTATCAATCCATTCACTAACCTAGTTGATTAACATTCATATACACAAGCTGGTTATTTCAGAACCTATACAAGCATGGGAGGTGTCTAAGATGTGTGGCAAAACCCATCAAGTGTAGTATTCTACTCTAACAAGCAAGCATACATTCACATTTATCAACACAATCAAAATATAAAGCATTCATATCCATTCTTTAATGCATGCATCAACATCATCTCTACCCCCAAAGGGGGATAGATCTACTCACTACTCATTACTCTAACAATTAAACTAAAAAAGAAAAGAAATATTCTAACTACTTTAGCCTAGAATCAAAGAAATAAAACTAAGCTAAGCATGCATAAAGAAACAACATAAGAACAAAACAATGGAAAAATTATTTTATTAGATGACTCACATTGAAGGTAGCATTCTTCTCAACCTTGAGATTTTGCTCCAAGTCTTACTCCAAGTAGAGAGAATGCCACCAAGTAATGGGTGATTACAATAGAAGGTGAAGAGTTCTATTTATAGCCATAGTTAGGTGTGGGGGGTATTTGATTGGCATCATATCATGCATACATTCATGTCTTATATCCATGATTTTGAGCCTAAACAATGCTACATAACAGTTTTGTGTTTAGCTTTCAGGAATAAATAGGGTTGAGGAGAAGATGCATAAAAGGACTCAAAAGCAAGGAATAGGACTAAGTTGCAAGACTTATGGACTGAGATGAAAGAGAGAAGGACACGGATGTAAAACCAAAAGGATCAATGAGCAAATTAAGATGCTCCACACCTTAATGAGGAGTATTTTGGCAATTAAATCTGGGCCCAACCATCAACAACGAAATAGGGTTTATCAAACACCATGAAATAAAGCCAAAATAAAGCCACCCGAAAACGGACCTGATCAAGCCCATTCAGACAGCCAATTAGCTATCCCAGACTGCTAATTGGCTGGCTATTTTGTCCCAAATTACACGTGATTCGGTCGGTTGTTGAATTAGGTTGTATTTAGTCCATTTATGGTATGCTTTTTAGTCCCATACCGGAGGATTGTCCCGGATTACCTTTTGTATTCACCCATTGCTTGGTCGCATTCTCTCTACTTGGAGTAAAAGCCTTGAAGAAAAAACTCAAGGTGGAGAAGAATGCCACTTGTAATGTGAGTCGTGTAAATAAAATAATTCTTCATAGTTTTGTTAGTTTTATATTGTCTTTATTTTGATGCTTGCATGCTTCTTTAGTTTAATCTCCTTTCATTTCGCTTTTTTAATATTTCTTTCTTCCTTAGTTTAATTTCCTTTAAGTATAATGTTTCATTTTGTTAATGTAGTTAGTGTAATGATTAGTGAGTAGTTCCATCCCCATTTGGTTGTGGAGAAATATGTGATGTATTAGGTGTGTGTTATCTTAATCATTTGAGCCTGACATGATTTCCATAACCATCTAATGGGATTTCATTCTTGTCTTTGATATGCTAATGCTCTTGCATGAAGCTTAGCATATGGCTATACTAGTGGAGGAATGATGAGGTGAGGAGATGGATGGAATTAATAAAGGAAACATGACTTGTAGTTGCATGTACTCTTGTTGACCTTACCTGGGTTGTTGTCTTCTATGTTTTAATGATTGTCTAACTCTTATTTCATGTGGAGGCATAATGAGGTTTGGTCTTTATACGTGAGTTCATTTAGCTTCATTCCAATTATTGTCTTGTATGTTTTAATGGTATTGTGTTATCTTATTTCATGTGGAGGCAAAGTTGTATTTAGGTTTACGATTTTCATGCACTACATGTTTTGATGAGCATAATTGAACACACACACATACACATATCTTTGTATTCACATTCCTTCTCTATCCCCTATGGGGTTTAGTTTTATTGCTTATTTTCCATTTCCTTTTGCATTTTAGTGTAGTTTGATCACAACTCCTTTCTCTCCTTTCTTTCCCACTCGCCTTCGAACAAACAGAAGTCGACACATCTCCCTGTGGTTCGACTCGTATTTGCCACCGCTTCAATGCGTCCGTGCACTTGCGGTTATAATTAAAACGTTCAATCACGAGTCGATTTGGGACCTTTCGGAGATTACAATTAAATTGTTAAACAAGGAAAGAATAGTAGTGTTTTGATGCAAAAATTGTGTGAGAGTAAGTGAGCCTATTCACATCTAAATAGGATTTTAAAGAGAAAGTGGCAAAATTGGCTTCCTCAAGCTTGCGACAAGGGATGAAGTTAGCAACCGAGAAGACTTCGTCCGACGCCTTTTGAGCGACATCGTCAACCGGAAGGAAATGATGCAAATGTGGTACCGGAGGAGTCAGAGCACGAGAGGACGAGGGTTGTGTGTCTTGTTTCTTCTTAGTGGGACGTTCGGTAACCCCCTCCGGAGTGCCTCGCTTCTTGGAGTTGGACATTTTCCTACAGTTCATTGTGGAGGAGGAGGGTGGAGAAGGATGTAGGAAGACAATGGGAGTCGAAAAATGGACGAAAACTGGGTGGTGGATGGCTAGACTGGGTTTGCGGTCGACCGAAGGAGTAGGGGCGGCATCTAGGGTTTAGAGATATTAGATGAAAAAGTGAAGATGAATCCCTTGATTTTGCCCTAAAAAGGTGATGAAATGACATATACGGTCGACTGGAAGGTTTTTTTTAAACCACGCGACCACACAACATTGGCACAAAAACGGTCGGACTAGGAGACTTAGAAGTCGTCCGAAAGGGTGAAAGAGAAGAAGCTCGACACTTACTGGCCATTTTCGGTCGGACGAAAAGAGATAGTCGGTCGACCGAGCGATAAGAGAAAGAGAGAAGAAAACTGCTGGGTGATTTTCGGTGGGATAAAGAAAGAGGCACATTCGACCGAAAGACCACCACAGTCAACCGAAACATAAAATGGTTCTACCAGACATTTAAGTGAACTTAAGTCAGAACAACCAGAAGACAATCAGTCGAACGGAGCACAAAGGGCGGTTGACCGAAAAACACCAGAGAAGACAAAATGACACACAAAACGTACCGGTCGAACCAACAAAATATTTCGGTCCACCGATAGAGACAGAAATTTAAAAAATAACTTGCAACACAGTAATCCAGTCGAATGAAAGACAATTTTGGGTTGACCGAACAGAGTCTGAAAGTAACAAACAATTGAAAAACACCACAAAAATCCGCAGAACTACATATATAACCTCAATCATGTAGCAAATTTGAAAGTAAGGCATGATATATCAAGGTTATAGGTCATTTAAATTGTACATGCCTAGATTATGTCTTATATGACAAAATTGATCAACATTTAAGGGTTTTGTAAAGATGTCCGCAAGTTGATCACTTGTGGGAACAAATACTAGCTTAACGTCTTCTTTTGTTGCATGGTCTCTAAGAAAGTGATGTTTTACTTCGATATGTTTAGTTCTTGAATGCAATATGGGGTTTTTCGAAAGATTGATAGCACTAACGTTGTCAGAAAATATAGGAGTAGTTTGAAACTCAAGTTTCAAGTCTTTGAGGGTTTGCCATATCCATAAGACTTGTGCACATGCATAACCGGCGACAATATATTCGACCTCGGTTGTAGACAATGCAACACTATTTTGTTTCTTACTAAACTAAGAGACAAACGATTTTCCCAAAAATTGGCAAGTACCACTAGAGCTTTTATGATCTAAAATGCAACCGGCATAGTCGGCGTCGTTATAAGCAACAAGATCAAAAGCCCTAGTCTTGGGGTAAAACAAACCAAAATCTTGAGAGACTTTGAGGTAATGAAAAATATGTTTCAACGCATTAAAATGAGATTCTCTTGGACAAGCTTGAAAACCAGCACATAAACACAGGGAAAACATAATATCCGGATGACTAGAGGTAAGGTAAAGCAAGGATCCTATCATACCTCGATATTTCTTGATATCCACCTCCTTGCCATTTTCATCTTTGTCCAGCTTCGTGCTAGTGCTCATAGGATTGTTGTGTGGCTTTCTATCTTCAAGACCAAAGCGTTTTAGAAGTTCTTTTGAAGTTGATACCACAATTAAAGATTTGAAGGAAGATTTAAATTGTTTTCCAAATTGGCATGCATCACAAAGTTTGTCCTTTTTGAAATCAATTTTTGGTTTCCCTCCCTTGTAACCTAAACCATGTTTTGTTAGAGATTGTGTTTGTGTTCCAAGAAGCATGTCAAGCATTTTTCTTCCTAAAGTGAATTTGTCTAAATCTTTTGTGAGTTTCTTATTTTGGCAATGAGATCATATGTATGACTCTCTTTTGTATATTTCAAAGTCTTTATCTCATGATGTAGAGTTTCAATTTCTTTGCAAGCATGTCACATTTGATAGATAAATCTAAATTCACTTTTATTCCTAATTTGGTTTTATGACAATCATTTCATAACGCTCAGCAAGTTCTTGAAAAGCATCTAATAAATCATCATAAGGAGGTGTTTCATTAAGGGATACCTCATCATCGTCAATCTCCACCACGTGAGGTTGGTCACTCGTCTTTGGTGATGGAGGTACACTTGAGTCGGAATCAACATTATTAGCCATGAAACACATGTGTGCTTCTTCTTCTTGGGAGTATTTGGAGTCGGAGTCCTTTGATGAGCCTGAGTCATCCCAAGTGGACTTGAGAGCCTTTTTCCCATCTTTCTCGTGATGATCCCTTCTCTTGCAATCATCACGTCTTCTAGGTCTCTCTTCTTTTTCTTTTCGTGATGGCCTTTCATCTCTATCTCTTCTTGGTCTCTCATCCCTTTCTCTTCTAGGAGGATATTTCTTTTCTTCTCTTCATTCATGATCCATCGGCCTAAGCAATAGGCAATCCTTCTTTATGTGGCATGTTTTGTTGCACTCATAGCAAGTGAATATCCTAGAAGATTCTCCTCTTCCTTTTGCAAATTTTCTTTTGGAGAGGAACTTCTTGATGTTTTGGGTTAGGAAAGAAACATCTTCATCGGTTTCCACATCTTCGATTGCTTCCAAATCCGAGGTTGCTTTTAAGGCGATTTGCTTCTCTTTCTGTCTACCCCCTTCCCGTTCCTTCTCCTTCTCTCTTCTTTATTCCATTTGAATCTCATAAGCCATGAGACTTCCAATGAGATCCTCCATCTTCAACTTTGAGAGATATTTGGCTTCTTCAATCGCTGTAATCTTTTTTTCCCAATCCAAGGTCAAAGTCCTAAGAAACTTTTGTACCCTATCACTTTTAACCAACACCTTACCAAGGTTCTTCAAAGAGTTAGTAATAAAAGTAAAACGAGTATACATCGCGCTAATGGATTCATTCGATTTCAAAGCAAACATTTCATACTTTTGCATAAATGAATCTATCCTACTTTCTTTAACCAATGATCGACCTTCAAAGTGACTTTCTAACATATGGGAAGCTTGAAATGTGGAAGTAAAAACTATTAATTCTACTATATTGTTCTTCGGTTAAACCACACATAAGTATGTTCATGAGTTTAGCATTCATTTGAATAATGGCTAATTCATCATCATCCATGGTTTCTAATGGTTTGTTTTGAACGTATGGTATTTGAAAGAACACCCATAGTTTAACATCATAAGATTGTATGAATGTGCTCATATGTTTCTTCGAATAGGCATAGTTGGTTCCCTCAAACAAAGGAAGTCTTCTGGGATGAAATCCCTCACGTTGTTGGGCGATTGCTACAAATGTGAATTTATCTAAATGCATTTAAGAAGGCTCTGATACCAAATGTAGGATCTACTAGGCCCTAATATTAGTCTAAAGGGGGGGGGGGGGTGAATAAACTAATTAAGATAGTTTAATAAACTATGCCAAATTAAAAGCTAAGACAAATTAATGTGAAGAAGAGAACAACAAACCACAACACCATATGTATAGAGGTTTGAATCCAATCACCAGATCCTAGTCCCCTCTTACGAATTTCTCTTACTCGAGCAACTTCGCGTCCTCCAATAATCTGATCTCCGTTGCGGGCCTAGATCACGCCTTTACACAACAAGCTTTGCGAACACCCTCGCCTAGCTTGGACCACCTTCTCACAATCCGAGAAAAACTTCACTCTGGAAGCTTAGTACAACTCTTCAAGACTTTGCTTCAGCAACTAATCTTGAGCACTTTAAATGGATGATGTAATCAAAGATGATGATTTCAAGTGGGATGATCTGAGCACAAGTGTTTAGAGCAACATTGAGAGTAGTAGTGAGATTTTGAGCTTGAAGAAAGATTGGTGCCTTTAGATGAGTGTTCTCAACTATATTTATAAGCTCTAAACTAGTTCTAGCCATTGGGATTGAAATGGTATAAAGTTGAGCAACAAAACACAAGGTAGGAAGTGAAAACACACATTTCAGGACACCAACGATCGACCAGATCGGGTTAATCAGTCGACCAGTATGCAAAAATAATTGTTTCGGTCGAGCAAAGGTGGTGACGGTCGGACCAACTGGGCTAGAACTTAAGTGATCGGTCAAATGAACTGGATCAAGAGTTCGACCGAAAATGACCAGTAAAATTGGATCTGGAAAAGATGCAAGAATCGACTGTTAAGAGAGTTTCGGTCGACCATTTGACGTGTTCGATTTTAGATAGGACAAAGTCAAGGACTATCGGTCGAACAGAATGAATTGAGGGTTCAACCGAAAACTTCCAATAAAAATGTGTCGCTGAAGTTTTCAAGAATCGGTCGACCTTTTAGGAACGTTCGGTCGACCGGAAGACCAAATCCAAAAGAGGGGTTAGGTGAGAAATGTGTATACGACCGTTGGTATATACGAAAAGTATAACGGTCATATTTAATACGAATACGGAAATGCAATCAGTTAAACAAAAGCTAAGTTTCGGTCGATCGAAAGTCTCACTAACCAAGACACGTGTCGACATCTGATAGGCTGGAGGATTTGAATTGGATAAACTAATTCCTATCACTTGACAAGTTGAAATGGTCGAACAGAAAAGGTATGTTGGTCGACCGTGTTTAGACAGGCAAACCAAATATTTGTAACGCTCGAACTCGAAGAGAAATTTGGTGGACTGTTATGGACATAATAGGACGTTCTGGGACAGTTTGATGAATTTGGTCGAACCAAATGGTTCTACTGGTCTTGTAGGATCCTAATCCTAATTGTGCCTTAATCATGTTTTAGGTGGTGATTAGGGGGAGATGAAGATGGACGGCTAGGATGAAAGATGGTTGGTTGAGGGGTTGAGATGGAGTGGAGATGAGATGAGTGGTGGAGATGGATGGATTGGATTGGATGGTGAGGATTGAATTGGGAGGAGATATTTATTGGTTTCCCTCTCTCTCTCTCTCAGTTGCTCTCTCTCTCACGATTCTCTCTCTCTCCCTCCTGCAGTGGTCCTCCGACGTGGTGGTGGTGTTCTCCGGCGAAGTGAAGATTTGCTCTGGTTTGGTGGTGGGAGGTGAGTTCTTCGTTTTGCCACCGTCCTTTTGCTTCGTTTCTCTCTCGCAACCTCACTCCTTCTGTTTGCTGTGGTTGTGGTGGTAGAGGTTGGTGGAGGTGTTGGAGTGCTCGAGGGTGTCGAGAAGAGGTGTTGATCGTCGTTTGGACGCGAGGTTCGTCGACGGATCGTATTTGGGGAGACGTGCTCGTGGAGGCGTCGTCACGGTTCTTCAAAGGTCTCTTCAGACCTTCCGGTATGTCAAGCTCGCTCACTTTATTACCGTGAGTATTTGGAAGTCGACGGTAGGCCGTTCGGCTCGTCGCAAGTTAATGTGCAGCAGATTTTACTGCCCGATCGGTCGACCGGTTGGTGCAAACGGTCGACCGTTCGTGAAGAAAATACGGGTTCTGCTTGAAATCGGTCGAACGATGCCTTGTGGCGGTCGACCGATTGTGCATAAAAGGCACACCTGGTGAGTTTCGGTCGACCGGGTCCCCTTTGCCGGTCGACCGTGTGCACTGTCTTAAGTCGGGTGGGAGCGTTGACCATCTAAACGGTCGACCGCTCTTTGACTTTGTTCGACCGTGACTTAAGTGAGTTGGGTGGTCGGTTCGACCGAATGTGGGTTCGGTCGACCGGACTTGCGTGTTGAGCGTGAGGAACGCTCTGGATGAAATCGGTCGACCGAGGAGGTCTCGGCGTTCGACCAGTTTCAGGACGCGAGAGAGGGATTATTCCGTGTGGGATCGGTCGACCGAAGGATGCTCGGAGTTCGACCGATCGGACGTTTTGTTCGTTGAACCTGGGTGTTGACCATCTAAACGGTCGACCGTCCCGTGATTTTGGTTCGACCGAACGAGTGTGGCTTTGGGAATCGGTCGACCGATGGAGTGCCGGTCAAGGTGGATTGCCCTGTATTTGCTTGATTCGATCGACCGGGACTTTTGGTTCGGTCGACCGTTTGTGTCCTGTTATGCACTATGGAGGTGCTGTTGTCGTGGTTGTCCGTGTTGGGCGAGTCGTAGTGCCGATGTTCTTCCGGCAAGTGTGCTAGGGTGCACGAGTGTTGCGGTGGTTGGTTGGAATTAGACCTAGAGCCCCGTAACTGTATGAGGGTTGTGGTTGGTTGAAAATAGACCTAGAGCCCAGCTAGTCTGTACGAAGTTGGCTGAAATTAGACCTGGAGCTCCGTAGTGCGTTCGGGTTGGTTGAAATTAGACCTGCAGCCTGAGCAGGGACCGCGTGTAGGGGTTGGTTGAAAATAGACCTGGAGACCTTAGACGTTTGGGTTGGTTGAAATTAGACCTGGAGCCCTTGGTCGTGTCGTGGTAGCTGCGGTTGGTTGAGATTAGACCTGGAGCCCAGCTTGGCGACGAGTGTGTGTCGCGGCGGTTGGTTGAGATTAGACCTGGAGCCCCGTGACTGTGGTGGGTGCGGCGGTTGGTTGAGATTAGACCTGGAGCCCCGTACCTGCGGTGTGTGCTGTGGTTGGGTGAGAGAGCCCTGGAGCCCAGCCTGGTTGTGATGCTTTTCTTGTTTAGTAGAATTGCATGCTAGGGTGCCTTTTCATTTCATGCATTTAGAGTTTGGCATACGGGGTTTCCTTCTGGAAACTTAGGCATTGTTGCATGTTTAATTTCAGGCCGTGATCGTGCGTTAGGGGGTGGTGACCGAGGAGAGGAGCGCTGCTACCGGATCCAGCTTTCTCTCGGTTGAGGTCGTGTGATTACTGTTTCCTTCGTTTATGCTTTTGATGTAATCACAACTTTTGTAAACTCTGATGTTCGGATATATTTATATATATATGTTGGTGCACCTGTGTTCCTTTATTTGCATAATATCCTCTGTTGTTTGAGTGTTATAAAAATTTTAAATTTTTCGCTGTGTTGAGGATGTTACAACTTGGTATCAGAGCGGTCGGTTCCAGTGTCCTTATCCAAAGAAACCACACTTAGAGTTTTAGAGTCTGCATTAGTTCATGCATTCATGGTTTTGATGTGTGCTGTTTTCTTTGTGTATAGATGCCTCCGAGACGCGTGAGACCTCCCCCACGGGACCGCAGCACCAGTAGTGAGGCTGGGGGCGCGGACTGTGCAGAGGAGCGGCGGATGCTCTATGACACGGTGGGTCGACTGGGAGCGATGTTGGATCGCCAGTCAGGTAGAGGAGAGCCAGCGGCGGCAGGAGCGATGCTCGACCGCTTTATGAGACAACACCCGCCTACTTTCGATGGTAGAGGAGAGTCTGAGGCCGCAGAGGATTGGGTCCTGAAGATTCAGGAGATCCTGCAGGCGATTGAGTGCCCGCCTGAGAGGCAGATAGGCTTGGCAGCTTATGTGTTGGGCGGAGACGCGTCCAACTGGTGGAGGACCAGATCTGTTGTGGTGTTTGAGGGCAGGGCTGAGGTCAGCTGGGAGGAATTCCTACGGGAGTTCAATGAGTAGTATTTCCCAGAGCATGTCAGAGATGGGAGGAGAGAGGAGTTTATGACTCTCGAGCAGGGAGACGCGACCCTGGCTGAGTATACCCGGAGGTTCAACGCGCTGGAGCGTTACTGTCTGGAGATCTGTGTGACGCCCCTGCAGAGGGCGAGGAAGTTTATACGGGGGCTGAGGAAGCACCTCCGTACTCAGGTGACCTACAGTATGCCTCAGACGCTGGCAGATGCGGTGAGATTTGCGACGCTCATTGATCAGGATTACCAGCAGAATTATGCTGAGGCCAGGAGAGCACCGGGGAAGGTCAGTGGACGTTCGGGTGCTCCGCTAGTTGGGAACCCGGGCAAGAGGCCCCAGATCAGAGGAGGTGGATAACGCCAGCCTGAGGCGTGTAGAGGTTGTGGCCGAGTTCACTCCGGAGAGTGTTGGGGTCGTGCAGTGTGCCGTGGGTGTGGCAAGCCAGGTCATTTTGTGCGGGATTGTCCGAGTGGGCCAGGCGGGTCCACCAGGCAGTCAGGGCAGCCAGCAGGAGGCAGAGGCGGAGGTCGTCAACCTTTTGTGCCGTCGCAACAGCAGGGTCAGAGGACTGGACGGGTCTTTACCATCCAGGCGGATGAGGCGAGAGATGCCAGCACGGTGGTGGAAGGTACGCTTTTTGTTGCTGGGTTGAGTGCGAGAGTGCTGTTTGATTGTGGGGCCACTCACTCGTTCATCTCGGAGCGATTTGCGAGCGTGTTGGGTCGTTCCCCTGCGATGTTGACTGCCACGTTGGAGGTCAGCACACCCTTGGGTCCGGTGGGCATTGTGGGGAGCTTCCTCCCCAGCGCCACGATTGTTTCGGGAGATCAGGAGTTTCCGGTTGACCTGATCTTGTTGCCGATGGAGGACTTCGACGTCATACTGGGGATGGATTGGCTGTCCTAGTACGATGTGCGAGTTTTGTGCCGGGAGAAGAAAATTCTGATCCCAAGGAAGGGTCTAACTGATGTGCTGATCAGGGGGACGAAAGATAGAGGAGGCAGAGTGATCGTATCAGCAGTGAGGGCACAGAAGTTGTTGCAGCAGGGTTGCAGAGCTTTCGTGGCCACTTTGGTAGTTCCAGATCTAGAGGCGAGGAGATTAGAGGACATTGAGTTTGTTCGGGAGTTCCCAGATGTATTTGCAGATGATGTCACTGGGTTGCCGCCTCACAGAGAGATTGAGTTTGGGATCGATTTGGTAGCTGGGACTACGCCGCAGTCGAAGGCACCGTATCGGATGGCACCTGCTGAGCTGGCAGAGCTGAAGAAGCAGTTGCAGGACCTGATGGATTCGGGATTTATCCGCCCCAGTGTCTCACCTTGGGGAGCGCCAGTACTCTTCGTGAAGAAGAAGGACGGATCACTACGAATGTGTATTGATTACAGGATGCTGAACAAGGTTACCGTGAGGAATCGGTATCCCTTGCCCAGGATCGAGGACCTGTTTGACCAGTTAAAGTCAGCGCAGGTGTTCTCGAAGATTGATCTGCGATCCGGTTATCATCAGCTGAGGATCAGAGAGGCAGATGTACAGAAGACAGCATTCAGGACGAGGTACGGGCATTACGAGTTTCTGGTGATGCCGTTTGGGCTGACGAACGCACCTGCAGCGTTTATGGATTTGATGAACAGGACGTTCAGTCAGTACCTCGACCGGTTTGTGATCGTCTTCGTGGACGATATTTTGGTTTACTCACCAGATGTGGAGCAGCATCGAGAGCACTTGAGAGTTGTACTTGGCATTTTGCGGGATCATCAGTTGTATGCCAAGCTATCGAAGTGCGAGTTCTGGCTGAGCAGTGTCGCCTTCTTGGGACACATCGTGTCAGGTGACGGGATTTCCGTAGATCCAGCGAAGGTCGAGGCCGTTACGCAGTGGAGAGCCCCGACGATTGTGACGGAGGTCAGGAGTTTTGTGGGTTTAGCGGGTTATTATCGCCGCTTTATTCAGGATTTCTCGAGGTTGGCTTCGCCGTTGACGACTCTGACACGGAAGGGCGTCGAGTTCGTGTGGTCCCAGAAGTGCGAGGACAGTTTTCAGGAACTGAAGAGTCGGCTGACGACTGCTCCAGTTCTGACACTTCGCAGTGGCAGTGGTGGGTTTGTGATTTACAGTGACGCGTCAGGAGTTGGACTGGGATGTGTACTTATGCAGCGTGGGCAGGTGGTTGCATACGCGTCGAGGCAGCTGAAGGTGCACGAGAGGAACTACCCCACTCATGATTTGGAGTTGGCGGCAGTGGTGCACGCTTTGAAGACCTGGAGGCATTACTTGTATGGCGAGCGATTCGAGGTGTTCACAGACCATCAGATCCTGAAGTATCTGTTTTCGCAGAAGGAGCTGAATATGAGGCAGCGCAGATGGCTCGAGCTGATTAAGGATTATGATTTCACCATCTCGTACCATCCGGGGAAGGTGAATTCGGTTGCTGATGCGTTGAGCAGGAAGGTGGAGGTCACCGCAGCAGGTCTTTGTATCGAGGAGTGGAAGCTGCTTGAGCCGTGGACCGAGTGGAGACCGTTCACCGATGAGTCGCGAGGTGCAGTGATCGCCGGGCTGAGAGTTGAGTCTCAGTTGGTCTCGAGTATTGTTCAGGCTCAGAGTACTGATGATGAGTTAGCTGGGTTGCTGCAGTTAGCTGCCAGAGATGGATCAGACTTCAGTATTGGAGTTGATGGTGGGCTGAGGTTCAGAGGCCGTGTCTGGGTGCCGAAGGGAGGAGATCTGAGGCAGGACATTCTGGAGGAGGCACATAGATCCCGTTATTCGATCCACCCGGGCAGCACGAAGATGTTTAGAGATCTTAAGAGGAATTTCTGGTGGAAGAGGATGAAGACAGAGATCGCAGAGTTTGTTGGCAGATGTCTGATTTGTCAGCAGGTGAAGATTGAGCACCAGAGACCTGCAGGGCCGATGCAGAGGATCGAGCTTCCAGAGTGGAAGTGGGAGCACGTGACGATTGATTTTGTCACCGGGCTGCCGAAGACGAGAGGATTCCACGACGCGATTTGGGTTATAGTCGATCGACTGACCAAGTCTGCGCATTTCTTAGCTATCCGGACCACGTTACCTCTGGAGGGTCCAGCTAAGTTGTATATTGAGGAGATTGTCAGGCTTCATGGAGTGCCCGTGAGTATTATTTCAGATCAAGATCCGAGGTTCACTTCCAGATTCTGGGGGAGTTTGCAGCAGGCCTTGGGGACTCGGTTGAAGTTCAGTACGACATTCCATCCGCAGACAGACGGTCAGTCTGAGAGGACCATCCAGACGTTAGAGGATATGTTGCGAGCGTGTACTCTGGATTGGGCAGGTCATTGGGATGAGCATCTGCCATTGATCGAGTTCGCCTACAACAACAGCTACCATTCGAGCATTGGGTTGGCATCGTACGAGGCCCAGTATGGGAGACCGTGTAGATCACCGGTATGCTGGAATGATGTAGGCGAGAGACAGCTAGTTGGTCCTGAGATTGTGCAGATGTATGCTGAGAAGGTTGATGTGATCAGGCAGAGACTAGCGACTGCGCAGAGCAGGCAGAAGAGCTACGCGGATAGGCATAGGCGAGAGCTGAGATTTGAGGCAGGTGACCATCTCTTCCTGAGGATTTCACCATCTCGAGGAGTGATGAGGTTCGGGAAAAAGGGGAAGCTCAGTTCGAGGTATGTCGGACCGTTTGAGATTCTCGAGCGGATTGGAGAGGTTGCCTACAGGGTAGCGCTGCCGCCTCAGTTTTTGGGTCTTCACAACGTCTTCCACGTTTCGATGTTTAGGAAGTACGTAGCGGATCCTTCTCATGTGATTCAGTTGGAGGTTCCAGAGATCCGTCAGGATTTGTCTCTTGAGGAGAGACCGGTGGAGATTGTGGATCAGATGGAGCATCAGTTGAGGAGGAGGACCATTCCGATGGTGAAGGTCAGGTGGCAGCACCACAGTGAGCGAGAGGCCACTTGGGAGATTGAGGAGGAGGTCCGGAAGGAGTTCCCGGAGTTGTTTGGTGAGCATCAGTCTTAATTTCGAGGACGAAATTCTTTTAGGAGGGTGGATTGTAGGATCCTAATCCTAATTGTGCCTTTATCATGTTTTAGGTGGTGATTAGGGGAGATGAAGATGGACGGCTAGGATGGAAGATGGTTGGATGAGGGGTTGAGATGGAGTGGAGATGAGATGAGTGGTGGAGATGGATGGATTGGATTGGATGGTGAGGATTGAATTGGGAGGAGATATTTATTGGTTTCCCTCTCTCTCTCTCTCTCTCTCTCAGTTGCTCTCTCTCTCACGATTCTCTCTCTCTCCCTCCTGCAGTGGTCCTCCAACGTGGTGGTGGTGGTGGTGTTCTCCGGCGAAGTGAAGATTTGCTCCGGTTTGGTGTTGGGAGGTGAGTTCTTCGTTTTGCGACCGCCCTTTTGCTTCGTTTCTCTCTCGCAACCTCACTCCTTGTGTTTGCTGTGGTCGTGGTGGTAGAGGTTGGTGGAGGTGTTGGAGTGCTCGAGGGTGTCGAGAAGAGGTGTTGATCGTCGTTTGGACGCGAGGTTCATCGACGGATCGTATTTGGGGAGACGTACTCGTGGAGGCGTCGTCGCGGTTCTTCAAAGGTCTCTTCAGACCTTCCGGTATGTCATGCTCGCTCACTTAATTACCGTGAGTATTTGGAAGTCGACGGTAGGCCGTTCGGCTCGTCGCAAGTAAATGTGCAGCAGATTTCACTGCCTTATCGGTCGACCGGTTGGTGCAAACGGTCGACCGTTCGTGAAGAAAATATGGGTTCTGCCTGAAATCGGTCGAACGATGCCTTGTGGCGGTCGACCGATTGTGCATAAAAGGCAAACCTGGTAAGTTTCGGTCGACCGGGTCCCCTTTGCCGGTCGACCGTGTGCACTGTCTTAAGTCGGTTGGGAGCGTTGACCATCTAAACGGTCGACCGCTCTTTGACTTTGTTCGACCGTGACTTAAGTGAGTTGGGTGGTCGGTTCGACCGAATGTGGGTTCGGTCGACCGGACTTGCGTGTTGAGCGTGAGGAACGCTCTGGATGAAATCGGTCGACCGAGGAGGTCTCGGCGTTCGACCTGTTTCTGGACGCGAGAGAGGGATTATTCCGTGTGGGATCGGTCGACCGAAGGATGCTCGGAGTTCGACCGATCGGACGTTTTGTTCGTTGAACCTAGGAGTTGACCATCTAAACGGTCGACCGTCCCGTGATTTTGGTTCGACCGAACGAGTGTGGCTTTGGGAATCGGTCGACCGATGGAGTGTCGGTCGAGGTGGATTGCCCTGTATTTGCTTGATTCGGTCGACCGGGACTTTTGGTTCGGTCGACCGTTTGTGTCCTGTTTTGCACTATGGAGGTGCTGTTGTCGTGGTTGTCCGTGTTGGGCGAGTCGTTGTGCCGATGTTCTTCCGGCAAGTGTGCTAGGGTGCACGAGTGTTGCGGTGGTTGGTTGAAATTAGACCTGGGGCCCCGTAACTGTATGAGAGCTGTGGTTGGTTGAAAATAGACCTGGAGCCCAGCTAGTCTGTACGGAGTTGGTTGAAATTAGACCTCGAGCTCCGTAGTGCGTTCGGGTTGGTTGAAATTAGACCTGGAGCCTGAGCAGGGACCGCGTGTAGGGGTTGGTTGAAAATAGACCTGGAGCCCTTAGACGTTTGGGTTGGTTGAAATTAGACCTGGAGCCCTTGGTCGTGTCGTGGTAGCTGCGGTTGGTTGAGATTAGACCTGGAGCCCAGCTTGGCTACGAGTGTGTGTCGCGGCGGTTGGTTGAGATTAGACCTGGAGCCCCATGACTGTGGTGGGTACGGCGGTTGGTTGAGATTAGACCTGGAGCCCCGTACCTGCGGTGTGTGCTGTGGTTGGGTGAGAGAGTCCTGGAGCCCAGCCTGGTTGTGATGCTTTTCTTGTTTAGTAGAATTGCATGCTAGGGTGCCTTTTCATTTCATGCATTTAGAGTTTGGCATACGGGGTTTTCTTCTGGAAACTCAGGCATTGTTGCATGTTTACTTTCAGGCCGTGATCGGCGTTAGGGGGTGGTGACCGAGGAGAGGAGCGCTGCTACTGGATCCAGCTCTCTCTCGGTTGAGGTCATGTGATTACTGTTTCCTTCGTTTATGCTTTTGATGTAATCACAGATTTTGTGAACTCTGATGTTCGGATATATATATATATATGTTGGTACACCTGTGTTCCTTTATTTGCGTAATATCCTCTGTTGTTTGAGTGTTATAAAAATTTTAAATTTTCCGCTGTGTTGACGATGTTACAGGTCGACCATTTGAGCACAAAATTCTTGTTCTAGGTTTTCAACGAGTTTCAATGATTTGTTATTGAAGTCTAAAGAGAATTGGATTTGAATGTGAGACTTCTATTGGTTTTCTAAGTGTCATGCAATGCAATGAATCAACGATTTCAAGTGCGAAGTTGCATTTGTAACCTAAATACATAAAATGTAAACCTAACTACGCTTCAATTTTCTTCTCTCGATTCAACTCAAACTTGGTTCCTGAAACGTTAGAAAATACAATATACGCAAGAAATGATCTTTAGTTGATACATGTGTTTATGGATATGTTGATTAATCATCAAAATGGATTAACGATTATTAGCCAAAAAGCCAACAACATCAATATTAAATGCATCACACTATCATGACCCGATCAATAAAAAAAATTAAAAATGAAAAAGACTCCACATATATACAAACGTAAAGCACCCCCCTACACTTACTTCATGCATTGTCCTCAATGACTGTGAGTATAAAGCACTAGGAAAGTTTCAAGGTCATGTTGATGGACATAACACTGAATTCCCAAAAACCTGTGAGATACTTAAGAAGGGAGACAAATACATCAAACAAATGGGGCCCAAATACTCAAGGGTTGGGGCCACAACAACCACTGCTCACTTGTGGACTCTTATGCAATTTTTTTGTTTTTTTTTCTAAACAAGATATCTACATCAACAAAGATATTCTCATAATCATTGGTCAAGGAAATCCAAATGACAACATCGAGTCATGCGGACCAGAGATTTTCCAAGATGGGCACGCTTCACTGGTACTCTGAGGTAACATGCAGGGTGAAAAGTAAAAACTAAAAGGCTCAAACCCCTCATGATATTGGGTTGGAGTAGGCAACATGAATGAGTGGAGTTGTTTTGCCTCACTAGGGTTTAGTTGCTCATCGAACAAAACCCTCCAACCAATAGTCGGGTACATCAGAATGAGTTCCTCAGGCTCATTCGAAGGATGTGGCACACCCCTTTCACTAAGAATGGAGTTTCTCCCCAAGTCATCCAATAAGGACCACCCAACCTCCTTTATATTATTAAGCATAATCTCGGTCGTAGATGGGTCCTTGATGGAGTCAAGATGAAGCTCAAAAGGCTCAACGGCCGTGGGACATGGGGTAGAGATACCTTCTGGTATGGCCATATGCTGAGGTGTGTCCCCCATACTAACAATCTCAACTGAATCATCTAAGAAACACTCCCTTTGTACATTCATGTTTGATGTCAGCTCACTTTGTTGCATTGCAAAGACAAGCAATTAGTTTTCGCTGGGAAAACAAACATTCTCAACATGTTGCATTGGTGTTTGGGGTGTTTGTTGATTTTGCGGTGCTTTCTCTAATTGGCAGATGAGGTTGAGATTTAAAGGTTGGTCCATGGGCTCCTATTGTCTACCAGAGTTGAACACAGGAAACTCAACAGTCATGTTACCAAATGAGAGCTTAATGAGATCATTTATATAATTAATTAAGGCATTGGAGGTTGCCAGAAATTGTCTACCCAAAATCAAAGGTATTTGAGAGTGGGTGTTCGCAACAGGGTTTGTATCGAGGACGACAAAATCTACTGGAAATATAAAATCTCCAACTTTGATGAGCAAGTCCTCAATAATCCCCTTTGGGACACAAATGAATCTATCCGCCAATTGGAGGGTGATCTTAGTTGGTTTCAGTTCTCCCAAGTTTAACTATTGTTAAACAGAAAATGGGAGGAGGTTGACCGCTGATCCTAAATCAAGCAATACATTACTCATGCTAGTGTCTCCTATCATACACTGAATAGTAGGACACCCACGGTCCATGTACTTTGTGTATGGGGGATTGGACAAAAGTGAGTTTTCACTCACTTCTAAGAATGCTTTCTTAGGAACATTGGTCTTCCTCTTGGTTCTGCAGAGATCTTTCCACAGTTTGGCATATTGAGGTATTTGTTGGATGACATCCAACAAGGGGATGTTAACCTTCACTTCTTAAAGACCTCTAATATCTTATCCATTATGTCACTGTACTTTTTGGTTAACGTAATAGGATAGGAAGCTGTTGGGAGGTAGGTTTTCTGCGGTGCCTGAGAAGGAGGCGTTGGTGTATTACCCTCAACCTCTTCTTCACCATCATTCCTACTGAGGCGCTGCACAGATAATGGTGGTGGTAAGGAAATGTGATTGTCAACCAACTTTCCATTCCTTAAGGTTACAATGGCATTGACATGGTGAATAGGTTCCTCCACATGGTTCACTTGCCGCCCTCGAGGTACCAAACTCTCATTTTTGCATGTGTTGTTGCAGGTACATGTGGGGGTTAGCCTCAGGCTGGATTGGCTGAGTCCCTCTCTCTCTCATGTACAGAGTGAGTCAATTGGCCCATATGAAACTCTAGAGATTTGATGGTCTGCTGATTTGAAGTGAGAACTGGACTTGTGGATGATATAAAGTTTTTATTGAGTTCTCGACTCCACGAGTCAAGGTCTCAAGCGAACTGAATCGGGGTTCCATATTGTTGGAATTTGGGAAACCCAATTGATTGGTGATTTGAGCTTGGGATGGCTGATAAGATTGTGCATGCATGAGAGGTTGGTGTGGTTGGTTAGGCGGTCGAGAGAAGTTTGAAGGACCACCTGGGGCATTATTTTGGTTCCATGAAAAGTTAGGGTGGTTCCTCCATCTAGGGTTATATGATGATGAGTATGGGTCATTACTGGATCTATCATAGATGGCATTGACATGATCCATCTCAGGAGGAATGGATGCACACTCGCCTCCTATATGACTTATCCTACCACATAGATGACAGGGAACTAGACCAGATGCAGACACAAGTGACACACCTTGCTTGTTTTGGAGCTCAATCGAATCCATGTGGCACATTAAGGCTGCCATGCATGCCTCGGTGGCCGTAGTGGTATCGACAGCAAATGCAGCACCCGATCTAGTCGAGTTTGCATTTGCGATCCTCGCTCCTATGCCAGATGATGGTGATATTTCCTTCACACTCTCCCACTGCAAGATATTCTTAGCAAGGTCTTCTAGGAAAACTCATGCCTTTCTTTCATCCTTTCCTAAGAACTCTTCTTGACACATGGACTCAAGAAGCGTTCGGGACAGGACGTGAAGACCCTTATAGACGATCTGAGAAAGGGGCCACAACTCGATGCGATGGTGAGGGCATGAGGATAGTAGCTCCTTGAACCTCTCTAAGTATGCATGAAATGATTCTGTATCATGTTGATAAAACAAATTGATTTCGTTCCTCAGTTTTGAGTCCGATGATTTGGAAAGTACTTCTTAAGGAATGCAGATTGAAATTCATCCCAAGTCTTAAAGGCATTCGCCTGGTTGCTATACAACCACTTCTTGGCATCATCCTTTAGTGTAAAGGCGACAAGCCTAAGATGGATGGACTCTGTGCTAAGTTGTTGTAGCTTGAACATTGCACAGACCTCCTCAAATTCCCTAAGAAAGATATAGGGATCACCCTTCCTAGTGAAGTGAGGGAGCATAGAGATAAATTGAGGCTTAACCTCAAAGTGGTTCCCATTTTGCTCGGGCAATACGATGCACGAAGGTAGAGCAGTACGACTCGGATAACATCGATCACGGAGGGGTCTGGGAGCCTGGGGAACCAGGTGATGAGATTGTAGATGTAAGACCCGCTCCCCTGCCACATTATTAAAGTTTTATTCATCCTTCTAGTCATTTTGGGGTCTTCTTGGCATACTTGGTGTGTGTTGTGGCTTCATGCCCGGGCATGATAAAGTTTCCTTTTGGGGCGAGTTTATGTGGTTTGTGGTCTGGTGCGACCCATCGGGCGGTTTTTGCAATCGGTGGCTTAATCGGGCCGATCGGGTGCAAACCGTGTGTGTATGTGGGCTTGGTTTTAGTTGAGCTCGGATTGGATGTTGTGGGCTGGCATGTGGGTGAGGTGGCCTGGTTGCCACATCACCAGGAGATGATCTCATAGAATCCTTGCAAATTTGAATTGTGTGCATTATGGAAAGTTTTGATGGGGCCTTCAAGGAGATTGATCTATTGCCTTTTGTGCATGTTTCTTGAAACATAAACTAGAGAAACCCTACACCAGCCGACCTCAACCTCCTCTCCTCCCTTCCACGCCACAAACTCTTACCACCACCACCACCATCATTTCTGGTTTCCTGCTGGTGGAGATCCGGCAGCTATTGAAGAAGAAGCAAAAGACTTCCTTGTGTGTAGCTAGGCGAACTTCAGCAGATCTCCGGCCAGCTTAGGTGCCTCCTTGCTGCTCAGGTATGCCTCTAGCCTTTGGATTAGGAGCTGGGGGTGGGTGTTGGGCTTAGTTCTGCACAACACCAGTGGCTGGTCGGTCATGAGGATCACGGTTTGCACAAGTAGAGTTCTACCGATTGGGTGAGCTGTGGTGCAACTCGGATCTTCAGTGGCTGACCACGTTTTTCCTTCTCCTTGCACGTCCTCCACTCCATGTTTTGCATGATGGTTTGATGGAGAAGTTCGTAGGGAGGAGGCTGGGCTGCAGGGAGACGGTTGGGTAGGGTTGTTGCATGCACCTTGCGTGAGGTGCAACCCTACTTTTGTGGTTGATCTCGAAATCTCATGGGATCTGTTTCATGTTTATTTTGCTGGAGCATGCTCCCTCTCCTTTATGCATCACTGATTTGTGAGATCTCTTTCTAGCATGAACTTGTGACTTGTTATGTTATTAGTCTCGTGAATTGCCTCTGATTTCAGATCTTAGATCTATGTGTGATCTAGCTGTTTGTCCAAAGAACATTGCATGAATCGTTCTGTTTTTGTTTAATCATATGTCTTGCACGGTTGGGTGGCCGTTATCAGGAGATTCTCCCATGACATGTTGCTGGTTATAAGACATATATTCGTGTGTTACTTAGTGACGATAGTCAGATGTGTTTCATGACATAGTGGCTGATATAGATCGGGTATCCATGCTATAAATCGTGACTATGTTCAGACCATATCCCATGCCTTGATTTCTGATTTTAGGTCATGTATGCTTGCATTACTTCTCGATTTCATTCACATAATGTTCCATGATTTTACACTGATCATAAGTCACATAATCATGCGTTAGTTGAGGTCTATGTTCAGACCATATTCCATAAGGGGTTTGCAAATTTTATATCATAAGTGCTAGCATTGCTTTCGGATTATATCCTGATGTTCTCCTATAAATTATATGCTGGTTTCAGACCATATGTTCATGCATTGTCTCATGATTTGATTCATATAATCTCTGATCTAGTCTGGAATACTAAGTTCCTATCATATACACATGTTCTGAAATCCATGATGCATGATATCGATAGCTTGTGATGTTGGTTTATGATACCTCCTTCTATGGTGCATGTTCTATTACTTATTTCGTATGTATGTTTCTGATATGAAGTATGTTGTTGTGGATATGTATGACGCATAGGATTTCAGACCTTATAACATCCTTATCATGACCCGTAGATGACTCGATTAGTGGTTATCTTGATTGTCGATCTAGTTATGATTGCTTGCTATTGTGAGTGTGGGTTGATTCCTGATTGGTATGTCTGATTTCCGAGTTGGTTCAGGGCTGCTAGGAGGGTATCCGGATACTCCTCCTTGAGCTTGTTCCATACACTGTAGATGCATTAGATTTTAGATGCTTAAGTAGCTTGCATTGCATTTAATCCGATTAATAATACTGGGCACGTTCCGTTTTCTGGGCCGACGGGCCACGAGTGGGTCCTCTAGTTTCGGAGGCCATTCGCATAAGACCTTCACGTTGGGAGGCCAGGCCTAAGATAAGTCCTGGGCAGGCGTGCTGCCATTCTGTCTCAGGGTAGGTGTTCCCAAGTTCGCGATGGCACCATGTAGGTCACTTGCCGCGAATTGGGACACTTATCCGGCGCACCGCTTTGTGCCGAGCGGTGGGTCACTGTCGAGTGACCGCCTTTGACCAGCGAGGCTGGTGTTCTGGTTCCTTTCGAGGAATGGTTCGGGTGCGCCCGACCGGCATGACTTATGGAGTCGTAGCCTTCTGTCGCATTTGATGCTTTTTGTCATGTTCTGACCAGCATGGTTGGTATTCTGGCTCCCTTGGAGGGATTTCTGCGGGTGTTACCCGATTGGCACGACTGTTGGGGTTGTAGGCTTTTGATGCATTATGTGCTTTTCTGTTTCTGTTTTGGGATGCTTTTGTCCTTGATAGATTGCATGCATTATTCCATACAACTCTGATTGGGCCAGGGGCATACTGAGTTTTCTTAATTGAAAACTCACGCATTTGTTAATGCGGTGCTTGCAGGTACTTAGGTTTCCACAGGGCAGACTGGACGAGTAGTCGAAGATTCTGTACACGAGGGACGCGTCGACCAGAGTTCCAGTTATCTTTGCTTCCGCATATTTCCCTATGTATTTTCCTTTTTGATACTCGATGTGTTGTAATAAGACTCTTATTGTTATGATTATTCTATTATTCCTATTATGTTTTATGTCCATCCATTTGTGTATGATCTCTTTCACTTTGTCGAGTCGATTCGGTCTGCCTTTTGTAACACCCTTCGGTCGTCGCGGAGGTCTCTGATCGCGACACTAGTCTCCTTTCCCAGTGTGCGTACCCGCGAGATCGGGGGCGTTACAGAGATCCACCTCCTGGACCAGGTGGTGTGAATCCAAAATCTAGGTCGCCCTCGTGTTGTTCACGACCGGTCATGGTCCCGGGACCGATGTAGCACATGCGACGGGGATGTGTTCAAAAGGTCAACAATCGAGAATGGATCAAGGTCAAATCTCATCAAACGACCCACAACGTCTCGTGACCACATTGGCATGCACAAAGATTGCACACCCACACGAGTCTGACGAAAAAGAAAGAAAAAAAATTTGTAAACAATAAAGGCAAAATGTGCAAAGGGGAGAAGACGGGAAGACACAGATGAGAGGGAATGACTCAGGAGAGAAGGGAAGAAGTCTTTATGCTATGGTGGGTTGGTACTGGTAGAAGCCCCCAAGCAAACAAGGCTCTGACAACCTATGGTCGCTATAGGTCCTTACAGCTAGACGACGCCAAACTGGGAGGTCACGCGGCCTCAACACGCCTCACCTCCCTACGACAAGGACCACAAAGTCCAACAAGTGAGGCAAGATCCAAAGATCTCGTTTCTCCTACTATCGATAGAGTTGGCGACGCCGATCAAGCCATGACGGTTGTGACCGGATTACTCTCCTAATGCGCCCGAGATGCTTAGGGCCAATGTCTACTTGATTTTAAAGTTAGGCTCTTGATTTGTGTGGTTTTTGGGGAAAACAAAAGGGTGATGAAATCCCCCACCTTATCTTATATTGGATAGCCCCTGCTTAGTAGCATTTTGGAGTCGAAATCTAGAAATCAGCTCTCCAAACAAACGCTCTACTCACACTTATTGCAATGCAATTTCCTACTAACTAATGCATAGTCATACCAAATGCATGAATGAGTGTAGGAGATTCGTACCCTACTCCAGCGCTCAACAACCGAAAGTTAAGCTAAAACAAAAGCAAAACTACGTTCCTAAGTCAAGTACATGATGCATGACCTAAACAAGCAAGAATGTCTAATCTTTTGCTTTTGATTTTAGGGTCCAAGTTGCTTAAAGGGGATTGATTATTGATGTGGGGGCAAACTACAAGTCAAATGCGAAATTGAGCCCTAGACCACTATGTCGAAACACCAAACAACCAGAAGAAAGAAGATTGCAAGTAGAGCTCACCAGGCCGCCGATTGGCGGTCCATCACCGCTGATTGGCGGTATGTTTTTCTCTGTTGGCCTCCCAACTTCTTGTGATTCCTTCCTTTGATCGTTAGAGCCTTCTGAAATAAAGAAAAACTACAAAACACAAATTAAATCCACTCGAATCGTCCAAACCAGAGTCTGGACTGGCACCTCCCAGGCAACGACGCCAAAAATTTGTTTAAACGTTTTATTAATTACCGCAAGTGCACGACCACGATGAAGCAGTGGCAAGTATGGATCGATCCACGGGGAGGTGAGTAGCCTCTGCTTTGTCAGAAATCAAGTGGGAAAAGAGGGGAGAAGAGTTGTGATTACACTAGCTAAACTACATTAGAGTAGTAAGTACGAAATGCGAAAGAAAGCAACGAAAGATTAGAAATAAAAAAGAGAAACCCCTAAGGGGTGGATTGCGTGCACATATGAAGTGAAATAAGTGGAGAATGATGCATGTAAGCATGTATGTGTATGTGTCGTGTGTGTTGTCTTGCATAGGAAATGTCTAAAGATGTGGCAAAACTTATCAATCAATTCACACAATGTATCAACAATTACTATTTCATTATGATAAGATTATGCTCAGCATGAGAAGTGTCTAAAGATATGTGAAGAACAAAGCTAAGCACGGGAGGTGTCTAAATGTTATGGAAAAACCCAACAAAACATAGTTTCTTCAATCAAGCAAGCAAGCAAACACAAATACCAACACATAACTATCATGTAGCATATTGAAGATGAAATTTCAGTCAATAAACATGAGAAAACTAAGCATGGAAAGTGTCTAAATCTTCTGGCAAAACCCATCAAAATCCCCCACCATGTAGATAATTAAAATATCCCCAATGAACATACAAACATGCAACTCTACACAAAGAAAAATTCATCAAACATCCACACTTCACAACATATATGTACATCATCTCCACCCCCAAAGGGGATGGATCTACTCACTACACATTAATCACTCATTCATATAAAGAAAAGAGACATTCTAACTAATTTAGACTAAGCTAAGCATGCAAGAAAATGAGACAACATGAGAACAACTATGAAAAATTATTTTATTAAATGACTCACATTACAAGTAGAATTTTTCACCACTTGAGTTTTGCTTCAAGGCTTTACTCCAAGTAGAGAGAAAGTCACCAAGCAATGAGTGAATAGAAAGGAGAAGGAAGAATTCTATTTATAGTCATAGAAAATGGCGAACGGGACAATCTCCCGATATGGACTAAACACATACTATAAATGGACATGAAACAACAAAACCAAGGACCCGACTGAACCATGAATGCTTTGGACCAATTTGGACCACCAATTGCGGTCTAGGACAGCCAATTGGCGGTCTGGAGTGGTCGGATCACGTCTAGATTTCGGCGGCTCGTTTCTGGCTTGATTTCTTGATGTTTGATGAACGCAACTTGGTTGTTGATATTTGGGCCCGGATCTAATTGCCAAAATACTCCTCATGATGGTGTGCAGATTCTTGATTTACTCATTGATCCTTTTGGTTTGCATCCGGGTCCTTCTCCCTTGGATCTCAGTCCCCAAGTATTACAACTCAGTAATTTTTCTTACTTTTATGCATCTTCTCCTCAAACCAGTTTATTCCTGAAGCTCAAACATGAAACTCATTACGTAGCATTGTTTAGGTTCAAGATAATGGATATAAGACACAAATGAATGCGTGAAATGATGTCAATCATCTTTCTCCGTCTAGCTCACTTACCGACTCCCTCACGCTTTCTCCCTCTCTCCATTTCTTTGTCTCTGTCCTTTTCCTTCTTCACAGTCTTCTTCTCTCTCCTCCCTCCGCTTCTCGCTCTAATTCACTCTCTCCCCTTCTCCGTTTCACTCCCCCTCCTTATCGCTTTCCTTCTCCCTCTCTCTCCTTCTCTATTGCTTTCTCTACTTCTCCGTCTCTCCTCCCTCTCCTTTCCCTTCTTACTCTCTCCCACTCTGTCCACCTCTCCTCTCTCTCCTTCTCCTTGTAGGTATCTCTCCCTCTCTCCTTGGTTCCCCATTTCCTTCTCTGTAGTCCTATACTCTCCTTCTCTCTCTCCCCTCTTCCTTGTTTTTCAGTCCCTTGTTGCCCCGCTCTCTCTCTCTCACTCATCTCTCTGATTCTCTTTCCCTTCTATCTTCTATCTTCTCTCTCCTGATGCGTCACTCTTTGTCTTCAATCTCCTTCCCTCTCTCCTTCAATACCTCTCCTTCTCTTTCCCTTTTTCCTTCTCTTTCTCTCTTCTTCCTGTCTATCTCTCCCTCGCTTACCTTCTCCTATTGCCTCTCTCTCTCTCTCTCTCTCTCTCCTTATCCTTCCCATCTCCGCTATACTCCCTATCTCCCCCTCCTTCTTCCTCCTTCCCTCCTCCATCAACCTCAACTTCTTTCTCCTTGTCCATCTCACTCTCCTCTCTCACTCTATCGTACTCTCTCGCACTCCTCCTCCTTCTTCTCTCTCTTTTCTTCTCTCTCCTACTCCATCTCTCCTCTCCTCGTCTCCTTTTGGCTTTCCTCTCCTCTAACTTTTATTGTCCTTATCCGTCTAGAATCCAAAAAAGTTAAGTCTGCGGGGTATGCTAGCATGCATATCCGGCATCAACACTACATAAGAGTATTACATCACTATAGGCTTAGTAGTTATTACATCATCAGGTCTCCTCTTCCTTCTCTCTCTCCTTCTCCTTGTCTTTCTCCGTCTAGCTCGCTTACCCACTCCCTCACTCTTTCTAACTCTCTCCTTTTCCTTCATTTACAGTCTCCTCTCTCCACTTTCCAATTCTCTCTCTAATTCACTCTCTCCCATTATCCATTGCACTCCCCCTCCTTATCGCTCTCCTTCTCCATCTCTCCTTCTCTATTGTTACCTCTACTTCTCCATCTCTCCTCCCTCTCCTTGCCTTTCTCACTCTCTCCCCCTCTGTCTGCCTCTCCTCTCTCCTCTCCTTCTATCTCTCTCTCTCTGTCTCTCCCTCTCTCCTTGTTTCCCCATTTCCTTCTCTCTCTCTTCTCCTTCCTCTTGGTTTTCACTCTCTTGTTGCCCGGCGCTCTCTCCTTCTCACTCCTCTCTCTGATTCTCTCTTCCATTTTATCATCTATCTTGTCTCTCCTTATCCTTCACTCTTCGTCTTCAATCTCCTTCCCTCTGTCCTTGTCCTCTACTTCAATACCTCTCCTTATATTTCCCATTTTCCTTGTCCTTCTCTCTTTTTCCTGTCT
The DNA here is from genome assembly GCA_963682175.1 of Triglochin maritima. Taxonomy (NCBI): domain Eukaryota; kingdom Viridiplantae; phylum Streptophyta; class Magnoliopsida; order Alismatales; family Juncaginaceae; genus Triglochin; species Triglochin maritima. The sequence goes on along the minus strand of OY821790.1, from coordinate 11,455,493 downwards.
GTCTCTCCCTCGCTTACCTTCTCCTATTGCTTCTCTCCCTCTCTCTCTCTCCTTATCCTTCCCATCCCCACTCTACTCCATATCTCCCCCTCCTTCTTCCTTCTTCCCTCCTCCATCAACCTCTACTTCTCTCTCCTTGTTCATCTCACTCTCATCTCCTCTCTCACTCTATCGTACTCACTCGCACTCCTCCTCCTTCTTCTCTCTCTCTTCTTGTCTCTCCTCCTCCTCCATCTCTCCTCTCCTTGTCTCCTTCTGGCTTTCCTCTCCTCTCACTCTTATTGTCCTTATCCGTCTAGAATCCAAAAAAGTTAAGTCCGTGGGGGTATGCTAGCATGCATATCCGGCATCAACACTACATAACAGTATTACATCACTATCGGCTTAGCAGTTATTACATCATCGGGTCTCCTCTTCCTTCTCTCTCTCTCCTTCTCCTTGTCTTTCTCCGTCTAGCTCACTTACCGACTCCCTCACTCTTTCTACCTCTCTC